>CM042684.1:499951989-501151989 GCA_023614405.1 Avena insularis
CCAAGACAAGATCTTTCAAGCCTTCCTTAGACCAAAATGGGGCGCTCCAGCCTATCAAACACTACCACGCACTGTCCATATGGCTAAGTTCTTGAACCTATATGATCATGGCCAGAGCCCATATTGCCAAGTGGTTCCAAGCTTCTCAACATTTGACATCTCAAATCTCTTTGTTCCTGGGTGGCCATCCACAAGTGAGATACAAGCCAAGTCCATGGCCTTGTGAACCACTCAACATACCATTCCTTCATTCCACCCAGGTGATTCATTCACTTAGTTGTTTTATTAAACAAAACATAAGTCCACAGACTTAGAAATTTTCCATAGTATGAATATATATTCCACCTTGTTTTCTACTAGCTAAGCTAAGCATGATAGTAATAGGAATCTTAACTTAGGAAATTTCTACTAAGGTTTCATCTACTAAGTTTCCCATGGCATGTTTATACTTAGCAAAATTCCATGCAAGTCCTACTTAGAAAATATCACTAATGCATAGTGAAAATAATGGGACAAAAGTATGAAGCATCACTTGCCTTTTTTGGTAGAGTATAGGTTCCTCCTTGTCCTTGCATAATCACACTCTTCAAGTCACTACAAACCAATCAAACAAGGCACAAACTCAATCTACCAATCAAGCAAAACAACACACATAAAATGACAAAGTCAGTAATGCATGCAAACATGCCAAGCTTTGTTTTGTTTGAAGAAGTGGTTCTAATGGGTCATAAACATTTGAAAACACCTATTTGGTCATTTTGTAAATTGGCAAAATCATTTGCAAAGAGGTTTCACTTCAAAACCATTTTCAAAATAAAGTATCATTTTATGTGGTGTAGAAATATTTTTACTAGGGCATTAATCTATAGGGTTCACCAAATAAGTTTTGAACCCATAAAACTTGGTATTTGGGGTCAGAGAGTTTAAAACAAAACATTTTTCAAAGGTTTTCTTCCAAAACCATTTTAATAAATAAACCACATTTCTATTTGACTAGAAATGGTTTTAAATCAAAGGATCATATTTTTATTTCACCAAATACATTTTTGAGTCCACAAAGTGGTTCCCAATGTTAGTAGGTTCAAATCACACCATTTCCTCCAAAGTTTTCCATTCAAAACCATTTTCATAAACAAATCAATAGTTTTATTTGGCTGAAATGGACTAAACTAATTAATCCATTCTAAACTTTTCCAAATTCATTTTCCAAACCATGGGTTGGTTCTAGGGTCAGTAATGTCACAACAATCCATTTTTGCAAAGGTTTTAACCTAAATCATTTTAAATAATTTTTATACTCTAAACAAGCTCACAAATGAATCTGCAAAACAAGCAAACTAACAGATACTATTAGCTAAACTAAGGGCATGGTTGGTTAGGTATTGCTCTCCTGATCCAACGACATAAAATTTGTAATTTTTGGACGTGTGGATCCAAAGTTACAAGGGTTTGAAGTTTGCAAATAAATCTGATTCAAAACTGATTTTAGATCTAATACAGGCCACGCGTCGCTGTTTCATTGGTCGATACCGGTTCGGTAGGATAAACTTGTGGTCGTTGGATTAACTCAAATGTGGTCCGGAAGGACATACCCCTTAGCAGTTAAGTGAATCTATCGTGCTACTTGATCTTGATCGACAGTTGCCACGCTGGCCAAGCTGGCGGCGCTCAAAATTGGCCTTGTGTGTGCCTACAGCTACTGTGTGGCCAATCTGGAAGCGAGAGAGGAGGGAGCAGGCTCACGAGGTCGCGAGGATGAGGTGATGTTGGGCGTGTGGTCGGCGTGGCAAAGGCGCCTGAGGTCGCTGCAATTCCTCGCCGGAGCTTGCTACGTGACGGGCGGCTCTGGGCGTGGTCGAGGACGTCTTGTGGTCCACGAAGACAAGCGGAGGGCCAGGTTAGGCTGTGCAAGGTCGGTCGCGATGGCGTCGCGTGAAAGAGAAGAGGAGGCGGTCGGACACTACACGGGACTTAAATAACGGAGAAAAAGGCGGAGGCGGTGCGCAGTCGTCGTCGGTGCCGTCTTTGGAAAACACGCAAGTGATTGGCGAGCACACGGAGATGCAGAAGACACGGACTAATCAAGCGACATGATTCAATCAAAGTGACGCCTGGTGAGTGCTAGAGCTACCGGAGTTGAGTTTATCGTCGGTGGCGCTTCAGACATGGTCGAGTGAGGTTGCAGGTCACCAGCAGGCGGCGAGGCTGAGCGGTGCTCAGTGCAGCGAACTCACGCTTGCTCGGGAGTCAAGGCGTCGCAGTCTGCGGAATTTGCCGAGAACCTCGTCGGAGATAGCGGTGCAGAAGAAATTGGCGACAGCCTAGGGCAGAGGAGGAGGTTATGCAGGGAAAATGACAAGGAGGAGAGGCTTTTAAGGGCGTGGTGGTAGTCGCTGAAGCGAATTATCATGCCTTGGATTCATCGAAATCAATGGCGGCGACGTTGAGGAGAAGAAAGCAGTGAAGCGCTAGGTTGAAGGCGATGCACAGTGATGTAGGGCCTACTGGCGATGAGGGGAAGAGTGAGGGTTTGGGGCCACCGACTTACGTGTGGGTGCGGCTTTAAGTGAGAAAGCGTTTCGTGGAGGGAGAAAAATGGTGATCTTTGGGCCTATTAGGCAGAGTCTTTTGCACTATTTTTTCTGCACGAAACATTTTTCTTTTCTAAATCTAATTTCTGTTTTGAATTTCAAACTATCAAACAACATTCAAATACAATCAAACAATCACCAAACTTTGAAGGTTTGAGGCGGGTTACATTTAGTAACACAAAACAAAGTCCAAAACAAAATAATTTTTTATTCTTTGGGAAGAACACACATGCAATGACACTAGATCCACGTGTGATCTGTGACAAGAACACATCCAATGACTCTAGCTGTTCATGAAATGAGCAGAACATGTAATGACTTCTTGGTGGATCCATGTGTGGTTCATAGAATAGCACACATGCGACGACTACAGTGATATGTGGTTTGTGAAAAGCAGACATGCAATGACTCTAGCTGTGGTTAGTGAGAAGAACACACATGCAATGACCTTTGGGTGTGGTTCATGATATGGTTTGTGAGAAGAACACACATGCAATGAAAGTGGATCCATGTGTGGTCTTTGGGAAGAACACACATGCAATGACATGGTGATATGTGGTGCATGAGAAGAACACACATCCAATGAACTCTTGTGGATCTATCTTGGCATAATTTGATGTATGACACGATATATTTCATTGTGCAAGACACTCACTTTACATTTTATGCTACTGATTATCGCCCTTGGTTTTATGTGGTACTACTCGGTTTTGCCTCCTCTAGCCCTCTCCCTCTCCCTATCTTTTAGAAGAACAAATCTGTGCTCACCACATCTGCTACTCCTGATTGGTTATCACGGTTGTCCGCCGGATCGTCTTTTGCCGTTGATTACATGCGATCCAACGATGATCGTTACACGTCGTGCCCTTCACGGTCAGCGAGAGACATCACAGACGTCTCCTCGGCGAGACTTCTACAAGAAGGAACACGATGCGTCCATGGAAAAAGTCATCGGCGGTCATGTCATGTTTCATAAAATCTGAAAAGCCTACTACTGCTACTACTCGCCACAGCGCATGCGTCATTGAATGCACGGTTGTCGATGGACAAGCGCAATTTATTGCCACTTGATTTTAATAAGACATATCCCATTTTTAGCGACTCTCAATCGCCAATTTTAGGGCCGTGTCAAACTTTGTACATAGAAATTGTGTATGCGCCCTTTGCATGCGGCTCAATACAGAACTGCCATGCATGGCCGGAAAAAGCGTGGCGAAATGCGTAGCCGTGCGGCAGACTACGCTCCTTGACTCGCGTTGCAGTGGTGGTGCAGCAGCCTTGCTTCTATCCACCTTAGCTATAGAGCCCATCTCGCACACCCACTCCCTCTCGCTCACTGTCCCCATGACCCTCTCCAGCATCCCACCAGCATCCACAAACTCCCGAGAATACCCCATCCGCGTCGATGATGGCCGAGGAGGATAAGGTGGCCATCGTCGCCTCCGTGGCCGCCGGTGAGGAGGCCCCCGTCTCCTCGCCGGTCCCCCTCGACGCGTTGAAAGCATTGTTGTCCCTGTCGGCCCTAGTAGAGCCATCGATGGCCGCCGTTCCCGATCCAGCCCTCGTCCCAGCTACCACGGAGCGCCGAAGAGGAGCCCCCGGCGAGAGGCCCGTCGGTCTAAGCAGATCACGCATTCTTGGGCACCTCGATCTATATAAGTACATTGCTCAGCTGAACCCCTCGACACGGCATCGACGACCTATGGTGAGGTAACAGGTTTTGCCCTCCCGGTTCTTCTACCGTTTGTTAGAAATAATGGGCTAATCTATTTAAAATTTATTTGGTATTGTCATGTTTAATATTCTGAATTAATCATGGAAATTGTACTAATTATCCAACACTTCCCATCGTTGGATGCTAGATCTTGGTTTATTAGGATTAAGCTTGTTCGCATTTCGATTTCTCGATCTTCTTACACCATCTACTCCCCATTTTCCCTTTCTTCCAATAGGTTTCCGGCGTGACGTCTGCAGCGATGACGAGTCCATTCACACCAAGGCTCGTCGGTGATGAGGCTAAGGGGTAAATCACGACGGCTTCCTCGGGGACCCTCGGTGCCCTTCCATGAAAGCGTCTCTGTGACGAGCGTCGCGGTGACACCGTCTTGAACACCTCTCTTGAAATCTGAAAGGTCACGGGCTCGACATCCAAAAAGTGGCAAGCTCGATCCCGAACATCAACACCTACATGTTGAACCGTGCTCTCTGCATTCACCTCCGAAACCTCCAGCGGGTGGCCATCAAAGAGGGTCGCATGCCTCCAATCAGGCCCAAGGCCCCCAAGTCCAAGAAACTGGGCAGCAAGAAGTGGCGGAAGCACCAGAGGGAGATGGCGGAGGCGCGGGCGCTTGCAGGATGTTCCTATAGCTGCGGCGCCTGCCCCTGTTGCCCAGCAGCTCCTTTCTAGCTATATCCTATTTCTGGCTGAATGCATCGAACCTCGTTAAGCAACCTACTTTCTATCGCTATATCCTATTTAGCTGCGCACAACTATATCTACATTTGTTTTGTCTTCTAAATGAATGTATTCTCACAGTGTGGTTTGCTGCTCTAGATTTGCTACTTGTTCGG
Source organism: Avena insularis (assembly GCA_023614405.1). NCBI lineage: Eukaryota > Viridiplantae > Streptophyta > Magnoliopsida > Poales > Poaceae > Avena > Avena insularis. Next base: position 499,957,152 of record CM042684.1, read on the forward strand.
AGGCAAAAAGAGGTCTAAAAGGGAACGAAATATCAAAGTGAGAATCTTCTCTAGATTTGCTACCAATTTGGGAAAAATGAAACATATATCTTTAGCGAGAGAGGAAAAGGGCACTGTTTCAAACGCCAGTTAAGAAGCTATCATCTTGACAAGCTACAAGACACATACATAAACATAACACAACGAGGGTTAAATTTATTTTACTAGTATCACTTGATGCACTAGACATCTTGGCAAGCTAACTGAGTTCCACAAAACAGAAACATAACACTGACAAGTAAATTTAATTCCTCTCATCGGACCACTTGACGCTTGCCATGATTACGTACTCCACATCCGAAATGCTTTGTCCCAAATGGCATCGACTTGGCTTTCCTATCTTCAGCGTCTGGAACAATTAGTGGTGCATCAGGCCTGATTGTTGCAGCTAGAAGATGCCGCCTCTCTATTTTCGCTTTAAAGCTGCAGCCTCTCTGTCGGCTCTTCTTCAACTTCAAGCTCTCCTTCAGTATACAGCCTCTCATCATTGCCAGATGAATTTCTTTGCATATGCAACTTCAAACTCAGCTATTCAGCATTTTCTACAAAGGGCTCCCCTAAGCTGGTCTTCCCTCTTGCAAATAGGTCAAAACACGAGGTAACGTTGAAAAAAATGGATCTTCTTGTACAGCTGGTAGGTCACGTAAGCATCTATGGTTGCATACTTCAGGTTTATATCAGACAACGGCCACTCGTTCCAGAAATCGTGCCTATCCATAGAAATCTTCCTTCATTGTGACATACGACTCATCGAGGATTCTAGTTGCGAGTGATGCCATTCCATCCTTCTTCCTGCCCCCTAGGATCTTGACAAGATGCTGAATATCGATCGATTGTGCGCAGGAATTATAATTTCCTCTTGATACAATTTAGAAAAATCAGTTGTTGTGTCGACAGTGCAGAAAACAATTCCTTTTTTCAAGGAACTGGCGCAGCGCCGGAAATTTCCTGTGAGTCCTGAAAGTATGTAGTTTGTCATCACCAAAATTTGTAACTACAAATATTTTGTCAATGCAAGATCATCATCTCAATATAATTTTTAAAAGTTTAGTAAATTCAAGATCAAGAATCTCAAAATTGTATTGTCATAATTTATTCGGTTTTGCTATTTCTCGGTCATTGAGCAGGTTGCACATTTCTTTTAACTACGGTTGCACTTTTCTTGGTGATTAAGACTAAAGAAAATCTCGATCGATTGAGACATAGGCAAACCTAATTTATTGGTCCTAAATAAAATCCAGTAGTGGCAAGATGAGCAAGTGGATAAAGAACAAGAGGAGAAAATCCTAAAGCGGTTAGCTTCTGGAAGCAATCTACAAACCGGGAGAGGTGGTAGACAAGGGCGTGTTCCGCATGGCAGTTGAATAGCGGTGACTTCACTCCCTTCATATGGGTGCTCGGGTGTACTCGAGGTCCAATCCACAAACTTGTCCTCGTCTATCGAAGCCAAGCCTCTCGTACATCCTCGGGACACGCACCTGCTTGTTTCCTCCTCGTTGGTGTGACAACGTCTATCTTCTTGTTGGCATGGGTAGTGAAGCTTGTCTCTAGCACTTGGTAGAAAGAGGTCTTTGGTCCAACGCCCAAATTCCATCGGTCGGTTCGTTTCCATAATGGGACCATGCCACGAACCAGGACCAAAAACCCCTTGACGGTCGGCGATCCAGGACAATTAATGTAAATTAATTCAGGGTAGAAATTAATTCGAGGTAGAAATTGAATTGATCAGTATTTTGGAAAAATATTTCTAAATTAATCGAGACAAAGATCTAAATTGAGACATTTATTATTCGACCACAAATTTTTCCATACAAAGATGCGACTTTACAAATTTTCCTAGTCGACAACACTTGCCGCTGTCCTCCGAACCGACTTCCTCCTCGTCGTCGGACGAAATCTCCACGATTTTCGGCGTTGTTGAGAGCTCCTCTCTCTGTGGCTAGCGGCGTTGATGGAGGTGTAGATGGTCTGTCCAGGGACGAACCAGAACATCTCCCGCCCTTCTAGGTTGCGGCGATCCGGGTGCACCAGGCGCCCGTCCACGATACGGTTGCCAAGCTAGGCCTCGCTCCTTCTTGAACAGCCGGGCCGTTACTCGGCCTGGCCGTGTGTACGAGACAACGCCCTCATGCACATGGCGGTGGCGCTCTGCGATGGCGCACTCCATCTCGTATCCGCGGGGTTGAGGAGTGGAGCCACCAGCTCACCGCCTGCTGATGCAAAATCCTGCGTGCCAGGTTACGCTGTGCCTTGAGATGCCATAGTATGCAAACATCACCGACTCGTAGTGGTTGAGCGTGGGCACCTCCATGGCGGCGCGGTGGAGATTGGAGAGGAGGGAGGCGAGGCAGCTTGCAGTGGAAGCGATGTCTAAAGGGTGGGGTGGAGATGGACTGCAGAGAGGCGATGGCGAGCGAGCTGTGGCCTCATATTTATAAGTCATGAACCTTCCATGGCGGCAAGGAGAAGATGGGAAGAAGATAGTAGATGACGGGAAGAAGAAGAGTGGTTTACTGCGCGGGGAGCAGTGGAAACGATCAATGCGCTTTTATGGTAGGGGTTAACGATTGGGACGGAAGTCCAAGGAGACAGCGTGGCGGTGGCCGTTCCATCTTGAGTAAACAAAAATAATTATAGCCGATACATGGGCCTGTTTTGTCATGTCAATACACTAGGTAGGCGGGTTGTCCTATCCTTGTGTCAACGCGCAAGCCTACGTGACAACCACCCCCCTAAGAGGCGGGAGCGACATAACGAGAATCGATGCGGGGCCCAACTTGATGCCCGTTAGCCTGATTTTTTGTATTGAAATGTAAAGTTGAATTCGTCCCAAAAAAGACCCTCTGAGTATTTTGCACATCAACTGTAGTCATCCCAGCTGATTTCAGGGAACTTGGGTACCGCGTTGCCTGTACACGCCAACTTCGGGCGACAAAATGATATTCTCCCACGGTGGCGCAAGCCGTCAGATTGATGACAAATGCGCCATGACTCTAGTGGTTCATGAAAGATCAGACATGCAATGACCTTTGGTGGATCCATGTGTGGTTCATGGGAAGAGCACACATGCGATGACTCTGGTGATATGTGGTTTGTGAAAAGAACAAACATGCAATGACTCTAGCTGTGGTTAGTGAGAAGAACACACATGCAATGACACTGGTTGTGGTTCATGATATGGTTTGTGAGAAGAACACATGCAATGACTCCTGGATCCATGTGGTTCATGGGAATAACACACATGCAATGACAGCAGGTGAGGTTCATGATATGGTTTGTGAGAAGAACACACATGCAATGACAGTGGGTGAGGTTCATGATATGGTGTGAGAAGAACACACATGCAATGACCTTTGGGTGTGGTTCATGATATGGTTTGTGAGAAGAACACATGCAATGACACAGGATCCATAAGTGGTGCATGAGAAGAACACATCCAATGACTCTAGATGTGGTTCATGAAAAGAAGCGTACATGCAATGACACTGGTGGATCCATGTGTGGTTCATGGAAGAGCGGACATGTGATGACCTTTGGGTGGATCCATGTCAGTTCATGAGAAGAGCAGACATGCAATGACACAGGTGTGGTTCATGATATGGTTCATGAGAAGAACACACATGCAATGACACCGGGTGGATCCATGTGTGGTTCATGGGAAGAACACATGCAATGACTCTGGTGATATGTGGTTTGTGAAAAGAACAGACATGCAATGACGCTTGCTGTGGTCTATTTGAAGAACACACATGCAATGACACTGGGTGTGGTTCGTGATATGGTTTGTGATAAGAACACAAATGCAATGACACTGGTGGATCCATGTGTGGTCTTTGGGAAGGACACATGCAATGACACTATTAATATGTAGTGCAGAGAAGAACACACATCCAATGACTCTAGCTGTTGTTCATAAAAGAGCGGACATGCAATGACATCGTGGATCCATGTGTGGTTCATGGGAAGAACACATGCAATGATCTTTGGGTGTGGTTCATGATATGGTTAGTGAGAAGAACACACATGCAATGACTGGTGAATCCATGTGTGGTCTTTGGGAAGAACACACATGCAATGACACTGGTGATGTGTGGTATGTGGGAAGAGACATGCAATGAGGCTGGTGGATCCATGTGTGGTTCATGGGAAGAACACACATGCAATGACACCGGTGTGGTTCATGATATGGTACGTGATAAGAACACACATGCAATGACACTGGTGGATCCATGTGTGGTTTGTGAGAAGAACACACATGCAATGACACTAGGTGTGGTTCATGGTATGGTTTGTGATAAGAACACACATGCAATGACCTTTGGTGGATCCATGTGTGGTCTTTGGGAAGAACACACATGCAATGACACTAGATCCATGTGTGGTGTGAGAAGAACACACATCCAATGACTCTAGCATGGTTCATGAAAAGAGCAGACATGCAATGCCAGGTGGATCCATGTGTGGTTCATGGAGAGAGCACACATGCGATGACTCTGGTGATATGTGGTTTGTGAAAAGAACAGACATGCAATAACTCTAGTTGTGGTTAGTGAGAAGAACACACATGCAATGACACTGGGTGTGGTTCATGATATGGTTTGTGAGAAGACCACATGCAATGACTCAGTGGATCCATGTGTGTGGTTCATGGGAAGAACACATGCAATGACACCTTTGGGTGAGGTTCAAGATATGGTGCATGAGAAGAACACACATGCAATGACACTGGGTGAGGTTCATGATATGGTCTGTGAGAAGAACACACATGCAATGACCAGGTGTGGTTCATGATATGGTTTGTGAGAAGAACACACATGCAATGACACTGGTGGATCCATGTGTGGTCTATGGGAAGAACACACATGCAATGACCTTTGGATCCATGTGTGGTCTGTGAGAAGAACACATATCCAATGACTCTAGTTGTGGTTCATGATAAGAGCGGACATGCAATGACACCGTGGATCCATGTGTGGTTCATGGGAAGAGCAAACAAGCGATGATACTGGGTGGATCCATGTGTGGTTCATGAGAATAGCAGACATGCAATGACACTGGGTGTGGTTCATGATATGGTTCATGAGAAGAACACACATGCAATGACACTGGTGGTTCCATGTGTGGTTCATGGGAAGAACACACATGCAATGACTCTGGTGATATGTGCTTTGTCAAAAGAACAGACATGCAATGACTCTAGCTGTAGTGCATCGGAAGAACACACATGCAATTACAGGTGTGGTTCATGATATCGTTAGTGGGAAGAACATATATGCAATGACACTGGTGGATCCATGTGTGGTCTTTGGGAAGAACACACATGCAATGACACTGGTGATGTGTGGTATGTGGGAAGAGCAGACATGCAATGACACTAGTAGATCCATGTGTGGTTCATGGGAAGAACACACATGCAATGACACTGGGTGTGGTTCATGATATGGTCTGTGAGAAGAACACACATGCAATGACACTGGTCGATCCATGTGTGGTCTATGAGAAGAACACACATGCGATGACACTGGGTGTGGTTCATGATATGGTTTGTGAGAAGAACACACATGCAATGACACTAGTGGATCCATGTGTGCTCTTTGGGAAGAACACACATGCAATGACAATGGATCCATGTGTGGTCTGTGAGAAGAACACATATCCAATTACTCTAGCTGTGGTTCATGAAAAGAGCAGACATGCAATGACACTAGTGGTTCCATGTGTGGTTCATGGGAAGAGCACACATGCGATGACTCTAGTGATATGTGGTTTGTGAAAAGAACAGACATGCCATGACTCTAGCTGTGGTTAGTGAGAAGAACACACATGCAATGACACTAGGTGTGGTTCATGATATGGTTTGTGAGAAGAACACACATGCAATGACTCTAGTGTTCCATGTGCGGTTCATGGGAAGAACACACATGCAATGACACTTGGTGAGGTTCATGATATGGTTTGTGAGAAGAACACACATGCAATGACACTGGTGGATCCATGTGTGGTCTTTGGGAAGAACACACATGCAATGACACTGGATCCATGTGTGGTATGTGAGAAGAACACACATCCAATGACTCTAGCTGTGGTTCATGAAAAGAGCAGACATGCAATGCCACTGGTGTATCCATGTGTGGTTCATGGGAAGAGCAGACATGCGATGACACTGGGTGGATCCATGTGTGGTTCATGAGAAGAGGAGACATGCAATGACACTGGGTGTGGTTCACGATAAGAACACACATGCAATGATACCGGTGGATCCATGTGTGGTTCATGGGAAGAAAACACATGCAATGACTCTAGTGATATGTGGTTTGTGAAAAGAACAGAAATGCAATGACTCTAGCTATGGTCTGTGAGAAGAACACACATGCAATGACACTGGGTGTGGTTCATGATATGGTTTGTGAGAAGAACACACATACAATGACACTGGTGGATCCATGTGTGGTCTTTGGGAAGAAAACACATGCAATGACACTATTGATATGTGGTCTGAGAAGAACACATATCCAATGACTCTAGCTGTGGTTCATGAAAAGAGCAGACATGCAATGACACTAGTCGATCCATGTGTGGTTCATGGGAAGAACACACATGCGATGACTCTGGGTGTGGTTCATGATATGGTTAGTGAGAAGAACACACATGCAATGACACTGGTGGATCCATGTGTGGTCTTTGGGAAGAACACACATGCAATGACAATGGTTATGTGTGGTATGTGGGAAGAGCAGACATGCAATGACACTGGTGGATCCATTTGTGGTTCATGGGAAGAACACACATGCAATGACACTGGGTGTGGTTCATGATATGGTCTGTGAGAAGAACACACATGCAATGACACTGGTGGATCCATGTGTGGTCTGTGAGAAGAACACACATGCAATGACACTGGGTGTGGTTCATGATATGGTTTGTGAGAAGAACACACATGCAATGACATTGGTGGATCCATGTGTGGTCTTTGGGAAGAACACACATGCAATGACAATGGATCCATGTGTGGTCTGTGAGAAGAACACACATCCAATGACTCTAGATGTGGTTCATGAAAAGAGCAGACATGCAATGACACTGGTGGATCCATGTGTGGTTCATGGGAAGAGCACACATGCGACGACTCTGTTGATATGTGGTTTGTGAAAAGAATAGACATGCAATCACTCTAGCTGTGGTTAGTGAGAAGAACACACATGCAATGACACTGGGTGTGGTTCATGATATGGTTCATGAGAAGAACACACATGCAATGACACCGGTGGATCCATGTGTGGTTCATGGGAAGAACACACATGCAATGACTCTGGTGATATGTGGTTTGTGAAAAGAATAGACATACAATGACTCTAGCTGTGGTATGTGAGAAGAACACACGTGTAATGACACCGTGGATCCATGTGTGGTCTTTGGGAAGAACGCATACATAAAATGACACCGGGTGATATGTGGTGCATGAGAAGAACACGCATCCAATGACTCTAGCTGTGGTTCATGAAAAGAGCAGACATGCAATGACACTGGTGGATCCATGTGTGGTTCATGGGAAGAACACACATGCAATGACACTGGGTGTGGTTCATGATATGGTTAGTGAGAAGAACACACATGCAATAACACTGGTGGATCCATGTGTGGTCTTGGGAAGAACACACATGCAATGACACTGGTGATGTGTGGTATGTGGGAAGAGCAGACATGCAATGACACTGGTGGATCCATGTTTGGTTCATGGGAAGAACACACATGCAATGACACTGGGTGTGGTTCATGATATGGTCTGTGAGAAGAACACACATGCAATGACAATGGTTGATCCATGTGTGGTCTATGAGAAGAACACACATGCAATGACACTGGTTGTGGTTCATGATATGGTTTGTGAGAAGAACACACATGCAATGACACTGGTGGATCCATGTGTGCTCTTTGGGAAGAACACACATGCAATGACACTGGATCCATGTGTGGTCTGTGAGAAGAACACATATCCAATGACTCTAGCTGTGGTTCATGAAAAGAGCAGACATGCAATGACACTGGTGGTTCCATGTGTGGTTCATGGGAAGAACACACATGCGATGACTCTGGTGATATGTGGTTTGTGAAAAGAACAGACATGCAATGACTCTAGCTGTGGTTAGTGAGAAGAACACACATGCAATGACACTGTGTGTGGTTCATGATATGGTTTGTGAGAAGAACACACATGCAATGACTCCAGTGGATCCATGTGTGGTTCATGGGAAGAACACACATGCAATGACACTGGGTGAGGTTCATGATATGGTTTTTGAGAAGAACACACATGCAATGACACTGGGTGAGGTTCATGATATGGTCTGTGAGAAGAACACACATGCAATGACACTGGGTGTGGTTCATGATATGGTTTGTGAGAAGAACACACATGTAATGACTCTAGTGGATCCATGTTTGGTTCATGGGAAGAACACACATGCAATGACACTGGGTGAGGTTGATGATACGGTTTGTGAGAAGAACACACATGCAATGACACAGGTGGATCCATGTGTGGTCTATGAGAAGAACACACATGCAATGACACTAGGTGTGGTTCATGATATGGTTTGTGAGAAGAACACACATGCAATGACTCCAGTGGATCCATGTGCGGTTCATGGGAAGAACACACATGCAATGACACTTGGTGAGGTTCATGATATGTTTTGTGAGAATAACACACATGCAATGACACTGGTGGATCCATGTGTGGTCTGTGAGAAGAACACACATGCAATGACACTGGGTGTGGTTCATGATATGGTTTATGAGAAGAACACACATGCAATGACACTGGTGGATCCATGTGTGGTCTTTGGGAAGAACACACATGCAATGACACTGGATCCATGTGTGGTATGTGAGAAGAACAAACATCCAATGACTCTAGCTGTGGTTCATGAAAAGAGCAGACATGCAATGACACTGGTGTATCCATGTGTGGTCCATGGGAAGAGCAGACTTGCGATGACACTGGGTGGATCCATGTGTGGTTCATGAGAAGAGCAGACATGCAATGACACTGGGTGTGGTTCATGATATGGTTCATGAGAATAACACACATGCAATGACACCAGTGGATCCATGTGTGGTTCATGGGAAGAACACACATGCAATGACTCTAGTGATATGTGGTATGTGAGAAGAACACACATGCAATGACACTTGGTGTGGTTCATGATATGGTTTGTGAGAAGAACACACATGTAATGACTCTAGTGGATCCATGTTTTGTTCATGGGAAGAACACACATGCAATGACACTGGGTGAGGTTGATGATACGGTTTGTGAGAAGAACACACATGCAATGACAAAGGTGGATCCATGTGTGGTCTATGAGAAGAACACACATGCAATGACACTGGGTGTGGTTCATGATATGGTTTGTGACAAGAACACACATGCTATGACACTGGTGGATCCATGTGTGGTCTTTGGGAAGAACACACATGCAATGACACAGGATCCATGTGTGGTCTGTGAGAAGAACACACATCCAATGACTCTAGCCGTGGTTCATGGGAAGAACGCACATGCAATGACACTGGTGGATCCATGTGTGGTCTGTGAGAAGAACACACATGCGATGACACTAGGTGTGGTTCTTGATATGGTTTGTGAGAAGAACACACATGCAATGACACTGGTGGATCATGTGTGGTCTTTGGGAAGAACACACATGCAATGACACTGGTTCCATGTGTTCTCTGTGTGAAGAACACACATCCAATGACTCTAGCTGTGGTTCATGAGAAGAACACACATGCAATGACACTGGTGGATCCATGTGTGGTCTGTGAGAAGAACACACATGCGATGACACTGGGTGTAGTTCATGATATGGTTTGTGAGAAGAACACACATGCAATGACACTGGGTGAGGTTCATGATATGGTCTGTGAGAAGAACACACATTCAATGACACTGGGTGTGGTTCATGATATGGTTTGTGAGAAGAACACACATGCAATGACACTGGTGGATCCATGTGTGGTCTTTCGGAAGAACACATATGCAATGACACTGGATCAATGTGTGGTATTTGAGAAGAACACACATCCAATGACTCTAGCTGTGGTTCATGAGAAGAACACACATGCAATGACACAGGTGGATCCATGTGTGGTCTGTGAGAAGAACACACATGCGATGACACTTGGTGAGGTTCATGATATGGTTTGTGAGAAGAACACACATGCAATGACACTGGGTGAGGTTCATGATATGGTTTGTGAGAAGAACACACATGCAATGACACTGGGTGTCGTTCATAATATGGTTTGTGAGAAGAACACGCGTGCAATGACACTGGTGGATCCATGTGTGGTCGTTGGGAAGAACACATGCAATGACCTTTGGATCCATGTGTGGTCTGTGAGAAGAACACACATCCAATGACTATAGTTGTGGTTCATGATAAGAACACACATGCAATGACACTGGTGGATCCATGTGTGGTCTGTGAGAAGAACACACATGCGATGACACTGGGTGTAGTTCATGATATGGTTTGTGGGAAAAACACACATGCAATGACTCCAGTGGATCCATGTGTGGTTCATGGGAAGAATACACATGCAATGACACTGGGTGAGGTTCATGATATGGTTTGTGAGAAGAACACACATGCAATGACACTGGGTGAGGTTCATGATATGGTCTGTGAGAAGAACACACATGCAATGACACTTGGTGTGGTTCATGATATGGTTTGTGAGAAGAACACACATGCAATGACACTGGTGGATCCATGTGTGGTCTTCGGGAAGAACACACATGCAATGAACCTGGATCCATGTGTGGTCTGTGAGAAGAACACACATCCAATGACTCTAGCTATGGTTCATGAGAAGAACACACATGCAATGACATTGGTGGATCCATGTGTGGTCTATGAGAAGAACACACATGCGATGACACTGGGTGTGTTTCATGATATGGTTTGTGAGAAGAACACACATGCAATGACACTGGTGGATCCATGTGTGGTGTTTGGTAAGAACACACATGCAATGACACTAGAACCATGTGTGGTCTGTGAGAAGAACACACATCCAATGACTCTAGCTGTGGTTCATGAAAAGAGCAGACATGCAATGGCACTGGTGGATCTATGTGTGGTTCATGGGAAGAGCAGACATGCGATGACACTGGGTGGATCCATGTGTGGTTCATGACAAGAGAAGACATGCAATGACACTGGGTGTGGTTCATGATATGGTTTATGAGAAGAACACACATGCAATGACACTGGTGGATCCATGTGTGGTCTTTGGGAAGAACACACATGCAATGACACTGTTGATATGTGGTCTGTGAGAAGAACACACATCCAATGACTCTAGCTGTGGTTCATGAAAAGAATAGACATGCAATGACACTGGTGGATCATGTGTGGTTCATGGCAAGAACACACATGCAATGACACTGGGTGTGGTTCATGATATGGTTAGTGAGAAGAACACACATGCAATGACACTGGTGGATCCAGTGTGGTCTTTGGGAAGAACACACATGCAATGACACTACTGATGTGTGGTATGTGGGAAGAGCAGACATGCAATGACATGGTGGATCCATGTGGTTCATGCGAAGAACACACATGCAATGACACTTGGTGTGGTTCATGATATGGTCTGTGAGAAGAACAGACATGCAATGAAACTGGTGGATCCAAGTGTGTTCTGTGAGAAGAACACACATGCAATGACACTGGGTGTGGTTTATGATATGGTTTGTGACAAGAACACACATGCAATGACACTGGTGGATCCATGTGTGGTCTTTGGGAAGAACACACATGCAATCACACTGGATCCATGTGTGAGTGTGAGAAGAACACACATCCAATGACTCTAGTTGTGGTTCATGAAAAGAGCAGACATGCAATGACACTGGTGGATCCATCTGTGGTTCATGGGAAGAACACACATGCGATGACTCTGGTCATATGTGGTTTGTGAAAAGAACAGACATGCAATGACTCTAGCTATGGTTAGTGAGAAGAACACACATGCAATGACACTGTGTGTGGTTCATGATATGGTTTGTGAGAAGAACACACATGCAATGACTCCAGTGGATCCATGTGTGGTTCATGGGAAGAACACACATGCAATGACACTGGGTGAGGTTCATGATATGGTTTTTGAGAAGAACACACATGCAATGACACTGGGTGAGGTTCATGATATGGTCTGTGAGAAGAACACACATGCAATGCCACCGGTGTGGTTCATGATATGGTTTGTGAGAAGAACACACATGCAATGACACTGGTGGATCCATGTGTGGTCTTTGGGAAGAACACACATGCAATCACACTGGATCCATGTATTGTCTATGAGAAGAACACACATCCAATGACTCTAGTTGTGGTTCATGAGAAGAACACACATGCAATGCCACTGGTGGATCCATGTGTGGTCTGTGAGAAGAACACACATGCGATGACACTGGGTATAGTTCATGATATGGTTTGTGAGAAGAACACACATGCAATGACACTGGGTAAGGTTCATGATATGGTCTGTGAGAAGAACACACATGCAATGACACTGGGTGTCGTTCAGGAGATGGTTTGTGAGAAGAACACGCGTGCAATGACACTGGTGGATCCATGTGTGGTCTTTCGGAAGAACACACATGCAATGGCACTGGATCAATGTGTGGTGTGTGAGAAGAACACACATCCAATGACTCTAGCTGTGGTTCATGAGAAGAACACACATGCAATGACACAGGTGGATCCATGTGTGGTCTGTGAGAAGAACACACATGCGATGACACTTGGTGAGGTTCATGATATGGTTTGTGAGAAGAACACACATGCAATGACACTGGGTGAGGTTCATGATATGGTTTGTGAGAAGAACACACATGCAATGACACTGGGTGTCGTTCATGATATGGTTTGTGAGAAGAACACGCGTGCAATGACACTGGTGGATCCATGTGTGGTCTTTGGGAAGAACACACATGCAATGACACTGGATCCATGTGTGGTCTGTGAGAAGAACACACATCCAATGACTATAGTTGTGGTTCATGATAAGAACACACATGCAATGACACTGGTGGATCCATGTGTGGTCTGTGAGAAGAACACACATGCGATGACACTGGGTGTAGTTCATGATATGGTTTGTGTGAAGAACACACATGCAATGACACCTGTGGATCCATGTGTGGTTTATGGGAAGAAGACGCATGCAATGACACTGGGTGTGGTTCATGATATGGTTTGTGAGAAGAACACACATGCAATGACACTGGGTGAGGTTCATGATATGGTCGGTGAGAAGAACACACATGCAATGACACTTGGTGTGGTTCATGATATGGTTTGTGAGAAGCACACATGCAATGACACTGGTGGATCCATGTGGTCTTGGAAGAACACACATGCAATGAACCTGGATCCATGTGTGGTCTGTGAGAAGAACACACATCCAATGACTCTAGCTATGGTTCATGATAAGAACACACATGCAATGACACTGGTGGATCCATGTGTGGTCTGTGAGAAGAACACACATGCGATGACACTGGGTGTGGTTCATGATATGGTTTGTGAGAAGAACACACATGCAATGACACTGGTGGATCCATGTGTGGTGTTTGGTAAGAACACACATGCAATGACACTAGAACCATGTGTGGTCTGTGAGAAGAACACACATCCAATGACTCTAGCTGTGGTTCATGAAAAGAGCAGACATGCAATGGCACTGGTGGATCTATGTGTGGTTCATGGGAAGAAGCGGACATGCGATGACACTGGGTGGATCCATGTGTGGTTCATGAGAAGAAAGGTACATGCAATGACACGGTGTGGTTCATGATATGGTTTATGAGAACAACACACATGCCATGACACTGGTGGATCCATGTGTGGTCTTTGGGAAGAACACACATGCAATGACACTGTTGATATGTGGTCTGTGAGAAGAACACACATCCAATGACTCTAGCTGTGGTTCATGAAAAGAACAGACATGCAATGACTCTAGCTATGGTTAGTGAGAAGAACACACATGCAATGACACTGTGTGTGGTTCATGATATGGTTTGTGAGAAGAACACACATGCAATGACTCCAGTGGATCCATGTGTGGTTCATGGGAAGAACACACATGCAATGACACTGGTGAGGTTCATGATATGGTTTTGAGAAGAACACACATGCAATGACACTGGGTGAGGTTCATGATATGGTCTGTGAGAAGAACACACATGCAATGCCACTGGGTGTGGTTCATGATATGGTTTGTGAGAAGAACACACATGCAATGACATGGTGGATCCATGTGTGGTCTTTGGGAAGAACACACATGCAATCTGCTGGATCCATGTATTGTCTATGAGAAGAACACACATCCAATGACTCTAGTTGTGGTTCATGAGAAGAACACACATGCAATGCCACTGGTGGATCCATGTGTGGTCTGTGAGAAGAACACACATGCGATGACACTGGGTATAGTTCATGATATGGTTTGTGAGAAGAACACACATCCAATGACACTGTAAGGTTCATGATATGGTCTGCGTGAGAAGAACACACATGCAATGACACTGGGTGTGGTTCATGATATGGTTTGTGAGAAGAACACACATGCAATGACCTTTGGTGGATCCATGTGTGGTCTTTGAAGAACACACATGCAATGGCACTGGATCAATGTGGTGTGTGAGAAGAACACACATCCAATGACTCTAGCTGTGGTTCATGAGAAGAACACACATGCAATGACACAGGTGGATCCATGTGTGGTCTGTGAGAAGAACACACATGCGATGACACTTGGTGAGGTTCATGATATGGTTTGTGAGAAGAACACACATGCAATGACACTGGGTGAGGTTCATGATATGGTTTGTGAAGAACACACATGCAATGACACCGGTGTCTTCATGATATGGTTTGTGAGAAGAACACGCGGCAATGACATCTGTGGATCCATGTGTGGTCTTTGGGAAGAACACACATGCAATGACACTGGATCCATGTGTGGTCTGTGAGAAGAACACACATCCAATGACTATAGTTGTGGTTCATGATAAGAACACACATGCAATGACACTGGTGGATCCATGTGTGGTCTGTGAGAAGAACACACATGCGATGACACCGGTGTAGTTCATGATATGGTTTGTGGGAAAACACACATGCAATGACTCAGTGGATCCATGTGTGGTTCATGGGAAGAATACTCTGAATGCAATGACACCGGGTGAGGTTCATGATATGGTTTGTGAGAAGAACACACATGCAATGACACTGGGTGAGGTTCATGATATGGTCTGTGAGAAGAACACACATGCAATGACACTTGGTGTGGTTCATGATATGGTTTGTGAGAAGAACACACATGCAATGACACTGGTGGATCCATGTGTGGTCTTCGGGAAGAACACACATGCAATGAACCTGGATCCATGTGTGGTCTGTGAGAAGAACACACATCCAATGACTCTAGCTATGGTTCATGAGAAGAACACACATGCAATGACACTGGTGGATCCATGTGTGGTCTGTGAGAAGAACACACATGCATGACACGGTGTGGTTCATGATATGGTTTGTGAGAAGAACACACATGCAATGACACTGGTGGATCCATGTGTGGTGTTTGGTAAGAACACACATGCAATGACACTAGAACCATGTGTGGTCTGTGAGAAGAACACACATCCAATGACTCTAGCTGTGGTTCATGAAAAGAGCAGACATGCAATGGCACTGGTGGATCTATGTGTGGTTCATGGGAAGAGCAGACATGCGATGACACTGGGTGGATCCATGTGTGGTTCATGAGAAGAGCAGACATGCAATGACACTGGGTGTGGTTCATGATATGGTTTATGAGAACAACACACATGCCATGACACTGGTGGATCCATGTGTGGTCTTTGGGAAGAACACACATGCAATGACACTGTTGATATGTGGTCTGTGAGAAGAACACACATCCAATGACTCTAGCTGTGGTTCATGAAAAGAACAGACATGCAATGACACTGGTGGATCATGTGTGGTTCATGGCAAGAACACACATGCAATGACACTGGGTGTGGTTCATGATATGGTTAGTGAGAAGAACACACATGCAATGACACTGGTGGATCCAGTGTGGTCTTTGGGAAGAACACACATGCAATGACACTACTGATGTGTGGTATGTGGGAAGAGCAGACATGCAATGACACTGGTGGATCCATGTGTGGTTCATGGGAAGAACACACATGCAATGACACTTGGTGTGGTTCATGATATGGTCTGTGAGAAGAACAGACATGCAATGAAACTGGTGGATCCAAGTGTGTTCTGTGAGAAGAACACACATGCAATGACACTGGGTGTGGTTTATGATATGGTTTGTGACAAGAACACACATGCAATGACACTGGTGGATCCATGTGTGGTCTTTGGGAAGAACACACATGCAATGACACTAGATCCATGTGTGGTCTGTGAGAAGAACACACATCCAATGACTCTAGTTGTGGTTCATGAAAAGAGCAGACATGCAATGACACTGGTGGATCCATCTGTGGTTCATGGGAAGAACACACATGCGATGACTCTGGTCATATGTGGTTTGTGAAAAGAACAGACATGCAATGACTCTAGCTATGGTTAGTGAGAAGAACACACATGCAATGACACTGTGTGGTTCATGATATGGTTTGTGAGAAGAACACACATGCAATGACTCCAGTGGATCCATGTGTGGTTCATGGGAAGAACACACATGCAATGACACTGGGTGAGGTTCATGATATGGTTTTTGAGAAGAACACACATGCAATGACACTGGGTGAGGTTCATGATATGGTCTGTGAGAAGAACACACATGCAATGCCACTGGGTGTGGTTCATGATATGGTTTGTGAGAAGAACACACATGCAATGACACTGGTGGATCCATGTGTGGTCTTTGGGAAGAACACACATGCAATCACACTGGATCCATGTATTGTCTATGAGAAGAACACACATCCAATGACTCTAGTTGTGGTTCATGAGAAGAACACACATGCAATGCCATCGGGGTGGATCCATGTGTGTGGTCTTTGAGAAGAACACACATGCGATGACACTGGGTATAGTTCATGATATGGTTTGTGAGAAGAACACACATGCAATGACACTGGGTAAGGTTCATGATATGGTCTGTGAGAAGAACACACATGCAATGACACTGGGTGTGGTTCATGATATGGTTTGTGAGAAGAACACACATGCAATGACACTGGTGGATCCATGTGTGGTCTTTCGGAAGAACACACATGCAATGGCACTGGATCAATGTGTGGTGTGAGAAGAACACACATCCAATGACTCTAGCTGTGGTTCATGAGAAGAACACACATGCAATGACACAGGTGGATCCATGTGTGGTCTGTGAGAAGAACACACATGCGATGACACTTGGTGAGGTTCATGATATGGTTTGTGAGAAGAACACACATGCAATGACACTGGGTGAGGTTCATGATATGGTTTGTGAGAAGAACACACATGCAATGACACTGGGTGTCGTTCATGATATGGTTTGTGAGAAGAACACGCGTGCAATGACACTGGTGGATCCATGTGTGGTCTTTGGGAAGAACACACATGCAATGACACTGGATCCATGTGGTGCTGTGAGAAGAACACACATCCAATGACTATAGTTGTGGTTCATGATAAGAACACACATGCAATGACACTGTGGATCCATGTGTGGTCTGAGAAGAACACACATGCGATGACACTGGGTGTAGTTCATGATATGGTTTGTGGGAAAAACACACATGCAATGACTCCAGTGGATCCATGTGTGGTTCATGGGAAGAATACGAATGCAATGACACTGGGTGAGGTTCATGATATGGTTTGTGAGAAGAACACACATGCAATGACACTGGGTGAGGTTCATGATATGGTCTGTGAGAAGAACACACATGCAATGACACTTGGTGTGGTTCATGATATGGTTTGTGAGAAGAACACACATGCAATGACACTGGTGGATCCATGTGTGGTCTTCGGGAAGAACACACATGCAATGAACCTGGATCCATGTGTGGTCTGTGAGAAGAACACACATCCAATGACTCTAGCTATGGTTCATGAGAAGAACACACATGCAATGACACTGGTGGATCCATGTGTGGTCTGTGAGAAGAACACACATGCGATGACACTGGGTGTGGTTCATGATATGGTTTGTGAGAAGAACACACATGCAATGACACTGGTGGATCCATGTGTGGTGTTTGGTAAGAACACACATGCAATGACACTAGAACCATGTGTGGTCTGTGAGAAGAACACACATCCAATGACTCTAGCTGTGGTTCATGAAAAGAGCAGACATGCAATGGCACTGGTGGATCTATGTGTGGTTCATGGGAAGAGCAGACATGCGATGACACTGGGTGGATCCATGTGTGGTTCATGAGAAGAGCAGACATGCAATGACACTGGGTGTGGTTCATGATATGGTTTATGAGAACAACACACATGCCATGACACTGGTGGATCCATGTGTGGTCTTTGGGAAGAACACACACATGCAATGACACTCATGATATGTGGTGCATGAGAAGAACACACATCCAATGACTCTAGCCATGGTTCATGAAAAGAACAGACATGCAATGACACTGGTGGATCATGTGTGGTTCATGGCAAGAACACACATGCAATGACACTGGGTGTGGTTCATGATATGGTTAGTGAGAAGAACACACATGCAATGACACTGTGGATCCCAGTGGGGTCTTTGGGAAGAACACACATGCAATGACACTACTGATGTGTGGTATGTGGGAAGAGCAGACATGCAATGACACTGGTGGATCCATGTGTGGTTCATGGGAAGAACACACATGCAATGACACTTGGTGTGGTTCATGATATGGTCTGTGAGAAGAACAGACATGCAATGAAACTGGTGGATCCAAGTGTGTTCTGTGAGAAGAACACACATGCAATGACACTGGGTGTGGTTTATGATATGGTTTGTGACAAGAACACACATGCAATGACACTGGTGGATCCATGTGTGGTCTTTGGGAAGAACACACATGCAATGACACTAGATCCATGTGTGGTCTGTGAGAAGAACACACATCCAATGACTCTAGTTGTGGTTCATGAAAAGAGCAGACATGCAATGACACTGGTGGATCCATCTGTGGTTCATGGGAAGAACACACATGCGATGACTCTGGTCATATGTGGTTTGTGAAAAGAACAGACATGCAATGACTCTAGCTATGGTTAGTGAGAAGAACACACATGCAATGACACTGTGTGTGGTTCATGATATGGTTTGTGAGAAGAACACACATGCAATGACTCCAGTGGATCCATGTGTGGTTCATGGGAAGAACACACATGCAATGACACTGGGTGAGGTTCATGATATGGTTTTTGAGAAGAACACACATGCAATGACACTGGGTGAGGTTCATGATATGGTCTGTGAGAAGAACACACATGCAATGCCACTGGGTGTGGTTCATGATATGGTTTGTGAGAAGAACACACATGCAATGACACTGGTGGATCCATGTGTGGTCTTTGGGAAGAACACATGCAATCACTGGATCCATGTATTGTCTATGAGAAGAACACACATCCAATGACTCTAGTTGTGGTTCATGAGAAGAACACACATGCAATGCCATCGTGGATCCATGTGTGGTCTGTGAGAAGAACACACATGCGATGACACTGGGTATAGTTCATGATATGGTTTGTGAGAAGAACACACATGCAATGACACTGGGTAAGGTTCATGATATGGTCTGTGAGAAGAACACACATGCAATGACACTGGGTGTGGTTCATGATATGGTTTGTGAGAAGAACACACATGCAATGACACTGGTGGATCCATGTGTGGTCTTTCGGAAGAACACACATGCAATGGCACTGGATCAATGTGTGGTGTGTGAGAAGAACACACATCCAATGACTCTAGCTGTGGTTCATGAGAAGAACACACATGCAATGACACAGGTGGATCCATGTGTGGTCTGTGAGAAGAACACACATGCGATGACACTTGGTGAGGTTCATGATATGGTTTGTGAGAAGAACACACATGCAATGACACTGGGTGAGGTTCATGATATGGTTTGTGAGAAGAACACACATGCAATGACACTGGGTGTCGTTCATGATATGGTTTGTGAGAAGAACACGCGTGCAATGACACTGGTGGATCCATGTGTGGTCTTTGGGAAGAACACACATGCAATGACACTGGATCCATGTGTGGTCTGTGAGAAGAACACACATCCAATGACTATAGTTGTGGTTCATGATAAGAACACACATGCAATGACACTGGTGGATCCATGTGTGGTCTGTGAGAAGAACACACATGCGATGACACTGGGTGTAGTTCATGATATGGTTTGTGGGAAAAACACACATGCAATGACTCCAGTGGATCCATGTGTGGTTCATGGGAAGAATACGAATGCAATGACACTGGGTGAGGTTCATGATATGGTTTGTGAGAAGAACACACATGCAATGACACTGGGTGAGGTTCATGATATGGTCTGTGAGAAGAACACACATGCAATGACACTTGGTGTGGTTCATGATATGGTTTGTGAGAAGAACACACATGCAATGACACTGGTGGATCCATGTGTGGTCTTCGGGAAGAACACACATGCAATGAACCTGGATCCATGTGTGGTCTGTGAGAAGAACACACATCCAATGACTCTAGCTATGGTTCATGAGAAGAACACACATGCAATGACACTGGTGGATCCATGTGTGGTCTGTGAGAAGAACACACATGCGATGACACTGGGTGTGGTTCATGATATGGTTTGTGAGAAGAACACACATGCAATGACACTGGTGGATCCATGTGTGGTGTTTGGTAAGAACACACATGCAATGACACTAGAACCATGTGTGGTCTGTGAGAAGAACACACATCCAATGACTCTAGCTGTGGTTCATGAAAAGAGCAGACATGCAATGGCACTGGTGGATCTATGTGTGGTTCATGGGAAGAGCAGACATGCGATGACACTGGGTGGATCCATGTGTGGTTCATGAGAAGAGACATGCAATGACACTGGGTGTGGTTCATGATATGGTTTATGAGAACAACACACATGCCATGACACTGGTGGATCCATGTGTGGTCTTTGGGAAGAACACACATGCAATGACACTGTTGATATGTGGTTGCGTGAGAAGAACACACATCCAATGACTCTAGCTGTGGTTCATGAAAAGAATGTATATGCAATGACACTGGTGGTCCATGTGTGGTTCATGGCAAGAACACACATGCAATGACACTGGGTGTGGTTCATGATATGGTTAGTGAGAAGAACACACATGCAATGACACTGGTGGATCCAGTGTGGTCTTTGGGAAGAACACACATGCAATGACACTACTGATGTGTGGTATGTGGGAAGAAGCACATGCAATGACTGGTGGATCCATGTGTGGTTCATGGGAAGAACACACATGCAATGACACTTGGTGTGGTTCATGATATGGTCTGTGAGAAGACACATGCAATGAAACAGGTGGATCCAAGTGTGTTCTGTGAGAAGAACACACATGCAATGACACTGGGTGTGGTTTATGATATGGTTTGTGACAAGAACACACATGCAATGACACTGGTGGATCCATGTGTGGTCTTTGGGAAGAACACACATGCAATGACACAGGATCCATGTGTGGTCGAGAAGAACACACATCCAATGACTCTAGTTGTGGTTCATGAAAAGAGCGGACATGCAATGACACCGTGGATCCATGTGGTTCATGGGAAGAACACACATGCGATGACTCTGGTCATATGTGGTTTGTGAAAAGAACAGACATGCAATGACTCTAGCTATGGTTAGTGAGAAGAACACACATGCAATGACACTGTGTGTGGTTCATGATATGGTTTGTGAGAAGAACACACATGCAATGACTCCAGTGGATCCATGTGTGGTTCATGGGAAGAACACACATGCAATGACACTGGGTGAGGTTCATGATATGGTTTTTGAGAAGAACACACATGCAATGACACTGGGTGAGGTTCATGATATGGTCTGTGAGAAGAACACACATGCAATGACACTGGGTGTGGTTCATGATATGGTTTGTGAGAAGAACACACATGCAATGACACTGGTGGATCCATGTGTGGTCTTTGGGAAGAACACACATGCAATCACACTGGATCCATGTATTGTCTATGAGAAGAACACACATCCAATGACTCTAGTTGTGGTTCATGAGAAGAACACACATGCAATGCCACTGGTGGATCCATGTGTGGTCTGTGAGAAGAACACACATGCGATGACACTGGGTATAGTTCATGATATGGTTTGTGAGAAGAACACACATGCAATGACACTGGGTGAGGTTCATGATATGGTCTGTGAGAAGAACACACATGCAATGACACTGGGTGTGGTTCATGATATGGTTTGTGAGAAGAACACACATGCAATGACACTGGTGGATCCATGTGTGGTCTTTCGGAAGAACACACATGCAATGGCACTGGATCAATGTGTGGTGTGTGAGAAGAACACACATCCAATGACTCTAGCTGTGGTTCATGAGAAGAACACACATGCAATGACACTGGTGGATCCATGTGTGGTCTGTGAGAAGAACACACATGCGATGACACTTGGTGAGGTTCATGATATGGTTTGTGAGAAGAACACACATGCAATGACACTGGGTGAGGTTCATGATATGGTTTGTGAGGAGAACACACATGCAATGACACTTGGTGTCGTTCATGATATGGTTTGTCAGAAGAACACACGTGCAATGACACTGGGTGTGGTTCATGGGAAGAACACACATGCAATGACACTGGGTGTGGTTCATGATATGGTTAGTGAGAAGAACACACATGCAATGACACTGGTGGATCCAGTGTGGTCTTTGGGAAGAACACACATGCAATGACACTAGTGATGTGTGGTATGTGGGAAGAGCAGACATGCAATGACACTGGTGGATCCATGTGTGGTTCATGGGAAGAACACACATGCAATGACAAAGGGTGTGGTTCATGATATGGTCTGTGAGAAGAACACACATGCAATGACACTGGGTGTGGTTTATGATATGGTTTGTGACAAGAACACACATGCAATGACACTGGTGGATCCATGTGTGGTCTTTGGGAAGAACACACATGCAATGACACTGGATCCATGTGTGGTCAGTGAGAAGAACACACATCCAATGACTATAGCTATGGTTCATGAGAAGAACACACATGCAATGACACTGGTGGATCCATGTGTGGTCTGTGAGAAGAACACACATGCGATGACACTGGGTGTAGTTCATGATATGGTTTGTGAGAAGAACACACATGCAATGATACTGGGTGAGGTTCATGATATGGTTTGTGGGAAGAACACACATGCAATGACACTGGGTGAGGTTCATGATATGGTTTGTGAGAAAAACACACATGCAATGACTCCAGTGGATCCATGTGTGGTTCATGGGAAGAATACACATGCAATGACACTAGGTGAGGTTCATGATATGGTTTGTGAGAAGAACACACATGCAATGACACTGGGTGAGGTTCATGATATGGTCTGTGAGAAGAACACACATCCAATGACTCTAGCTGTGGTTCATGAAAAGAGAGACATGCAATGACACTGGTGGATCCATGTGTGGTTCATGGGAAGAACACACATGCAATGACACTGGGTGTGGTTCATGATATGGTTAGTGAGAAGAACACACATGCAATGACAATGGTGGATCCATGTGTGGTCTTTGGGAAGAACACACATGCAATGACACTCGTGATGTGTGGTATGTGGGAAGAGCAGACATGCAATGACACTGGTGGATCCATGTGTGGTTCATGGGAAGAACAC
Source organism: Avena insularis (assembly GCA_023614405.1). Lineage (NCBI taxonomy): Eukaryota > Viridiplantae > Streptophyta > Magnoliopsida > Poales > Poaceae > Avena > Avena insularis. The sequence continues at coordinate 499,981,141 of CM042684.1, forward strand.
ACATGCAATGACACTGGGTGTGGTTCATGATATGGTCTGTGAGAAGAACACACATGCAATGACACTGGTGGATCCATGTGTGGTCTGTGAGAAGAACACACATGCAATGACACTGGGTGTGGTTCATGATATGGTTTGTGAGAAGAACACACATGCAATGATACTGGTGGATCCATGTGTGGTCTTTGGGAAGAACACACATGCAATGACACTGGATCCATGTGTGGTATGTGAGAAGAACACACATCCAATGACTCTAGCTGTGGTTCATGAAAAGAGCAGACATGCAATGACACTAGTGGATCCATGTGTGGTTCATGGGAAGAACAGACATGCGATGACTCTGGTACTATGTGGTTTGTGAAAAGAACAGACATGCAATGACTCTAGCTGTGGTTAGTGAGAAGAACACACATGCAATGACACTGGGTGTGGTTCATGATATGGTTTGTGAGAAGAACACACATGCAATGACTCCAGCGGATCCATGTGTGGTTCATGGGAAGAACACACATGCAATGACACGGGTGAGGTTCATGATATGGTTTGAGAAGAACACACATGTAATGACAGTGGGTGAGGTTCATGATATGGTTTGTGAGAAGAACACACATGCAATGACATCGTGGATCCATGTGTGTGTGAGAAGAACACACATGCAATGACACTGGGTGTGGTTCATGATATGGTTTATGAGAAGAACACACATGCAATGACACTGGTGGAACCATGTGTGGTCTTTGGGAAGAACACACATGCAATGACACTGGATCCATGTGTGGTCTGTGAGAAGAACACGCATCCAATGACTGTAGCTGTGGTTCCTGAGAAGAACGCACATGCAATGACACTGGTGGATCCATGTGTGGTCTGTGAGAAGAACACACATGCGATGACACTAGGTGTGGTTCATGATATGGTTTGTGAGAAGAACACACCTGCAATGACACTGGTGGATCCATGTGTGGTCTTCAGGAAGAACACACATGCAATGACACTAGATCCATGTGTGGTCTATGAGAAGAACACACATCCAATGACTCTAGCTGTGGTTCATGAAAAGAGCAGACATGCAAGGACACTGGTGGATCCATGTGTGGTTCATGGGAAGAGCAGACATGCGATGACACTGGGTGGATCCATGTGTGGTTCATGAGAAGAGCAGACATGCAATGACATTGGGTGTGGTTCATGATATGGTTGGTGAGAAGAACACACATGCAATGACACTGGTGGATCCATGTGTGGTCTTTGGGAAGAACACACATGCAATGACACTGTTGATATGTGGTCTGTGAGAAGAACACACATCCAATGACTCTAGCTATGGTTCATGAAAAGAACAGACATGCAATGACACTGGTGGATCATGTGTGGTTCATGGGAATAACACACATGCAATGACACTGGGTGAGGTTCATGATATGGTTTGTGAGAAAAACACACATGCAATGACTCCAGTGGATCCATGTGTGGTTCATGGGAAGAATACACATGCAATGACACTAGGTGAGGTTCATGATATGGTTTGTGAGAAGAACACACATGCAATGACACTGGGTGAGGTTCATGATATGGTCTGTGAGAAGAACACACATCCAATGACTCTAGCTGTGGTTCATGAAAAGAGAGACATGCAATGACACTGGTGGATCCATGTGTGGTTCATGGGAAGAACACACATGCAATGACACTGGGTGTGGTTCATGATATGGTTAGTGAGAAGAACACACATGCAATGACAATGGTGGATCCATGTGTGGTCTTTGGGAAGAACACACATGCAATGACACTCGTGATGTGTGGTATGTGGGAAGAGCAGACATGCAATGACACTGGTGGATCCATGTGTGGTTCATGGGAAGAACAGACATGCGATGACTCTGGTGTGGTTCATGATATGGTGCTGAGAAGAACACACATGCAATGACATCGTGGATCCATGTGTGGTCTGTGAGAAGAACACATGCAATGACACTGGGTGTGGTTCATGATATGGTTTGTGAGAAGAACACACATGCAATGATACTGGTGGATCCATGTGTGGTCTTTGGGAAGAACACACATGCAATGACACTGGATCCATGTGTGGTATGTGAGAAGAACACACATCCAATGACTCTAGCTGTGGTTCATGAAAAGAGCAGACATGCAATGACACTAGTGGATCCATGTGTGGTTCATGGGAAGAACAGACATGCGATGACTCTGGTACTATGTGGTTTGTGAAAAGAACAGACATGCAATGACTCTAGCTGTGGTTAGTGAGAAGAACACACATGCAATGACACTGGGTGTGGTTCATGATATGGTTTGTGAGAAGAACACACATGCAATGACTCCAGCGGATCCATGTGTGGTTCATGGGAAGAACACACATGCAATGACACTGGGTGAGGTTCATGATATGGTTTCTGAGAAGAACACACATGTAATGACAGTGGGTGAGGTTCATGATATGGTTTGTGAGAAGAACACACATGCAATGACACTGGTGGATCCATGTGTGGTCTGTGAGAAGAACACACATGCAATGACACTGGGTGTGGTTCATGATATGGTTTATGAGAAGAACACACATGCAATGACACTGGTGGAACCATGTGTGGTCTTTGGGAAGAACACACATGCAATGACACTGGATCCATGTGTGGTCTGTGAGAAGAACACGCATCCAATGACTGTAGCTGTGGTTCCTGAGAAGAACGCACATGCAATGACACTGGTGGATCCATGTGTGGTCTGTGAGAAGAACACACATGCGATGACACTAGGTGTGGTTCATGATATGGTTTGTGAGAAGAACACACCTGCAATGACACTGGTGGATCCATGTGTGGTCTTCAGGAAGAACACACATGCAATGACACTAGATCCATGTGTGGTCTATGAGAAGAACACACATCCAATGACTCTAGCTGTGGTTCATGAAAAGAGCAGACATGCAAGGACACTGGTGGATCCATGTGTGGTTCATGGGAAGAGCAGACATGCGATGACACTGGGTGGATCCATGTGTGGTTCATGAGAAGAGCAGACATGCAATGACATTGGGTGTGGTTCATGATATGGTTGGTGAGAAGAACACACATGCAATGACACTGGTGGATCCATGTGTGGTCTTTGGGAAGAACACACATGCAATGACACTGTTGATATGTGGTCTGCGAGAAGAACACACATCCAATGACTCTAGCTATGGTTCATGAAAAGAACAGACATGCAATGACACTGGTGGATCATGTGTGGTTCATGGGAATAACACACATGCAATGACACTGGGTGTGGTTCATGATATGGTTAGTGAGAAGAACACACATGCAATGACACTGGTGGATCCAGTGTGGTCTTTGGGAAGAACACACATGCAATGACACTAGTGATGTGTGGTATGTGGGAAGAGCAGACATGCAATGACACTGGTGGATCCATGTGTGGTTCATGGGAAGAACACACATGCAATGACACTGGGTGTGGTTCATGATATGGTCTGTGAGAAGAACACACATGCAATGACACTGGGTGTGGTTTATGATATGGTTTGTGACAAGAACACACATGCAATGACACTGGTGGATCCATGTGTGGTCTTTGGGAAGAACACACATGCAATGACACTAGATCCATGTGTGGTCTGTGAGAAGAACACTGTCACATCCCAAGATTTTCCAAATCTTGTAATGTGAAAATAAATGAATAAAATAAAACCTTGTTTGATTTTCAGGGCTAGAAGAAACTTTTGAATCCAATTGGAAACCTTCAAACCAATTTGGATTAAATAAATCCTAAAGGGATTTAACAAGATAAATATTTTAATAAAGGAAAAATAAAAACTATTTTATTACTACTTTGAAATCTTTTAAGAAAATGGTTTTAACTTTCAAGTTGAAAAGAAAGGATTTTAAGTAAAGATGATTTTATAAAGTCAAACTAAACCTTGGCCAAGTTGTGAAACAAAAGGTTTTGCTTTGATTAAAAATAATAAAGGGTTAATATCCAAGTTTTATTAATAAAAGTTTATTTATTTCTAAATCCTCAAAACTTGTTTATTCAATTTAAATAAGTTTTCCAAAAGATTTATATTCCCAAATAAAATCTACTGAATGGTTTGGTATTATTTTAGTTTCCAAAAATAAAGTTTTAATTAAACCAATCCTATTTGATTTAATAACAATGGTCCATTCTATTTAATAATTAATGGAACCTAAAATAAAAATGTTATTTTGTTTTAAACAAGATTACCAAATATATTTTAAATTCAAATAGAACCTACTAATTTGGTTTTGAAAATATTTAGATTTCAAATAAAGATTCTACTAACAAAATCAAACCCATATGATTAATAAACCATGGTCCATTTTAATAAATAAATGGGACCTAAAAAGATTTAAAATATTATTTTATTTTATTTCTGAAATTGGTTTTGTTACTAAACAGAACCAAGTCAAACTTTCAAAGATTTGGTGATGGTTCGAATTGATTTGAACCTTGTTTGTTTGTTTGAAAATCAAAACAGGAAAATAGAAATAGAAAAGGAAAAGAATTCAGAAACAGAAAAAAATAAGAAAAGGGTCAACCCAACCCAGCAGCCCAAACAGGCCCAGAAACAGCCCAGCTCCTCACCCTGAAGAAAAGCGTTTGACTAGTATTCAACCAGCACAGACCCACCAAAGGACCTCCCCTCGTTTCTTCCCCACTGACCAGTAGACCCCACTTTCCCTGTTCATCCTCCTCACCCGCGCGACCCTCTCTCCCCCAAACCTCGCTGCCGTTGCTGCCATTCAAGCCGCGATCAATTCGCAGTAATGCCGTGCCATAATCTCGCCGTGACTGCACGCTATTAAGCGCCAGCGCCTTCTCCGCCTTTCCCCTCTGTCGCCACTCCCTCTCTGCCCCGAGGCTGCCACGAATCGAGCTAGTACTCCCTCTGCTCTGACCACCGTCTCCGACCAATTCAGGCCAGTACACACCGCCCCGTGCCTCCCTGAGCACACTAGGAGAATCCCCACTCCCAGACACTTCTCCCTGTACCCACCGTTCAACCGCGGGCGCCCCAGAGCGTCGGCTTTGACAAGCTCTGACAGCGCCGCCGTCTGTCTCGTCTCCGTCGAACTTCCCCGGTAAGCCTCGACCACCCCTAGCTTTTCCATGGATGCTCACATCATCTCCAGCTCCGTCCACGTCTAACCGTACCGTTCATTTGCCCTGGGGTGAACTGCAGCATCTCCCCGTCGTCGACCAGAGCCACCAGACGCCGTTGCAAGCTCCGGTGAGGAATTGCAGCAAACCTCGTGCGCCCCTTGCCACGTCGAGCACACGACGAGCTTCCCCAGCCTCCTGCGATCTCGGTGAGCCTACTCCCTCCCCCTCTCGCTTCCTGTTTCGCCAGCCGCCATCGCCGACTGTCGCCACCGCTAGTAGCCGCCGCCGATATGGTCAAGGCATCAAGATTGGATCGAGATCTGGCGCTCACGATTAGATCACTTAGCACCGAAGGGGTACGCGATAAGGACCGTGCGATCTAATTAGATCCAACGCGTCACAGAGCCGATCCGACCGAACCGGTACCAGCGAATGACGAAGCGACGAGTGGCCAGTTTTGGTTTAAACAGAAATTTGAAAACATAATTGTTTGTGAATTTGAAAACACTATAACTTTGGATCCACACGTCCAAAAATTACAAATTTTATGTCGTTGGATTCAGGAGAGCAAGTCCTAGCCAACCATTCCCTTAGTTTAGCAAATAGTATCTGTTAGGTTGCTTGTTTTTGCAGATTCTTTTGTGAGCTTGTTTAGAGTATAAAAATTGTTTAAAAATGATTTTAGAGTTAAAACTTCTGCAAAATGGTTTGTTGTGACCTTACTGACCCTAGGAACCAACCCATGGTTATGAAAATGAAATTGGAAAAATTTAGAATGGATTAATTGAACTAGTCTATTTCTAGCTAAGTAAAGATAATGGTTTTATTATGAAAAAGATTTTGGAATAAAAACTTTGAGAAAATATTTTGATTCAAAGCTACTGACCCAAAACACCAAGTCTTGAGAGTTAGAAACTTTTGGTGAGAAACTTAAAGATTTTTGATTTGATAAAACCATTTCCCACCATATAAAATGTTGAATGGATTTTAAAATAGTTTTTGGGCAAAACCCTCTAACTAATGACTTTGCCATTTTGGTAAATGACCAATTTGGACCTTACAAAGTTTAGACACCTAGTGGAGACCATCCTTGCAATAGAACCATCCTTTGCATGACTTAGATTCCATTGCTTTGTGAGTGAGAAATTGTTTGTTTGACTTTGGTTGGGAATGTTAGTTGATTTTGTGTTTGCTTGATTGACTTGTAGTGAATTTAGCAAAGTATGAGACTAGCAAGATCAAGGAGTGAACCACCATTCCCTACCAAAAAGTCAAGTTACACTATCATACAAAAGTCCTACTACTTTCATTATACTTAGTGGATTTTGAAAACATGCATGAAAATAATTTTATACTTATGCTATGCTAAATCCTATTAGGATACCCTATACATTCCGTAGAGAAAACATTGTAGTTGTACATGCTTAGCCATGCTTTATTGGTAAAAGAGATACATGTTGAGATTTTACAAAGTTGAGAAAAGGACTTGTGTTTTATATAATAAAACAAGGACTCAATGAACCACCTAGGTGGAGGATACTTTAAGTTTTGGAGAAGGTGGCAACAAAAGGAACCATGTCTATGGAGATCTCTTTGTGTTGTGCTCCAAAAGAAAACCCACCTAGGAAACTTAGAGATTGAACATGTTTCTCCAATTGTGGCTTTCGTGTGCAACCACATGCTATTATGGCTCTGGCTTAGTCAACTACATTGGGAAGACCCATGCATTGTCTTCAGTTTACTAGACATGGGGATCTGGAATGCTTCATGGGTGCTGAAGACAAGATAGCAAAGGTGTATGGGAGGACCCTTTGGAAAGACTTCATCACATTCTCAATCTGCCAGTACTCCATCTTGGTGAGCACTAATCCAGTAGGCCACTTGTGGCAAAAGGATGGGATTGTGACATGTGGGTAAAGTGTACTCCTTCTGCAGAAGATAATAAAATCTAAGTACTTAGCCGTGTCCCCGGATATGGACAATACAGAGCAACTAAAGTTTGAACTATGGGAGATCTCGACATTCCAACTTCTAAAATAAAAACTTGATGCCCTTGAGTGTCTACCAAGGAATTCAAAGAGATTTTATAAAAGCTTGATGCACTTGGGGTTACCAAGGTGCTCAAGAGATTTTGATGAAAACATGAACACTTGGGGTTACCAAGGAACTCATGAGATTTTATAAAACTTGATGCACTTGGAGTTACCAAGGTGCTCAAGAGATTTTGATGAAAACATGAACACTTGGGGTTACCAAGGAACTCATGAGATTTTATAAAACTTGATGCACTTGGAGTTACCAAGGAGCTCAAGAGATTTTGACAAGGACTTGAACACTTGAGTGTCTACCAAGGAGTTCAAGGGATTCTTGGAAAAGAGATTTGACAAAGGACCAAAACCATTTTGAAAAGATAGGATAAAATATTGCTTTATGCAAATAAGCCTAAAACTCTACTTAGCCAAATATGCATGTAGTGATAGGATCCACTCATGTTATTCATAAAAGTGAAGCTTGCCAATACAATTCAAATGTATTGACCCTTGTGGTTGTAACTTGTAATGTTGCAGGTTTGATTGATTTTAGTGAAAATTGTTCGAATAGGATTACAAAGTCTACAACCAACATCTGCCTGTGGCACTTTGAAGATGAAGGACCCCATGACTATAGTTATTCCGCTGCAATGTAATGTAATAGCCAAATGAGCTATGTTTGATGTAATAAAATTATGTTATTCCTGGTTATAAAGTTATATTATGACCTTTGTTTCTTGATATTACATCTAAGCTGTGGATGCTAGCTATTGATCCAGGGACTAGCATTGTAAACACAGGAGGGATCAACCTTATTATCAGGTTGAGGCCTCTACAAACACACATCCAATGACTCTAGCTGTGGTTCATGAAAAGAGCAGACATGCAATGACACTGGTGGATCCATGTGTGGTTCATGGGAGAACACACATGCGATGACTCTGGTCATATGTGGTTTGTGAAAAGAACAGACATGCAATGACTCTAGCTGTGGTTAGTGAGAAGAACACACATGCAATGACACTGTGTGTGGTTCATGATATGGTTTGTGAGAAGAACACACATGCAATGACTCCAGTGGATCCATGTGTGGTTCATGGGAAGAACACACATGCAATGACACTGGGTGAGGTTCATGATATGGTTTTTGAGAAGAACACACATGCAATGACACTGGGTGAGGTTCATGATATGGTCTGTGAGAAGAACACACATGCAATGACACTATGTGTGGTTCATGATATGGTTTGTGAGAAGAACACACATGCAATGACACAGGTGGATCCATGTGTGGTCTTTGGGAAGAACACACATGCAATGACACTGGATCCATGTGGTGTCTGTGAGAAGAACACACATCCAATGACTCTAGTTGTGGTTCATGAGAAGAACACACATGCAATGACACTGGTGGATCCATGTGTGGTCTGTGAGAAGAACACACATGCGATGACACTGGGTGTAGTTCATGATATGGTTTGTGAGAAGAGCACACATGCAATGACACTGGGTGAGGTTCATGATATGGTCTGTGAGAAGAACACACATGCAATGACACTCGTTGTGGTTCATGATATGGTTTGTGAGAAGAACACACATGCAATGACACTGGTGGATCCATGTGTGGTCTTTCGGAAGAACACACATGCAATGACACTGGATCAATGTGTGGTGTGTGAGAACACACATCCAATGACTCTAGTTGTGGTTCATGAGAAGAACACACATGCAATGACACTGGTGGATCCATGTGTGGTCTGTTAGAAGAACACACATGCGATGACACTTGGTGAGGTTCATGATATGGTTTGTGAGAAGAACACACATGCAATGACACTGGGTGAGGTTTATGATATGGTTTGTGAGAAGAACACACATGCAATGACACTGGGTGTCGTTCATGATATGGTTTGTGAGAAGAACACACGTGCAATGACACTGGTGTATCCATGTGTGGTCTTTGGGAAGAACACACATGCAATGACGCTGGATCCATGTGTGTTCTGTGAGAAGAACACACATCCAATGACTATAGCTGTGGTTCATGAGAAGAACACACATGCAATGACACTGGTGGATCCATGTGTGGTCTGTCAGAAGAACACACATGCGATGACACTGGGTGTAGTTCAACAATGCTTTGTGAGAAGAACACACATGCAATGATACTGGGTGAGATTCATGATATGGTTTGTGGGAAGAACACACATGCAATGACACTGGGTGAGGTTCATGATATGGTTTGTGAGAAAAACACACATGCAATGACTCCAGTGGATCCATGTGTGGTTCATGGGAAGAATACACATGCAATGACACTGGGTGAGGTTCATGATATGGTTTGTGAGAAGAACACACATGCAATGACACTGGGTGAGGTTCATGATATGGTCCGTGAGAAGAACACACATGCAATGACACTGGGTGTGGTTCATGATATGGTTTGTGAGAAGAACACACATGCAATGACACTGGTGGATCCATGTGTGGTCTTCGGGAAGAACACACATGCAATGGACCTGGATCCATGTGTGGTCTATGAGAAGAACACACATCCAATGACTCTAGCTGTGGTTCATGAGAAGAACACACATGCAATGACACTGGTGGATCCATGTGTGGTCTGTGAGAAGAACACACATGCGATGACACTGGGTGTGGTTCATGATATAGTTTGTGAGAAGAACACACATGCAATGACACTGGTGGATCCATGTGTGGTCTTTGGGAAGAACACACATGCAATGACACTGGATCCATGTGTGGTCTGTGAGAAGAACACACATCCAATGACTCTAGCTGTGGTTCATGAAAAGAGCAGACATGCAATGACACTGGTGGATCCATGTGTGGTTCACGGGAATAGCAGACATGCGATGACACTGGGTGGATCCATGTGTGGTTGATGAGAAGAGCAGACATGCAATGACACTGGGTGTGGTTCATGATATGGTTTGTGAGAAGAACACACATGCAATGACACTGGTGGATCCATGTGTGGTCTTTGGGAAGAACACACATGCAATGACACTGTTGATATGTGGTCTGTGAGAAGAACACACATCCAATGACTCTAGCTGTGGTTCATGAAAAGAATAGACATGCAATGACACTGGGTGGATCCATGTGTGGTTCATGGGAAGAGCAGACATGCAATGACACTGGGTGTGGTTCGTGATATGGTTAGTGAGAAGAACACACATGCAATGACACTGGTGGATCCAGTGTGGTCTTTGGGAAGAACACACATGCAATGACACTCCTGATGTGTGGTATGTGGGAAGAGCAGACATGCAATGACACTGGTGGATCCATGTGTGGTTCATGGGAAGAACACACATGCAATGACACTGGGTGTGGTTAATGATATGGTCTGTGAGAACAACACCCATGCAATGAAACTGGTGGATCCAAGTGTGGTCTGTGAGAAGAACACACATGCAATGACACTGGGTGTGGTTTATGATATGGTTTGTGACAAGAACACACATGCACTGACACTGGTGGATCCACGTGTGGTCTTTGGGAAGAACACACATGCAATGACACTAGATCCATGTGTGGTCTGTGAGAAGAACACACATCCAATGACTCTAACTGTGGTTCATGAAAAGAGCAGACATGCAATGCCACTGGTGGATCCATCTGTGGTTCATGGGAAGAACACACATGCGATGACTCTGGGCATATGTGGTTTGTCAAAAGAATAGACATGCAATGACTCTAGCTGTGGTTAGTGAGAAGAACACACATGCAATGACACTGTGTGTGGTTCATGATATGGTTTGTGAGAAGAACACACATGCAATGACTCTAGTGGATCCATGTGTGGTTCATGGGAAGAACACACATGCAATGACACTGGGTGAGGTTCATGATATGGTTTTTGAGAAGAACACACATGCAATGACACTGGGTGAGGTTCATGATATGGTCTGTGAGAAGAACATACATGCATAGACACTGGGTGTGGTTCATGATATGGTTTGTGAGAAGAACACACATGCAATGACACTGGTGGATCCATGTGTGGTCTTTGGGAAGAACACACATGCAATGACATTGGATCCATGTGTTGTCTGTGAGAAGAACACACATCCAATGACTCTAGCTGTGGTTCATGAGAAGAACACACATGCAATGACACTGGTGGATCCATGTGTGGTCTGTGAGAAGAACACACATGCGATGACACTGGGTGTAGTTCATGATATGGTTTGTGAGAAGAACACACATGCAATGACACTGGGTGAGGTTCATGATATGGTCTGTGAGAAGAACACACATGCAATGACACTGGGTGTGGTTCATGATATGGTTTATGAGAAGAACACACATGCAATGACACTGGTGGATCCATGTGTGGTCTTTCGGAAGAACACACATGCAATGACACTGGATCAATGTGTGGTGTGTGGGAAGAACACACATCCAATGACTCTAGCTGTGGTTCATGAGAAGAACACACATGCAATGACACTGGTGGATCCATGTGTGGTCTGTGAGAAGAACACACATGTGATGAAACTTGGTGAGGTTCATGATATGGTTTGTGAGAAGAACACACATGCAATGACACTGGGTGAGGTTCATGATATGGTTTGTGAGAAGAACACACATGCAATGACACTGGGTGTCGTTCATGATATGGTTTGTGAGAAGAACACACGTGCAATGACACTGGTGGATCCATGTGTGGTCTTTGGGAAGAACACACATGCAATGACACTGGATCCATGTGTGGTCTGTGAGAAGAACACACATCCAATGACTATAGCTGTGGTTCATGAGAAGAACACACATGCAATGACACTGGTGGATCCATCTGTGGTCTGTGAGAAGAACACACATGCGATGACACTGGGTGTAGTTCATGATATGGTTTGTGAGAATAACACACATGCAATGATACTGGGTGAGGTTCATGATATGGTTTGTGGGAAGAACACACATGCAATGACACTGGGTGTGGTTCATGATATGGTTTGTGAGGAAAACACACATGCAATCACTCCAGTGGATCCATGTGTGGTTCATGGGAAGAATACACATGCAATGACACTGGGTGAGGTTCATGATATGGTTTGTGAGAAAAACACACATTCAATGACACTGGGTGAGGTTCATGATATGGTCTGTGAGAAGAACACACATGCAATGACACTGGATGTGGTTCATGATATGGTTTGTGAGAAGAACACACATGCAATGACACTGGTGGATCCATGTGTGGTCTTCGGGAAGAACACACATGCAATGAACCTGGATCCATGTGTGGTCTGTGAGAAGAACACACATCCAATGACTATAGCTGTGGTTCATGAGAAGAACACACATGCAATCACACTGGTGGATCCATGTGTGGTCTGTGAGAAGAACACACATGCGATGACACTGGGTGTGGTTCATGATATGGTTTGTGAGAAGAACACACATGCAATGACACTGGTGGATCCATGTGTGGTCTTTGGGAAGAACACACATGCAATGACACTGGATCCATGTGTGGTCTGTGAGAAGAACACACATCCAATGACTCTAGCTGTGGTTCATGAAAAGAGCAGACATGCAATGACACTGGTAGATCCATGTGTGGTTCAAGGGAAGAGAAGACATGCGATGACACTGGGTGGATCCATGTGTGGTTGATGAGAAGAGCATACATGCAATGACACTGGGTGTGGTTCATGATATGGTTTGTGAGAAGAACACACATGCAATGACACTGGTGGATCCATGTGTGGTCTTTGGGAAGAACACACATGCAATGACACTGTTGATATGTGGTCTGTGAGAAGAACACACATCCAATGACTCTAGCTATGGTTCATGAAAAGAACAGACATGCAATGACACTGGTGGATCATGTGTGGTTCATGGGAAGAACACACATGCAATGACACTGGGTGTGGTTCATGATATGGTTAGTGAGAAGAACACACATGCAATGACACTGGTGGATCCAGTGTGGTCTTTGGGAAGAACACACATGCAATGACACGATCTATGTGTGGTATGTGGGAAGAGCAGACATGCAATGAGACTGGTGGATCCATGTGTGGTTCATGGGAAGAACACACATGCAATGACACTGGGTGTGGTTCATGATATGGTCTGTGAGAAGAACACACATGCAATGAAACTGGTGTATCCAAGTGTGGTCTGTGAGAAGAACACACATGCAATGACACTGGGTGTGGTTTATGATATGGTTTGTGACAAGAACACACATGCAATGACACTGGTGGATCCATGTGTGGTCTTTGGGAAGAACACACATGCAATGACACTAGATCCATGTGTGGTCTGTGAGAAGAACACACATCCAATGACTCTAGCTGTGGTTCATGAAAAGAGCAGACATGCAATGACACTGGTGGATCCATGTGTGGTTCATGGGAAGAACACACATGCGATGACTCTGGTCATATGTGGTTTGTGAAAAGAACAGACATGCAATGACTCTAGCTGTGGTTAGTGACAAGAACACACATGCAATGACACTGGGTGTGGTTCATGATATGGTTTGTGAGAAGAACACACATGCAATGACTCCAGTGGATCCTTGTGTGGTTCATGGGAAGAACACACATGCAATGACACTGGGTGAGGTTCATGATATGGTTTTTGAGAAGAACACACATGCAATGACACTGGGTGAGGTTCATGATATGGTCTATGAGAAGAACACACATGCAATGACACTGGGTGTGGTTCATGATATGGTTTGTGAGAAGAACACACATGTAATGACTCTAGTGGATCCATGTTTGGTTCATGGGAAGAACACACATGCAATGACACTGGTGGAGCGTGATGATACGGTAAGTGAGACGAACACACATGCAATGACACAGGTGGATCCATGTGTGGTCTATGAGAAGAACACACATGCAATGACACTGGGTGTGGTTCATGATATGGTTTGTGAGAAGAACACACATGCAATGACACTGGGTGTCGTTCATGATATGGTTTGTGAGAAGAACACACGTGCAATGACACTGGTGGATCCATGTGTGGTCTTTGGGAAGAACACACATGCAATGACACTGGATCCATGTGTGGTCTGTGAGAAGAACACACATCCAATGACTATAGCTGTGGTTCATGAGAAGAACACACATGCAATGACACTGGTGGATCCATCTGTGGTCTGTGAGAAGAACACACATGCGATGACACTGGGTGTAGTTCATGATATGGTTTGTGAGAATAACACACATGCAATGATACTGGGTGAGGTTCATGATATGGTTTGTGGGAAGAACACACATGCAATGACACTGGGTGTGGTTCATGATATGGTTTGTGAGGAAAACACACATGCAATCACTCCAGTGGATCCATGTGTGGTTCATGGGAAGAATACACATGCAATGACACTGGGTGAGGTTCATGATATGGTTTGTGAGAAAAACACACATTCAATGACACTGGGTGAGGTTCATGATATGGTCTGTGAGAAGAACACACATGCAATGACACTGGATGTGGTTCATGATATGGTTTGTGAGAAGAACACACATGCAATGACACTGGTGGATCCATGTGTGGTCTTCGGGAAGAACACACATGCAATGAACCTGGATCCATGTGTGGTCTGTGAGAAGAACACACATCCAATGACTATAGCTGTGGTTCATGAGAAGAACACACATGCAATCACACTGGTGGATCCATGTGTGGTCTGTGAGAAGAACACACATGCGATGACACTGGGTGTGGTTCATGATATGGTTTGTGAGAAGAACACACATGCAATGACACTGGTGGATCCATGTGTGGTCTTTGGGAAGAACACACATGCAATGACACTGGATCCATGTGTGGTCTGTGAGAAGAACACACATCCAATGACTCTAGCTGTGGTTCATGAAAAGAGCAGACATGCAATGACACTGGTGGATCCATGTGTGGTTCAAGGGAAGAGAAGACATGCGATGACACTGGGTGGATCCATGTGTGGTTGATGAGAAGAGCAGACATGCAATGACACTGGGTGTGGTTCATGATATGGTTTGTGAGAAGAACACACATGCAATGACACTGGTGGATCCATGTGTGGTCTTTGGGAAGAACACACATGCAATGACACTGTTGATATGTGGTCTGTGAGAAGAACACACATCCAATGACTCTAGCTATGGTTCATGAAAAGAACAGACATGCAATGACACTGGTGGATCATGTGTGGTTCATGGGAAGAACACACATGGAATGACACTAGGTGTGGTTCATGATATGGTTAGTGAGAATAACACACATGCAATGACACTGGTGGATCCAGTGTGGTCTTTGGGAAGAACACACATGCAATGACACTACTGATGTGTGGTATGTGGGAAGAGCAGACATGCAATGACACTGGTGGATCCATGTGTGGTTCATGGGAAGAACACACATGCAATGACACTGGGTGTGGTTCATGATATGGTTTGTGACAAGAACACACATGCAATGACACTGGTGGATCCATGTGTGGTCTTTGGGAAGAACACACATGCAATGACACTAGATACATGTGTGGTCTGTGAGAAGAACACACATCCAATGACTCTAGCTGTGGTTCATGAAAAGAGCAGACATGCAATGACACTGGTGGATCCATGTGTGGTTCATGGGAAGAACACACATGCGATGACTCTGGTCATATGTGGTTTGTGAAAAGAACAGACATGCAATGACTCAAGCTGTGGTTAGTGAGAAGAACACACATGCAATGACACTGTGTGTGGTTCATGATATGGTTTGTGAGAAGAACACACATGCAATGACTCCAGTGGATCCATGTGTGGTTCATGGGAAGAACACACATGCAATGACACTGGGTGAGGTTCATGATATGGTTTTTGAGAAGAACACACATGCAATGACACTGGGTGAGGTTCATGATATGGTCTGTGAGAAGAACACACATGCAATGACACTGGGTGTGGTTCATGATATGGTTTGTGAGAAGAACACACATGTAATGACTCTAGTGGATCCATGTTTGGTTCATGGGAAGAACACACATGCAATGACACTGGGTGAGGTTGATGATACGGTTTGTGAGAAGAACACACATGCAATGACACAGGTGGATCCATGTGTGGTCTATGAGAAGAACACACATGCAATGACACTGGGTGTGGTTCATGATATGGTTTGTGAGAAGAACACACATGCAATGACACTGGTGGATCCATGTGTGGTCTTTGGGAAGAACACACATGCAATGACACTGGATCCATGTGTTGTCAGTGAGAAGAACACACATCCAATGACTCTAGCTGTGGTTCATGAGAAGAACACACATGCAATGACACTGGTGGATCCATGTGTGGTCTGTGAGAAGAACACACATGCGATGACACTGGGTGTAGTTCATGATATGGTTTGTGAGAAGAACACACATGCAATGACACTGGGTGAGGTTCATGATATGGTCTGTGAGAAGAACACACATGCAATGACACTGGGTGTGGTTCATGATATGGTTTGTGAGAAGAACACACATGCAATGACACTGGTGGATCCATGTGTGGTATTTTGGAAGAACACACATGCAATGACACTGGATCAATGTGTGGTGTGTGAGAAGAACACACATCCAATGACTCTAGCTGTGGTTCATGAGAAGAACACACATGCAATGACACTGGTGGATCCATGTGTGGTCTATGAGAAGAACACACATGCGATAACACTTGGTGAGGTTCATGATATGGTTTGTGAGAAGAACACACATGCAATGACACTGGGTGAGGTTCATGATATGGTTTGTGAGAAGAACACACATGCAATGACACTGGGTGTCGTTCATGATATGGTTTGTGAGAAGAACACACGTGCAATGACACTGGTGGATCCATGTGTGGTCTTTGGGAAGAACACACATGCAATGACACTGGATCCATGTGTGGTCTGTGAGAAGAACACACATCCAATGACTATAGCTGTGGTTCATGAGAAGAACACACATGCAATGACACTGGTGGATCCATGTGTGGTCTGTGAGAAGAACACACATGCGATGACACTTGGTGTAGTTCATGATATGGTTTGTGAGAAAACACACATGCAATGATACTGGGTTAGGTTCATGATATGGTTTGTGGGAAGAACACTCATGCAATGACACTGGGTGAGGTTCATGATATGGTTTGTGGGAAAAACACACATGCATTACTCCAGTGGATCCATGTGTGGTTCATGGGAAGAATACACATGCAATGACACTGGGTGAGGTTCATGATATGGTTTGTGAGAAGAGCACACATGCATTGACACTGGGTGAGGTTCATGATATGGTCTGTGAGAAGAACACACATGCAATGACACTGGGTGTGGTTCATGATATGGTTTGTGAGACGAACACACATGGAATGACACTGGTGGATCCATGTGTGGTCTTTGGGAAGAACACACATGCAATGCACCTGGATCCATGTGTGGTCTGTGAGAAGAACACACATCCAATGACTCTAGCTATGGTTCATGAGAAGAACACACATGCAATGACACTGGTGGATCCATGTGTGGTCTGTGAGAAGAACACACATGCGATGACACTGGGTGTGGTTCATGATATGGTTTGTGAGAAGAACACACATGCAATGACACTGGTGGATCCATGTGTGGTCTTTGGTAAGAACACACATGCAATGACACTGGATCCATGTGTGGTCTGTGAGAAGAACACACATCCAATGACTCTAGCTGTGGTTCATGAAAAGAGCAGACATGTAATGACACTGGTGGATCCATGTGTGGTTCATGGGAAGAGCGACATGCGATGACACTGGGTGGATCCATGTGTGGTTCATGGGAAGAGCAGACATGCAATTACACTGGGTGTGGTTCATGATATGGTTTGTGAGAAGAACACACAGGCAATGACACTGGTGGATCCATGTGTGGTCTTTGGGAAGAACACACATGCAATGACACTGGATCCATGTGTTGTCTGTGAGAAGAACACACATCCAATGACTCTAGCTGTGGTTCATGGGAAGAACACACATGCAATGACACTGGTGGATCCATGTGTGGTCTGTGAGAAGAACACACATGCGATGACACTGGGTGTAGTTCATGATATGGTTTGTGAGAAGAACACACATGCAATGACACTGGGTGAGGTTCATGATATGGTCTGTGAGAAGAACACACATGCAATGACACTGGGTGTGGTTCATGATATGGTTTGTGAGAAGAACACACATGCAATGACACTGGTGGATCCATGTGTGGTATTTCGGAAGAACACACATGCAATGACACTGGATCAATGTGTGGTGTGTGAGAAGAACACACATCCAATGACTCTAGCTGTGGTTCATGATAAGAACACACATGCAATGACACTGGTGGATCCATGTGTGCTCTGTGAGAAGAACACACATGCGATAACACTTGGTGAGGTTCATGATATGGTTTGTGAGAAGAACACACATGCAATGACACTGGGTGAGGTTCATGATATGGTTTGTGAGAAGAACACACATGCAATGACACTGGGTGTCGTTCATGATATGGTTTGTGAGAAGAACACACGTGCAATGACACTGGTGGATCCATGTGTGGTCTTTGGGAAGAACACACATGCTATGACACTGGATCCATGTGTGGTCTGTGAGAAGAACTCACATCCAATGACTATAGCTGTGGTTCATGAGAAGAACACACATGCAATGACACTGGTGGATCCATGTGTGGTCTGTGAGAAGAACACACATGCGATGACACTTGGTGTAGTTCATGATATGGTTTGTGAGAAAACACACATGCAATGATACTGGGTTAGGTTCATGATATGGTTTGTGGGAAGAACACTCATGCAATGACACTGGGTGAGGTTCATGATATGGTTTGTGGGAAAAACACACATGCAATGACTCCAGTGGATCCATGTGTGGTTCATGGGAAGAATACACATGCAATGACACTGGGTGAGGTTCATGATATGGTTTGTGAGAAGAGCACACATGAAATGACACTGGGTGAGGTTCATGATATGGTCTGTGAGAAGAACACGCATGCAATGACACTGGGTGTGGTTCATGATATGGTTTGTGAGACGAACACACATGGAATGACACTGGTGGATCCATGTGTGGTCTTCGGGAAGAACACACATGCAATGCACCTGGATCCATGTGTGGTTTGTGAGAAGAACACACATCCAATGACTCTAGCTGTGGTTCATGAGAAGAACACACATGCAATGACACTGGTGGATCCATGTGTGGTCTGTGAGAAGAACACACATGCGATGACACTGGGTGTGGTTCATGATATGGTTTGTGAGAAGAACACACATGCAATGACACTGGTGGATCCATGTGTGGTCTTTGGTAAGAACACACATGCAATGACACTGGATCCATGTGTGGTCTGTGAGAAGAACACACATCCAATGACTCTAGCTGTGGTTCATGAAAAGAGCAGACATGTAATGACACTGGTGGATCCATGTGTGGTTCATGGGAAGAGCGACATGCGATGACACTGGTTGGATCCATGTGTGGTTCATGAGAAGAGCAGACATGCAATGACACTGGGTGTGGTTCATGATATGGTTTGTGAGAAGAACACACAGGCAATGACACTGGTGGATCCATGTGTGGTCTTTGGGAAGAACACACACGCAATGACACTTTTGATATGTGGTCTGTGGGAAGAACACACATGTAATGACACTGGGTGTGGTTCATGATATGGTTAGTGAGAAGAACACACATGCAATGACACTGGTGGATCCAGTGTGGTCTTTGGGAAGAACACACATGCAATGACACTACTGATGTGTGGTATGTGGGAAGAGCAGACATGCAATGACACTGGTGGATCCATGTGTGGTTCATGGGAAGAACACACATGCAATGACACTGGGTGTGGTTCATGATATGGTCTGTGAGAAGAACACATATGCAATGAAACTGGTGGATCCAAGTGTGGTCTGTGAGAAGAACACACATGCAATGACACTGGGTGTGGTTTATGATATGGTTTGTGACAAGAAAACACATGCAATGACACTGGTGGATCCATGTGTGGTCTTTGGGAAGAACACACATGCAATGACACTAGATCCATGTGTGGTCTGTGAGAAGAACACACATCCAATGGCTAGCTGTGGTTAATGAAAAGAGCAGACATGCAATGACACTGGTGGATCCATCTGTGGTTCATGGGAAGAACACACATGCGATGACTCTGGTCATATGTGGTTTGTGAAAAGAACAGACATGCAATGACTCTAGCTGTGGTTAGTGAGAAGAACACACATGCAATGACACTGTGTGTGGTTCATGATATGGTTTGTGAGAAGAACACACATGCAATGACTCCAGTGGATCCATGTGTGGTTCATGGGAAGAACACACATTCAATGACACTGGGTGAGGTTCATGATATGGTTTTTGAGAAGAACACACATGCAATGACACTGGGTGAGGTTCATGATATGGTCTGTGAGAAGAACACACATGCAATGACACTGGGTGTGGTTCATGATATGGTTTGTGAGAAGAACACACATGCAATGACACTGGTGGATCCATGTGTGGTATTTGGGAAGAACACACATGGAATGACACTGGATCCATGTGTTGTCTGTGAGAAGAACACACATCCAATGACTCTAGCTGTGGTTCTTGAGAAGAACACACATGCAATACCACTGGTGGATCCATGTGTGGTCTGTGAGAAGAACACACGTGCGATGACACTGGGTGTAGTTCATGATATGGCTTGTGAGCAGAACACACATGCAATGACACTGGGTGAGGTTCATGATATGGTCTGTGAGAAGAACACACATGCAATGACACTGGGTGTGGTTCATGATATGGTTTGTGAGAAGAACACACATGCAATGACACTGGTGGATCCATGTGTGGTCTTTCGGAAGAACACACATGCAATGACAATGGATCAATGTGTGGTGTGTGAGAAGAACACACATCCAATGACTCTAGCTGTGGTTCATGAGAAGAACACACATGCAATGACACTGGTGGATCCATGTGTGGTTCATGGGAAGAATACACATGCAATGACACTGGGTGAGGTTCATGATATGGTTTGTGAGAAGAACACACATGCAATGACACTAGGTGAGGTTCATGATATGGTCTATGAGAAGAACACACATGCAATGACACTGGGTGTGGTTCATGATATGGTTTGTGAGAAGAACACACATGCAATGACACTGGTGGATCCATCTGTGGTCTTCGGGAAGAACACACATGCAATGAACCTGGATCCATGTGTGGTCTGTGAGAAGAACACACATCCAATGACTCTAGCTGTGGTTCATGAGAAGAACACACATGCAATGACACTGGTGGATCCATGTGTGGTCTGTGAGAAGAACACACATGCGATGACACTGGGTGTGGTTCATGATATGGTTTGTGAGAAGAACACACTTGCAATGACACTGGTGGATCCATGTGTGGTCTTTGGGAAGAACACACATGCAATGACACTGGATCCATGTGTGGTCTGTGAGAAGAACACACATCCAATGACTCTTGCTGTGGTTCATGAAAAGAGCAGACATGCAATGAAACTGGTGGATCCATGTGTGGTTCATGGGAAGAGCAGACATGCAATGACACTGGGTGGATCCATGTGTGGTTCATGAGAAGAGCAGACATGCAATGACACTGGGTGTGGTTCATGATATGGTTCATGAGAAGAACACACATGCAATGACACCGGTGGATCCATGTGTGGTTCATGGGAAGAACACACATGCAATGACTCTGGTGATATGTGGTTTGTGAAAAGAACAGACATGCACTGACCCTAGCTGTGGTCTGTGAGAAGAACACACATGCAATGACACTAGGTGTGGTTCATGATATGGTTTGTGAGAAGAACACACATGCAATGACACTGGTGGATCCATGTGTGGTCTTTGGGAAGAACACACATGCAATGACACTGTTGATATGTGGTCTGTGAGAAGAACACACATCCAATGACTCTAGCTGTGGTTCATGAAAAGAGAGACATGCAATGACACTGGTGGATCCATGTGTGGTTCATGGGAAGAACACACATGCAATGACAATGGGTGTGGTTCATGATATGGTTAGTGAGAAGAACACACATGCAATGACACTGGTGGATCCATGTGTGGTCTTTGGGAAGAACACACATGCAATGACACTGGTGATGTGTGGTATGTTGGAAGAGCAGACATGCAATGAAACTGTTGGATAAATGTGTGGTTCATGTGAAGAACAAACATGCAATGACAGGTGTGGTTCATGATATGGTCTGTGTGAAAAACACACATGCAATGACACCGTGGATCCATGTGTGGTCTGTGAGAAGAACACACATGCAATGACACTGGGTGTGGTTCATGATATGGTTTGTGAGAAGAACACACATGCAATGACACTGGTGGATCCATGTGTGGTCTTTGGGAAGAACACAAATGCAATGACACTGGATCCATGTGTGGTATGTGAGAAGAACACACATCCAATGACTCTAGCTGTGGTTCATGAAAAGAGCAGACATGCAATGACACTAATGGATCCATGTGTGGTTCATGGGAAGAACAGACATGCGATGACTCTGGTGCTATGTGGTTTGTGAAAAGAACAGACATGCAATGACTCTAGCTGTGGTTAGTGAGAAGAACACACATGCAATGACACTGGGTGTGGTTCATGATATGGTTTGTGAGAAGAACACACATGCAATGACTCCAGCGGATCCATGTGTGGTTCATGGGAAGAACACACATGCAATGACACTGGGTGAGGTTCATGATATGGTTTCTGAGAAGAACACACATGTAATGACAGTGGGTGAGGTTCATGATATGGTTTGTGAGAAGAACACACATGCAATGACACTGGTGGATCCATGTGTGGGCTGTGAGAAGAACACACATGCAATGACACTGGTGATGTGTGGTATGTGGGAAGAGCAGACATGCAATGACACTGGTGGATCCATGTGTGGTTCATGATATGGTTTATGAGAAGAACACACATGCAATGACACTGGTGGAACCATGTGTGGTATTTGGGAAGAACACACATGCAATGACACTGGATCCTTGTGTAGTCTGTGAGAAGAACACACATCCAATGACTCTAGCTGTGGTTCATGAGAAGAACACACATGCAATGACACTGGTGGATCCATGTGTGGTCTGTGAGAAGAACACACATGCGATGACACTAGGTGTGGTTCATGATATGGTTTGTGACAAGAACACACATGCAATGACACTGGTGGATCCATGTGTGGTCTTCAGGAAGAACACACATGCAATGACACTAGATCCATGTGTGGTCTGTGAGAAGAACACACATCCAATGACTCTAGCTATGGTTCATGAAAAGAGTAGACATGCAATGACACTGGTGGATCCGTGTGTGGTTCATGGGAAGAGCAGACATGCGATGACACTGGTGGATCCATGTGTGGTTCATGAGAAGAGCAGACATGCAATGACATTGGGTGTGGTTCATGATGTGGTTCATGAGAAGAACACACATGCAATGACATCGGTGGATCCATGTGTGGTTCATGGGAAGAACACACATGCAATGGCTCTGGTGATATGTGGTTTGTGAAAAGAATAGACATGCAATGACTCTAGCTGTGGTCTGTGAGAAGAACACACATGCAATGACACTGGGTGTGGTTCATGATATGGTTTGTGAGAAGAACACACATGCAATGAAACTGGTGGATCCATGTGTGGTCTTTGGGAAGAACACACATGCAATGACACTAGTGATATGTGGTCTGTGAGAAGAACACACATCCAATGAACTCTTGTGGATCTATCTTGGCATAATTTGATGTATGACACGATGTATTTCATTGTGCAAGACACTCACTTTATATTTTTATACTAGTCAGTATCGCCCTTGATTTTATGTGGTACTACTCAGTTTTGCCCCCTCTCCCCTCTCCCTATCTTTTGTAGAAGCACAAATTTGTGCTCACCCTGTCTGCTACTCCCTGATTGGTTATCACAGTTGTCACGCGGATCGTGCGCACTAGCCGTTGATTCTGTGCGATCCAACGATGATCGTTGCACACGTCGTGCCCTTCACAGTACAGCGAGAGACAGCACGGACGTCTCCCTCAGCGAGACTTCTACAAGAAGGAACACGATGCCGTCCATGGAAAAAGTCGTCGAGCGGTCATGTCATGTTTAATCAAGTCTGAAAAGCCTACTACTGCTACTACTATGCCACAACGCATGCATCATCGAATGCACGGTCGTCGATAGATAGCTGGAATTTATTGCCACTTGATTTTAATAAGACATATCCCATTTTTATGCAGCGGCTCTCAATCGCCAATTATAGGGCCGTCAAACTGCATAGAAATTGTGTGCGCCTTTGCATGCGGCTCAATACGTAACTGCCATGCATGGCCCGGAAAAAGCGTGGCGTACCATGCGGTGGTGCACGGTGCATGATCGGGCTGCGGCGTTGCACGGTGGTGCAACGAAACGTGCCTTGCTTCTATCCACCTTAGCTATAGAGCCCCTCTCCGCACACCCACTCCCACTCTCGCTCACTGTCCCCACTCAACCCTCTCCACTGTCCCACCAGCATCCACAAACTCCCGAGAATACCCCATCCGCGCCGACGATGGCCGAGGAGGATAAGGTGGCCATCGTCGCCTCCGTGGCCGCCGGTGAGGAGGCCCCCGTCTCCTCGCCGGTCCCTCTCGACGCATTGAAAGCAGCCGATGTCCCTGTCTAGGCCCCAGTGGAGCCATCGATGGCAGCCGCCGTTCCCGTCCAGCCCCCTGTCCTAGCTACCAATGGAGACGCCGAAGAGGAGCCCCCCCGCCGGCGAGGAGGCCCCTGCCGGTCACAAGTAGATCATGCACTTCTTGGGCACCTACGATCCAGATAAGTACATTGCTCCGCTGAACCCCTACGACACCGGCATCGACGACCTATGGTCGGAGGTAACTTGGGTTTTCTCCCCTGGTTCTTCTACCGTTTGTTAGAAATAATGGGCTAATCTATTTAAAATTTAGCTGGTATTGTCATGTTTAATATTCTGGAATTAATCATGGAAATTGTGCCTAATTATCCAACACCGTTCCCATCGTTGGATGCTAGATCTTGGTTTATTAGGATTCGCTTGTTCGCATTTCGATTGCTCGATCTTCTTACACCATCTACTCCCCCATTTTCCCTTTCTTCCAATAGGTTTCCAGCAACGACGTCTGCAGCGATGACGAGTCCATTCACACCAAGGCTCGTCAGGTGATGAGGAGGCTGTGGGCCGACAAGTACGACGGCTTCCTCAGGGACCCCTACAGCTGCCCCTTCCGCAAGGGGGGCGTCTACTGCTTGACGAGTCGCGCCGCCGGCGACACCGTCTTGAACACCTTACTGAAGCATGCAGAGGCCGCGGGCTCCGGCATCCACAAAAGCGGCAAGCCCGAGCCCGCGAACATCAACGCCTACATCGCTGAACACCGTGCTCTCTGCATTCACCTCCGAAACCTCCAGCGGGTGGCCATCAAAGACGGTCGCATGCCTCCAATCAGGCCCAAGACCCCCAAGTCCAAGAAACTGGGCAGCAAGAAGTGGCGGAAGCACCAAAGGGAGATGGCGGAGGCGCGGGCGCTTGCAGGATGTGCCTATAGCTGCGGCGGCTGTCCCTGCTGCCCAGCAGCTCCTTTCTAGCTATATCCTATTTCTGGCTGAATGCATCGAACCTCGTTAAGCAACCTACTTTCTATCGCTATATCCTATTTAGCTGCGCACAACTATATCTACATTTGTTTTGTTTTCTAAATGAATGTATTCTGCCTAGTGTGGTTTGCTGCTCTAGATTTGCTACCTGTTCGGAGGCAAAAAGAGGTCCAAAAGGGAACGAAATATCGAAGTGAGAATCTTCTCTAGATTTGCTACCAATTTGGGAAAAATGAAACATATATGTTTAGCGAGAGAGGAAAAGGGCACTGTTTCAAACTGCCAGTTAAGAAGCTACCATCTTGACAAGCTACAAGACACATACATAAACATAACACAATGAGGGTTAAATTTATTTTACTAGTATCACTTGATGCACTAGACATCTTGGCAAGCTAACTGAGTTCCACAAAATAGAAACATAACACTGACAAGTAAAATTTAATTCACTCCTCATCAGACCACTTGACGCGAATGCCATCATTACAGGTACTCCACATCTGACGAACTGCTTTGTCCCAAATGGCATCTGACTTGGCTTTCCTATCTTCAGTGTCCTGTGGAACAATTAGCAGTGCATCACATGCCTAATTGTTGCCGCTAGAAGATGCCGCCTCTCTGTTTGCCGCTTCAGCTGCAGCATCTCTATCAGCTGCTTCTTCAGCTACAAGCTCTCTTTTAGCTGCTTCTGCAGCCTCTCTGTCAGCTGCTTCAGATGAATTTCTTTGCATATTCAACTTCAAACTCAGCTATTCGGCATTTTCTATAAAGGGCTCGCCTAAGCTCGTCTTCCCTCTTGCAAATAGGGCAAAACACGAGGTAACGTTGAAAAAAATGGATCTTCTTGTACAGCTGGTAGGTCACGTAAGCATCTATGGCTGCATACTTCAGGTTTATATCAGACAACGGCCACTCGTTCTAGAAATCGTGCCTATCCGTAGAGAAATCTTCCTTCATTGTGACGTACGACTCATCGAGGATTCTAGTTGCAAGTGATGCCATTCCATCCTTCTTCCTGTCCCTAGGATCTTGACAAGATGCTGAATATCGATGTAGTTGTGCGCAAGAATTATAATTTCCTCTTGATACAATTTCGAAAAATCAGTTGTTGTGTCGATAGTGCAGGAAACAATTCCTTTTTTTCAAGGAATCGGCAATACGGACATTTCTGTCACCCTGAAAGTATGTAGTTTGTCATCACCAAAATTTGTAACTACAAATATTTTGTCAATGCAAGATCATCATCTCAATATAATTTTGAAAAGTTTAGTAAATGCAAGATCAAGACTCTCAACATTGTATTGTCATAATTTATTCGGTTTTGCTATTTCTCAGTCGACTGAACGAGTTGCACATTTCTTTTAACTACGGTTGCACTTTTCTTAGGTGATTGAGATTAAAGAAAATCTCAGTCGATTGAGACATAGGCAAACCCTAATTTATTTGGTCCTAAATAAAATCCAGTAGTTACAAGCTGAGCAAGTGGATAAAGAACAAGAGGAGAAAACCCTAAAAGCGGTTAGCTACAGAGAGCAGATCTACAAACCGGGAGAGGTGGTAGACAAGGACGTGTTTCCGCATGGCCAGTTGAACGACGGCGACTTCACTCCCTTCATATGGGTGCTCCGGGGTGTACTCGAGGTCCAATACCACAAACTTGTCCTCGTCTATCCCAAGCCAACCCTCGTACATCCTCAGGACACGCACCACTGTCTCCTCCTTGTTGGTGTAGACAACGTCTATCTTCTTGTTGGCATGGGTAGTGAAGCTTGTCTCTAGCACTTGGTAGAAAGAGGGTCTTTGGTCCAGCGCCCAAATTCCATCGGTCCCGGTTCGTTTCCATAATCGGGACCATGCCACGAACCGGGACCAAAAACCCCGCGACGGTCAGCAGTCCAGGACAATTAATGTAAATTAATTCGGGGCAGAAATTAATTCGAGGTAGAAATTGAATTGATCGGTATTTTTGGAAAAATATTTCACAAATTAATCGAGACAAAGATCTAAATTGAGACATTTTATTATTCGACCACAAATTTTTCCATACAAAGATGCGACTTTACAAATTTTCCTAGTCGACAACACTTCATTGCATTTGCCCCTCCGGACAGCCAGCCTTCGTCATGCGATTGCCGACGAAATCTCCATGATTTCGGCATTGTTCGGGAGACGGAGCTCCTCTGCGCGACTAGCAGCGTCGATGGCGGTGTAGATGGTCCGTCTAGGGATGAACCAGAACATCTCCTGCCCTTCTTGGTTGCGGTGATCCGGGTGCACCAGGCGCCCGTCCATGATATGGTTGCCAAGTTGGGCCTTCTGCTCCTTCTTGAACAGCTGGGGCCAGTACTCGCTGGCCGCCATGTACCGGGGCAACGCCCTCATGCACGCGGGCAGCTGGTGGCGACGCTCCGCGATGACGCACTCCATCTCGTATCCGCAGGGGTTAAGGAGTGGAGCCACCAGCACACCCGCCTCGCTGATGCGAAATCCTGCGTGCAAGGTCGCGCGCGGTGGTGCGAGGATGCCGTAGTACGCAAACATCACCGACTCGTAGTGGTTGAGCGTGGGCACCTCCATGGCGGTGCGGTGGAGATTGGAGAGGGAGGGGAGGCGAGACGACGACACGGTGGAGAGGCGATGGCTAAAGGGGTGGGGTGGAGATGGACTGCAGAGAGGCCGAGGCGATGGCGAAAGCGAGCGCCATGGCCTCATATTTATAGAGTGCGTAGACCTTCCATGGCGGCAAGGAGAAGACGGGAAGAAGATAGTAGATGACAGGAAGAAGAAGAGTGGTTTCTGCGAGGCAGGGGAACGGTGGAACAGTCAATGCGCTTTTATGGTAGGGGTTAATGATTGGGACGGAAGTCCAAGGAGAGACGCGTGGCGGTGGCCGTTCCAGCTTCTGAGTAAACAAAAAATAATTATAACGCCGATACATGGGCCCTGTTTTGTCACGTCAATACACTGGGTAGGGGCGGGTTGTCCTATCCACTGTGTCAACGCTGCAAGCCTACGTGACAGCCACCCCGCCTAAGCGACGGGAGCGACATAACGGCGAGAACTGACAGGGGGGCCCAACTTGACGCCCGTTAGCCTGATTTTTGTATTGAAATGTAAAGTTGAATTCGTGCCAAAAAAGACCCTCTGAGTATTTGGCACATCAACTGTAGTCATCCCAGCTGATTTCAGGGAACTTGGGTACCGCTTTGCCTGTACACCCCAACTTTCGGGCAGCAAAATGATATTCTCCCCACGGTGGGCGCCAACTGTCGTCAGATTGATGACAAGTACGCCATGAGGGGGTCCTCGAGGCGTGCGGAAGAGAGGGGTGTGAGACGTACTGTGTTCCGGGATAGTGAGCACACAAGTTTACCCAGGTTCGAATCCGCCGGCTTTGGACGGACCCTACTCCTACTAGCAATCCAGTAATACGGCAGAGCCGGAATATGGGTTACAAGGGTTCGC
This sequence comes from Avena insularis, assembly GCA_023614405.1. NCBI lineage: Eukaryota > Viridiplantae > Streptophyta > Magnoliopsida > Poales > Poaceae > Avena > Avena insularis. Next base: position 500,010,478 of record CM042684.1, read on the forward strand.
CTGTGCGAGTTGAGATTGTAGACTTTTGAGGGTTGCCCTAAAGGCTCTCCCTAGGTCGGCTTATATAGATATCCAGCCTAGGGTTTAGAAGAGAGATCTATCCGGCTACGACTAAGAGATGGTTACAGAGTACATCTTGAACTAAAAGTAATGCTATGGGCCTAAGTCGGTAAGTCTTCTGGGCCTTCCCGTAGCCGGACTGGACTCTGTCTCTTCTCCCTGACTGGGCCGCCCATGAAGCAAAGCTCTAACCTGAAGTGGGCCACCCTGGCCAGTGAGGAACGCCGAGGATACCCGGAAAGTATATCCCCAACAAGGATTGTGAAGAAAAGAATTTGACACCAATTCAAACTTGTGAGTTCCTTTATTTTCAGTATCGAATCTCTGCTATTCTTCCTTATTTCCTTGTCACTCGAGGGCAAGCAACATCTAAGCTTGGGGGAGTTGATAGCTGTGAGATTCGACACATTTTTATGGCTTTAATTGATTATTTTCTCCCGGATTTGATTGTTTTCTGGCTTTACCTAACGCTAATACTTCGGTAGCAGAGAAAACTTGGATTTTAATGTGTGTTTTAGGTTCTAAATGTCAATAGAAGGATTTAACTAGAGAAATACAATATTCTGGAGAAAACAAGCAAGTCTCGCTTTGGAAGCACATGAGGGGAGCTCACAGAAGCTTTAACGAGCAACTATACGGCGGGAATATTTTTCCGGCCGTATAGTTCCCACCGTATAGTTGCTGCCGCCTCTGTCTTGTCAAAAGGTACAACTTCCATGAAGGGACCATGGGGCGAAAACATAACACAGCAGCCGCCACATCCAGAAGGGAGAAAGAAGAGATATGGAGAAGAAGGAGAAGATGTTCTTCATCTCGCTCCACGATCTTCGACCTCCTAGACAATACACCCCCATAGCCACTACTTGTACTTGAGAGAGAGGGATCTCCACCTTGCAAGACTAGGGTTTGAGATTGTTTCTTCCCATCTTGAATTGTGTTGGATATTTTTTATTCTTATTGTGGTTCTCCACAGGAATACTAAGATGAATTCCCTTTATTTTATTATATTGATGATCCTTTCTTCTCTCATGAGTGAGTAATTCCCTTAGGCGTGGGAGACGTAGGGGATTGGTGAGATGTGATGTGCTTTCATATATTTTCCATTATTTTTTGATTGATTCTAATTACTATATTATGTGTGCTTGACTATCTGTGGGATGCCTAATGCTTGTTGTCCAATTAAGGGCCCAGACAACATGATACCTTGTTCTACATAGATAAGATCGTGTACGCTAGTGGACTAGCGACCCCCGGGTGACACGGGGATATCAATGGAAAGCTAGTTGACTCGAGGATAATGAGTAACCACTATACTTATTGCATCAGTCCGATCCAAGGAGCTTAATCGCTAAGCGACCTAAAGGGTCCTAATCGTCTAGTGTCTGACCATGATTTTGGTAGCAGGCTAGTAGGATTATTAAAGTTGGGATGAAATCTACCAAGAGGAGTTCCAGATAATTATGGGTTGCTCGCCTACACATATATCTATAAGATTATAATTGTAACATTTACCACTCTACCACCTAGCACAGTCACTATCACCATGAACTGAATCTCCTCGCGCCTTCTTTCGCCATCTACAGGAAACAACAAACAAGCAAAGTCGTTATTTACTTTTATGATTTATAATTCTGAAGTTTACATTTTAGTTCTATTGAAATCTATTGCATTTAATCAAAACCCCATCCTTATTTCAACACTTGCAGTCAATTCACTCGAAGACCTGTGACAACTTCGGGTGTGAGAGAGACTTCACCAATAAACACTTACCTTTGGGCTCCCTGTGGGATTGATATCTGAACTTCGAAACTAGCTACAAACGATCTGTGCACTTGCAGTCATTAGCAACCTCTTAGGCAAATCGAGGAACTATGTGGTTTGGATGCGTTGACCAATTTCACAAATCCATTCTCTCCTTTCCCCTAGCACCGCGGCGTCGAAATCCACCCGCCAGGCAGAACGATCCCTTCGGACATTTGACTTCTGGCGCCAAGTTGTTGCGCCCATTCGCTGATCCCGAGCTTCAATGGCGCATGCCGTAGCCGCCGTTGCGAGGCTCTAGACCGCCTCCGCCGCCGACGAGCTGAGCAGCTCGGAGGATGGCAGATCCTACTACCAAGGAAGAAGAAGTTCTGGCTACATGCGGGTGAGCTACCCTTCTCTTTGTTATCCGCATTAATTATAACTGCTAGCTGGCTACTAAACCTAAAATTGTTTGTTAGCCCAACACTGAAAAACATATTTTTCCCATAGTTTTCTGTCAAGTGGGATCTCCGCGGACCACCCTTACCTGGTTACGGTAGCCCTCTTCAGGTACGACTCTAAATCAGCAAGGATGAAGGGCAAGTGGTATGGACACCATTGTATCACGATGGAAGAAGCGCTTGCGCAGATCTGCACTATCCCTGATATGGTTGCTTCTCTGTGTGATCATGATGAAATATGGCCGAAGCAGACTGCAAAGTTCAGCTTCATGGATGAACGAGGCATCATGGTTCCTCTAACGTGTGACAGTCAGCTAACTGGGTTGATGAAAAGGTATGCTTAGGCTCGCATGTTTGAGCTAAATTCTGATGTACTGGATGTGGAAGCTGCTGCAACCAGGAGTCGCCCTTCTATTCTTGGACAGGGTGGTCGCTCAAACCCAATTAGCTCCTGGTAAGCAAAAGTCTCTTGGGATTCACATGTTTGTGTTGAATTGTATTTTTTGTTTTATTTACTCTGTAGATATTGGGGAGTTATGCAACAGTCCTGTTTCTCTGATAGGAAGCACCGCAAGGTTAGAAACACGACTGCCGGGTCAGTCATTTTGCTGCCGGAAGAAAATAAAAACGAAAGGAAAGATGATGTTGGACATGATTCTGGTGCTCATTGTCCTGGCGATGCAGAGTACGTGAAGCTAAGAAAATTGGCACTGATGAGCCACAAGTATAGGGGGTGTATCACAGTATTTTCGATAAGTAAGAGTGTCAAACCCAACGAGGAGCAGAAGGTGCTGGCTAGTGGTATGGATCAGGAATTCTCTGCAAATACTTAGAAAACAGATTTTTAGGGGTTTTTGATAAAGCAAGTAAACAAAGTACGAGTAAATAAAAGACAGTAGGAATAAATGCAGCAAGTGGCCCAATCCTTTATGCAGCAAAGGACAAGCCGGTTGTATTACTTAAGATGACCAAACATTCTCGAGGACACATGGGAAGACTGTCAAGTGCTTTCGCTTCATATAGTTGATTAATCTTCTTTAGCTTGCTAAGTGTTGTGTGGGTGAACCTGTGCTAATGTACCGACCTTCCTAGGACTAATACATACTTGTGATTATACCCCTTGCAAACATCCGTAAGTACAAGAAAGTAATTAAGGTAGAAACCTAACCACAGCTTTAAACTCTAAGACCCTTATGTCCCTTGTGAAATGGTTTCCTAACGGGGTTCAGTCACATCCTCGACAACCCCTACGATTAGTAGCCAAATACACAATGCATTCCCCTAGGCCCATATAGGTGAAGTGTCATGTAGTCGACGTTCACATGACACCACTAGAAGAAGTACACCACAACTTAAATATCAAACTATTGAATCTTTCTCAACGAAACTCCACTACTAACAACATGACTTCTCCCATGTCCTCAAGAACAAAACGAACTACTCACAAGACAACATATGGATCATGATCAGAGATGGAATAATGATGTATAACAATCTGAACATAAACAATAATTCAATGGTTCACTCAATAGCATCAACTACAAAGAGTAATCAACACCGGGAAAGTTTCCCCTATGAACTATGCAAGATTCAACACAATTGTTACATCAATATGGAGATGGTGATGAGGGTGCTGATGGTGATGATGGTGGTGATGGTGGTGATGGTGATGATGATGATCCCGATGAAGTCCAGCTTGATGGTGGTGTTGATGGCGATGATCTCCCCTCTCCGGGAAGGAATTCCCCCGGTAGAAATCTGTCTGCCGGAGAGATCTTTCTCTCTCGGTGTTTTCCGCCCCGCAGAGGTGGTGGAATCTTTCTGTGGTTACTCCCCGAGTCTTAGGGTTTTAGGAGGATAATATACGCCAGAGGAGAGTGCCAGGGGTGGACCAGGGCAGCCACACCACCTGGTGGTGTGGCCTAGGCTAGCCCGCGCTAGGGGGTGGTGTGGGCCCCCTGTGGCCCATCTCCAGCCCCCCTTCTGGCTTCCTTCGTCTTTTGGAAAAATAGGATTTTCCGTATATTTTCCTGGATTTTCTATTCTTCGCGGATTTTGCCTCCAAACAACACCTTTTCCATCAGAATCCTGACTGCAGTGGTCCATGCTCCAAAAGTCATCAACCATGCAAAAACATATGAAATAACATAAGTATCACCTCTCAATACGAAATATATAAATGAATAACAGTGAATTATGACATAGAATAGTGATGCAAAATGGATGTATCAGGCACCAAGGAAGAAGAAGAAGGCAGGAAATGAAGAAGCCAGTGGACGTGAAGGCTTGGCACCCAGGCGGGGGAAGAAGGCTGCTGGAAATGAAGATGCATAATAATGTGTTGAACTTGAACCTATATATGTAATTCAGTTAAATTCTGGAGCTCTGTGTGTGGAACTTTGCAGGGCGAAACAATCTACCCACGTTCTTGGAGTAAAATGTACCGCGACTTAGGGTTTGGAAACGCCCGAGTCAGTAGTTGAATCCGAAATTGTGATTGTGCTACTACTATCTGAAAACACGTAGCACCGGTTCCATGATTGCTGAGGGGCAGGAGGTCTCCGAATTCGATGGAATGTAAGTGGCACAGAAATAAATTATTTAAGCTGCTACACTCCGCGAAGCAGCAACTTATTTCAGCTGCTGCACAACAACATGGCAACATAAACATTAATGGCAACCGATAATGCCCAGATGATGAGGAAATCGGTACCACTTTCTGGACTAATCTTGAGCCCGTCTATCTCACCGCCTCCCTGCTCCTGCATCTCCTGCATCCGGCGAAGCTCCCGGATCTCCAGTAACCGGGTGTACGTGCTTCCACTTTATAAATTGTGTTTGTGCCATTTGCATGTGGCACAATCCACGTAGATTATGTTTAAACAAAACACCAATGTCAGAATACCACCATGATCAAACAAAAGGAAGTAATGCAGGGTTAAGACAGATTAACGGGTGACCAATTTTTTTCTCCCAGGACTCCAAGACCACTAGTTCAGACTGCTAGGTCAACAAGTACTACTATTATAACTTACAAAAGCACGGAGCTCAAGCTAAATAGAACTAGTTATCACACATCTCCTTGATCTTCCTAATCTTAGCCCGATGCGCATCTTCCTGTGAAATTAAGGATCGAATCATCTGCTCCTTTGTTTTAGCATCTTCCTTGCACAACTTCAATTGTTTCTATGCATTTATCCTCACGCACTTGTCAATACTCGTAGTTGTGAACTGCAGGTTTTTGGCCTGGTGAAGTTCATTCCTTGCTTGAGTCAGTTCTTTCTATGCTTTAGCCTTCAGGGCCAATGCCACGTCCCTCACCTTCTCGACTTTGCTAACCTTGTCTTGCACCCTCCTGAGATCTCGGTTAAGCTTGGTTGTGTCAACTTGGTTAAATAGATTCATCTCAGCACTGTCAAGAAGTGAGCTAACTATGGATTCTTTCAACTCAACAGTCATATCCCATAGTTTGTCCAGTGTTTTCCGCATCGATTTGGGCCACTCTGGATCTACCCATTTGACAACACCACAACATCTGCCTTGCATCATTGCACGATGTCCTTGACACCGTAAAACTTCCTGCCTTCGTTTTGTCCTTCGAATGCTACAAATTTAGCGGGCACATATCCATGTTTAGATAGCAGAGGACTGTCTTCCTCCGCTAAGCCATGATAGTCGGAGTCGTACAACATCTGGTTGGCCTAACACATCATACGTGCATGAGTAAATAGAGTAGATCTAGCTCAAAATAGATAATTGGCCACAAATGATAGAGATGAGACGACTCACATCGAAATCACCGTCCCTGTCGTCACGACGCGTTTCCTCACCGTCTCCCCTTGAACCCATGGTGAGAGGGGGGTGAAGGAAATATGCCCTGCGAGGCAATAATAAAGTTGTTATTATGTATTCCTTGTATATGATAGATGTTTATTTTGCATGATATAATTGTATTGATAGGAAACGTCAATACATGTGTGTTTAATAAGCAAAAAGGGTTCCTAGTTATGCCTCTCTTATAGACTAGCTTATTGATTAACAAGATGATCATGGTTTCCTGATCATGGACATTGGATGTTGTTAATAACACGGTCACAGCATTTGTGAAATGATGTGATGAACATTCATCCGAAGTATAGCATTACGATCAAGTCATTATGTTTATATTGCTATAACATCATACGAAGTAACCTTTATCCTTAGACCATGACATCATGTTAATTGCTAACACCGGAAGAGTATCTTGATAACATCAAACGTCACACCGTAACAGGGTGACTATAAAGGTGGGTTTAGTGCTACAAAGGTGTTATGTTGAGGCTCATGGATCAAGAGTGGAATTTTTCAATCCTGATGATGGATAGATATACTCTGGTCCCTCTCGGTGATATCACATTAAGATAGCTTGCAAGCAAGTGATGTGATCACTAGACTGTTATATCACGGGAACGAGAAAAGAGTGCATGTCGGTAACGAGATCAAACTAGGTATTTGGATACTGATGATCGAATCTCGGACATGTATTATATCATGAGAAAAAGGGATTAAGTTACTAGCATTAAAGGTTCTCACGATCACAGAAGTCATCGTTGAATGTGCAGGAGTCAGTATGGATCTCCAGGTCCCGCTTCTGATTATTGATCTAAGAGGAGTCTCAATCATATCTGCATTATTCGCGAACCATAGGGTGACACACTTACGGGTTGCCGGACACCATTTAGGAGCACAAATGTTTTAGACCAAAGGTTTGCAAAGTGCAGGAAATGTTTCGATAGAAACAGGAATTGTTTCGATAGAAACCGGAATTGTTTCGGGTGAAATTGCAGAAAGTGGTTCTGCATGTGATATTGAAATGTTGCAAGGGGTTTTATGTGAATGTTTGTTAATTAAAGTAATCAACAAAATTCTGAATAAAATAAATAAAAGAGTTTTATTAATTGAGAGTTGCATTAAATTTGGTGGAAATTTAATGCATGTGAGTGGAATTTTGGGTGGAGTCAAAATTTATGTGAGTGGAGCTTCACCACATGAATGAGGAAGAGGTGGGGCACCCCCCCTTTGGCCGCCGGCCATGGGAGGGGAGGAGCCCCCCTCTACTATAAAAGGCCCCCCTCTCCTCCCTCACAAAGTACACCTCCTCGTGAAGGATCTCTCTCCCCCTCTAGATATTTCCCATGGTCTCGGATTAGCGAGATACATGTTCCCGGTGGCCTTGTGTCTGGAAGGAGTTGCTGCTTCCGCTGATTCGCTAGAGAGAGGAGGTGGAGGTTGTCCGGTAGCTTGAACGTGTGTGCGAGGATGGATGCGCTGCTGATTTGCGGCGCTCGGACTTTCACACGATCTTGAGATCGGCAAGCATACGACTACATCAACCACAAGTTCCTACTCGTTAACAAAACTCGTTGTCTTCGAGGGTAAGTTCTCCATGGATGTATGTACACCCGTTGCTCTGTATCTAGTAGATAGATCTTGGCGTATAGTTCTCATCATAGGAAAATTTTGTTTTCTATGCTACGAACCCAACAGGGGGTGGGGGACTGGGGTGGACGCGGGAGAGATAGCTGGAGGCACCGTCGGCTTGCGGCTATGGCAGGATGGGAGAGAAGTGGGGAAAGTGGCTTTGAGGGGAAGGAAGAGAAGTATGGGGAGGAAGAGAAGTAAAGGGGACGTGACACTGGGATATGGCCCACAGAACTCGTGAGTCGTGACACTCGCAAAAGGGGAGCGCCCGGTGTTGCCAGTTTGTCCAGAGCAAGCGGGCAGTAAGCATGGCCAATCATGTCGTAGAACAGCCTACTCGCGGATCGCTCTTACGAAGACCATCCCAATCGTCCAAGCGCCCCGATAGAATGGTATGTAACAATCGTCATGCAGAACAACTGTGTTAGGGCATGTCTTCTAGAAGACTCGGTCTAACGGCCACCATTGGGGGCTAAGGTTAGGGCTCTCCTAAGGTTTGGATCCATGTGGTTTATGAAAAGAACACACATTTCAATGACACTGGTGAATCCATATGTGGTTTGTGAAAAGAACAGACATGCAATGAACTCTGGTGGATCCATATGTGGTTTGTGAAAAAAAGACACATACAATGACTCTAGTGGATCCATATGTGATTTATGAAAAGAACACACATCCATTGACTCTAGCTGTGGTTTATTAAAATAACACACATGCAATGACACTAGGGGATCCATATGTGGTTTATGAGAAGAACACACGACACTGGTGGATCCATATGTGGTTTGTGAAAAGAACACACATGCAATGACTCTGGTGGATCCATACGTGGTTTGTGAAAAGAACACACATGCAATGAACTCTGGTGGATCCATATGTAGTTTGTGAAAATAACACACAGGCAATGACTCTGGTGGATCCATATGTGGTTTGTGAAAAGAACACACATGCAACGAACTCTGGTGGATCCATATGTGGTTTGTGAAAAGAACACACATGCAATGACTCTAGTGGATCCAAATGTGGTTTATGAAAAGAACACTCATCCAATGACTCTAGCTATAGTTTATTAAAAGAACATACATGCAATGACACTAGGAGATTCATATGTGGTTTATGAGAAGAACACACATGCAATGACACTGGTGGATCCATATGTGGTTTGTGAAAAGAACACACATGCAATGACTCTGGTGGATCCATATGTGGTTTGTGAAAAGAACAGAGAAGCAATGACTCTAGCTGTGGTTAATGAAAAGAACACACATTTCAATGACACTGTTGGATCCATATGTGGTTTGTGAAAAGAACACACATGCAATGACTCTAGTGGATCCATATGTCGTTTGTGAAAAGAACACACATCCAGTGACTCTAGCTGTGGTTTATTAAAAGAACACACATGCAATGACACTAGGGGATCCATATGTGGTTTATGAGAAGAAGACACATGCAATGACACCGGTGGATCCATATGTGGTTTGTGAAAAGAACACACATGCAATGAACTCTGGTGGATCCATATGTGGTTTGTCAAAAGAAACACATGCAATGACTCTAGTTGTGGTTTATGAAGATAACACACATCTAGTGACTCTAGCTGTGGCTTATTAAAAGAGCACACATGCAATGACACTGGTGGATCCATGTGGTTTATGAAAAGAATAGACATGCAATGACACTGGTGGATCCATATGTGGTTTGTGAAAAGATCAGACATGCAATGACTCTGGTGGATCCATATGGCTTGTGAAAAGAAAAAACATCCAATGACACTGGTGGATCCATATGTGGTTTGTGAAAAGAACACACATCAAATGACTCTAGATGTGGTTAATGAAAAGAACACACATGCAATGACTCTAGTTGTGGTTTATTGAAAGAATACACATGAAATACACTGGTGGATCCATGTGGTTTTTGAAAAGAATAGACATGCAATGAATCTAGCTGTGGTTTGTTAAAAGAACACACAATTCAATGACACTGGTGGATCCACATGTGGTTTGTGAAAAGAACACACATGCAATGACTCTAGTGGATCCATATGTGGTTTATGAAGAGAATACACATCTAGTGACTCTAGCTGTGGTTTATTAAAAGAACACACATGCAATAACACTAGGGGATCCATATGTGGTTTATGAGAAGAACACACATGCAATGACACCGGTGGATCCATATGTGGTTTGTGAAAAGAAGACACATGCAATGACTCTGGTGGATCCATATGTGGTTTGTGAAAAGAAAAGACATGCAATGAGACTGGAGGATCCATATGTGGTTTGTGAAAAGATCAGACATGCAATGACTCTGGTGGATCCATATGTGGTTTATGAAAAGAACACACATCCAGTGACACTAGTGGATCCATATGTGGTTTGTGAAAAGAACACACATGAAATGACTCTAGCTGTGGTTAATGCAAAGAACACACATGCAATGACTCTAGCTATGATTTATTGAAAGAACACACATGCAATGACACTAGTGGATCCATGTGGTTTGTGAAAAGAACAGACATGCAACGACTCTAGTTGTGGTTAATGAAAATAACACACATTTCAATGACACTGGTGGATCCATATGAAGGGAATATGCCCGAGAGGCAATAATAAAGTGGTTATTATCTTATTCCATGTTTATGATAAATGTTTATTTTACATGCTAGAATTGTATTGATCGGAAACATCAATACATGTGTGTTTAATAAAAAAAAAGGGTTCCTAATTATGCCTCTCTTATAGACTAGCTTGTTGATTAACAAGATGATCAAGATTTCCTGATCATGGACATTGGATGTTGTTAATAACAAGGTCACACCATTGGTGGAATGATGTGATGAACATTCATCCGAAGTATAGCATTACGATCAAAGTCATTATGTTTATATTGCTATAACATCATACGAAGTAATCTTTATCCTTAGACCATGAGATCATGTTAATTGCTAACACCGGAAGAGTATCTTGATAACATCAAACGTCACATTGTAATAGGGTGACTATAAAGGTGGGTTCAGTGCTACGAAGGTGTTATGTTGAGGCTCATGGATCAAGAGTGGTATTTGTCCATCCCGATGACGGATAGATATACTCTGGGCCCTCTCGGTGATATCACATTGAAATAGCTTGCAAGCAAGTGATGTGATCACTAGAATGTTATATCACGGGAACGAGAAAAGAGTGCATGTCGGTAACGAGATCAAACTAGGTATGGAGATACCGATGATCGAATCTCGGACATGTAATATATCGCGGGACAAAGGGATTTAGTTACTAGCGTTAAAGGTTCTCACGATCACAGAAGTCATCGTTGAATGTGTAGGAGTCAGTATGGATCTCCAGGTCCCGCTGCTGATTATTGATCGGAGAGGGGTCTCGATCATGTCTGCATTATTCGTGAACCGTAGGGTGACACACTTAAGGGATACCGACACCATTTGGAGCAAATATGTTTCAGATAAAGATTTAAGAAAGCGCTGGAATTATTTCAATAGACACCGAAACTATTTCGGGTGAAATTGCTGAAATTGGTTCTGCATGTAATATTGAAATGTTGTAGGGGGTTTTATGTGAATGTTTGTTAATTAAAGTAATTAACAAAATTCTGAATAAAAATGATAAAAGAGTTTTATTAAATGAGAGAGCATTAAATTTGGAGAAATTTAATGCATTTTAAGTGGAGACTTTAAAAGAGAATGTGAAGGGCATTTTAATGTGGAGGGGTTACCACATGAATGGAGGAGGTGAAGGGTCACCCCTCCATGCGCCGCCATGAAGGAGGGCACCCCTCCTCCTATAAAAGGCCACCCCTCCTCACTTCTCACTCACACCTCCTTGTGAAGGATCTCTCTCCTCTAGTATTATTCCCCATGGTCTCGGATTAGCGAGATACATGTTCCCGTGGCTTTATCTCGAAAGGAGTTGTTGCTTTCGCTGCTTTGCTGGAGCGAGGATGGAGGTTGTCGAGTACCGGACGTGTGTGCGATCACGGATGCATTGCTGCTTTCTTTGGACTTGGTGGTGCCGGAGCTGGATCTCGATGGACGTGCCGGAGCCGGACCTGGACTTCATCACGATCTTGAGATCGGCAAGTGTACGACTACATCAACCACGAGTTCCTACTGCTAACAAAGCTTCGTTCTCTATGATGGTAAGTTCTCGTTCCACCCGTTGCTTTGTACCTAGTAGATAGATCTTGGTAGTTCACACCGTAGGAAAATTTTGTTTTCTATGTCATGGACCCAACAAAGTGGTATCGAGCACGATCTATGCGTGGGTGCTTTGCACGGGTAGTACACATATGTTTATATGTGGGAGATGATGATCATGTTATTGCATCTTCTATGTATTTTGGATATTGGTGGCATAGTGGGATGAAGCGGCCCGGACCAACCTTACATGTCATCGTACATGAGACCGGTTCCACGACTGACATGCAACTTGTTTTGCATAAGTGGCTGGCAGGTGTCTGTCTCTCCTACTATAGTAAATATCTGATTTACAACGAGTTGCTAATAACTTAGTTATCCTCGTTGTGGTTCATGTTCGTAGGTAACGGTTCTATCTCTGAAAGCCCTAAGCCACATAAAACTTGCAATTGATAAATTAGAGGCGTCTAGTTTAGATCGTTGCTGGGCTAGTGTCTTGATATGGTATTGTTGTAAGTAGATGTATGATAGATACTCTTACAACTCACTTAACGTGTAAGTTCCATAGACCTTGGCCTTACACACAAAGGAATGATAGAGATCATACCACGATGCAAGTGATAGAGATCAAATGGATGGATCAAATGCACCGTTCTATGGATCGTGTTTTCGAGACATCACGTGATGATCGGGTGTTCTCAACTCTACGCTTTCATGCAACGGGTGTAATAAGTTTTACACACGCGAATACTAAGGTTCTTACTTGGCGAGCCTAGCATGTACATACATGGCCTTGGAACACGGACCGAAAGGTTAAGCATGAGTCATATAGTTGATGTGATGACCATATTGATGCTCGCCTTTGAAGCTACACCGACTCACGTGATGATCGGACTTGGTGTAGTGGATTTGGTTCATGTAATCACCAAAAAGGCACGACGGATGTCGTTTTTGAGTGGGAGTTCATTTCTAATTTGGATTAGTCGAACCAAATTTGTCATAAATTAAATCAAAGTGAATTTGCATACTTTGTTGTAGTCATTGGCATTCGTTTTCTACCTTATGCTTAGTTTTTATTTGAGATAATAAAACTATAGAATTCTGGATATTTACTTTACGAACTGGTATCGTATTGTTTCGAATGTCAATTTAAAGTTTATAAGTCCTATTGCAAACTTTCAGCAAACTCTATTTACTCCATGAAGTTTAATAAGTAGTATTAAATCAAGAGTAAGAATTCCAATGTTAGTATCTAAAGTATCATGTTTGCCTCCATGATTATTGATATTCAAAAGGTTGTTTTAATATCAAGATTATATTGAGGAAATTGTTTCGAAACCATCATGTGTGAAAGATATTGTGATATCAAACAATGTTTTTGGTTGCATTATGATAGAGTATAATTTAGCAAAATACATGTTCTCATATTGTATGAGAATTTGTGAAGGATGGAGATGCTAGGCATCCGAATCTACCAAAAAGGTTTTGGGAACTGATATTATACTCGCGATTCTTGCTTATAGGCTATAGTAGCTTGATCATGAAAGTTGTCATGATAAGGATGAATAGAAGATGTAAGTAAAATGTTTACTACACTAATAGATTACTAAAGAATGGATTTTTGAAAGAACACCAAACATTTGATGATGGTGATCCACTTCAAAGTGCAAGTCCAAAGGTATTAGTATTTGACTATATACGCTTTGTACCATGTGTCATGTTGATGACACCACTATTGATGTTGATAGATTCTTTTAAAAGAAAAGGAATTGCTGAAAGAGAATCTATAAAATATTTGGCAGGAAATAAAAGGTTGGAGATGTCCAACTTAGGTATATAGAAGATATACATGTTATGGATATATTCCTTGCTTGTTAAACAATGTGGTTCTTAGGTATTGGATACTGAATTGGTTGGTATGAAGTGTCATACAGGACAACACAATTCATGAACTACAATGGCCTAAGTAACCAGCAAGAGAATGAGTGATGATGTTCATCGAAAACAAATAAAGTGTTATTGTCTTTTTCGTTGTCATCAAACCAAGCTTTCAAGATTTGTTTAAATAATTGTTATTTTGTTCCGGTATCATGAGAACAATGGCTGTTCAAATAATTACCGTATTCCATAAAGGATGGATGAACTTTTACAAGTCTAGTTGGAGAAATCACATCCATAAACACTATTGCTAAAATGTCGCAAGACAAATGATTGAAAGATCACTTATGAAGTGACATCGCTATTTAAATTATATTTGAAAGAAAACATGAAGAAACTCCATGTTGATGGATTTTTGGAGTCTTTTGATTTTGATCAATTGACGCATGTGAGACTTTCCTCGAGATAATTGAAACTCCGTCCATAGGCCAGAGAGGAACGGATGATTAGCTTATTGGAAATTGTGCATGCTGATGTGCATAGTCCATTATATGTAGCCATATGCGATGGATCTTTTTGCTTCATATGCTTTCTCCGAAAATTTAAGTGAATATATCTATATATTTACTTAATAAGGAAGAAGTATGAAACATTTGAAAATTGTTCAAAGACTTTCAAGATGAAGTGGAAAATCATTGTAACAAGAAAATAAAGAGTTTATGATTCGATCATAAAGGAAGATATTTGAGTTACATGTTTAGCAAAAACACCTAATAATTGAGGAATTGTTCCATGATTTGTGTTTCCCGATAAACCATAGGAGTATGGCATATTCGAGAGATAAAATCAAACCATGTTTGACATGGTAAGATCAAGGGTGTCATTTATAAAACTGCCAGTACGTTTTAAGGATTGAAGCTTTAGAGACTACCACTTTTACACTAAAAAGAGCACCATCGTGATCCATTGAAATGACACCATATGAGTTATGGTTTGGGATAAAACCCGAATTGTCTTTTCTTAAATTTTGGTATGCTATGCATAAGTAAAATGTTTACAACCAAAGTCGGATAAGCACGTCTTTGTAGGTTATCCCAAAGAATTTGTTGGGAATTTCTCCATAACACCGAGGACAAAAGAGTTTGTTACTTGGAACGTCAAGTTTCTTGAGAAGGAATTTTTCGTGAAAAGTTAAGTGGGAGGACAATAGAACTTTGATAAGGTTGTTGAACCTTAGCTATATGTGCTAAGTAGCTCAGCACCGGAAAGTGTCCCGGTGGCGGCCACAATGCTCATGGCTCTCGTGATTACAAAAGGTGTGATCTCGTAGATTAAAGTTCCTATAGAACCGTGTGGGTCGGTAAGAATCAAATAGTAAGATTTGATAAGCAAGTCGTTATTGTTTTGACAATGATGAACCGACTACATGCAAAGAAGCGATGATGGGCCCTGACTCCATAAAATGACTAGAAGTCATAGAATCCGTGACAGTATCCATACACGAGAAATCAAGTTTCTGAACTTGGAAGACCCTCCGGAAAGGTGTGAAGCCTATCGGTCGTGTTTGGATCTATAAAGAAATAGACATGGATGTTTGACATCTATGAAATAGTCGACATGTCGGAAAGAAGTTTACGGCAATGTTCAAGGAGTTGACTATGACAAGATATGATCTTTCATAGTGATATATAGTCTTGACGGATTAATGTAGCAACCACTACATATAATTTGGTATATGGTAGTTGAATAAACAAAACAAGGTTCTTCTAATAGAACGGTAACCTAGGACATGTACATGACATGGTCCGAAGGGTTTTGTTAATTCAAAGGGTCTAAAAGGGCATTAAACTTCAATAGTTGAAGTAAGCATAGCGGAGTTGGAATCTTCACCATGATGAAACTATTAAAAGAGTTTAAATTCATCGGAGATGATGAAGATGCTTGCATTTGCAAGAAATTAAGTGGGAGCGCTGAGACATATTTCTAATACATTATGTAGAGGACATATTGTTGATTGGAAATGATGTATCTTGAATTGACACAAGTTAAGGATTTCATTAAAATAAGATTTTGATGAAAGACTTGGGCAAACCCAGAATATTAGGCATCAATATCTATATGGATAGATTAAGGCGCTAATATGGTTGTGCCATACATACATATATAAGATATTGAAAGGGTTCAATATGAGATATTGAAAGGGTTCAATATAAAAACAACAAGAAAGGTTCTTGCTGCATGGAAAGAATTGTATTCAGATTCAAGTGTTTCAACACTTGGTGAGTAAAATCACATGAAGATTCTGATCGATTATACCATGATATGTATATATCCAGAATGTCCTATGCTCTAAATGTTATGAGCATATACCAGAATGATTCATAAGATGACCATTGGACAATAGTAAAGATATTCTTATGAGCTTTGGAAGAACTAAGAATATATCATGTATAAGTGACAAATAGTTAAAAGTAGTTCATTGTAAAGTGTTACATTGATACTAGTTTTGTCATAAGATACAAATTAAATTTATCTCAATTTAGACTATGGGTGGCACAATATAATGGAAAGGATTTTCCATGATGGATTTGGATGAGTTCCAAAGTTGAGATATTGTGACGGATACTACAACAAAAGGCTAAGTATATAACTGCTATAGTAGCAGCAAAGGAGGGCATTTGTGTTAAGTAGTTTGTTATCAAACTAGGTGTGGTTCAAAGTGGGCTAATACTATGAAGATATATTGTGTGACAATAATATCAACATATTTTGATCCGAACGAACTAAAGGTCTCACCAGAGGACCAAATTTATACAATGCCATCTCATTTGAGAATGAGTGATGCGTAGAGACGCAAAGACATGCTAATACACATGGATCTGAAACTGTCAGATCCAGAGATTATGTTAACCACTAGCAATAGCGTATATGCAACACCAGAAAGCCATAGGTGTTCAATGCGCAAAGTTTTCAAACTAGATTATTGACTCTAGTGCAAGTGGGAGACTGAAGGGAATACGCCCGAGAGGCAATAATAAAGTGGTTATTATCTTATTCCATGTTTATGATAAATGTTTATTTTACATGCTAGAATTGTATTTATCGGAAACATCAATACATGTGTGTTTAATAAACAAAAAGGGTTCCTAGTTATGCCTCTCTTATAGACTAGCTTGTTGATTAACAAGATGATCAAGGTTTCCTGATCATGGACATTGGAAGTTGTTAATAACAAGGTCACACCATTGGTGGAATGATGTGATGAACATTCATCCGAAGTATAGCATTACGATCAAAGTCATTATGTTTATATTTCTATAACATCATACGAAGTAATCTTTATCCTTAGACCATGAGATCATGTTAATTGCTAACACCGAAAGAGTATCTTGATAACATCAAACGTCACACCGTAACAGGGTGACTATAAAGGTGGGTTTAGTGCTACGAAGGTGTTATGTTGAGGCTCATGGATCAAGAGTGGGATTTGTCCATCCCGATGATGGATAGATATACTCTGGGCCCTCTCGGTGATATCACATTGAAATAGCTTGCAAGCAAGTGATGTGATCACTAGAATGTTATATCACGGGAACGAGAAAAGAGTGCATGTCAGTAACGAGATCAAACTAGGTATGGAGATACCGATGATCGAATATCGGACATGTAATATATCGCGGTACAAAGGCATTTAGTTACTAGCGTTAAAGGTTCTCACGATCACAGAAGTCATCGTGGAATGTGTAGGAGTTAGTATGGATCTCCAGGTCCTGCTGCCGATTATTGATCGGAGAGGGGTCTCGATCATGTTTGCATTATTCGCGAACCGTAGGGTGACACACTTAAGGGATACCGACACCATTTGGAGCAAATATGTTTCAGATAAAGATTTAAGAAAGCGCTGGAATTATTTCAATAGACACTGAAACTGTTTCGGGTGAAATTGCTGAAATTAGTTCTGCATGTAATATTGAAATGTTGTAGGGGGTTTTATGTGAATGTTTGTTAATTAAAGTAATTAACAAAATTCTGAATAAAAATAATAAAAGAGTTTTATTAAATGAAAGAGCATTAAATTTGGAGAAATTTAATGCATTTAAAGTGGAGACTTTAAAAGAGAATATGAAGGGGCATTTTAATGTGGAGGGGTTACCACCACATGAATGGAGGAGGTGAAGGGTCACCCCCTCCATGCGCCGGCCATGAAGGAGGGGCACCCCCCTCCTCCTATAAAAGTCCACCCCCTCCTCACTTCTCACTCACACCTATGCAATGACTCTAGTGGATCCATATGTGGTTTGTGAAAAGAACAGACATGCAATGACACTAGTGGATCCATATGTGGTTTGTGAAAAGAACACACATATCAATGACACTGGTGGATCCATATGTGGTTTGTGAAAAGAACACACATGCAATGACACAAGTGGATCCATATCTGGTTTATGAAGAGAACACACATCTAGTGACTCTAGCTGTGGTTTATTAAAAGAACACACATGCAATGACACTGGTGGATCCACGTGGTTTATGAAAAGAACAGACATGCAATGACACAGGTGGATCCATATGTGGTTTGTGAAAAGATCAGACATACAATGACTCTGGTGGATCCATATGGTTTGTGAAAACAACACACATGCAATGACACTGGTGGATCCATATGTGGTTTGTGAAAAGAACACACATGAAATGACTCTTGCTGGGGTCAATGAAAAGAACAACATGCAATGACTCTAGCTGTGGTTTATTGAAACAACACACATGCCATGACACTGGTGGATCCATATGGTTTATGAAAAGAACAGACATGCAATAACTCTAGCTATGGTTAATGAAAAGAACACACATTTCAATGACACTGGTAGATCCATATGTGGTTTGTGAAAAGAACACACATACAAAGACTCTAGTGGATCCATATGTGGTTTATGAAAAGAACACACATCCATTGACTCTAGCTGTGGTTTATTAAAAGAACACACATGCAATGACACTAGGGGATCCATATGTGGTTTATGAGAAGAACACACATGAAATGACACTGGTGGATCCATATGTGGTTTGTGAAAATAACACACATGCAATGACTCTGGTGGATCCATATGTGGTTTGTGAAAAGAAAACACATGCAATGAACTCTGGTGGATCCATATGTGGTTTGTGAAAAGAACACACATGCAATGACTCTAGTGGATCCATATGTGGTTTATGAAAAGAACACTCATCTAGTGACTCTAGCTATAGTTTATTAAAAGAACATACATGCAATGGCACTAGGGGATCCATATGTGGTTTATGAGAAGAACACACATGCAATGACACTGGTGTTTCCATATGTGGTTTGTGAAAAGAACATACATGCAATGACTCTGGTGGATCCATATGTGGTTTGTGAAAAGAACAGACATGCAATGACTCTAGCTGTGGTTAATGAAAAGAACACACATTTGAATGACACTGGTGGATCCATATATGGTTTGTGAAAAGAACACACATGCAATGACTCTAGTGGATCCAAATGTGGTTTATGAAAAGAACACACATCTAGTGACTCTAGCTGTGGTTTATTAAAAGAACACACATGCAATGACATTGGTGGATCCATATGTTGTTTATGAGAAGAACACACATGCAATGACACCGGTGGATCCATATGTGGTTTGTGAAAAGAACATACATGCAATGAACTCTGGTGGATCCATATGTGGTTTGTGAAAAGAACACACATGAAATGACTCTAGTTATGGTTTATGAAAAGAACACACATGCAATGACATTGGTGGATTCATGTGGTTTATGAAAAGAACAGACATGTAGTGACACTGGTGGATCCATATGTGGTTTGTGAAAAGATCAGACATGCAATGACTCTGGGGGATCCATATGGTTTGTGAAAAGAATACACATCCAATGACACTGGTGGATCCATATGTGGTTTGTGAAAAGAACACACATAAAATGACTCTAGCTGTGGTTAATGAAAAGAACACACATGTAATGACTCTAGCTGTGGTTTTTTGAAAGAACACACATACAATGACTCAATGTGGTTTATGACAATAACATGCATCCAATGAACTTGGTGGATCCATGTGGTTTATGAGAAGAACACACATCCAATGAACTCTAGTGGATCCATGTGGTTTGTGAGAAGAACACACATCCAATAAACTCTAGTGGATCCATCTTGGCATAATTTTATGTAGGGTTAATTGCATCTATGCCACTATGAATTCCACCACTTGGAGAAATGCCATTACAAAAACTTGACTTAGAGATATGCCACTACAACTTCTTGATACCTCTATGTATGCCATTACGTGGACTTAAAGAGAATAACGGTTGAAATAATACATGTATTCCAGTGTGTACATAAGTATTTACCATAATACCCCTGTTTTCACTTACAGCAGCATTTTGGGCTCTTCCTGGCGCCAAAAAATTCAAATTTTTTGCCAAAATTTGAACTTCTAAAAAAATCTGAAAAAATTATAAAAAATCAAATACACTAATATGAGTCTACTGTTTTAATATGAGCCATTTCTGGGCACATATAGGCATCTAAACTGATATTTTAAGTTCTATCCAGAAATTTGTCAAATTTTGGCCAAAAATTTGAACTTTACAGAAAAATCTGAAAAAATTACAGAAAATCAAATACACTAATATGAGTATACTGTTCTAATATGGGCCAATTCTAGGCACATTTGGGCCTTTAAACTGAGGTGCAAAGTTCTGTCCAGAAACTTTGACACCGAATGCACACAATTTCGGCAGCATTTCACCATAAATTATCATAGATTACAAGCAGAATAGTTCACAAGCATAATAGTTCATATAGCACCTTAGAAGAATGACTTAATAGTTCACATAATAGATTCTAGAGCAGAATAGTTCACATAACTAATACCAAAAGCAATTAAAAGTGAAATATAATTTCACAACCACAACTAAATCGACTACATTAGCCACCAAGCCAGTACAAAAGACTCCTTTTTGCACCAGATGTAGGCTGCACTTCTGGAGGTGGAGGAATAACATGACCAAATGGAACATTCTTCTTGGATTTTTCCCTTTAGATGAAGGCTTCTTCACCGGGGTCTTTCTCTTGGGCTTCTCTTGTGTTGTAGCTTTCTTCACAGGTGTCTTCTTCTTAGCCTTTTCTTGTGATGTAGCTTTCTTCACGGGGATTTTCTTAGGCTTCTCTTGTGTTGTAGCTATCTTCACAGGTGTCTTATTCTTGGCTAGTGTGTTGGGCTTTTGTGGAGTTGTTCTAGCCTTTTTCCTACATTGACAACATATGGTTTAGATTTAGTAAAAACAGATTGGGTAAAGCGCAGCAATTTACCCTTACCTAACCAGGTTGATAAGGATTTCATCATCTGATGGAACACTATCTGTTGTAGCAGATGTTTCATCCACTTTCTTCCTGCAATATGAACAAGATATATTAATTTTTGACAATATAAGATATGAAAAAGACATTCACAAACATAAGTAACCACCGAATCACCTTTTTTGTCGGTGTAGATGGATCTGGTACATCTTCATATATATCATCTACCCCCACATACTTAGGATCAGGAGCCTTACATGTCTTCTCCATGTGCCCATGTGCCTTGCATCTCTTACACTTGACTATTTTTCTTCTAGGTTCTAGCCATCCTCTAATTCTTTGAACTCTTGGCCTACCAGCTACAGTTTGCTGTAATGGAGGGTGCACCTTGAATTCCAAATCCACATTTATTCACTGTGACTTGTCTATCATTGAAGGGATTCTCCCAACATATGTTGCCTTGAATTTTTCCATAGAGTAGTAGTCATCCACATATGTCTGAATCTCAGCACCATTAATGCTACAAATGAATGCAAGTGCATGCATACACAGCTTTCCAGAAACTTGCCAAACTCTACATGTGCATGTGCGAGTTTGTAAGTTGACAATGTGCCTTTTGACAAATTTCATATCCAACAAAGTCACCTCCGCCTCATGTTCAGTGGTCCAAAGAATCTTGTTTCGGCCAATTGTTTTGCTAAGAGCATTTAGCTGCTTAATGACATGAGGAAGAATTCTGCTATTCAGTTTTTCACTTACCCGTCTTCTAACATAGAACTTCTCCATGACAAGCTCCCTAATTCTATCAAAAAGGTTGCAAATATTTAGCCCTTTGAAGTCTTTCATTTGCTTGTTGAAACTCTCAGATATGTTGTTTGTCAAATAGTCAATCTTGCTGGCCTCTCCAAAACCACATCTATACCACAATCTATGGTGATACATTTCTAGATATTCAATTGTTGCTGGGTTTGCTTCTTTAATTATGTTCATATGATGCCTAAACTTACGATCTGAGAAAGTCCTTGCAGTTGGGTACAGATTATCCGTGTACACTTTACCATGATACTTCTTCATGAAATTTGCATATAAATGCCTCATGCACTCTCGGTTTTCACGGTTAGGAAACACAAGATCAATGGCTGTTTCTAATCCTTTGCATGCATCACTAGAAATAACAAGTCCAGGAGGGGAACCGATAGCTCTATGCAATTGTTTCATGAACCATTCCCAATTGTCATTAGTTTCAGAATCAAAAACAGCAAAGGCTACATAATATAACCAGTTGTGTCCATCTACAGCGGTTGCTGATGCTAGTTGTCCCTTATATTTCCCATTAAGTGTCGTTGAGTCCACACCAACATAAGGCCTACAACCAGCTAAGAAACCATCTATGCAAGGCTTGAATGCAACAAACATTCTGTTGAAGGGATACTTATTTCCATTTTTTAGTAGTTCTATCTCTACAATGCTCCATGGGATTTTCTGTTCTATCTCAACTTTCCAATTAAAAAGCAATGGAAAACTATCTTCATAACTACCATGAATTTGATCGAGTGCTACTTTCATACCATACCAAGTCTTGTTGTACTCCAGCTTGATGTTGTACTCATCTTGCAGCTTTGCTCTAGCGTCTTTTGCACCAACACCAGGATTTTTCTTCACCCAATCCCCAATCCTATCAGCAATCCATCCCTGCGAAGCCATTGTGCATTTTGACAACTTCTGCGTTGGACAATTATGCTCAAATGGAAGTGTTTTTATCTGCGAAAGATAAAACCAAAGAAAACCAACTACATAAGTACAGTGAAGCAAAAAACTCTTGCAAATAAATAACAAACATGTAAACAAGCCATACCATGACTGTTTTACCATCTTGTAATACCGACGCATGGATGCGCCATTTACACGTCGCATGTGCACACCGAACAATAAATCTAGTGCTATCGGTTTTGATTTTAGCCAATTTAAAACCAACAATAATAGCTCGCTGCCTTACAGCTTTTCTGCAAGCCATAATGTCAGGAAAAAGAGCCCCAACTCTGATATCTGGATTCTCAGGGTCATGCACCACACTATACCCAGCAGGGTCAATGTCATGCACTTCTTCCTCCTGAATATCGCCGCCTTCCTCAACACACCTTGTTGAGACATCCACATGGACATCATACATGTACTCATATCTACCCCAACATACTCCTCAACTATGTCAAATGGATCATGTTCTATAACATCGGCAGATGGCACCACTTGTGCAGATTGCTTTAATGGCGATGTTGAATTAGATGTTGCAGTCTTACTAGGAGTTAGAGGGCATCCTTGGAAACCCACCAGGAGCACATCATTATCAGGAACTGTTGGCTCGGACACATATACACCATTATCAATCATAGGCACAAGAGTTTCAGAACAGGAGTTATCAAGCACAAGAATAGAAAGTGCAATCTTCCTCTCTATTCTATACATGTCAAACATCACATGAAATCCATCAGTCTCGGTTAGTCTAACTTCTTGTGCCATTATCATGTTAAAATACCACACAGTGATACTCTGATCCCTTCCGACTCTCAAATCTGCACTTAAACCATCAATAAGCACGTCCATTGTGAAATCATCCGAGTTCACATTCCATCTAATCGTTTTTCCCTTCACATATGATTTTCTACCATTCGGTTCCTTCAAGACAAACCCTTGAACAAAAATTTCTAAGCTAAATCGATTCAGCAATTCAATCCTACAAATTTCAAAGAAATAGAGATATCAAGAGTTAGAATGTACGACACCCTGTACATTCACGGAGACATAGGTCGGGAGGATGTCGAGGATTAGTGCACTCACACTGGCGAATCGGGAATAGGCAACTCCATTGCCTCCTGCAGAGCAACCCTCCGCGTCTCCGGCAAGACCCACCGGCCGCCACCCGTCTCCTGCACCTCCGGCTGCGGGCGCCTCATGCTGCACTCGCCTCGTCCGTGCGGGCACCATCACGGGAGAGGGGGTGGCACTCCAACCGCGGGAGCCTCCCGCCTGCTGCGGAGGCGGCGCGGGTGAGCCTCAGGCCACCACCGCCGGCTGCCGCTAGGGTTCGTGCGGGAGAGAGGCGCTGGTCCTTTCGGTTCTGGATGCGTGTGGTTGCAAGACGACCAGGTCAGGTCGGGTTCCAAGCAAGGTCAGGTCGGGTGAAATTAGGAGAGTTTTTTTCTTTTACGTGTACATGTATGTATGTGAGTATAAGGGTAGGGTACCTATAAAAGTATAATAGTCTATATATGGTTTGGTAATGGCCAGAATGGCTTACATAGAGGTATCAAGAAGTTATAGTGGCATATCTCCAAGTCAAGTTTTTGTAATGGCATTTCTACAAGTGGTGGAATTTATAGTGGCATAGATCCAATTAACCCTTTTTATGTATGTCACGATGTATTTAATTGTATAAGACACTCACTTTCCATTTTTATACTACTTAGTTTTGCCCTTGGGTTTTTGATACTACTCATTTTTGCCCTCTCTCTCTCTTTCGTAGAAGCCCAAACATGTGCTCACTCTGTCTGCTACATCCTGATTGGTTGACACAGTTGTCACGCGGATCGTGCACACCTACCGTTGATCATGTGTGATCCAACAAGGATCGTTGCACATGTCGTGCCCTTCATAGTACAGCATGAGACAGCACGTACGTCTCCCTCAGCGAGACTTCTACAAGAAGGAACACGAAGCCGTCCATAGAAAAAGTCGTCGAGTGGTCATGTCATGTTTAATCAAGTCTGAAAAGCCTACTACTGCTACTACTACGCCACAAAACATGCGTCATGGAGTGCATGGTCATCGACGGGCAGCTGCAATTTATTGCCACTTGATTTTAATAAGAGATATTCCATTTTTACGCAGCATGAGATCTAGCACGACTCCACAAATCTCGCCGTACAGCCACCTACCTCCTCCTCTACATTTCTCCTTTTAGTTATCGCCAATTTTATGGTCGTGTCAAACTTTGTACATAGAAATTATGTGTGCGCCCTTTGCATGCGGCTGAATACAGAACTGCCATCCATGGCCCAGGAAAAAAAGCTGTACCGTGCACGTGTCGCGGTGCACGGTGTAGTAGCCTACGCGGCGCATTGCATGGTGGTGCAACGAAATGTGCCTTGCTTCCATTCACCTTAACTATAGAGCCCCTCTCCGCATACCCACTCTCACTCTCGCTCACTCTCCTCACGCAACCCTCTCTACTGTCCGACCAGCTTCTGCAAACTCCAGAGAAAACCCCATCTGTGCCGGCGATGGTGGAGGAGGATGCGGTGGCCATCGTCGCCTCCAAGGGCACCGGCGAGGAGGACCCCGTCTCTGTCTCGGTCCCCCTCGATGCATTGAAAGCAGCCGTCGTTCCCGTCCAGGCCCCCATCGAGGCATTGATGGCAGCCGCCGTTCCTGTCCAGGCCCCCGTCCCTGCTACCGACATAGCCGCCGGCGAGGAGGCCGAAGCCGACGAGGAGCCCCCCGCTGGTCATGAGCAGATTCAGCTCTTCTAGGACCCCTACGATCCAGAGGAGTACATCGCTCCGGTGAACCCCTACGACACCAGCATCAATGACCCATTGTCGGAGGTAACTAGGGTTTGCTCCCCTTCCCTGGTTCTTCTCCCGTTCCCATCGTTGGATGCTATATCTTGGGTTATTAGGGTTTGCTTGTTCGCATTTCGATTGCTCGATCTTCTTACATCATCTAATCCTCCCTTTTTCTTTTCTTCCAATAGGTTTATGGCAGCGACGTCTGTAGTGATGATGAGTCCAGGCACACCAAGACTCGTCAGGTGCTGAGGAGGCTGCAGGCCAGCCAGTACGACGCCTTCTTCGCTGGCAGCATCTATAGTTGCCCCTTCTGCAGGACGTGACTCGCTGGCACCAACTTCAACTGCGTCGTGATGCATGTAGAGGGCTCGAGCTCCGGCACCCCCAAAGTCAGCTAGACCGTGAACGTCAATGCCTACATCGCTGAACACCAGGCTCTCGGCATTCACCTCTAAAACCTCTAGCGGGTGGCCATCATAGAGGGTCGTATGCCTCCGATCAAGCCCAAGGCCCCCAAGATCAAGGGACTGAGCAGCAAGAAGTGGAGGAAGCGCCAGGGCGGAGGCGGAGGCGCAGATGCATGCAAGGTAGGGGTTGAACGTGTCTGCTGCTGCTAAGCAGCTTCTTTTGATTTTGTATATTTTTCCTGCGATGGCTGCTGAGCAGCCAATGTATCGAACCTCGTTAAGCAACCTACTTTCTATCACCATATCCTATTTAGCTGCGCACAGCTATATCTACATTTGTTTTGTTTTCTGAATGAATGTATTCTGCCTGGTGTGATTTGCCGCTCTAGATTTGCTAGCAGATCGGGCCAAAAAGAGGTCCAAAAGGGAACGAATGATCAAAGAGAGAAGCTGCTCTAGATTTGCTACCAATTTGGGCAAAATGAAACATATCTGTTTAGCGGGAGAGGAAAAAGGTACTCTTTCAAACTGCCAGTTAACGAGCTGCCATCTTGACAAGCTACCAGACACATATAGAAATATAACACAAAGAAGTAAAATTTATTTTACTACTCTCACTTGAGGCGCTAGCCATCTTGACAAGCTAACTGAGTTCCACAAAACAGAAACATAGCACAAAGGAGTAAAATTTAATTCACTTCTCATTAGAACACTTGAGGCGCTTGCCATCGTTCCTAGGCGACCAACTGCCATCATTCCAGGTGGATCTTACTTTTTTGGTGCTCCATAGGTCACAAAGTTCATCCCACCTAGAACCTGACTTAGCTTCCCTATCTTCAGCATCCTGCGGCACAATTAGCGGTGCATCACAGGCCTGATTATTGCCACTAGAAGATGCTGCCTCTCTGTTTGCTGCTTCAGCTGCAGCCTCTCTGTCAGCTGCTTCAGATGCAACCATTTTCTTTGCATATGCAGCTTCAAACTTACCTACTCTGTATTTTCTACAAAGGGCTCCCCTAAGCGCGTCTTCCCTCTTGCAATTGGGGCAAAACATGAGGTAAGGGAAAGAAATGGATCTTCTTATACAGATGGTAGGTCACGTAAGCATCTATGGCTACATACTTTAGGTTTATATCAGACAATGGCCACTTCTCCCAGAAATCATGCCTATCCGTAGGGAAATCTACCTTCACTCTATCGTACGACTCATCAAGGATTCTAGTTGTGAGTTCAGCCATTCCATCCTTACTCGAGCCCCCTATGATCTTGACAAGACTCTGAATATCGATCCAGTTGTGCGTAGGAATTGTAATTCCCTCTTGACGAAATTTCCAAAAATCATTTCTATTGTCGACAGTGTAGAAAACAGTTCCTTTTTCTTCAAAGAACTGGCACAGCGCCGGACAATTCTTGTCAGTCCTGGAAGTATGTAGTTTGTCATCACCAAAATTTTTAACTACAAATGTTTTGTCAATGCAAGATCATCATCTGAATATAATTTTAAGAAGTTTAGTAAATGCAAGATCAAGACTCTCAACATTGGCTTGTCATAATTTATTTGGTTCTAAATAAAATTCAGTAGTTGCAAGATGAGCAAATGGATAAAGAACAAGGGGAGAAAACCCTAAAAGCGGTTAACTACAGCGACCAGATCTACAAACCAGGAGAAGTGGTAGACAAGGACGTGTTTCCTCATGGCCAGTTGAATGACGACGACTTCATTCCCTTTATATGGGTTCTCCGAGGTGTACTCGAGGTCCAATACCACAAACTTGTCCATGTCTATCTCAAGCCAACCCTCGTATATCCTTAGGACTCGCACCACTGTCTTCTCCTCATTAGTGTAGACGACGTCTATCTTCTTATTATCATGGGCAATGAAGCTTGTCTCTAGAGTGCGACGACCTTCCATGGCGGCAAGGAGAAGATGGAAAGAGGACAAATGACAGGAAGAAGAAGAGTGGTTTCTGCGAGACAGGGGAACGGTGGAAACGTTAATGCGTTTCTAAGGTAGTGGTTAACGACGGGGACGGAAGTCCAATGGAGAGACACGTGGCAGTGGCCGTTCCAGCTTCTGAGTAAACAAAAAATAATAATAACGAGGATATATGTGCCCTGTTTTGTCACGTCAATACACTGGGCCGATCGTGTTGTCCTATCCACTACGCCAATGCTGCAAGCCTACGTGACAGCCAC
Organism: Avena insularis; assembly: GCA_023614405.1. NCBI lineage: Eukaryota > Viridiplantae > Streptophyta > Magnoliopsida > Poales > Poaceae > Avena > Avena insularis. Next base: position 500,038,740 of record CM042684.1, read on the forward strand.
CATGCCTAAGCGATGGGAGCGACATAATGGCCAAAACTGACAGGGGGGACAACTTGACGGGCGTTAGCCTGATATTTTGTATTAAAACGTAATGTTGAATTCGTGCCGAAAAAGACCCTCTGAGTATTTGGCACGCCAACTATGGTCATCGCGGCTGATTATAGGCAACTTAGGTACCGCGTTGCCTGGGCGCCTCAACTTTCGGGCCGCAAAATGATATTCTCCATGGTAGGGTGGTGGTGCTACTACCGCTTAGCGGAGTTGCTACCACGGGAGGGCGGTGTTGCTGCCATGGGAGGGCGATGGTGCGACTACCGCTTAGCGGAGTTGCTGCCACGGGAGGACGGTGTTGCTGCCATGGGAGGGCGGTGTTACCGCCATGGGAGGGCGGCGGTGCTACTACCGCTTAGCGGAGTCGCTGCCATGGGAAGGCAGCGTTGTTGCCATGGGAGGGAGGCGGTGCTACTACCGCTCAGCGGAGTTGATGCCATGGGAGGGAAGCGTTGGTCGCTGAAACACGTCTGGTGGTCGATGGTGCTGCGAATGGATGGTGGTACGGTGGTAGTGCTATCGAGGAAGAGCGGTGGAGCTCCAATCGAGGGTCGATGATGCTACAAAGGGTCAAAGTCCCACCGCCGATGCTGCGAGCGTCGAGCTACAAACAAGCATCGACAATGCTAGAAAGGGAAACTGGCGATGCTACGGGGGTCCAGCGGTGGAGCTGCAAAGGCCTGATGGTGATGCTACAAAGCACACAAGTGGCGGCGTTGCTACCAACGACTAGTGGTGTTGCTGCTAACAGTGGCGGCTGCTGCTACAAATGGCGACTGTGGCTGCTACTACATTTTTTTTGAAACAAGGCAAAAACTTTGCCTTTTATATTGATAAAGTAGGAGCAAACATAGGTGGCCTAAGCCAAAATACAAAACCCCATGACGGGAAAGCCACCCTAACTTGTAATTTCCTGAAGGTGTTTAGCACCGGCCAAATCCAACTGTTACTCTCGTCCTTTATCTTCTGGATAATAGCCGTCAGCGTTGCGAACTTGTCGTTGAAGACTCTTGCATTCCTCTCCTTCCAAATCTTCTAGGTAATAAGTGTAACCGCAGTCGTCGTTGCGAACTTGTGGCTGCTACTACCGGACAGGGTGGATGCTACCAACGGCGACGACGACTGCTATGACCAGGACAGCTGCTACGAACGGCGACGGCGGCAGCTACGAACGGCCGAGGCGGCTGCTACCAACAGTGATGACGGCTGCTACAACCAGCTAGGACTGCTTCTACAAACGGCGACGGTGGCTGCTATGACCGGCCAGGGAGGCTGCTACCAACAGCGACGACGGCGGCTGCTACGACTGGCCAGGGCGGCTGCTACCAACATCGACGACCGCTGCTACGACCTAGGACGACTACTACAAACGGCGACGGTGGCTGCTACGAACGGCGACGGCGACGGCGGCGAGCGGCACATGGTAGTGCTGCGTCCGAACAAGAGCCTCACCGGTGCTCTAAGCGACGAGGTGAAATTACCGGACGTGCGCCAGCGGGGTTCGCGTGCGTGCATTCAGTTTTGGGTATGCAAATTTCCCATGCGTCATCTTTTTCTTCAGCAGAGTACCGCGAGAGGTTGTTTTTTTCTTTTTCTTTTGGGCCGTGCTAGTCGTGTCCCTAGGCCGACACGTGTCCTCCAGAAATACTACCAATCCCACTTTTGCTACAAAATCAATGATTTTTGCTACAAATAATCTCGCTTTTGCTACATGTAGCAGAAAACGGTTCGGCCTAAAAAAGAAAAATAGACCGGATCTCGCCGGAGACCGTGTAGCAAAAAAGTTGTGCTATTGTAGCATATCCGACCTCGCCGATGACTCGCTGGAGGATTTCGCCGGTAGACCTCGCCGGAGACTCGCCGGAGAATTTCGCTGGTAGACCTCACCAGAGACCGTGGAGCAGAAATAGTGTGCTAATGTAGCAAAACCGATCTCGCCGGAGACTTTCGCTGACAGACCTCGCTAGAAACAGTATAGCAAAATTTTTACTCTATTGTAGCAAAACCACAAAACAGTAGTAGCAAACAAAAACTTATATTGTAGCAAACCCTGGAGATATCGCCGGAGACATCGCCCGGGACCCGTAGCAAAAAGACCCCGTAGCAAAAACTATACGATATTGTAGCAAAACCAGTAAAAGTTTGTAGCAAAAAAATCTGCTAATTTAGCAAATCCAAATTCATGAGAGGCCTCGCCAGAGAACTTGACCGCAGGTAGCTACGCTGCTCGCTGAAGGTAGCAACCCCTCTCATCGCATGTAGCAACGACACCCGCCGTATGTAGCAAAAGTAGCACCTTGCAGCGGCGGCGGGAGGTTCATGGCAGAACCTACCTTGCGCGTAGGTAGCAGCAACAACGGAATCATGGTCTGCACGATTTGTGGCCATGGCGGCGCTCGAGGACACCATCAGGAGCAGACCCAGCCACCCTATGGAGCGAAAAGCGCGACCGCCGTTGACAGCAACACCGCCACTTGCTCGCAGCACCCACTCTGGTGGGTCTGCATCTTTCGTGTGGCCGGTAGAGAGGGGAATCGGGGTCGTCAGTGGCGACGGCGACCTCCATCTCCGGTAACAGGCTGCAGGAGAAGGGGAGGGGAGAAGACGACGGGGCCATGGCAGCTTGAGTAAGAGAGATGGCGTGATGACTCGGGGGAGAGCCATGGCGTCGCCCACCGGCACGAGGAAGCTGCGGACGAGGAGAGGATGGCGTCTCCGGCTTTCCTCGTCGGGATGAGGAGCGGTTCCGCTGTGTTAGGATCAGATCGAAGAGATGGAGAAGAAAACGTCCGGGGCGGGACCCACAGCAGGACACGTGGCCGGATGGCTCACGCGACGCGCGCTCGACCCGGGGGATGGAGTTGCGCGATCCCCCGGGGGAGCCTAATCATTTCCCTTTTCTTTCTTGACTCGGTGGACACTTGTCAGCACCTGGAGCCGAAGGTTGGAAAGTTTCCGGTCCTTTCCTTTATTCAAGTATATCGATTTTCACGTGACATACACGATACATGGATGCACAAGGCTCCCACACATGCGTCACATACATATTGATGGTTGTCCGAGAAACAAAACTAAACGGCGAAAAAAGAGGAAGAAGGTTGGCCACGCAAAACACATAGGTATGCATAATCTGTTGGGTCCGCAGCATAGAAAGCAAAAAAATTCCTACGGTGTGAACTACACGCCAAGATCTATCTACTAGGTACAAAGCAACGGGTGGACATACATCCAACGAAAACTTACCCTCGTAGACAACGAGCTTTGTTAACGAGTAGGAACTCGTGGTTGATGTAGTCGTACACTTGCCGATCTCAAGATCGTGATGAACTCCAGCAGGTCCGACTCCAGCACGTCCATCAGATCCAGCTCCAGCACCACCAAGTCCAGCACCGCAAAGCAGCGGTGCATCCGTGATCGTACACACGTCCGGTACCCCGACAACCTCTGTCCCTTGCTCCAGCAAAGCAGCGGAAGCAGCAACTCCTTTCCAGATAAAGCCATTGGGAACATGTATCTCGCTAATCCGAGACCATGGGGAAATAATACTAGAGGGGGAGAGAGATCCTTCACAAGGAGGTGAGAGTGAGAAGTGAGGAGGGGGTGGCCTTTTATAGGAGGAGGGGGTGCCCCTCCTTCATGGCCGGCGCATGGAGGGGGTGACCCTTCACCTCCTCCATTCATGTGGTGGTAACCCCTCCACGTTAAAATGCCCCTTGACATTCTCTTTTAAAGTCTCCATTTTAAATGCATTAAATTTCTCCAAATTTAATGCTCTCTCATTTAATAAAACTCTTTTATTATTTTTATTCAGAATTTTGTTAATTACTTTAATTAAAAAACATTCACATAAAACCCCTTGCACCATTTCAATATTACATGCAGAACCAATTTCAGCATTTTCACCCGAAACAGTTTCGGTGTCTATTGAAATAATTCCAGCGCTTTCTTAAATCTTTATCTGAAACATATTTGCTCCAAATGGTGTCGGTATCCCTTAAGTGTGTCACCCTACGGTTCGCGAATAATGCAAACATGATCGAGACCCCTCTCCGATCAATAATCAGCAGCGGGACCTGGAGATCCATACTGACTCCTACACATTCAACGATGACTTCTGTGATCGTGAGAACCTTTAACGCTAGTAACTAAATCCCTTTGTCCCGCGATATATTACATGTCTGAGATTCGATCATCGGTGTCTCCATACCTAGTTTGATCTTGTTACCGACATGCACTCTTTTCCTGTTCCCGTGATATAACATTCTAGTGATCACATCACTTGCTTGCAAGCTATTTCAATGTGATATCACCGAGAGGGCCCAGAGTATATCTATCCGTCATCGGGATGGACAAATCCCACTCTTGATCCATGAGCCTCAACATAGCACCTTCGTAGCACTGAACCCACCTTTATAGTCACCCTGTTACGGTGTGACGTTTGATGTTATCAAGATACTCTTCCGGTGTTAGCAATTAACATGATCTCATGGTCTAAGGATAAAGATTTCTTCGTATGATATTATAGCAATATAAACATAATGACTCTGATCATAATGCTATACTCCGGATGAATGTTCATCACATCATTCCACCAATGGTGTGACCTTGTTATTAACAACATCCAATGTCCATGATTAGGAAACCTTGATCATCTTGTAAATCAACCAGCTAGTCTATAAGAGAGGCATAACTAGGAACCCTTTTTGTTTATTAAACATACATGTATTGATGTTTCCGATTAATACAATTCTAGCATGTAAAATAAACATTTATCTTAAACATGGAATAAGATAATAACCACTTTATTATTGCCTCTCGGGCATATTCCCTTCAGTCTCCCACTTGCACTAGAGTCAATAATCAAGTTTGAAAAACTTTGCGTATTGAATACCAATGGCTTTCTGGTGTTGCATATACGCTATTGCTAGTGGTTAACATAATCTCTGGATCTGACAGTTTCAGGTCCGTGTGTATTTGCATGTCTCTACGTCTCTACGCATCACTCATTCTCAAATGAGATGGAATTGTATAGATTTGGTCCTTTGGTGAGACCTTTAGTTCGTTCGGCTCAAAATATGTTGATATTATTGTCACACAATATATCTTCATAGTATTAGTCCACTTTGAACCACACCTAGTTTGATAACAAACTATTTAACACAAATGCCCTCCTTTGCTGCTACTATAGCAGTCATATACTTAGCCTTTTGTTGTAGTATCCGTCACAATGTCTCAACTTTGGAACTCATCCAAATCCATCATGGAACATCCTTTCCATTACATTGTGCCACCCATTGTCTAAATTGAGATAAATTTAATTTGTATCTTGTGACAAAACTAGTATCAATGTAACACTTTACAATGAACTACCTTTAACTATTTGTCACTTATACATTATATATTCTTAGTTCTTCCAAAGCTCATAAGAATATCTTTACTATTGTCCAATGATCATCTTATGAATCATTCTGGTATATGCTCATAACATTTCGAGCATAGGACATTCTGGATATATACATATCATGGTATAATCGATCAAAATCTTCATGTGATTTTACTCACCAAGTGTTGAAACACTTGAATTTTGATACAATCCTTTCCATGCAGCAAGAACCTTTCTTGTTGTTTCCATATTGAACCCTTTCAATATCTCATATATGTATGTCTGGCACAATCATATTAGCGCCTTAATCTATCCATATAGATATTGATGCCTAATATTCCGGGTTTGCCCAAGTCTTTCATCGAAATCTTATTTTAATGAAATTCTTAACTTGTGTCAATACAAGATACATCATTTCCAATCAACAATATGTCCTCTACATAATGTATTAGAAATATGTCTCAGCGCTCCCACTTAATTTCTTGCAAATGCAAGCATCTTCATCATCTCCGATGAATTTAAACTCTTTTAACAGTTTCATCATGGTGAAGATTCCAACTCCGCTATGCTTACTTCAACTATTGAAGTTTACATGCCCTTTTAGCACCCGTTGAATTAACAAAACCCTTCGGACCATGTCATGTACATGTCCTAGGTTACCATTCTATTAGAAGAACCTTGTTTTTTTATTCAACTACCATATACCAAATTATATGTAGTGGTTGCTACATTAATCCGTCAAGACTATATATCGCTATGAAAGATCAAATCTTGTCATAGTCAACTCCTTGAACATTGTCGTAAACTTCTTTCCGACATGTCGACTATTTCATAGATGTTAAACATCCATGTCTTATTTCTTTATAGATCCAAACACGACCGATAGGCTTCACGCCTTTCCGGAGGGTCTTCCAAGTTCAGAAACTTGTTTTCTCGTGTATGGATACTATCACGGATTCTATGACTTCTAGTCATTTTATGGAGTCAGGGCCCATCATCGCTTCTTTGCATGTAGTCGGTTCATCATTGTCAAAACAATAACGACTTGCTTATCAAATCTTACTATTTGATTCTTACCGACCCACACGGTTCTATAGGAACTCTAATCTCCGAGATCACACCTTTTGTAATCACGAGAGCCATGAGCATTATGGCCGCCACCGGGACACTTTCCGGTGCTGCGCTACTTAGCACATATAGCTAAGGTTCAACAACCTTTTCAAAGTTCTATTGTCCTCCCACTTAACTTTTCACGAAAAATTCCTTCTCAAGAAACTTGACGTTCCAAGTAACAAACTCTTTTGTCCTCGGTGTTATGGAGAAATTCCCAACAAATTCTTTGGGATAACCTACAAAGACATGCTTATTCGACTTTGGTTGTAAACATTTTACTTATGCATAGCATACCAAAATTTAAGAAAAGACAATTCGGGTTTTATCCCAAACCATAACTCATATGGTGTCATTTCAATGGATCACGATGGTGCTCTTTTAGGTAAAAGCGGTAGTCTCTAAAGCTTCAATCCTTAAAACATAATGGCAGTTTTATAAATGACACCTTGATCTTACCATGTCAAACATGGTTTGATTTTATCTCGAATATGCCATACTCCTATGGTTTATCGGGAAACACAAATCATGGAACAATTCCTCAAGTCTTAGGTGTTTTTGCTAAACATGTAACTCAAATATCTTCCTTTATGATCGAATCATAAACTCTTTATTTTATTGTTACAATGATTTTCCACTTCATCTTGAAAGTCTTTGAATAATTTTCAAATGTTTCATACTTCTTCCTTGTTAAGTAAATATACAGATATATTCACTCAAATTTTCGGAGAAATCATATGAAGCAAAAAGATCCATCGCATATGGCTACACATAATGGACTATGCACATCAGCATGCACAATTTCCAATAAGCTAGTCATCCGTTCCTCTCTAGCCTATGGACGGAGTTTCAATTATCTCGAGGAAAGTCTCACATGCGTCAATTGATCAAAATCAAAGACTCCAAAAATCCATCAACATGGAGTTTCTTCATGTTTTCTTTCAAATATAATTTAAACAGCGATGTCACTTCATAAGTGATCTTTCAATCATTTGTCTTGCAACATTTTAGCAATAGTGTTTATGGATGTAATTTCTCCAACTAGACTTGTAAAAGTTCATCCATCCTTTATGGAATACGGTAATTATTTGAACAGCCATTGTTCTGATGATACCAGAACAAAATAACAATTATTTAAACAAATCTTGAAGGCTTGGTTTGATGACAATGAAAAACACAATAACACTTTATTTGTTTTCGATGAACATCATCACTCATTCTCTTGCTGGTTTACTTAGGCCATTGTAATTCATGAATTGCGTTGTCCTGTATGACACTTCATACCAACCAATTTGGTATCCAATACCGGTATCCAATACCTAAGAACCACATTTTTTTAACAAGCAAGGAATACAACCATAACATGTATATCTTCTATATACCCAAGTTGGACATCTCCAACCTTATATTTTCTGCCAAATATTTTATAGATTCTCTTTCAGCAATTCCTTTTTCTTTTAAAAGAATCTATCAACATCAATAGTGGTGTCATTCACATGACACATATGAAGGGAATATGCCCGATAGGCAATAATAAAGTGGTTATTATCTTATTCCATGTTTATGATAAATGTTTATTTTACATGCTAGAATTGTATTGATCGGAAACATCAATACATGTGTGTTTAATAAACAAAAAGGGTTCCTAGTTATGCCTCTCTTATAGACTAGCTTGTTGATTAACAAGATGATCAAGGTTTCCTGATCATGGACATTGGATGTTGTTAATAACAAGGTCACACCATTGGTGGAATGATGTGATGAACATTCATCCGAAGTATAGCATTAAGATCAAAGTCATTATGTTTATATTGCTATAACATCATACGAAGTAATCTTTATCCTTAGACCATGAGATCATGTTAATTGCTAACACCAGAAGAGTATCTTGATAACATCAAACGTCACACCGTAACAGGGTGACTATAAAGGTGGGTTCAGTGCTACGAAGGTGTTATGTTGAGGCTCATGGATCAAGAGTGGGATTTGTCCATCCCGATGACGGATAGATATACTCTGGGCCCTCTCAGTCATATCACATTGAAATAGATTGCAAGCAAGTGATGTGATCACTAGAATGTTATATCACGGGAACAAGAAAAGAGTGCATGTCGGTAACGAGATCAAACTAGGTATGGAGATACCGATGATCGAATCTCGGACATGTAATATATCGCGGGACAAAGGGATTTAGTTACTAGCGTTAAAGGTTCTCATGATCACAGAAGTCATCGTTGAATGTGTAGGAGTCAGTATGGATCTCCATGTCCCGTCTGAGTATTGATCGAAGAGGGGTCTCGATCATGTCTGCATTATTCGCGAACCGTAGGGTGACACACTTAAGGGATACCGACACCATTTGGAGCAAATATGTTTCAGATAAAGATTTAAGAAAGCACTGGAATTATTTCAATAGACACCAAAACTGTTTCGGGTGAAATTGCTGAAATTGGTTCTGCATGTAATATTGAAATGTTGCAGGGGGTTTTATGTGAATGTTTGTTAATTAAAGTAATTAACAAAATTCTGAATAAAAGTAATAAAAGAGTTTTATTAAATGAGAGAGCATTAAATTTGGAGAAATTTAATGCATTTAAAGTGGAGACTTTAATGGAGAATGTGAAGAGGCAAATTTATGTGGAGGGGGTTACCACCACATGAATGGGGGAGGTGAAGGTTCACCTCCATGGGGCGCCGGCCATGGGAGGGGTACCCTCCCCTCCTCCTATAAAAGGCCCCCCTCTCCTCACTTCTCACCCACACCTCCTCGTGAAGGATCTCTCTCCCCCTCTAGTATTATTCCCCCATAGTCTCAAATTAGCGAGATACATGTTCCCGGTGGCTTTATCTGGAAAGGAGTTCCTGCTTCCGCTGCTTTGCTGGAGCGAGGGACGGAGGTTGTCGGGGTAACGGACATGTGTGCAATCACGGATGCACCGCTGCTTTACGGTGCTGGACTTGGTGGTGCTGGAGCTGGATCTGATGGACGTGCTGGAGCCGGACCTGCTGGACTTCATCACGATCTTGAGATCGGCAAGTGTACGACTACATCAACCACGAGTTCCTACTCGTTAACAAAGCTCGTTGTCTACGAGGGTAAGTTCTCTTTGTATGTATGTCCACCCGTTGCTTTGTACCTAGTAGATAGATCTTGGCGTATAGTTCACACCGTAGGAATTTTTATTGTTTTCTATGCTGCGGACCCAACAGTGGTATCAGAGCCTGATCTATGCGTAGGTGCTTAGCACGGGTAGTACACATATGTTGATATGTGGGCGATGATGATCATGTTATTGCATCTTCTATGTATTTTGGATATTGGTGGCATAGTGGGATGAAGCGGCCCGGACCAACCTTACATGTCATCGTACATGAGACCTGTTCCACGACTGACATGCAACTTGTTTTGCATAAGTGGCTGGCGGGTATCTGTCTCTCCTACTATAGTTAATATATGATTTACAACGAGTTGCTAATAACTTGGTTATCCTCGTTGTGGTTCATGTTCGTAGGTAAGAATGGTTCTATCTTCGAAAGCCCTAAGCCACGAAAAACTTGCAATTGATAAATTAGAGGCGTCTAGTTTAGATCATTCCTGGGCTAGTGTATTGATATGGTATTGTTGTAAGTAGATGTATGATAGATACTCTTACAACACACTCAACGTGTAAGTTCCATAGACCTTGGCCTTACACACAAAGGAATGATAGAGATCATACCACGATGCAAATGATAGAGATCAAATGCATGGACCATATCATCTCACTTTACACATTAGATGTTAGCATCTTATACTGCTAGTTTGGCGTTTTCTGTAGCATTGTAAGATGATCCCTCTTTTAGATATCAAGATAAAAATGTGTTCTTCCTTAAGTATGCACCGTTCTATGGATCGTGTTTCGAGACATCACGTGATGATCGGGTGTTCTCAACTCTACGCTTTCATGCAACGGGTGTAAGACAGTTTTACACACGCGAATACTAAGGTTCTTACTTGGCAAGACTAGCATGTACAGACATGGCCTTGGAACACGGACCGAAAGGTTAAGCATGAGTCACATAGTTGATGTGATGAACATATTAATGCTCGCCTTTGAAGCTACACCGACTCACGTGATGATCGGACTTGGTGTAGTGGATTTGGTTCATGTAATCACCAAAAAAGGCACGAGGGATGTCGTTTTTGAGTGGGAGTTCATTTCTAATTTGGATTAGTTGAACCAAATTTGTCATAAATTAAATCAAAGTGAATTTGCATAGTTTGTTGTAGTCATTGGCATTCGTTTTCTACCTTATGCTTAGTTTTTATTTGAGATAATAGAACTATAAAATTCTGGATATTTACTTTACAAACTGGTATCGTATTGTTTTGAATGTCAATTTAAAGTTTATAAGTCCTATTGCAAACTTTTAGCAAACTCTATTTACTCCATGAAGTTTAATAAGTAGTATTAAATCAAGAGTAAGAATTCCAATGTTAGTATCTAAAGTATCATGTTTGCCTCCATGATTATTGATATTCAAAAAGTTGTTTTAATATCAAGATTATATTGGAGCTGAAAAATGTTTCAGAAACCATCATGTGTGAAAGATATTGTGATATCTGAGACAATGTTTTTTGGTTGCATTATGATAGAGTATAATTTAGCAAAATACATGTTCTCATATTGTATGAGAATTTGTGAAGGATGGAGATGCTAGGCATCCGAATCTACCAAAAAGGTTTTGGGAACTGATATTATGCTCGCGATTCTTCCTTATAGGCTATAGTAGCTTGATCATGAAAGTTGTTATGATAAGGATGAATAGAAGATGTAAGTAAAATGTTTACTACACTAAAAGATTACTAAAGAATGGATTTTTGAAAGAACACCAAACATTTGATGATGGTGATCCACTTCAAAGTGCAAGTCCAAAGGTATTAGTATTTGACTATATACGCTTTGTACCATGTGTCATGTTGATGACACCACTATTGATGTTGATAGATTCTTTTAAAAGAAAAGGAATTGCTAAAAGAGAGTCTATAAAATATTTGGTAGAAAATAAAAGGTTGGAGATGTCCAACTTGGGTATATAGAAGATATACATGTTATGGCTATATTCCTTGCTTGTTAAACAATGTGGTTCTTAGGTATTGGATACCGGTATTGGATACCGAATTGGTTGGTATGAAGTGTCATACAAGATAACACAATTCATGAACTACAATTTCCTAAGTAACCAGCAAGAGAATGAGTGATGATGTTCATCGAAAACAAATAAAGTGTTATTGTGTTTTTCGTTGTCATCAAACCAAGCCTTCAAGATTTGTTTAAGTAATTGTTATTTTGTTCCGGTATCATGAGAACAATGGCTGTTCAAATAATTACCGTATTCCATAAAGGATGGATGAACTTTTACAAGTCTAGTTGGAGAAATCACATCCATAAACACTATTGCTAAAATGTCGCAAGACAAATGATTGAAAGATCACTTATGAAGTGACATCGCTGTTTAAATTATATTTGAAGGAAAACATGAAGAAACTCCATGTTGATGGATTTTTGGAGTCTTTGATTTTGATCAATTGATGCATGTGAGACTTTCCTCGAGATAATTGAAACTCCGTCCATAGGCCAGAGAGGAACGGATGACTAGCTTATTGGAAATTGTGCATGCTGATGTGCATAGTCCATTATGTGTAGCCATATGCGATGGATCTTTTTGCTTCATATGCTTTCTCCGAAAATTTAAGTGAATATATCTATATATTTACTTAATAAGGAAGAAGTATGAAACATTTGAAAATTGTTCAAAGACTTTCAAGATGAAGTGGAAAATCATTGTAACAAGAAAATAAAGAGTTTATGATTCGATCATAAAGGAAGATATTTGAGTTACATGTTTAGCAAAAACACCTAAGACTTGAGGAATTGTTCCATGATTTTTGTTTCTCGATAAACCATAGGAGTATGGCATATTCAAGAGATAAAATCAAACCATGTTTGACATAGTAAGATCAAGGGTGTCATTTATAAAACTGCCATTATGTTTCAAGGATTGAAGCTTTAGATACTACCGCTTTTACACTGAAAAGAGCACCATCGTGATCCATTGAAATGACACCATATGAATTATGGTTTGGGATAAAACCCGAATTGTCTTTTCTTAAATTTTGGTATGCTATGCATAAGTAAAATGTTTACAACCAAAGTCAGATAAGCACGTCTTTGTAGGTTATCCCCAAGAATTTGTTGGGAATTTCTCCATAACACCGAGGACAAAAGAGTTTGTTACTTGGAACGTCAAGTTTCTTGAGAAGGAATTTTTCGTGAAAAGTTAAGTGGGAGGACAATAGAACTTTGATAAGGTTGTTGAACCTTAGCTATATGTGCTATGTAGCGCAGCGCCGGAAAGTGTCCCGATGGCGGCCACAATGCTCATGGCTCTCGTGATTACAAAAGGTGTGATCTCGGAGATTAGAGTTCCTATAGAACCGTGTGGGTCGGTAAGAATCAAATAGTAAGATTTGATAAGCAAGTCGTTATTGTTTTGACAATGATGAACCGACTACATGCAAAGAAGCGATGATGGGCCCTGACTCCATAAAATGACTAGAAGTCATAGAATCCGTGATAGTATCCATACACGAGAAAACAAGTTTTTGAACTTAGAAGACCCTCCGGAAAGGCCTGAAGCCTATCGGTTGTGTTTGGATCTATAAAGAAATAGACATGGATGTTTAACATCTATGAAATAGTCGACATGTCGGAAAGAAGTTTACGACAATGTTCAAGGAGTTGACTATGACAAGATATGATCTTTCATAGCGATATTTAGTCTTGACGGATTAATGTAGCAACCACTACATATAATTTGGTATATGGTAGTTGAATAAACAAAACAATGTTCTTCTAATAGAACGGTTACCTAGGATGTGTACATGACACGGTCCAAAGGGTTTTGTTAATTCAAAGGGTGCTAAAAGGGCATGTAAACTTCAATAGTTGAAGTAAGCATAGCGGAGTTGGAATCTTCACCATGATGAAACTGTTAAAAGAGTTTAAATTCAACGGAGATGATGAAGATGCTTGCATTTGCAAGAAATTAAGTGGGAGCGCTGAGACATATTTCTAATACATTATGTAGAGGACATATTGTTGATTGGAAATGATGTATCTTGTATTGACACAAGTTAATAATTTCATTAAATGAGATTTCAATGAAAGACTTGGGCAAACCCGGAATATTTGGCATCAATATCTATATGGATAGATTGAGGCGCAAATATGGTTGTGCCAGACATACATATATGAGATATTGAAAGGGTTCAATATGGAAACAACAAGAAAGGTTCTTGCTGCATGGAAAGGATTGTATCAAAATTCAAGTGTTTCAACACTTGGTGAGTAAAATCACATGAAGATTTTGATCGATTATACCATGATATGTATATATCCAGAATGTCCTATGCCCTAAATGTTATGAGCTTATACCAAAATGATTCATAAGATGATCATTGGACAATAGTAAAGATATTCTTATGAGCTTTGGAAGAACTAAGAATATATCATGTATAAGTGACAAATAGTTAAAGGTAGTTCATTGTAAAGTGTTACATTGATACTAGTTTTGTCACAAGATACAAATTAAATTTATCTCAATTTAAACTATGGGTGGCACAATATAATGGAAAGGATGTTCCATGATGGATTTGGATGAGTTCCAAAGTTGAGATATTGTGACGGATACTACAACAAAAGGCTAAGTATATGACTGCTATAGTAGCGACAAGGAGGGCATTTGTGTTAAGTAGTTTGTTATCAAACTAGGTGTGGTTCAAAGTGGGCTAATACTATGAAGATATATTGTGTGACAATAATATCAACATATTTTGAGCCGAACGAACTACAGGTCTCACCAAAGGACCAAATCTATACAATGCCATCTCATTTAAGAATGAGTGATGCGTAGAGACGCAGAGACATGCAAATACACACGGACCTGAAACTGTCAGATCCAGAGATTATGTTAACCACTAGCAATATCTTATATGCAACACCAGAAAGCCATAGGTGTTCAATACGCAAAGTTTTTCGAACTAGATTATTGACTCTAGTGCAAATGGGAGACTGAAGGGAATATGCCGGAGAGGCAATAATAAAGTGGTTATTATCTTATTCCATGTTTATGATAAATGTTTATTTTACATGCTAGAATTGTATTGATCGGAAACATCAATACATGTGTGTTTAATAAACAAAAAGGGTTCCTAGTTATGCCTCTCTTATAGACTAGCTTGTTGATTAACAAGATGATCAAGGTTTCCTGATCATGGATATTGGATGTTGTTAATAACAAGGTCACACCATTGGTGGAATGATGTGATGAACATTCATCCGAAGTATAGCATTACGATCAAAGTCATTATGTTTATATTGCTATAACATCACACGAAGTAATCATTATCCTTAGACCATGAGATCATGTTAATTGCTAACATCGGAAGAGTATCTTGATAACATCAAACGTCACACCGTAACAGGGTGACTATAAAGGTGGGTTCAGTGCTACGAAGGTGTTATGTTGAGGCTCATGGATCAAGAGTGGGATTTGTCCATCCCGATGACGGATAGATATACTCTAGGCCCTCTCGGTGATATCACATTGAAATAGCTTGCAAGCAAGTGATGTGATCACTAGAATGTTATATCACGGAAACGAGAAAAGAGTGCATGTCGGTAACGAGATCAAACTAGGTATGGAGATACCGATGATCGAATCTCGGACATGTAATATATCGCGGGACAAAGGGATTTAGTTACTAGCGTTAAAGGTTCTCACGATCACAGAAGTCATCGTTGAATGTGTAGGAGTCGATGGATCTCCAGTCCATTCGATTATCGATCAGAGAGGGGTCTCGATCATGTCTGCATTATTCGAGAACCGTAGGGTGACACACTTAAGGGATACCGACACCATTTGGAGAAAATATGTTTCAGATAAAGATTTAAGAAAGCGCTGGAATTATTTCAATAGACACCGAAACTGTTTCGGGTGAAATTGCTGAAATTGGTTCCGCATGTAATATTGAAATGTTGCAGGGGGTTTTAGGTGAATGTTTGTTAATTAAAGTAATTAACAAAATTCTGAATAAAACTAATAAAAGAGTTTTATTAAATGAGAGAGCATTAAATTTGGAGAAATTTAATGCATTTAAAGTGGAGACTTTAATGGAGAATGTGAAGAGGCAAATTTATGTGGAGGGGGTTACCACCACATGAATGGGGGAGGTGAAGGGTCACCTCCATGGGCGCCGCCATGGGAGGGTACCTCCTCCTCCTATAAAAGGCCCCCCTCTCCTCACTTCTCACTCACACCTCCTCGTGAAGGATCTTTCTCCCCCTCTAGTATTATTCCCCCATGGTCTCGGATTAGCGAGATACATGTTCCCGGTGGCTTTATCTGGAAAGGAGTTGCTGCTTCCACTGCTTTTCTGGAGCGAGGGATGGAGGTTTGGGGTACCGGACGTGTGTGCGATCACGGATGCATCGCTGCTTTACGGTGCTGGACTTGGTGGTGCTGGAGCTGGATCTGATGGACGTGCTGGAGCCGGACCTGCTGGACTTCATCACGATCTTGAGATCGGCAAGTGTACGACTACATCAACCACGAGTTCCTACTCGTTAATAAAGCTCGTTGTCTACGAGGGTAAGTTCTCTTTGGATGTATGTCCACCCGTTGCTTTGTACCTAGTAGATAGATCTTGGCGTATAGTTCACACCGTAGGAATTTTTTTTGTTTTCTATGTTGCGGACCCAACAACATAGTACAAAGCGTATATAGTCAAATACTAATACCTTTGGACTTGCACTTTGAAGTGGATCACCATCATCAAATGTTTGGCATTCTTTCAAAAATCCATTCTTTAGTAATATATTAGTGTAGTAAACATTTTACTTACATCTTCTATTCATCCTTATCATGACAACTTTCATGATCAAGCTACTATAGCTTATAAGGAAGAATCACGAGTATAATATCAGTTCCCAAAACCTTTTTGGTAGATTCGGATGCCTAGCATCTCCATCCTTCACAAATTCTCATACAATATGAGAACATGTATTTTGCTAAATTATACTCTATCATAATGCAACCAAAAACATTGTTTCAGATATCACAATATCTTTCACACATGATGGTTTCTGAAACAATTTCCAGCTCCAATATAATCTTGATATTAAAACAACTTTTTGAATATCAATAATCATGGAGGCAAACATGATACTTTAGATACTAACATTGGAATTCTTACTCTTGATTTAATACTACTTATTAAACTTCATGGAGTAAATAGAGTTTGCTGAAAGTTTGCAATAGGACTTATAAACTTTAAATTGACATTCAAAACAATACGATACCAGTTCGTAAAGTAAATATCCAGAATTCTATAGTTCTATTATCTTAAATAAAAACTAAGCATAAGGTAGAAAACGAATGCCAATGACTACAACAAACTATGCAAATTCACTTTGATTTAATTTATGACAAATTTGGTTCAACTAATCCAAATTAGAAATGAACTCCCACTCAAAAACGACATCCCTCGTGCCTTTTTTGGTGATTACATGAACCAAATCCACTACACCAAGTCCGATCATCACGTGAGTCGGTGTAGCTTCAAAGGCGAGCATCAATATGTTCATCACATCAACTATGTGACTCATGCTTAACCTTTCGGTCCGTGTTCCAAGGCCATGTCTGTACATGCTAGTCTTGCCAAGTAAGAACCTTAGTATTCGCGTGTGTAAAACTGTCTTACACCCGTTGCATGAAAGCGTAGAGTTGAGAACACCCGATCATCACGTGATGTCTCGAAACACGATCCATAGAACGGTGCATACTTAAGGAAGAACACATTTTTATCTTGATATCTAAAAGAGGGATCATCTTACAATGCTACAGAAAACGCCAAACTAGCAGTATAAGATGCTAACATCTAATGTGTAAAGTGAGATGATATGGTCCATGCATTTGATCTCTATCATTTGCATCGTGGTATGATCTCTATCATTCTTTTGTGTGTAAGACCAAGGTCTATGGAACTTACACGTTGAGTGTGTTGTAAGAGTATCTATCATACATCTACTTACAACAATACCATATCAATACACTAGCCCAGCAACGATCTAAACTAGATGCCTCTAATTTATCAATTGCAAGTTTTACGTGGCTTAGGGATTTCGGAGATAGAACCGTTAATACCTACGAACATGAACCACAACGAGGATAACTAAGTTATTAGCAACTCGTTGTAAATCAGATATTGACTATAGTAGGAGAGACAGACACCCGCCAGCCACTTATGCAAAACAAGTTGCATGTCAGTCGTAGAACCGGTCTCATGTACGATGACATGTAAGGTTGGTCCGGGCCGCTTCATCCCACTATGCCACCAATATCCAAAATACATAGAAGATGCAATAACATGATCATCATCGCCCACATATCAACATATGTGTACTACCCGTGCTAAGCACCTACGAATAAACCTGGCTCTGATACCACTGTTGTGTCCGCAGCATAGAAAACAAAAAATTTCCTACGGTGTAAACTACACGCCAATATCTATCTACTAGGTACAAAGTAACGGGTGGACATACATCCAACGAGAACTTACCCTCGTAGACAACGAGCTTTGTTAACGAGTAGGAACTCGTGGTTGATGTAGTCGTACACTTGCCGATCTCAAGATCGTGATGAAGTCCAGCAGGTTCGGCTCCAGCACGTCCATCAGATCCAGCTCCAGCACCACCAAGTCCAGCACCGCAAAGCAGCGGTGCATCCTTGATTGCACACACGTCTGATACCCCGACAACCTCCGTCCCTTGCTCCAGCAAAGCAGCGGAAGCAGCAACTCCTTTCCAGATAAAGCCACCGGGAACATGTATCTCGCTAATCCGAGACCATGGGGAAATAATACTAGAGGGGGAGAGAGATCCTTCACAAGGAGGTGTGAGTGAGAAGTGAGGAGGGGGTGGCCTTTTATAGTAGGAGGGGGGTGCCCCTCCTTCATGGCCGGCGCATGGAGGGGTGACCCTTCACCTCCTCCATTCATGTGGTGGTAACACCTCCACATTAAAATGCCCCTTCACATTCTCTTTTAAAGTCTCCACTTTAAATGCATTAAATTTCTCCAAATTTAATGCTCTCTCATTTAATAAAACTCTTTTATTATTTTTATTCAGAATTTTGTTAATTACTTTAATTAACAAACATTCACATAAAACCCCTTACAACATTTCAATATTACATGCAGAACCAATTTCAGCATTTTCACCCGAAACAGTTTCGGTGTCTATTGAAATAATTCCAGCGCTTTCTTAAATCTTTATCTGAAACATATTTGCTCCAAATGGTGTCGGTATCCCTTAAGTGTGTCACCCTACGGTTCTCGAATAATGCAGACATAATCGAGACCCCTCTCCGATCAATAATCAGCAGCGGGACCTGGAGATCCATACTGACTCCTACACATTCAACGATGACTTCTGTGATCGTGAGAACCTTTAACGCTAGTAACTAAATCCATTTGTCCCGCAATATATTACATGTCCGAGATTCGATCATCGGTATCTCCATACCTAGTTTGATCTCATTACCGACATGCACTCTTTTCTCGTTCCCGTGATATAACATTCTAGTGATCACATCACTTGCTTGCAAGCTATTTCAATGTGATATCACCGAGAGGGCTCAGAGTGTATCTATCCGTCATCGGGATGGACAAATCTCACTCTTGATCCATGAGCCTCAACATAACACCTTCGTAGCACTGAACCCACCTTTATAGTCACCCTGTTATGGTGTAACGTTTGATGTTATCAAGATACTCTTTCGGTGTTAGCAATTAACATGATCTCATGGTCTAAGGATAAAGATTACTTCGTATGATATTATAGCAATATAAACATAATGACTTTGATCGTAATGCTATACTTCGGATGAATGTTCATCACATCATTCCACCAATGGTGTGACCTTGTTATTAACAACATCCAATGTCCATGATCAGGAAACCTTGATCATCTTGTTAATCAACAAGCTAGTCTATAAGAGAGGCATAACTAGGAACCCTTTTTGTTTATTAAACACACATGTATTGATGTTTCCGATCAATACAATTCTAGCATGTAAAATAAACATTTATCATAAACATGGAATAAGATAATAACCACTTTATTATTGCCTCTCGGGCATATTCCCTTCATAATCCTCTCGGAAAAATCATTTTAGAAGGTGCTGACATGTGCCAGAGTCACATCGCCCGTCCGTTCGCTATTGGATTGGTGCGGCAGTTCCCACTCTCCCCGCCGTATTCCCCTCTCTCGGCGTGTATTCCTTCCGCTCGTGGGGTCCACCACTCGTTGCAGCGTACGCTCGACCGCGCCCACCTCCCGCCGCATGTCTTCTTTCCCCCCTTCGACTCGACTGCCGCCGCCTCTCTCATTTCTAGCTCCGCACCTTCGCCGCCGCTGCTCTCTTTTCCAGATCCGCACCACCACTGCTGTCGTTCCTAGCTCTGTGCCGCCGCCGCCTGAAATTCATCCCATGCTCCCTTAAATTCAATAGCACATGAGCAAAGCATATCTTCGAGGATTTGGTTTATTCTTTCTGTCTGACCATCGGTTTGTAGATGGTATGCTATGCTGAAATCCAACTTTGTTCCTAATGTATTCTACAAGCTTTGTCAAAAGGGGGATACAAACCTAGCGTCTCTATCAAAGACGATTCTTAGCGGAATTCCATGTAAGGACACTATTTCTTGAATGTATAATTTTGCCAACTTTTCCAAAGAGAAAGTTTTCTTAATGGGTATGAAATGTGCAGACTTTGTTAACCTATCCACAATCACCCATATTGAATCATTTCTAGAAGGTCTACGAGGTAACCCAAGTATGAAATCCATACCTATTTCTTCTCATTTCCATATTGGTATAGACAAAGGTCATAGGAGTCCAGCTGGCTTTTGATGTTCAGCCTTCACACGTTGGCAAGTGTCACATTCCGCTACAAATTTTGCTATCTCTCTCTTTATATTTCTCCACCAAAATGTCTTCTTAATATCATGGTACATTTTGTGCTTCCTGGGTGCATGGTATAAAGAGAAAAATGTGCTTCCTCCAAAATTTTCTTCTTGAATTCTGCATCATTAGGTACACATAGTCTATCTCTGAACCTTAACATGCCTCCTTGGTCAATTCTGAACTCTAGTTGTTTATCTTCTTGTATCCCTACCCTTAGGTCTAGTAAAGCCTTGTCACCCTTTTGTTTCTCTTAAATTTCTTGGTGGGGAGTAGGCTTAACTTGGAGTGCCATGAGACTTAATCCGGGTTCATGGATCTTTAACTCAATTCCTAGTTTTCCAAATTCTTTCAGCAAATGTTCTTGGGTACAGTTCATATAGGAAAAGTCAAGTGCATAGGGAAAAAGCCCATGTGGCCATATCGCATTGCCAGCAGTCCAACGGAGAGGCAGCCATGCACGCACAGCCTGCTACCTGGACGGAAAAAGTCCAGAAGGTGGACGATTCAGTTTCTTTTTCGATCTAAAATTCTAAATCACGGCGCTCGGACGCCGGCCGTCGCTGTTTGCCTCGCGTAATTTCCATCCCTAATTCTCTTCCCTAACCTGATCCTAGTAATCGTATTGGGCTATTCCCTAATCAATGGATAGCAATTAGCAGGCCTCCGCGTGAGTGCCTCACAGAGAGTTGGAGACAGGGAGCAGTATGGACGCGCCTGGGGAAAGTGCCAAGAAATTTGGGACAGGAGGATATTAAGATCATAGGTTACAGGTGATTTTCAGATCATAAATTCTACAGACCTCGTTGGTTGACTATGTTCTGAATCAAAATTTCTAATTCCAGTGACCCAATTTTTGCGTTTCTTTTTTGCTCAGTTTTCAGTTCACTCAATTTATTCGTGGAGATAGACATATAGTCAGCCTCGGTATGTAATCATGCCACCTCAAAAGCATCTATCTAGTCATATGCATGTATGCATTTGATTTTTTTTGTTCATTGGACCCATTGATAGAGTTTGACCCGGGGCCTTCAACATAATAGAGCCGCCCCTGGCGACGACGACTGCTATGACCAAGACAGCTGCTACGAACGGCGACGGCGGCAGCTATGACCGGCCGAGGCGGGTGCTACCAACAGCGATGACGGTTGCTACAAACGGCGACGGCGGCTGCTACCAACAGCGACGACGGCTGCTACGACCGCTAGGGAGGCTGCTACCAACATCGACGACGGCTGCTACGACCTAGGACGGCTACTACATACGGCGACGGCGGCTGCTACGAACGGCGACGGCGGCGAGCGGCAGTGCTGCGTGCGGACGAGAGCCTCACCGGTGCTCTAAGCGACGAGGTGAAATTACCGGACGTGCGCCAGTGGGGTTCGCGCGCGTGCATTCAGTTTTGGGTGTGCAGATTTCCCATGCGTTGTGTTTTTCTACAGCAGAGTACCGCGGGAGGTTGCTTTTTTTTTTTTTGACTTGGTGGACACTTGTCAGCATCTGGAGCCGGAGATTGGAAAGTCTCCGGAGGACGCTCGGTCCTTATTCACGTGACATACACGATACATGGACGCACAAGGCTCCCACACATGCTGTCACGTACATACTGATGGCTGTCCGAGAAACAAAACTAAACGGCGAAAAAAGAGGAAGAAGGTTGGCCATGCAAAACACATAGGTATGCATAATCCTCCCGGAAAAATCGTTTTAGAAGGTGCCGACATGTGCCAGAGTCGCATCGCCCGTCTGTTCGCTATTGGATTGGTGCGGCAGTTCCCACTCTCCCCGCCGTATTCCCCTCTCTCGGCGTGTATTCCTTCCGCTCGTGGGGTCTACCACTCGTTGCGGTGTACGCTCGACCGCGCCCACCTCCCGCTGCGTGTCTTCTTTCCCCCCTTCGACTCGACTGCAGCCGCCTCTCTCATTTCTAGCTCCGCACCTTCGCCGCTGCCGCTCTCTTTTCAAGATCCGCACCACCACTGCTCTCGTTCCTAGCTCCGTGCTGCCGCCGCCTGAAATTCATCCCATGCTCCCTAAAATTCAATAGCACATGAGCAAAGCATATCTTCGAGGATTTGGTTTATTCTTTCTGTCTGACCATCGGTTTGTGGATGGTATGCTATGCTGAAATCCAACTTTGTTCCTAATGTCTTTTGCAAGATTTGTCAAAAGTGGGATACAAACCTAGCGTCTCTATCAAAGACGATTCTTAGCGGAATTCTATGTAAGGACACTATTTCTTGAATGTATAATTTTGCCAACTTTTCCAAAGAGAAAGTTTTCTTGATGGGTATGAAATGTGCAGACTTTGTTAACCTATCCACAATCACCCATATTGAATCATTTCTAGAAGGTCTACGAGGTAACCCAAGTATGAAATCCATACCTATTTCTTCTCATTTCCATATTGGTATAGACAAAGGTCATAGGAGTCCAGCTGGCTTTTAATGTTCAGCCTTCACACGTTGGCAAGTGTCACATTCCGCTACAAATTTTGCTATCTCTCTCTTCATATTTCTCCACCAAAATGTCTTCTTAATATCATGGTACATTTTTGTGCTTCCTGGGTGCATGGTATAAAGAGAAAAATGTGCTTTCTCCAAAATTTTCTTCTTCAATTCTGCATCATTAGGTACACATAGTCTATCTCTGAACCTTAACATGCCTCCTTGGTCAATTCTGAACTCTAGTTGTTTATCTTCTTGTATCTCTACCCTTAGGTCTAGTAAAGCCTTGTCACCCTTTTGTTTCTCTGAAATATCTTGGTGAAGAGTAGGCTTAACTTGGAGTGCCATGAGACTTACTCCGGGTTCATGGATCTTTAACTCAATTCCTAGTTTTCCAAATTCTTTCAGCAAATGATCTTGGGTACAGTTCATATAGGAAGAGTCAAGTGCATAGGGAAAAAAGCCCATGTGGCCATATCGCATTGCCAGCAGTACAACGGAGAGGCAGCCATGCACGCACAGCCTGCTACCTGGACGAACGGAACAAGTCCAGAAGGTGGACGATTCAGTTTCTTTTCGATCTAAAATTCTAAATCACGCCGCTCGGACGCCAGCCGTCGCTGTTTGCCTCGCGTAATTTCCATCCCTAATTCTCTTCCCTAACCTGATCCTAGTAATCCTATTGGGCTATTTCCTAATCAAATCAATGGGTAGCAATTAGCAGGCCATGCTCCCTGAAATTCGACGACGGCTGCTACGACCGGCCAGGGCGACTGCTACCAACATCGACGACGGCTGGTACGACCTAGGACGGCTACTACAAACGGCGACGGCGGCTGCTACGAACGGCGACGGCGGCGAGCGGCACATGGCAGTGCTGCATGCGGACGAGAGCCTCACCGGTGCTCTAAGGCTGGTCATAGTGGTAGTATTATAGTACTTGTATCATGTATATGATACTAGTATATGATACTATCTTCATAGTGCATGGTATCATATGGTAGTATCATATTAGTACTATATTTAATAATTTGTAGAATCTCAATGCAAAATTGTGTACAAGATTTATTTGCATGAAGATTTTCTAGTTTTATGTGCTATGATACGGTATCTACCTATGATACTCTAACCATCTCTTTCTTCATTAATTGTTATGCCACATCAGATTTTTGACAACATGGCATGCATGATACTAGCTGATACTTCCACTAGGACCGGCCTAAGCGACGAGGTGAAATTACCGGACGATGCGCCAGTGGGGTTCGCGTGCGTGCATTCAGTTCTGGGTGTGCAGATTTTCCATGCGTTGTCCTTTTCTTCAGCAGAGTACCGCGGGAGGTTGCTTTTTTCTTTTTCTTTTTTGACTCGGTGGACACTTGTCAACACCTAGAGCCCGAGGTTGGAAAGTTTCCGGGACTCCGGAGGATGCTCAGTGCTTTCCTTTATTTAAGTATCGATTTTCACGTGACACTAGATCATGTTGGCGCGTCGTTGCCATGCCCGTCGATTTTGAAAATAAGAGGACAAAGTTTAGAAGCATGCAGAGTGAAGTTTATGAATAAACTACTTATTTGTCCCACTTAGTGGTTCGGGCTTTGTCAAGCAATAAGTTGCAGAAAAAAGTCACTTCATTGCTTGATAGATCATATACATTGTTACAAGGACTACACAAAGTCCACACTGCAACAAAAGGAATACATAGAGTTTAGCTAGCACATGCCACAAGGTTGAGGTTTCATGAGAATAAGCCTGCAAGTCTTTGTATTTTCTTTCCAAATTGTAAGGTCCAGGGAACATCACAGCAAAAACATTTGACCAATTATATCGGTGAACTTATTTCAGTACCACTACAACATAACAAATGTACACTGCTTTATGTTTACTTCGTTATGACTCTTCTTTCTCATAAGCAGATAAGAGAAGCCACATTTGGTGGTTTGCAAGCAAAAAGCAACACTCCTGGTGTTGCTTCAAATGTATAACTCGTGGCAGTCCATGCCATTTGTGAAGAAAATAAGTGTGACCAATCGCTAACTTTTTTTAGAGAGAAAACCAGTCGCCCACTTTCTTCAGGTGGCATCGACCACTGTATCTGCTTTCTGAACAATACTTTTCTGCAAACTTAACACTGAGTAATACCTCAGGAATAGCTTGGGTCACATATCTTATGTGAATGAATTATACAAAGCAATCGATCCATATGAATTATTTACTTATAGCCTTAGGTGGCTGTATATGGAAGTAAATTACATAAGTACATGCTACACAGCAACTACATAGTTCGAGAAACTATTGAAATAGATATGTGTGTGTTTTATTTCAGCAACGAGAGAGAGCAGAGCAGCACAGAATTTATGCTCGATGAGCAGCCTGCCACGGGCCAACGGAAGCACGACATCAACACAAGACCCATTGAAAAGGGGTAAAGAATGAGAAGAAGCGGCATCATGCGGGTCGGCGAGCTAGCTGCGTGGGCGCCGAGATAAAAGAACTGAACCTCATCCTCAAGTGACAGCGAAGAAACATATGAATGTCAAGAATTTGCAGATCGGAAGAGTTGAGATCGGATCAGACCTGATCTGTTCGGGTTTTCATGGTCGAGCATAGCAGATCAGATGAGTTGAGATCGGATCAGACATGATCTGTTCGGGTTTTCATGGTCGATTTCCTGTACAGCCCGTGCTGATACCCGTGGATCCTGGTGGGATGGGCAATCGGCATGTGGTCAATGGACTGCTCGTCCTTGTCCTCCAGCTCGCACCTTCAGGCAAAGACAGGACACCGTGGAAGTAGGGCGGAAGTGCTACAGCCAGTCTTTGACGCAAGCACGCATGGGGACCCCGGTTCTACCGGTGCCGCCACCGGATTAATGACAGAACATAAATTTGATGCACAGAGGAGCTGCCTACGGGATGCTCGGTCCAAGCGGTACTTGAAAGAAATCTGACGGCCAGGAGTAGTCAAATGGCATGATCCGACGGTTAAAAATGTCCAGATCGTGAGGAAGCTCCCTCTTGTCCTAGTTTTAATATCCCTAATATACGATACTCCCGAGGAAACTACTTTTGAAGATAAATCTAATGGTATAATTTTTATAATATATTATGTAAAATTTGTTGATCAAAATTAATGGTTAAAGTTGTTCTTAAACTACGTGCGTGTCTAATAAACCGGACCGGAGGGAGTACATGGACGCACAAGACTGCCACACATGCGTCACATACATACCGATGGCTGTCCGAGAAAAGAAACTAAACGGCGAAAAAAGAGGAAGAAGGTTGGCCATGCAAAACACATAGGTATGCATACTCCTCCCTGAAAAATCGTTTTAGAAGGTGCCGACATGTGCCAGAGTTGCATCGCCTGTCCGTTCGCTATTGGATTGGTGCGGCCGTTCCCACTCTCCCAGCCGTATTCCCCTCTCTCGGCGTGTATTCCTTCCGCTCGTGGGGTCCACCACTCGTTGCTGCGTACGCTCGACCGCGCCCACCTCCCGCCGCATGTCTTCTCCCCCCCCCCCTCGACTCGATCGCCGTCACCTCTCTCGTTTCTAGCTCTACGCCTCCACCGCCGCCGCCGCTCTCATTTCCAGCTCCGCGCTGCCACCGCCCTCGTTTTCCATCCGCGCGCCACCGCGGCCTCTACTCTCCATCGTTGTTCCCCTTGATCGTCGTGAGCTGCTCTTTCTTCCAGAGCTGTTCCGCCCGCTCCGCGAGCTGCACTTGTTCTTTAGACCTGCATCAACGCGGCTGAAACTGCACCACGCCATTTTCCGGTCAGCGCATTCTCTCCGGAGGTCTAACAAGGTTAGTCGAACGATAACATTTCTGAACCCGCCGTTGTAGGTTTAATGTTTTTTCCTTTGCTCCGGTTAGCCGCATTTTTCTTATTTGCACATTTTAAATTGGCATGAAATCTTGTCTCTTCTGGGACATGCCACATCTGGCGTTTTGTGTAATGGAATTGTGGGGATTCGTCATTCACTTGACTCTCTTAACCAGTAGGAGATACCCATGGCCTCAGCTTTTTAAGTTCGCAGCAGATTCGTCCCATTTACCATTCCAAATTTTCGAGTTTGCAGGGATTTTCTTTTAGTTTTTAGGGATCCACTAAATTCTCTTAGTTCGTAGGGATTTTTGGGTAGTTTTAGAATCGTGTGTCACTTTATGCTGTCAATTGCTGTATGTAAAATCATTTTTTTTAGGATTGTGCTGTCTGTAAATTCATCTTTTAGGATTTTGTAGTGCAAATGCATGTCGGCCACTGAATGCCCTTGGGTGCCTTCCTCCCTCCAGAGTCTACTTCTCCACATACAAGCCATGAAGGTTGCTCTGCTGCTCCGGTATTGCCGATCTGATCCCTAGACGGAGAAGCTCTGCTGGAACAAGATCACTAGACACGTGGATACCTTCAGAGCGATCACACTTTTGATCATACACCGAGCGCTTCACTAACTCCTTCATGGCGAATGAGTTTCCGCGGTAACATTGCTGAGTATTAGATATCATATGTTTCGTGTTCTTGCATAGCTCGATCTTGATGTGCTTGTAGTACCGAATTTTTTTAAATTCTCTATACGAAACACAACATTATGCCCCTACCTTTTTTGTTCAATGTCTGTTGAATGATTGTAAGCATGATGATTAATGAATAAAAGCTATTGAGTCAAAAAAAAAAGGAAAGGAAATGAAATGAAAAAGAACAGGATAGAAAACACTCCCTCCATTTTTATTTAATCTACTTCGCATTCTGGATCTAGTCAAAAAGAAAATTATCAAATATTTATGAAAAATATCAACATCTACATTATAAAACATATGGTGCTAGAATCGTCATAAAGAATAGTTTCATGTTAGATACTTTTGGTATTATGAATGTTGATGTTTATTTCTATATTCTTGGTCAAACTTTATGAGGTTTAACTCTGACTAAACCGAGAACATGAAGTAATTAAAAACAGAGGGAGTACAATCACGAACCTATGCTAGTTTTAGAGGCATGCTCTGGTGCTGCTCCCTCCTCCAAATTTTAAAAAGACAATCTGGTCATTTATCATTAATTAATCTCTAATCCCTATTACTTCCTCTGGTCCGGTTTATTAGACACGCACGTAGTTCAAGAATAACTTTAACTATTAATTTTGGTCAATAATTTTTGTATAATATGCCACAAAAATTATAACATCGGATTCATCTTGAAAAGAAGTTTCCAATGGTATATTTTTTGAAACACATATTGCATATTTTATTGGTCAAAATTGATAGTCAAAGTTTTTTTAAAAATACGTGCGTGCCTAATAAATCGGACCGGAGAGAGTAATTATATAGATAAAATATTACATGGTTAACCCAATCACATGTGTATGTTCTCAAAATCATTAAACGTAGATACACCCATTAAGATACATCACTATCTAGGATAGCGCGCTAAGATACACACCACTATCAAAGGCTTTAGGTTGACCATAATAGGAGTATCATAGCAAATATCATGCATGCCATGTTGGCAAAAATTGGATGTGGTACAACAATTAATGAAGAAAGAGATGGTTAGAGTATCATAGCACGTAAAACCAGAAATCCTAGTGCAAATAAATCTTGTAGATAGTTTTATATTGAGATTCTACAAATCATTAAATATAATACTACTATGATACTCCTACATATGATAGTCCCACTAAAAGAGAGCATGGTAGTATCATAGGTCGATACGGTATCATAACACATACAAATAATGCCAAATAAATCTTGTACACAAATTTATATTGGAATTCTACATTTTAATAAATACGATCAGATCATGGTACTACGAGATGATACTATGCATTGTACAGGTAGTATCATAAACTAATATCATGTGCATAATAACTACATGATATTATCCATTAAGAGTAACTTAGGTAGTAACATGCATTGCCACATGAGCACTTAGTGAGATGTGATTGTGGTAACTAGCTATGTTACTGTACATCACACATTTTAAGATAAATTATGTCTATAGCCTAATAAATAAGACCTTCTATGATACCACATATATGTTATTACGCACTATGAAGGTAGTAATATACGCTAATAACATACTTAGATGTAACCATAGGCAAAAAAAAGTTGATAACCAAATCAAATGTATACACGAGAGAAAAAATTAAATTAAGATACAATGATGTAGGACGCTGCATCTATTTATAACTTCTATGCTAGGAGTTGAGATACACTCCATTAACAAAGGGGAAGAGGTTGTCGAGAGGAGATCAGACACTCGATCGATCACATCATGTCTGCACATGCGTGATAAACGAGCCAGCTGCTGATTGGCCGCCCGTTCTTGATTCTGTGATTGATGACCCACGGAACAGGACAGAATACGTGATTAGTATAGATCCATAAGGTTTTCACTGCCGAGACGCCAGGCTGTCCTTTTTAATTTGTATTGGATTGCACAAAATTATGGTATAATATCACGATAGTACGACACTAGCTACGAGATTCTTGCTGCCTACTACGCAAATGCTTCACTTGTGTTGAATAATACACCTGGTTGCAAATAACACATAAAAAAAAGAGTTTAGACCCGTACGCTCCAAAACTCAGCACAAACAATGGCTGGTTGGTTGGATGCTTTTTTGTTCACATCCGAACTCCTTGTTTAGTCCCATCTAACCTAATATGGATGGACGTGCTATTTAAACTACCGAGAGACTCCAAGCCAACATTGCTTCACGACTGTGAGTCTGTGACGCTATTGTGGCTTACCTCTTGAGCTGGGATCTTATAATATCAATTTGGCCTCTGATCCCGTGCAACCCTCTCCCACCTAAACTCGTACAAATTCATGTAATATTAAACACATGGACGACTCAGATCGTTTGAGATCCCTTCATAATTAGTATAACCAGATATACGTAGCCCGGTACAAAACCCGTATAGCCTAACCAAATTATATGTCTTTATAATAAATGTATCGTATGTTCGCAAAAGAAAAAAAGGTATGGATGTACGTCGGATCATCGCCGGCAATGACCGTGGCCGCGAGGTGGTAGTGATGTCGGTCAGGCCGGATCATCGACGGCCATGGCTGCGAGCTCCGAGAGCTAGCACTGGTAGTGGTGGTGGTCAGGTCCGGAGAGATGGTGACTCGACCTGGTCGGCACACGCCTCGGCAGGGCAAGGCCCGCGGCGACGACGCACAGACTTGGCGGCGGGGCGACGGGTAAGCTTGGCGCGATCAACCGAATAGTCCGATGGTTTGTCCGGGCGCTTGCCCGTCGTGTAGTTCCGAACTACGAATTTTTAATAGGAGCTCCTGGGTGCCACCGGACATGTTGCCGGACAAGTAAGAAAACTTGTCCGACAAAACATCTTTTCAAATATACTTATCCGACGTCATGTCTGGCCACTTTGTCTCGCCAGCCGGAAAATTCGTGCCGGTTTGTCCGTCTCTGTAAACAGATAGTCCGGCAGAGAAAAAACTTGCCCTTACATATCTCCAAAAACTATTCTATGGACGAATATTTTTCCGCGGTGCCCAATAACTTATATCCCATCTGTCCGAAAACTACACGCCAACATCATATAGTGAATCGTTGAGAAATTAATAACTAATGCAACCAAATTTCACATGGCAAATAAATGTGTAACCACTACATATTGGATAATACCATTTCATATATAAGACACACAATTCAATGCCATTTGGGAAAAAAAGCTGACTTTATCAAGTCAAATATTACTAAAGAGGTGGTAGCAGAAAAGTTCAAAGGCCGGACAGACCGGTTTCTTGTGCGCCGGACAGACTGGCTTCTCATGCGTCGGACATGCTGGCGTGTCCTTGTCAGTCCGGCGACACAACTACACACGGTGATCTGTGACACCATGATCGGGAAACGTGGAGCCCTACCACCGGCATGGACGGGCGAGGAGGACACGTACAGTAACGACGACGGTGGCGGCGGTTTTGACTATGCCCGGAGAGAGCGGCGGTTGTAGCCAGTGGTGGCGGCTGCGATGATGGCTGGCGGCGGCGGTGATCGGCAATGGTGATGACTATGGCTAGCGCGGGCAGGAAGACATGTCGAGGTCGTATGTCTATACGTCCCGATCCGTATGCCTATACCCGGTTTGGATACGGGTTTATACGAGTTTATGGGGAGGGGGTGTACTGGATGAGAGGCCTGTCAATTTTGTATGGGGATGCTATATTGACCTGGACCTGGAGAGGTCTAAATCTTTGCGTTTACCATGTTAATACTGAATTAATTTCCAGTGCACACAATACAACGATGAATAATAATAGCAAAAAAATTCAAATGTTAATTTTTTTCAAAATTGCAGATCCCGAGTATCTTAGGGCGCGTTTGGTAGGCCGTTTTAGGTCCAGGCAGCCCCGTGGAGAAGATTCTGGGCCGATTGGATGCATGTCCGCCCTCCACGTCATGCACCGCACGATTCTCAAAGCACCCCTGGGGCATGCTCTGGAGGAAGTTCTCGTAGAGCCAGGCCCAGTGGAGCGCAAATTTGTCCCGAGGAGGCCACCGGTTGCACGCGTGGGGAAGCGCGGGAGACCACGCGCCTTAACTGCCCACTCACACTGTCACCGCCCTTCTGTCCCTCTGTCTCACTCTCACCATCCTGTCCCATTGCTACCGACCTCGAGCAGTGCACCGATGGCTTCAGCCCCTCCGCCTCCCCCACCGCCTCCGGTGACGTCTTCTTCGGCGAAGCTACCCTATCGGCTGTCTGCCGCAAGTAGCACACAGCAGATCCAGGACTACGAAGCCAGTGGCCTTCGCAACGCGGATGCTCCGATTGACCCGGCTGGCAGGCCGGCGTTAAATCGGTCGTCATTGATTGCTTCTTGTCCCTCCGCGGCAACTAGGTCGACTTTGGTGGATCACATGGTCGAGGCTTATCCGCTGCCACCGATGCAGCCCGAACCCTTCTTCGCCTCCACCAGATCGGTTGTCATGGCGGCAGGCCCCCCGGCACAAGCCGGGACATGGCGTTCCTGCCGGGATTCAATCCTGTGCTGCAATTTCACCCCTTTTCTAGTAGGCCCATCGACCTCAACAATGCCTCCGTCGTCGCCTAGATTTGTGTTTCGGACCACCGAGCCTCCGTCGCAGCCGACGACAATGCCCGCACCTCGGCCGCTTCTGATTGGTCGCAAGGGCTCGCGCATGCATGCAAAATCTACATCGCAACCTCACCACGGGCCATTCTCGCTGCAGCCGGTGGTAAGAAAATTTCCCCCTCTTTCGATTAGGTTTTTTTTATATTCCACAAATCCGTTGCAATGGTAGATTGTTAGGGTGTATTGTCATATTATTAGTGTCAACCTAATCGTGCGTATGTGCATTGCGAACCATGGTAACGACACCGGTGAACATTACACTGATGCACACACATTGACACGCTTAGCAATGCACGCACATTGGAATGTCATAGGTGATCACTGCGGTGATGCACCCACATTGGCAATGGCATGGGTGATCACCGCACTTATGCACAAACATTTAAAATGGCATGGTTGCCATACTCGAGCTGACAATGTGTACCTCCCTGCAGAACTAGGAGTGGGTGGCCAACAGACCACATCCCCTTTGTACAGCTGAGGCCTAACATACTATGCCTCATTGAGGAGGTGCAGCTGCTGGAGATCCCCAAGAAGCATATGGGGCACCCTCCTAGGGTCAACCACCACGGCGTCCCCGAGCATACACTCCGGTTCTACGTGCAAGTTGCCACCCTATACCAAGCCCTTGCCATCCCGCCGACAATGCATAAGCTGCTCATGAAGAAGCTATAGATCATGATCAAGGGCGTCAAGGTGCCGATCCGCCTGAACAAGTTCTGCAAGTGGCGTGTGCAGATCAAGTGGTTTGGTGAGAGCATGTTGTTCATAAAGGGGTGGAAGAAGTTCGTGGAGAAGAGCACGGTGCAGGTTGGCGACACCCTCATCTTCAAGTTCAAGAATTCAGGGTTCAACATCACCGTCTACAGGAGGACCACCTCAGTGCAGGTGGCGTACGAATGCATTTTCCATGGCTACTGACCGCCACCTTATTCCTACTCTTCTGATGTTGATAGTGGTGCTGGCCTTAGTGGCTGAAGAACATCTTCTTTTGCAATAGGGTTGTGTTCCTATCTGTTAACTGTGATGATGAACATACAGTTGTGATGCTGGCTAGTAGAGGCTGAAGAACACCTCCTTTTGCAGTAGGGGTGTGTTCCTCTATTGTTGATAGTAGTCAGGTTGCTTAGGTATGCACCTGATACTAAGTTATTTTGTAGTAGTTAATCTATAACTGTTAATATGGTAGTATGCTTGTTAGTACCTGTGATATTTGTGTGATTGTGATCTACTGGATGGTAGTAAGATCGCCATTTTTAAAAGAGGTGATGACATGCCACTTTTTTTTTGCAAGATGAAGGCAACATCTGCCTACTAAACAAGTATGTGTTGTCTC
The DNA here is from genome assembly GCA_023614405.1 of Avena insularis. Taxonomy (NCBI): domain Eukaryota; kingdom Viridiplantae; phylum Streptophyta; class Magnoliopsida; order Poales; family Poaceae; genus Avena; species Avena insularis. Next base: position 500,072,262 of record CM042684.1, read on the forward strand.
TACTGAGCCACAGTGAGAAATTGTAGGAAACCAATTAAACTGGGGTCTGTGTTCCCAATCGTGCAATGCAGTATACCAAACCAACTGCCGAAGTTGGCACATACCTTGTTTTCCCATGGACACGCTCCCCAGGGCCTAGCCCGCACCAAATCCAAATTGGCTGCTGCTAGCAACCAAACGCGCCCTTATTGCATCACAACGAAATTCCATTGTACGTGCAAAAACCTCAGCGATCTGGTCACCCATCTCCAAATTCCACTATACCCATTACAAAACAATGAAAAAAGATGCAACGCCACTCACACAGGTTGAGTATGGATTGGCGAACCTAACTTTCCTCAAGTGCCAAGCTCCACAATTTAATTCGTAGCCTACGAGTGATTGAATGTACTCGCAAGTTATACCAAAGACATGACATTGTGCAAGTGCAATACATGCATAGGGGTAAGTCCTACTTTTGCATCTCGGGTTTATCATATTGAAAAGGCAGTTTTGGAAATACTAATACTCCCTCCAACCCATATTAGTAGACTTGGATTTATTTAGATTCGAATATATCTATACTAAAACATGTCTAGATAAATCCGAATCTAGACAAATTAAAGTCAACTAATATGGGTCGGACGGAGTACTAAGGTTTAGCTTGGAAAACGTTCACCACTATAGTTTTCAAACATGCATAGGGGTATCCACGTTGACCTTCTGGACAGTGTACACTTTGCTCAGGTGTCACAGTCAACTAACATTTAGTTGTTACACTCAACTTGTACAACGGGGATAAGATATGACGAGGTGCTTCACAAGCAGTCCGCTATACTTATACTAGATCCAGCCGTCGTATTGGTACATTAACCTTAACCCCTATGGAAATAGTGTTACCCAAGTAAGGGTTTACCGCTAATTACTTTGGTGAAAGAGTCTGTAGCTATGTATTTGAATATGGATAATGAGTCTCGCTGAAAAACCCGAGATTGCAAGCCATCCCTGACATGCGGATATTAGAGGTATCACAATAGTAGGATGGTAAAATCAAAAGATACTAGGATACCGAAAATGGCACCAATAACAATTATGCAAAGGGTCCGCGCCTTCAGTGGACTGGCATCATTGTTGTCCCACCCTATTGCTCCTCTGACGTGTCACGCCACTTCTCCCCACCCCTTTCTTATCCCCCTTCAAAAAGCCGTGCAGCCACCACGACGACCACCAGATGAAACATCGGCATTCTCGTCCCTAGTCGGCGAACTGCCATGGCGCCTCACCGACTCACCCTACCCCAAGATTCTCCTATGTTGGTCCACAACCACGTCTTGCCAACCCTCTAAGATCTCCCCACACCTTTCTTATCTTGCACCAGTGACTCGTACCCTTACCCTTGCCCCACCGTAAGGCTTCCACCTCTCTCCACCGGCGGGTTCGAGTGCTGCTAGGTCAAGGCTTGCCATCTCCCTCGCAAGCAATCGCAGCGTGACTTGCTCCAGCTTGGTGGTCCTTCCCATCTCCCTCTCTTGGTATGCTCCTGCTTCACAAGGAAAAAACATGGGTGGGCCCATAACAAGTATGGAGGATTTGACATAGCAAAATCGTTATGCAAAACCATATAGCAAATTTTGCTGCATAAAAATAGAAATTTATACGAAGCGAACGCTCAAAAAACATGGAGCGAACCAATTGCCATCCATTGGATTTTAGAAGCAATGGTGGAGGGCAACAATTAGTGCTACGTCTACTAAATCATTTTACGGAACAAATCTACATATGCGGGCGTGGTTCAGTCGGATTGGGCAGCTAGTTGTTCCGATTTTTCTCCACCAATTTCACGATCGACTGCCACGATTCATCGTAAGACTAGTCCGTAACAGTTTCAATGTTCACTTCGTCAATAGTCTGCTCTGCAGAACTCGTTCACTCAATATTGGCTTAAGAACATGATTAATGCTACACGTACGAACGAGTTTTACAAAAACTAGTTTAATGCACGTGTGTTGCTGCTACAAGGCCTCAAATTTGTCGCACTACACATGTAGATATAACATGTTAATATTCCTGATGATGTGCATGGTACATGATGAAATACACATCTTTAAGGAATACTCATCTCTCGTGTGCAGACACATAAAATGTAGAATACATCATGACCTTTATTGTAGAATAACTTCTTTGCCATATTGTGCAGTGGAAACGAAATATAACAACACCATAGACATATGAAATATAAGAAGTAATAACTAAAATATGAACCGATTGTATTTACTCCTAAAATGCACTTTCGTCTCCATGGATGATTGTCACCTATGAAATACAGAATTGCAATTATGTATCATCCTTCCGTAAAAGACACGAAAACAACAAATACACGAGCCGGGTGGTGTACGTCATGAGATCTTCGCCTCAATTATCCGCTGCTGGCGATTGGCATAAATCAGTCCTACTCGCCCCACAGTGTCATCTTTCCGATCAAAGGGATGGAGGAGTGCACGATTGGGACATGGGATGGGAGGCTAGAGGCGAACTGAGTTTGTGTCTTATGGTAGAGTTCCTTAGCATCACATCCAGCGACCACTTGGATTTATGTTATAATAGAAAAAAAAAACTTTACCGGTAGGTCAGCTAGCAACGCATATGGCAACCTACTAAACCTACATGAAGCAGGACCATCAGTTTTCAGCTCTGAACCATCACCTAGTGAATTTGAAGACTTCAATGCACTAAAATTCTTATTTTGTGATAACAATGATATCAAGGCAGATCAGTTTTTACAATACGTTCTACGAAAATGCACCTAAATTCATTCTACAATCAGATGTCCTAAGACAGGCATTTTCTTAGGGCGAGACTGAAAAAACATAATCTATCTATTATATACTAAAAGCAATATAAGGGTGTTTTTCGAGGCACCACGTTAATCCACATCATTTATATTATTTAGACCGTTAGATGTATAATTAATGGCTATGATTTAATTGAAGTTTTAGATAACGTAACAAATTACAGCGTGACAGGCCGGTCATAGCCATGTAGTTCATTAAGTCAGCCGTGTTATGTCTGTGTCCACAAGAAACCGTGTAACGCAGGGGTGATGTCAAAAAAAAATAAAAAACTCATGTGGAGGCATACGTCCGTATCAATTGATGTTGTATAAGAGAACGGCAAAGACTCCTACCAATAGAACCGATCAATTCCATCTTAAACTAGGTAGCTGGCTAGCTTAGCTCGGTAACCAGATCAATCAACGCATAATTGATAGCTAGCTTAGTAGTTGTATTAGCTACTCCCTCCGTCCAAAAATAAATAACATGGGTTTATCTAGATTCAAATGTATCTAAACACGTTTTAGTATATAGGTACATACGAATCTAGACAAACTCAATTCACTTATTTTGGGACGGAGAGAATAGATAGTTTCTTATATACCTCCTACGACCAGAACTGGATTCACCGCCAGTTTATAATCCTTCAGCTAGCTTAGTGCCGGACCCATTGTAATCTGCAGGTAGCTGTTCAAAATCAGATCTATTCTCCAAACTCCAAGAGTGACTGGTACGTGTTTTTAAAGAGTGTATAGTGTATTTACACTATTGTTTTTAAAACATCATATATTAGGTCTGCAAACCGCCTCATTAAAACCTTTCAGTCCTCTTAGGTACACTGGTAAGGAAAAATAGTGCATCTGAAACTTGCAGCCTCTCAGAACAGAATTACATCGTTTACTACATGGGGTTTAATGAAACTAGGAGTATCATGCTCAAAGGCTACATGAACATTTTTTACACTACTTTAGTCCACCACAGCATACTATATTTAGCAAAAGAGACGCCACCTGTGAAGTTAACTCCAAAATTGATCGAAAACTAAAAAAGGCGATCAATGCTATTTATATCGTCTATGACATTGTAGGAGTTCTATTCACAATCTACCAAGGAAGAAAATATAAGGCTCTAAAACTGCACTAATTTATATGTACATACATACCTATATATCGAATAAATGCATATAAATTTAAAAACATAATTTGTATGAGTTTAGTTACCATTGCATGTTTTGAAAATGTGAGTGACTTTAGAGAGTAGGACCTAAGTCGTTGGACACATGGTGATTCCAGAGGCAGTTCATCTAACCACTCTATCGTGAAATCATCAAACTTTGACGCTAAGAAAAATCAAGACACGCCATGAGAACAACCATTGATTAGAGAAAATGTTGATCTGTATGAAAATACCAATAATTAAACAAAGACAACATAGTTTAGTTCTAAACCACACCAAATCAGCCACCAATACATTGTACTAAAAACACTAACGAAACATACATAAACTATAGTCTAGAGACTGATTAGTACTTCCCTCATCTCCCGAAGCCTTCAGAAGTTGTTGAAAGCCAGTTGAAATGAGGGATATTGGAACACGATTTTCTATAAAAAGGGAAATGTACATGGAAGGATCAAGGTAAAACTAATGTCATAGTCAAAAAGTGGCTAGGCTCCTTTCTATAAGACTCATGTGGCCCTTACATTTTACATGTTTACAAGAGAAGGCATAGAAATTTCACAATAACATAAAAAGAAAAACATCCACACAAAGTCCAATGAGAATACATACTCATGAAAACGCATATTGGTTATTGGTCCATATAATCACATATCAAAGCAATGATTAATCTTACTATAAATTGCTAAAAGACCCTACCGTCGACTTCCATGATGGATAAATACTCGCATTTATCAGTTACTCAATCAAAGCACAATACACTATTAGAAGTGTGATGTACCAACCCACAAATATAATATTCTTTATTAGTGCACTTAAACATATAATTATTAATACATCATCATATTTTAATTATCACTATGACAAAGTAAGACAATTTTAGAATAAAAATTACAATATGGTAGATGAAGAGACGTGCTAGAAGTCAGGTTGAAGCAAAACATATGGTTCAATCAAGCATACCCTATTTTATTGATATATCATGAATAAAAATGTTCATAACTATGTGTAAGGAAGATCAAACCAACATATTATCATAATTTATTATTTATGCAAATCATAGTCATTAACAAATCGAAGTCAATAAATCATCATAACTGTTGCACTATAAACCGATAGGTCTTCCTATTGTTCATCAAGTTTAAAAGTTAATATTAGATCTTTCTCAAGTATATCAAGTTATTAAAATAGAATAAACGCTTGAAGCCAAACATATTGTAGTTTAGTTAATGTCATATATAAGGATCATCCAAGAATAATATAGTTAGAAAGATTAAAGTTGTAATAGCATTCAATTGACTCAAACCTTGTGCAATCACTTATGGTCTATATATATGCAAGCAGAAGTGTGAGTGTCATCTTGCCTTGTGTAAATGATAATGATATAGTGAAGAGGTGGATTTCTCTAGATAGCCTTATGATTTAGTGTTAGAATATGAACTAGATTGAAGTTTTGTAACTGGATTTGAACTCTAGGACACATTCAACCATAACCCATTGGCACGATTAGAATAAGAGAAAGATAGTGGTATCAAGTTAAAGATGTCCATGGATGTGGCGAATCGGAGGCCGGTTATTAAGCATGTGAGTTCTTGAGATAGAGCAATGATACTACTACATAAGAATCAATACCAACAAATCAGGTTGTTGTGAAGATATTTAAATAATAACACATGCTCTAGAATACAAAAATATATAAGCTACAATTTTATTCAAGTTATTTCAAAGTTGTTGAAATATTAAATTCATAAGAATTACCTAAGGATCAAGATAGTTTACTCCCGAGGATTACAAATCGCATAAAGTATTTATATAAATCACAGTCAAATGGAAGTAAATTCATTTTAAGTATAAATTTTGATAAATATTTATATACAATGAGATCTTATGGTTTTCATATGATGTACGTAATTAAATAAACTACTATGTAAATTAAACAATCACGAGCAAGTTTATGTGGTTTTTTATCCAAAAAAATTATTCGTATATGTCATTGGAATTGACAATCATGTAGAATAGACGGATACAAGTGAGAGAGCACATAATGACTAGATTGAATGGTATGGTTAAAATGGTTAAACATAATATTGCATCCATTCCAAAACAAAGGATATGCTATTGGTATTGGTATGCAAAATATTAATTGAAACCATACAAAAAGGTCTGATTGATTAATTTGGTATAAAAAGTATTTGGTTATTTCTATGTAGTAACATCAAATTGTCTAATTGTATATTTTAGACTGGTCATTTCTAAGGCATCATGAATTTCAAATCAACATGATAATGTAGTGTATATGGTAAATGAAAGGACGAGAAGTAAAACATCAGATAAAAGTGGAATTAAAATTCTTAATGTTTAGTCAACCTAGATATTAATGATGATAAACTCTTCCTACGAAAAAGGAAGGTACGACCTTTTCTTTGACTTATTACCTAAAATATATTTTTAGTTCCCTCAAACTGGTCTAAACATCGTGGGACCATTGCTCAAGTAAACCCTAATTAGTTAAGATTGTGAATGCTAGCCCCCACATACTAATAAAAGATAACACAAAAATTACAAGCTATCTTGCGTTTAAACTCTAATTGTATATATATCCTCCAGCATTCATGCACAAAATTTCCATATGTTCATTTATGTAGTGTTTTTGAAATATCATAATATTCCTTCACCTAGAAATTCAATACGATTAAAGATCTCTTCTACTCATGTGATATCTATTTAGTTTATATAAACAAATGGTGGGTGTATAATGCAGTATTATCAATCACATAATGTGAAGTCCATGAATTTATGGAGTTATTTTCACATCAATTTTGAGACAGTAAATATAATGATTTTCCTTAAAAAATAAACAAAGATGGTGCCCTTGCATTTGCGAGGGCCACTGTGCTAGTTATATACTAAAAGCAATATAAGACTGTTTTTCGAGGCATCACGTTAAGCCACATCACTAAAATTAATTTTGATAGTTAGATCTAAATTTTATGGCTAGGATTTAACTAGAAATTAGTAGTTATGTAACCACGTAATGTCTTCTGACACGATTCACAATTGACGTGGTGGACCTCTGTGTAGATTAGATCGGTTGACAATCCAACCAGAAAAAAAAAGATACCTCACCTTAGGACACGTAACCTCTAAAAAAAGATCTGACATGTTCGCTAGTCCAGGATTTAACCAAAAATTACTTGACATGGTGAACCTATAAGACTAGATCGGTTAACATCCCACCAGAATAAAGGCTTCCGTCACCTTAGCAAAAAAAAAAAAAAAAAAAAAAAAAACTATGCAGGTTCTAGACTGTGTGCAGGACATCATGCGTGTACATCTGACCCAAAGAAAACAAATACCTAACATGGTTTGGACATAACTCGGGTGGTATCCTCCTTAAAAAAAGGTTCCTTCCCTAATTTGTTTTTACTTCGTGTGCTTTGCTGCCTTTTCTGTGTATTATACTAAGGAGAATAATCAATCATGCATGTGCATCTGAGCTAAAATTCACAAAATAAATACCACGCACGTACGGAAATTAACTTGGGTGGTACCCTCCTTAAAAAATTCGCTCCCACAAAAAAAAAACCATCCTATGCTTTGCTGCCTTTTCTGTGTATTATACTAGGAGAATAATCAATCATGCATGTGCATAGCTCAAATTCACAAAATAAATACCACGCACGTGAGAAGGTAGAACATGAAAGATCAATGCATGCAATGTACTGGCAATCATGCTAATCAACATAACTGGGGCTACATGTTTTCCTACCAACACTGATATTTCTTCCACGGAGAAAATCACTAATATTTCTATACAAATACAATCACACAAATTCATTGCCAGAATTATATGTTCAAATATTTAAGAATTTGATGACAAAACAAGTCAGTTCTTATCCTCATATGTAGTCCCAGTAAACAACAACAAATACACATACTATTGCAAAAATTATGAATGGTGCTATTGCTTGAGATTTGAAGCTCTTATTTTTAGAAAAATAGGATATCACAATTCATCATCATACATAAGAAAATTATTACTATATTTTAACCAAATTACCATTGGGCTCTAGCAAATTAACTTAGATAGTTAAAGTTAGTTTACAATGAATTTATGCCCATGACTAATCAATTTTAGAACTTGGAAGTCTATAAACTTTACATAAATATTGGCAGTAATTTTCCGACTTAGCTTTTGTGGTGGGCTTCCAAAATATTCACAGCTTTAATCAACCATGATTGAAAGGATGTCAATTCTAACTCAATATTCATGGTTTATTTACAAAAATACCATGGCCATTATTTTTTTCATGCTTTGTTCCGTGTTGGGCATGGGTTTTTGGGGTTCATGGTGGTACTCTGGATAGGGTGTATAATGATGTGTGTTGCACCCTTGCATAGAACTAACTATATAGATATAGCCATATTAGAGTAGTAGAGTTAGATCAATACCATATGGTTTATACCCACTGCCAAAACTAATGTTGCAAGCAATATGTGTACAAAAATGATGCTGGATCTCAACTGGAACTTTATTGTTTCTACCTATATATTTCAAAAGCACTCAAGATATTAGAGAATATGGCGTTGCAATTGTATACTTATCTATATATTTGTTTCTAATCCTATGAATGTATTGTGGTGGTATAACTACAATACATACAAAGGATTGTTGATGACCGATTAATTAGGGAGGAACTTGGTAGTTGGGTAGTGGGATTGTAAGAATGGCTTGCAGGGAGGACTTAATCCATGACATGTCAATTAAGATCTCGGGTAATCATGTTACATGAAAGAACAACTCGAGTGATTACTATGTAGAACGACTAGACTGAACAAAAATATATATGAGGAGATAATAAAAAAAATGGATATAATATGGCTACCTAATTTTCAAAGTAGACCAAGAGGTAGATAAGACAGTAGCCATTTTTTTGAGAGATGGACATATTAATGTCAAGAACATACAAACTACACCAAGCCACTATAGCAGGTCAATATATCACCGGCAATTTGAGAAATTGAGAATGCCTCCATGATCTTGAGATGATTAAACATGCTCAAGTGACATGTTTGATTTATTAGCAAAGCACTTAAGATGATTAAGAATTCATATTACTTGAAATTGCATAATATGAGTTGTGAATATATTTCTCGAATACTTTTTTTACATTGAAGATGATGTCCTCGCATTTGCGAGGGCCACCCTGCTAGTTATATACTAAAAGCAATATAAGGGGTTGTTTCGAGGCACTACGTCGATCCACATCATCAGAATTATTTTAGTGGTTAAATCTAATATTTACGGTTACGATTCAGTTTAATCTGGTAAACTAGATATATGTGTACGCAACAAATTGAAGTTAGTAGTCACGTTAACTTTTTATTTTTACATCCTAACTCTAAAATTTACGTAAAAAATTATGATGTGTTTCAATTGTAAAAATATTTGGCTGGGCCAAACACGTGACACACATGTTAGGTGCATACTTTTTTTTAGCATGAGTACAAATCACGTGCACAGTACTTGGACCAAATGCGCTATGGCTACCCTCTTGTAATTTCTTTTTCACACGTGCTGTGTCGTCTGTGTATGCATTAGACCCGAAATAAACTAGCCTAGACATACGAATAAATATATCGTTTTAGTGAAAATAGTTGGGCTCTCATTCGCAAAAAAAAAGGGCTCTAAAATAGACACATCAAGTTAGTCCAAAATCACTTAAACTCTATAGACAGCGATTGACAATGACGTAACATAAACTAACCTATGTAAAGGACAGAACTAGGATGTAATAGTGATAAATAGGCTACATTCCATATATAATTGGCCCTATCAAACATGTTTGATGCGTCACGTAGCTCCCGATCATGGAGCGAGAAGAGGCATGTGGTTCATGTGACAACACTTAAAATATGCCGACGGTTCGATATTAATATTTAATTTATTGCAATGATTTAACATAGACTAACAAACTTGATGTGTTTTAGGCTCTTAGCTGCTTGATGTATCTTAGCTCCATCCAGGTAAAGAGGCGTGTCATTTACATGAAGTTGAATAAACTTACTGATATGAAAATCACAACCAATCTATCCCTAAGAAATAACTATTAACATATATACCTAATTCTACCGTGATGTTTCCCGTGAATTTTCTAGCCACAGAGATTCCCAACTCTTTCCAAAACGTGTCCGATATTTGGGTCAACAGACAAAAAAGGCCCACGTGGAGGGGGCTGCAAAAAATGATTTCACTTGATGGCCGGAGAAAAACAAGAGCCTACTTGCAACACGGAGATGGATAGGAGAGATCATATGGTGGATTTTGTTTTCAATCAGGATGTCCAACCGGCTGCATAAGGAATTATATTGTACCGAAGAGACATTTGGGCTATGGAAATTGATAAGTATATAAACTAATGAATACACCCGAACAGCTACACTGTTACTTCAGGAAAAAAAAGAAATATATTATGTAGAAATATTGTAAATATGGTTTATTTGTTTTCCCTTCAAGTATGTTATTTTTCCAAACATATCACGCTTTAATTTTTCCAAATTAATCTTGGTAAATTCCGATCAATGCAAAGTCCCAAAATTTCAACCATATTGGAGCTTTGGCCAAGGGATCTTAAAAAAAGTAGTTTGAGTTTTTTTCAACTATCACAGACAATTTGAAAGGCAAATTTCAGTGAGTGTAACATGCCTATGCCTATGGCTCGCGAGTAAAGAAATTTTGTCAAAATTTTATCTTCGAGACTGTGTCTATGTCTATGATGCCACATATATCAAAATGGGTGTAGAAAACTCCATTTATATACCATACGATGAGAGTAAATGAGAGGAAGTATTATGTGGATGAGGGAAAATGAAAACTCTCATCATTGATATTCCTATAATGTTGAGTTTTTAAGCATTTACTGCATATATAGTCATGACACAATATATTTATTATACATAGAATCAACCAAACGAAAATTCAAGGATACAAACAACCAGTTAATTAAAAAAGAAAAGAATGATCAACATGAATAATTGATCTTCAACCTAAACCCATCCTTTGACACCATCCAAGCAACACAATGGTCCTCCAAAGAAATGTTTCTTAACACGAACATCATGCACTCTCTTTGTTGCTTCATCCAACCATTGAAATTATTCCAAACACTTAAAGATGATGCTCTCGCATTTTGCGAGGGCCACCGTGCTAGTTGCATAAATAAAAATATAGCACTCCATGTCTGGACAACAACTAACCACCCATGTCCTACACTTCATAGAAGCATTCCTTTAGGTTTTTATTTCCGCTCCATCCAATGATATTACATCAGAATCAGGATCACATAAACACTCTAGTAAAGCAATTTATGTAGATTTCCTGCTGCCACTTAGAACAACAAGGGCAATAGTCTACAGTAAACATGTTACTAACTAATAAATACTTGGGAAAAACTACTGTAGAATACCAAATTTGAATCCTCGCAATAACTGCGAGACAATAACAGAAGTAGTATATTTATATGAGGAGCTTTATTAAGATAAAAAAGAGAAAATACTCACCAATTATACTTTCTACACCTTTTGTTTGCATCATGGTCCAGAATCAACAGTGGCTACAAGACCTACCTGTGAACTTCTCAACTGAAACGCGACAACAAACCTTAATATATAAATAATTTGACGAACCCAAATGTATAGGCAAAAAGTTTTGGCGGTCTTTCCATTGTTCGGCTTCATAATATGTCTGGGAAAGGTATAGGTGCGTACTTGCCTCAGTATTGTAGAAGAACTTCTGCAGGAATTTTTGGCACATTTTAATTGCTTGTTGAAAAAGGCCTTTGGGCCCGAGCAAAAAAAAAGGCCTTTAGAAGAATATATAGTATGAGCCAAATTGATCCATACCTCATATCAGAAGTTGACGTTATATATATATTGACGTCCTTGCTAGTCCGTAGGCTGTTCCGCAGAACTCGTTCACTCAATATTTGCGTCTGAAAATGATGATTGATGCTACACGTACGGACGAGTTTTACAAAAATCTGAGTGGGTGAAAATCACAACGTGATCTTTTTTCAGCTACTCCCTCTGTTTCAAAAAATATAAGATGTGATTCGCTCTAAACATAGATAAATCTACACACTAAAAAGAGTCTAGATATACTTTATTCACAAAGCTAAAACGTCTTATATTTTGAAACGGAGGGAGTAGGTGTCAAATGTCAGTCAAGCAATTCAGTCCACATTGGTCCATAAACTTTCCGTAGGTTAGGATTACTGTCCGAAAATAGAATATGGTCTTCCATCCCTATTCGGTTGAAAATATGCATGCACATCGCATGTGTATAAATGTGCCACGACTCGTTAGAGCATCTCCAATAGAAAAGCCAAAATAGCACGGGTGCTGGAAAAATCGTCGATTTACCCCGCACTCCTTCCTTTTGCTGCTCCAGCAGATGCGTGAAAATACCGCGCGCCATTTTGTATAATCCCGGGTGCCATATATTGCGCTCACGCTAGCGTGCGGCAAACTGCCGCTTCGCCTGTGCGTGCCACGCAGCCTCCCTGCCGACGAGATGTCGTTGCGCCACCACAGAAACTCCTTCGGCTACATCGACATCCGCGCGCGCTTCCGAGGGACCTTCTACGTGGAGATCCGCTTTGCCGACTCGTGCATCGGGCTCGGAACTTTCGAGACGGCACACGAGGCCGCACGCACACGCGGCGGCGTGGCGCCTTGGCCAGCCACGCCACACCCTCAACTTTCAGGAAGTCTACACGCGCCCGTCGCCGCGCCTCATCACCGAGGAGGGGCGCTGCCGCCACCGTGTCCAGCAGCGCCGCCTAATGATTGCCAAGACCGAGGAGCAGCACCGCCTTCTGTGGGCGCAGACCTTCCCGGAGGACGTCGCCGCCGAGTGGGTGGAAATCACAACGTGATCTTTTTTTCAGCTAGGGGTCAAATGTCAGCCAAGCAATTCAGCCCACTTTGGTCCATAAACTTTCCGTAGGTTAGGATTGCTGTCCGAAAATAGTATATTCGGTTGAAAATATGCACATCAGCAGAAATGTGATTCTACCATGCATGCTAGTATATCACATGTAATGTTTTACTTTGTTTTATTGCAATTTATTTTGACACTGATTTCTGAAATATAACTTAATATAGCCATGGACATGAATCTTAAAGCAACAAATCAACGCATATCAACGATAGGAAGGTCTTAGACTAGTTACGATGAGGAGTATTATATAGTAGTATCATGTATATGATAACATCTCCACAAGTATCATATAGTAGTATCATAGTCTTAGTATATTTATTATTTTGTAAAATCTCAATGTATAAGAGCAAGAATAATAGTATAGCCAACTGCTGGCTATAAGGTAATATCATGTCATCTATAGTCAACTCAATAGCTAACACGTACAATAGCAAGTTATAGAAATATACTAGTTGATCAATACTCGGCCCACCATTCACTCTCACAAAGTGCCTAGGAGTACGTGTTAGAGCTAGCTCTTGCATGAGCCCACTCTCGTTCTCTCTCCTCTTCTCTCTACTCCAACTCAGCACAAATATACTATTTAAAGCTTATTGGCAGCTGATGTCACCCTATTGTACTTGCTCTAATTGTGTACAAGATTTATTTGAAACTACTTTTTCTAATTTTACGTGCTATGATACCGTATCTACATATAATAACAATACAATCTCTTTCAACATTAATTAGCATATCATGTCAGAATTTTGCCAACATGAAAAAAGAGGCGGCGGCTAGGGTAAAAACCCTAGCAGCCGTCACGATCTGCTTCGTCCTCGCCATCTACGACCGAGCATCGACGGGTCTCCGCTTCCTCTGCTTGCCGCTCCGGCGACGGGAGGAGATGGGGAGCACGGACCTACGCTCGGCGGTGTAGAAGGGTCCCTAAAGTTAGAGTTTGGTCATCCGGCATCGTTGTTATGGTGGCTATGGCGTTGTGCGGGACAAGAATAACATCTCGTCGGCGACGATCCTGCTGCTGGCGTTGAGGAGGGCGAGGATTCGTCTGGTCGCCGCTTCCATGAAGCGGTGCATCAAGTTCAGTCTACGTGTGTTCTGGATCTCATCTAGTCTACATGTATTTTAGGTTTGGTGCTACAAGTTTCGGATCAATTCAAGCGTTTAATGGTGATAACTTTATCTCTGGGACGCTGGTCCTTAGGTGCACGTGCATGAAGACTTCTCGACTGTCATCAACAACGGTATGCCGGCTCGGTAATGGAGCGGCAACAGAGGCACGTCGGCAGCTCGCTCTGGCTGCAATAGTGGTCGTTAGGTAGTCCAAAGATCTCGATATAATTTTATTATATTTACTTCGAAATAGATCCGGATCTTTTTCCTAAAAAAAAAAATACTACCTATGCACCGTTGGGCTAGTCGTATAAACGTTCCCGCCCTGCCGGCCTTCCCTCACACTCACAGGCCACAGTACACAAAGTACTCCACTCGATCAATCAGCTCCTGCCTCCTGCTCCCATGGCCAACCTGAACCATGCCAGCGCGTCCCCGGCCACACCCCTGCCGCTGGACGCCGACGAGTTCCGGCGGCAGGGCCGTCAGGTCGTGGACTTCATCGCGGACTACTACGACCGCATCCACGAGTACCCCGTCCGCCCCGCCGTCTCTCCGGGGTTCTTATCGCGGCAGCTCCCAAACGCCGCGCCGTCGTGGCCGGAGCCCGACGCGCTCTCTGCCGCCCTGCGCGATGTCCGCGACCTCATCCTCCCCGGCGTCACCCACTGGCAGAGCCCCCGCCACTTCGCTCACTTCGCCGCCACAGCGAGCAATGTGGGAGCGCTGGGAGAGGCTCTAGCCGCCGGACTCAACATCAACCCGTTCACGTGGGCCGCCTCGCCGGCCGCCACCGAGCTCGAGGTCGTCGTCACGGACTGGCTCGGCAAGGCGCTCCACATCCCGGAGAAGCTGCTCTTCTGCGGCGGCGGCGGCGGCACGCTGCTGGGGACGTCGTGCGAGGCCATGCTGTGCACCATAGTCGCCGCCAGGGACAAGAAGCTTGCGGAAGTAGGCGAGCACAGGATGGGCGACCTCGTCGTCTACTGCTCCGACCAGACCCACTTCTCGTTCAATAAGGCCGCGCACGTGGCCGGCATCCGTCGGGCGAACTGCCGGGAGATCCCCACGCGCCGCGAAAGTGGCTTCGCGCTCTCTCCTGCTGCACTGGAGGCCGCCGTGCGCGCCGACGAGGCGGCCGGGAGGGTCCCGCTGTTCCTGTGCGCGACGGTGGGCACCACGCCGACGGCGGCGGTCGACCCGCTCCGCGAGCTGTGCGCCGCCGTTGCCGGGCACGGCGTGTGGGTGCACGTGGACGCGGCGTACGCCGGCGCCGCCTGCGTGTGCCCGGAGTTCGCCCACCTCGCGGTCAGCGCCGAGGCCGTGGACTCGTTTAGCACCAACCCGCACAAGTGGCTGCTCGCCAACATGGACTGCTGCGCTCTGTGGGTGCGTCGCCCCGCGGCGCTCGTTGCGGCGCTCGGCACCGACGACGGCGTCATCCTCAAGGACGCGCAGTCGAGCGGCCACGAGCTCGCCGTGGACTACAAGGACTGGCAGGTGGCGCTGAGCCGCCGGTTCCGCGCGCTGAAGCTGTGGCTCGTCCTCCGCTGCCACGGCGTGGAGGGCCTCCGCGGCTTCGTGCGCGGCCACGTGCGCATGGCCGCCGCCTTCGAGGGCATGGTGCGCGCCGACCCGCGGTTCGAGGTGCCCGTGCCGGCGCGGTTCGCGCTCGTGTGCTTCCGCCTCCGCCCCGCCATCCACGGCGACGGCGCCGACAATGCTACCAACGAGCTCAACACGAGGCTGCTGGAGGCGGTGAACGCGACGGGGCGCGCGTACATGAGCTGCGCGGTGGTGGGAGGCATCTACGTCCTGCGGTGCGCCATTGGGAACTCGCTCACGGAGGAGCGGTACGTCCGGGAGGCGTGGAGCGTCGTGCAGGAGCAGGCCGCTGCCGTATTGATGCCGGTGATCCCCGGCGAAGTTGAGGACGCCCGTTGCACAGAGACCACCGTGCATGAAAAGTGCCGCCTCTCAGTGACGACGCAAGCTATACGTGCGCCACGTGATTCGCTACTGCGGGCCTCTTTGTAGGAAAATGTATGAATGTATCCAATGCACCCGGAATTCTCGACTTCTCGTGCAGCCGGTGCACCGAACGCTCAAACCACATACTCCCTCCGATATAAGATGATTTACAGATATAACATGTTTTAGCTTTGCAAAGATAGTGTCTGGACGCTTTTAGATTATAGGGTCGGAGAGATTCGTTTCAAATCTACACACTAAAATATGTTTAGATAAATTATCTTTACGAAGCAAAACATATTATATATATATATATATATATATATATATATATATAGGAAAAATACTTCTTACTCCCGGGTGTAACTACACCCACGTTTTATATACTACCTTACGAAATATTTGTAATACTTTATCTGTTTGAATATATTCATATACTATATCTAAGATACTTTCAAACAAGTTAGGTGAAAAAATTCAAATACACCCATAGTTTACACTATATATGTAAAATACCGTCATATTTGTACGTATAAAAGGAGTATGTAAATAAAAATTACATACTACCAAAAAAAGTAGTATATATACTGCCTAAATATTCGTATATACTTCATACTACCCATATATAGTCTCCTGTATAATAGATACTGCCTAAATAATGTGAAACACACGTGGGTATAACTACACCCGGGTGTAGTATGAATATGTCCTATATATATATATATAGAAACCCTATTCAGCATCTAGGGTGCAGAATAGTTATTTTGCATCCACATATTTTTATGTTCTCACGTACATAAATTTATGTTTTGTATACTAATAATTATGTTCATATTCATCAGAAACGTAAAAAAATCGACATAAAAATACGTTTTATGAGTCACTATAGTGTTAAAAACATAGAAAATTCGTATTTTACGCCGTATTTTTTTACGGCATGTAAATAAATTTTTTACGACATGTCTAAATTTTTTATGTTCTTCTTGACTTCCGGGATAAGAGAAAATTTACGTGACGTAAAAATTATGTACGGTTTAAAAGATAGGGGGTGGATGAAGAATAACTATTCTACACCCTAGGTGTCAAATAGCGCCACTCTCTCTCTCTCTCTCTCTATATATATATATATATATATATATATATATATATATATATAAATATTTCTTACTCCCGGGTGTAACTACACCCACGTCTCATATACTGCCTTACGGAAGTATTTATAATACTTTATCTGTTTGAATATATTCATATACTATACCTAAGATACTTCCAAACAAGTTAGGTAAAAAAATTGCAAATACACCCATAGTCTTCAGTATATATGTAAAATACCGTCATATGTGTACGTATAAAAGAAGTATGTGAATAAAAATTACATACTACCAAGAAAATAGTATACATGCTGCTCAAATATTCTTATATACTTCATACTACCCATATATAGTCTCCTGTATGATAGATACTGCCTAAATTACGTGAAACACATGTAGGTATAACTACACCCGGGTGTAGTATGAATATTCATATATATATATATATATATATATATATATATATATATATATATATATATAGAAACCATATTCAGCATCCAGGGTGCAGAATAGTTATTTTGTACCCCACATATTTTTATGTTCTCACATACATAAATTTATGTTTTGTATACTAATAATTATGTTCATATTCATCAGAAACGTAAAACAATCGACATAAAAATACGATTTATGAGTCATTATAGTGTAAAAAACATAAAAAATTTATATTTTACGCCGTATTTTTTTAGGGCATGTAAATAATTTTTTTACGACATGTCTAAATTTTCTTATGTTCTTCTTAACTTCTGAGGTAAAAGAAAATTTACGTGACGTAAAAATCTTATACGATTTGAAAGATATGGGGTGATGAAGAATAACTATTCTACATCCAGGATGTCAAATAGCGCCACTCTCTCTCTCTCTCTCTATATATATATATATATATTAATACTATACCTGGGTGTAATTACACCCACGTGTGTTTCACATTATTTAGGCAGTATTTATCATACTGGAGACTATATATGGGTAGTATGAAGTATATACGAATATTTGGGCAGTATATATACTGCTTTTTTTGTAGTATGTAATTTTTATTCACATACTCCTTTTGTACGTACAAATATGATGGTATTTTATATATATAGTGTAAACTATGGGTGTATTTGCAATTTTTTCACCTAACTTGTTTGGAAGTATCTTATATATAGTATATGAACATACTCAAATAGATAAAGTATTACAAATACTTTCGTAAGGTAGTATATAAGACGTGAGTATAGTTATACCCGGGAGTAAGAAGTATTTTTCCTATATATAGAACCCCTATTCAGTATGTAGGGTACAAAATAGTTATTTTACATATTTTTATGTTCTCACATATAAAAATTTATGTTTTGTATACTAATAATTATGTTCATGTTAATCAGAAACATAAAAAAATTGACATAAAAATATGATTTATGAGTCATTATAGTGTAGAAAACATAGAAAATACGTATTTTACGTCATATTTTTATACGGTATATAAACATTTTTTTTACGACATGTCTAAATTTTCTTATGTTCTTCTTGACTTCTGAGGTAAGAAAAAATTTACGTGACGTAAAAATAATGTACGTAAAAATAATATACGGTTTGAAAGATAGAGCGTGAGTGAACAATAACTATTCTACACCTTGGGTGTCAAATAGGTGTCAAAATAACGCCACTATGAATAGGTAAGAAACCCTATTCAGCACCCTGGGTGCAGAATAGTTATTTTGCATCCCACATATTTTTATGTTCTCATATTTAGAAACTAATGTTTTGTATACTAATAGTTATGTTCATATTCATCAGAAACGCAAAAAATATGAGTCATTGTAGTGTAAAAAACATAGAAAATATGCATTTTATGTTGTATTTTTATACGACATGTAAACATTTTTTTTATGACATGTCTAAATTTTCTTATGTTCTTCTTGACTTCCAAGGTAAGAGAAAATTTACGTGACATAAAATTCATATCGTATCTTTCAAATCGTACATAATTTTTACGTTACGTAAATTTTCTCCTATCCCGGAAGTCAAGAAAAACATAAAAAAATTTAGACATGTCGTAAAAAAAATATTTATGTGCCGTAAAAAACGGCGTAAAATGCGAATTTTCTATGTTTTTTACACTATAATAACTCATAAATCGTATTTTTATGTCGATTTTTTTGCGTTTCTGATGAATATGTACATACTCCCTCTGTTTCAAATTACTCCGCCGGCGCGCTTATGTAGGTGGGCTAATACTTCGTTATTTTTCATTTAAAAAAATCCTAGAATTTTTGAAATAGATAGTATGAAATGTATATTACGTATACCAAAAATCGTAGGAATTTTTTAATGAAAAATGAGAGAATAATAGGCCATCTAGGTAAGCGTGCGCGCGGAGTAATTTGAAACAGAGGGAGTAATTATTAGTATACAAAACATAAATTTATGTATGTGAGAACATAAAAATATGTGGGGTGCAAAATAACTATTCTACACCCTGGATGCTGAATAGGGTTTCTATATATATATATATATATATATATATTAAAATGAAGGAGTAGTGGGCGTTCTGATTAAAGAGAGAGACATACCTGCCCCCGCGCCGCCTCCCCACGCGAGACGACCGGGCGGCGATCTCCAACTTCGTTCGAGCGAGCCCTCCACCCACCTCTCCCCACCTGCCGCTGCCGCCGGCGGGCGTTGCCCGCGCGGTGCGCTAGTACTGGCGGTGGCGGCCCCCCTTTCTCTACCCAAGCCATGGTGGCATGCTTGGGAGGTCAGCAAGGCGGCGGAGCTTCTAGGATGGTGGCGTTCTGGCGCCTGCGCGGATGGTGGCGGGGTGGTTGGCGCGACCCTTGGTGGCGTGGGCGGCGTGTGGCGGGGCTGGCTTGCGGTGGATCTGCTGGCCCATACCTAGGCCCTTTTGGGCCTGATCTGGGTCGGTGCGGGCCGGGTCAAGCTTAACCTGGCCGCCTCCGGTAGGAATGAGGAGATGTTCATGATGGGGGTGGTTGGACGGCGCCACGTTCTACTGCAGCGCAGCGACGGAAGATTTAGGGGTCGGGTCTATGGCGTCGAACAAGAGGGTAGCGGCGAAGGTAGCCTACGTGCAGCAGCGTAGCGGCGGGGACTTTACGGACGACATCGTGGTCCGACCTGGCCAGTTTGGCCTGGTATGTCCCTGCTGCCGCGTCTGGTCGGCACCCGCCATTGGCGGTGGAGGATGTCCTCCAGGTGGCTGCGCCGCTGTCGCCTTCTGGCCCCAATGGCCCGGTGTTCTCTTGTTGTTGCGTCTGGTCGGTTACTGCCTACGACGGTGGAGGCTATTCCCTCCAGCGTGGTTGCGGTACTACTGCCCCGTGTCTACGAATGTTTCTTTTCGGTCCGGCCGGCTTCACAGCGTTTTCCATGGTGAGGCGACGATGGTGCCGACAAGACCGTGTTGGCGCATGTTGGTGGGCGGCAAGTGTGGCGGAGTGTTTCGGTGGCCGGGCGGTGGGTTTTTGGGGTCGGGAGAAATCCTTGTCGGCTCACCTTGCACCGACGTGGTGTCGCCCGCGGGCGTCGCCATTCCTTCTGAAGGGCGTCGGGTGTACCCCTTTCTCACCCTCTCATGTACCGGGAGAAATCCTAGGATATGTCCGGGCAACAACGTCGTCGTCGTCACAGTCCTTCTTGAAGGTGTTGCTTAGTACACGACTATTCGGACATAGGAGCGTGGTAGGGCTACTCTAGAGGGTGCAACGGTTGCAGGGCATCATCGGTTTTGCCGATCTGGCACTGTCGGCATTACTTCCTTTTGTTATTTCTCTTGGGCTTGATTGTGCTGTTTGCCCCAGCAAGACTCTCGTTGTTGTATCGTGTGGTTGCTATATTAATATAGTGGGGCGAAAGCCTATTTCGAGAGAAAACGAAGGAGTAGTAGCTAACTCTCTCCCGTTCATATTAATAACTGATTCAATTTTGTCTAGGTTCGTACGTAACTAGTTCAGTATTAAGACTAAACTCATGCCTATATAGATAAAGTTCAGTCAATTAATATGAATTGGAGAGAGTACAATTCAAAAAATCAATAAATAATTGAGTACCCATGTATAACAGCTCAAGAAACGAAAATAACAAATTCTTATGTGATAATGTTAATGGGCTCAATTCATATCCTGAGTTAAATTAACTACTATTCATAATATGATTTGTCTTTTTTTTTTGTCAAGCTGCGTGAATATACAAACATAATTTCATGGTCTTGAGCATGTGTATCGTGTCAAGGCATACAATTATTTTGAAAATTTTGGAAAAAATCATGTTTTTTCATCCGGTGCACCGTTTGCATAAGAACCTTGATTTTTGCGAAATTCCACCGATTTATTAATAATCATCAACATCAGTATAAACAAATCTAAAATTAATAAAAAGTACAAATAGATTCATTAACCACCTAACGACGACTACAAACATTAGCACGGGCCAAATACGCTCCGTCGTTCTCGCCCCTCCATCACCAGAGCCGAGCAAAGCTTGTTGTAGTAGAGCTTATTGTAATAGACAGAGAAGTCGCCGTGCTAAGACGGCAAAGGACCAACGCACTAGAACAACAACCATGGTCAAAGCTGACATCCATAAATTGGAAGAGACTGACTTGAACTTACACCAACGAACATGAAAACAGACTAGATCCAAGGAGATCCGCCACATAGACTCCACGCACCCTCTGTCGGTGCTAGATGCACCACCGGAACAAGGATAGTTCGAAGAGAACCTTATTCTGACTTCAAGAAGTGTCCGCCGCCTCAACATCCCGACAATGACACTAAAAAAATTACCTAAACAAAGAACGAGAAACCTCCCACCGGTGAGGGACCGTGGTCCGCCACAACCCCGAGGCCCTGAGGCTACCAGAGGCAGACAGACCGTCGGCATTACCGACGGGAGTAGCAAACCCTAGATGGGTTTGAGCACCGCCTCCGCGATCGCCTTCCATGAGGTATCATTTTGTTTTTTGTCTTTTTGTTCGTTTTCATAAGAACCTTGAGTGCACAAGACTATAAGCCTCAACATTCTGGGTATGTCGTGGGAATGACCACGGTAGTCGCTACCAGGGGTAGCGATTGGAAGGTTTTGGGGCAAGAGCGAGTCGCCATCTGTGGTGCAAGATGGGACAAATACACAGGGATTTACCCAGGTTCACCCCCTGTAGGGTAAAGACCTACTCCTGCTAGATTGTATTTTCTTGAGTGGATTACAAGGGTGGCGAGCTCGACGGCTAGGCAGCGAGTCGCTTAGATTGGGTGTATGATGGAACGTGAGTTACAGAGAGTACCCTAGGGAGGTTTATATAGGGGATACCTCGCTAGGATTTACAGGATTACAACCGAGTCAGTTAGGAACTCGGAGGATTTGACCTAATCCAACTGGGCCTATCTATGCTTCTGGGCCTTCAGCTTCCAATCACCGGGCTCTTCCCTCAATCGCATTCCAGTCGCCGTCCTGCAGGCGCACTCGCAACGGGCCTGGTATAGTCGAAACGTCCTGCTGTGCATACCCCATTCGGCATATCCCCATCAGTAGTCCACGAGGCCAACGGTGATTCGGCGCAGGTGTTTGCTTGGCAGTCAGAGTAGGCGAGTCCGAGTAGACACCTAGTCGAATCGGTGGTGGGCTCCTCCAATGAAGGGAGAAGCTCCTCAAATTTTCTTCAGTCGTAGCATGGGCGAGTGGAAATACGTTCGAGTCGCCTCACCCAATCGATTCGAAGGAGAGAGCAAGCGAGTCGAGTGGATGAAGTTGGATCATCATCTTGGTGAAACTAGCCATTGGGAAATTCCAACGGTAACTTCGGCGAAATTACCGCGAGGTAACGGCTACCCCGAGATTGGCGGGTAGCGTCCCTTTATAAGGAGAATGGCAGAGGGAGAGACGAATCTTCGCATTTCTCCATCCCCGCACACTCTCAGTCTCTAGATCTACTCCCTATCCGAAGTCTCCGGACAGGGCGGCCGCCTTCTTCTCCCGATGGCGCCCCCAAAGGATCTATGGGGCAAGTCAAAGTGCACCACCGCTGCCCTGAAGTCCTTCTAGGACGCGGGGATCCTCTGCAAGGGGAACTAGCGTATCCCTGTGTCCAGCGAGACCGAGCCAAAGCCACGTCCCAGCGAGTTTATCTGCTTCTAGCCACATGGAGAGGGGTCTTGGGTTCCCCACGTCAATTTTCTTCCGGTGGTTCTGCGCGTATTACGTGATCAAGCCATTAGATCTGGGGCCGCACAGCATCGAGCACCTCACGATCTTCGTCGCCTTCTGCGAATGCTACTTGGGGTGTCACCCCTACTTTCCTCTCTGGCTGGAGCTGTTCCATGGACGTGTCAGCCGCGAGGCGGGCGGCCCTATCTTGGCAGCAGGCGGCGTCACTTTCCAGCTTAAGCCCAATGCAAAGTTCCTAAAGCTGCAGTTGCTGAAGAAGGCCATGAGCGAGTGGAAGAAAAGTTGGTTCTATGTGAAAGAATCAACCCCCTCCGACGAAGTACCGCTCCCATCGTAAACCGCGGACAGGAGCGAGCCACGCTGAATGTTGGCGGCCAAGCTTCCCTCCAATCAAAGGATGGCCGTAGATGAAATGCTAAGCCGGATCCATGAGCTGAAGGATGAGGGCCTTGTGACCATCAATTTATACAACTACTGGCTCAGACGGTGGCTGGTTCCGTTGGCTACCCGAGCCCACTAGATTTACCGGTATACTTGGAAGGGGGACTCCATGAAGTTGTGCGCCGAGTCTTGGGAACCAGACGACTATGCCGCCATGCTGAAGAAGATCACATAGGTGGAGTACGTCAACTCCACGACCGGGCTGGCACCGTATACAGAAGCGACCGACCCCTCCTGTAAGTTTTCTTGCTTATCTCAATCCCAGTTGTAATTTTGCAGTCACAATTTTTCAGTTATTCTGATCCAAATTACTTTTATCTTCTGGATTTGCCAGCTATTCTAGAAGCTCAAAAACTGGCTTCCTCCGCTTGACGAAGAAATTTCCGAGGAACCCCAGGAGAAGGAGGAATCCTCCGAGGATGAAGAAGGAGTCGTGGAGGTGCAAGCGCCTTCATCCGTGGCTCGGAAGACTCGCGGGCAAAAGCAGCGCGAGGCCGAGGCGAGTCACAGCCCTGAGGAGCGCGACATCGACGTTGATATCATCGAAGAGCAGAGCTCGCGGAGGACGGCGACACCGGCCAAGACCACGCCAAAGCCGAAGTTGAAATCGCCGGTGAAGGCCAAGACGGCGGCTGTAATATCCCAGCATTAGAGCTTAGAAATAAACGGAGATGAGGTGTGTGCATTGCATTCATGCATAAGAAAATCCGGAGAATTTTCGCGCAAAACTAAAAAAGCTATAGAAGGATCGATATCTCTCTTGTACTGGTGAGAACATTAGAGCAAGTGCGATAGATTTCGACATGACCTCTATTAAATCTTTGTGTTTTGGAAGGGTAGAATTCAAACTTGAGTTTGAATCTCAAATTCAAATTAAGAAAATTAAAATTGAAATAAAAGTAGAACTAAGTATAAATAGATGTTATATAAGTAAGAAATTTGAATATTGGATAATACTATATGACATTATCATAATAAATAGGTAATAATAAAAAAAGAGTTCTTAAATATATGATGCATACAAATATTACATTATCCTTTATAATAAAGGAATAAGAGATCTTACTATAAAGAAGTAATGTACATGAATGAATAAAAGGATATCTTTATTACATAACATAATGTTACATTGTCTTTACAGTTAAATAAATGAATAAATAAATTACAAAAGAATATTTTTTTTTACAGAAATAGAAAAGTAGTACAAAAATTAATCAGGGAAATTCCTAAACTAAATTACAACCAAATCCTACACCTGATCTTCTTGATCTTCTTTGTATGATTTTGTACCTGCAAATCAACTCAAAAGAAAACAAAACAAAATAAAGGAATAAGGGGTTAGGGTATTAATTGAACTCTCAGATTTACAGTGTAATGCACTGTTTGTCTCATCATCGAGTTTGATTTTTAAGGGGCAAGTTTCACCAGGGGTAGTATCTGTTCTTATCATTCAAGGAAGCTTCAACCTAAGCATCATTAGACAAGGGGAAAATTTCACCAAGTTAGTAAAAGGGTAAAAGCAAAACAGTAATAACCAACCCGGAATATTTTCAAAGTTGAGCTGATCCATTCTAGTGAAGCTCACACACAAGCAGCATAGTCATCGACATGCACTGGTGTGCTGTCAACACCACAAGGGAGCATCAAGTAGAGAGAAAACCCAGCCTGAGCTAACTAGTTCAATATTTGTTTCCCCACAACACGCTAGCCAAACTCTGTACAGCCATGTCCATCATTTCAGTTCACTACTAGAACACCAAGCACACTCACCATCCGCTATACCATCTCCACAAGCCCTTCCACACATGTTCTTGCTATCATCAAGGAAACAACACAAGCAGCAGCAAGGAAAGGCGGATCAAGTATCAGGATATAAAAGGGGGTAGATCCATTAAGGAGGGGAAAAGTATCTCCACAAGGAACTCAGGAGCTGATCAAGAACAACCATCAGATTACAAGCACATCAACATCAACAACTACCTTTGTCGTCGGATTGATGACAAGTACGCCATGAGGGGGTCCTCGAGGCGTGCGGAAGAGAGGGGTGTGAGACGTACGGTGTTCCGGGACGGTGAGCACACAAGTTTACCAGTTGAATCTGCTGCTTTGGACGGATCCTACTCGCTAGCAATCCGATGTCTGAGAGCGAATATGGGTTACAAGGGTTCGCCTGTGCGAGTTGAGATTGTAGACTATTGAGGGTGCCCTAAAGGCTCTCCCTAGGACGGCTTATATAGATATCCGGCCTAGGGTTTACAGGAGAGATCTGTCCGGCTACGACTAAGAATCAGTTACATAGTACATCTTGAACTACAAGTAACACTATGAGCCTAAGTCGGTAAGTCTTTTGGGCCTTCCCGTAGCCGGATTGGACTCCGTCTCTTCTCCCTGACTGGGCCGCCCGTGAAGAAAAGCTCTAACCCGAAGTGGGCCACCCTAGTCAGTGAGGAACTGTGAGGATACCCAGAAAGTATATCCCCAACAGCAGCCCCCGGAAGTCTCCAAGATCCAAAGTCGGATTCATCATCGTATAGCTTGATCTTCAGCTTGCAGAATCTTGAAGGGTTCCTGAAACTTCACAACTAAAAATATGATCCGGGTCTTAAAAATAAGTCGGACCTATCAACACGTTACTCGGATTTTACAGCTTGATTTCAAACTAAGCCGGAACTTAGTCTCTGACGTCATCTGACACTCGTCATGGTCAAGTCATGTCATCTCATAAACATCCACAAGACGATCACGTTGGTGGGTCGCTGTTAAGGAACCGAGGCGTCGTTTCAATGCATACGCGGAGACCGATGCGACGTAATCATCACGTGGGTCCTTCCCAGTTCCTTCCGCGATGCATGGCGTTTGCACAGTGCTGTTTGCACGAATCTTGGCACAGGTAGGTGGTTATAAGAGGTGAGGATTTTCCTTCTCCTCTCTTCACCTGTTCCCTTTGCTGTTTCTTCGCATCCACATCTCCCCAGCGCACAGAGCTCTCCCTCCTCCCAGATTTCCTAGCGCCGCCCATCCAAGGTCACCGGCACACCGGAGAAATGGATTCCTCTTCCTCTTCCGGCTTGGCGGCGGCGGCGGCGACGGCTGCGGCAGAGAAGGAGAGCAACCGGGGAGTCTGGATCCCGTGCCTGCTCGACGATGAGAAACTCCAAGGTGTGGAGAATGAAGGTCTCCTTCACGGCGATGGCGGGCGGTTTCATGAAACCATCCCCCACCAGCAGCCGTGGCGGGTCCACTTCGGCACCCACCTCGACAGAGGTTTGTCCTTTCCTCCCTCATAATTCTTTTTCGAGGTGATTGATCATTAAGGTGTACAGCTCCACCATCTTCCCCCGAACTCCCTCTTAGAGATGAGTTCTTACACAGCTTTGTGCGAGGGGTATCTCGGCATTAGGCCGAGTCTCACTTTGTTTCGTTTCTACTTCCATGTCCGTAGAAACTCCATCACTGCCAGTAATCCTTATATTACCAGCACTATTAGCCTTTCTGTTAGACGCGAGCGTAGTTATCCACGCATTTCTGCCAGTGACTCGGTCAAACAATGGCCAGCCACTTTCTTCTACCATAAGGATATTCCTGCTCCCGGCAAAGCTACTGCTTTGCCGGCTTTCATCGACAGAGCCGCCACGGCCCAACCGTCTTGGGACGAGGCTCCTCCGGCTCTCAGTGGCGATCTGATCCTTGCTAAGAGGCGGATCGAATATCTGATAAAACACAAGGGCTTGAAAGGATCCGACCTAGTCCAATGCTGGGTCACACGCCGGATCTAGCCTCTCCAACACCACGGCGACCGTCTGATGCACTCCATTACGGCATCGAAGAATGATTCCCTCTGCATCAGTCCTAAGGCTTTAAAGCCACATGATTACATAAGTCAGATTAAATGGCTGATCAAGGAGCGGATTGAAAGAAAGATTCCGGACTTGTCTTTGGACATGCATACAGCGGAAGACCCTGTGGTTCCGGTAAATAATAAACCCTTTTATGTGTTTCACCCTTTAAGTTATTTCACAATACTGAGATATCTTTTTTCTTTTCAGCTTGCCGACCTCCCCGAGTCGGAATTTGCTCCACTCGAGGGATATCCTCTAGAGTTTTCTCAGGAGGCGGAATTAGTCCCACTACCGAACATTGTGCCCAGGAAGCGCAAGTCTCCAATAGTGGCCGTCGGCACAAAGGAGGTGCCAATCGTGAAGAGGTAACTTTCAACACAACTTCCGCCTTTGTACCTTACTCAAATTCGGCTTCCAAGATGTAATGTTTTTTATTCTATTACATTCTCAGAGCTAAGCAGCTCATCAAGGGTAAGGGGAAAGGAATTTCTTCGAAGCCCTTGCGGCAGACGAAGCTGACTATCGCTTCTCCTGCTGTAGCTCCTCCGACTCCTGCCCCACAACCCTCTGCAACACCGGTGATCATTCCTTCGCCGGTTGTCGCATAAGATCCGGCTCCTCCTACGGGGCCAGTGTCAACAACCGGATTTTTAATCCCAGATGCCTGTTATGTCATTCATCGCAATCCCAGAATTACCATTTTTGCGAGACATAACAGATTGGATATCACAGTACATCATCCATTACAAACCTTACATAAGGTCTTACACAAATAAGGATCTCATGATCCAGTCTTAATACAACAAGCAGCGGAAATAAAAGATAAGCGTAGTGGTGGGGTCCATCTTTAGGGGCACATGCAATGCTGACGAAGGCAGATAGTCCTAGTTATCATAGCCGTCCTGCTAGCCATCATCTTGGTAGTCGCCTTCATAGTCTGGCCATTATAATAGCCAGGGACAAAAGCCATGAGTACTCTTTGTTGGAGATATGCCCAAGAGGCAATAATAAAGTGGTTATTAGTATATCTTTATGTTTATGATAAATGTTTACATCCCATGCTATAATTGTATTAACCGGAAACATTAATACTTGTGTGTTTTGTAAACATAAAAGAGTCCCTAGTAAGCCTCTTGTTGACCTAGCTTGTTGATTAATAGATGATCATGGTTTCCTGATCATGGACATTGGATGTCATTAATAACAAGGTTATATCATTAGGAGAATGATGTGATGGACACACACCCATAGTAAGCGTAACATAAGATCAAGTCATTAAGTTCTTTGTAAGCTTTCAAATGCATAGTAACCTAATCCTTCACCATGAGGTTATGTTAATCACCATCACCGGATGGGTACTTTGATGACATCAAACACCGCTTAAATCGGGTGGTTATAAAGGTGTCATTGGGTATTCTGAAAGTATGTGTTGAAGCGCATGGACCAAGATTGGGATTTGTCCATCCATATGACGGATAGATATGCTCTAGGCCCTCTCGGTGGAATGTCATCTAGTTAGCTTGCAAGCATGTGACTAGGTCATAAGGGATGACATAACACGGAACGAGTAAAGAGTACTTATCAGTAACGAGGTAGAACTAGGTATGGAGATACCGACGATCAAACCTCGGATAAGTAGAATATCGCGTGACAAAGGGAATTGGTTTCGTATGTTAATGGTTCTATCGATCACGAAGTCATTGTTGAGTATGTGGGAGCCATTATGGATCTCCAGATCCCGCTGATGGTTATTGATCGGAGAGGTGTCTTCATCATGTCTGCATATTCACGAACCATAGGGTGACACACTTAAGGTTCGAAGTTGTTTTAAGTAGATATGGAATGTGAGTTGGAGACCGAATGTCTAATAGATTAGATCTTGGCTTTTATCTAGATTAGATCTGGGTTTTGTTCATTCTTGTGGTAGAATTTTTTTGTTTTCCATGCTACGAACCCATCAGTGGTATTAGAGCCATGTCTATGCGTAGATCTGTTGCACGAGTAGAACACAATGGTTTTGTGGGCGTTGGTGCTCATGCCATCTTTTGCTTTGTGTACTTTGCATCTTGCGGTATGGTGGGATGAAGCGGCTCGGGCTAACCTTACATGTCATCGCACATGAGACTTGCTCCACAGTTGACGTGCAACTCGTATTGCACAAGTGGCTTTGCGGGTGTCTGTCTCTCCCATCATAGTATAGATCCAATCTACACTTTGCACTTGATAGCACTTGTATCAACATTGTGGTTCAGTTTCGTAGGTAAGATCCGTTCTTATTCGAAAGCCCCAAACCACGTAAAACATGCAAAGAAAATTAGAGGCGTCTAACTTGTTTTTGCAGGGGTTTTGTGATGTGATATGGCCATCATGTGATTGTGATTATATTTGATGTATGCAATGATCCTTGTTGTAATATGGCAACGGCGAGAACTAATGGTTGTCTTTAATTCTGTTAAGACCTCGTGTCTATTCATCTTGTAATAGCTTTATTCCAAGTAGTTGTAATAGTTGCTAGTGATGATGGACAACCATGAAGCGGCGCCGACCTTGATGCAATCTTTGGTGATGATGGAGATCATGTCCGTGCTTTGGAGATGGAGATCAAAGGCATAAGAATAAAGGGCCATATCATATCACACTAATTATGAATTGCCTGTGATGTTAATCCTTGATGCATCTTGTATTGCTTAGATCGCGACGGTAGCATTATAAGATGATCCCTCTCACTAAATATCCAGTAATAAAGTGTTCATCCTTAGTTGGCACCGTTGCTAAGACTCGTCGTTTCGAAGCATCTCGTGATGATCGGATGTGATAGATTCTACGTGTGCATACAACGGGTGCAAGCCAGATTTGCACATGCGGATACTAAGGTTAACCTTGACGAGCCTAGCATGTACAGACATGGTCTCGGAACACGGAATACCAAAAGGTAAAGCATGAGTCATATGGATGATATGATGAACATGTTGATTGTTCGCCTTTAAAGCTACATCATCTCACATGATGATCAGACTTGGTGTAGTGGATTTGGTTCGTGTAATCACTAAAACAACTAGAGGGATGTTGTTTTGAGTGGGAGTTTATTTGTAATTTGGATTAGTCGAACTCAATTTATCATAAACACAATCAAAGTGAATTTGTTGTAGTCATTGGCATCCGTTCACCACCTTACGCTTAGTTATAGTTGAGATAATAGAACTATAGAAATTCTGGATATTTGCTTTACGAACTGGTATCGTATTTTTTTTTAGTGTCAATCTAAAGTTTAAAAGTCATATTGCAAACTTTCAGCAAACTTCGTATACTCTGTGAAGTTTAATAAACAGTATTAAATCAAGAGTAACAATTCCAGTGTTAGTATCTAATGTATCATGTTTGCCTCCATGATTCTTGATACTCAAAAGATTGTTTTTAATATCAAGTTTATCTAAGAGATGAAAGCAATGTTTCAGAAACCATCATATGTGAAAGGTATTGTGATATCTAAAACAATGTGTTGGTTACAACATGATAGAGTATATGTCCTCATATTTGATGAGAATTTGTGAAGGTTGGAGACGCTAGTCGTCCTAATCCTCCAAAAGGTTTTGGAAAAGAAACATTATACTCGCAATTCACCTTTATAAGCTATAGCGGCTTGATCATGAAAGTTGTCATGATAAGGATGAATGGAAGATGTAAGTAAAATGTTTACTACACTAAAAGATTACTAAAGAATGGAGTTTTGAAAGAATGCCAAACATTTGATGAAGGTGATCCACTTCAAAGTGCAAGTCCAAAGGTATTAGTATTTGACTATACACACTTTGTACTATGTGTCATGTGAATGACACCACTATTGATGTTGATAGATTCTTTTAAAAGAAAAGGAATTGTTGAAAGAGAATCTATAAAATATTTGGCAGAAAAGAAAAGATTGGAGATATCCAACTTAGGTATATAGAAGATACATGTTATGGCTGTATTCCTTAGTTGTTAAACAATGTGGTTCTGCGATATTGGATACCGAAATTGGTTGGTATGAAGTGTCATACAGGACAACACAATTCATGAACTGCAATGGACTAAGTAACTAGCAAGAGAATATGTGATGATGTTCATCGAAAACAAACAAAGGGTTGTTGTGTTGCTCGTTAACATCAAAGCTTGCCTTCAAGATTTGTTTCAATAATTGTTATTTTGATCAGGTATTATGACAACAAAGGTTGTTCAAATAATTACCGTATTCCATAATAGATGGATGATATACAAGTCTGGTTGGAGAAATAACGACCATAAAACTAATGCTAAAATGTCGCAAGACAAATAATTGAAAGATCACTTGCGAAGTGACATCACCGTTTAAATTATATTAGGGATACATGAAGAAACTCCATGTTGATGGATTTTTGGAGTCTTTCATTTTGATCAAATGACGCTTGTGATACTTTCCTGGAGATAATTAAAACTCCGTTCGTAGGACAAAAGAGGAACGAACGACTAACTGATTGGAATTTGTACATATTGATGTATATAGTCCATTATGTGTAGTCGTGGGCGATGGATTTCAACTTCATATGCTTTCTCCAAAGATTTGAGTGAGTATATGTATATACCTACTCAATAAGGAAGAAGTATGAAACCTTTGAAAAATGTTCAAAGACTTTCAAGATGAAGTGGAAAATTATTGTCACAAGAAAATAAATTTTTTTATGATTGGATCATAAAGATGTTTGAGTTACAAGTTTAGTAAAACACCTAAGATTTGAGGAATCGTTCCATGAATTTGCATTTCCCAAAACACCATAGGAGTATGGAGTGTTCAAGATATGTAATGAAACCTTGTTTGACATGGTAAGATCAAAGTTGTCATTTATAAAACTGCCATTATATTTTAAAGATTAAAGCTTTAGTGACTACCGCTTTTACACTGAAAAGAGCTCCATCGTGATCCGTTGAAATGACACCATATAAGTCATGGTTTGGGATAAAACCCAGGTTGTCCTTTCTTAAATTTTTGGTATGCTAGGCATAAGTAAAATGTTTACAACCAAAGTCGGATGAGCATGTCTTTGTAGGTTATTTCGAATAACCATTGGGTATTCCTCCATAACACCAAAGACAAAAGTGTTTGTCGCTTAGAATGTCGAGTTTCTTGAGAAGGAATTTTTGGTGAAAAGTCAAGTGGGAGGACAATAGAACTTTGACAAGGTTGTTGAACCTTGGCTAATATGTCTTGAGTTGCGCATCGGTGTAAGTGTCCCGGAGGCAGCAACAATGCTCATGGCTCACGTGCCTCAAAGGTTGTGGTCACGGAGATCTAAGTTACTATTGAACCAAGTAGGTCGGGTAAGTAATCAAATGCCAAGATTTGAGAGTTAAATCATTGTTGTTTGACAATGATGAACCGACTAAATGCAAATAATCAATGATGGGCCCTGACTTCGTTAAGTGGCTTGAAGCCATAAAATCCGTGATAATTCCATACACGAGAAATCAAGCTTTGAATTTGAAAGACCCTCTGGAAAGGTGCAATACCTTACAGTCGTATATGGATCTATAAAGAAATAGACATGGATGTTTCACATCTATGAAATAGTCGACATGTCGAAAAGAGTTTACGACAATGTTCAAGGAATTGACTATGATAAGATTTGATCTTTCATAGCGATATTTAGTCTGGACGGATTAATGTAGCAACCACTACATATATTTTGGTATATGGTAGTTGAACAAACAAAACAAGTTCTTCTAATAGAATGGTTACCTAGGATGTGTCCATGACACGATCCAAAGGGTTTTGTTAATTCAAAGGATGCTAAAAGAGTATGCAAAACTTCAATGGTTGAAGTGAGCATCGCAGAGTTGGAATCTTCACCGTGATGAAACCGTTAAAAGGTTTAATTTCATCAGAGACGATGAAGATGTTTGCATTTTGCAAGAATTTAAGTGGGAGCGCTAAGACATATTTCTAATACATTATGTGAAATACATATTGTTGATTAGAAATGATGTATCTTTTATTGACACAGGTTAAGAATTTCATTTCGATGAAAGACTTAGGCATAACCCAAGAATTAGGCATCAATGTCTATATGGATAGATTGAGGCGCTAATATGGTTTTGCCAAACATACATAGATAAGATGTTGAATGAGTTCAATATGGAAACAACAAGAAAGGTTCTTGACGCACGGAAAGGACTGAATCAAGATTCAAGTGTGTTGACACGAGATTCAAGTGTTTTGACACTTGGTGAAATGATAAGAATATTTTGATCAATCATTCTTTGAGATGTACACATCCAGATATGTCCTATGCTCTAAATGTTATGAGCATATACCAGAATGACTCATAAGATGATCATTGGATAATAGTAGGGATATTCCTATGATCTTTGGAAGAACTAAGAATATATTACTTATATAGTGGTGACAAATAGTTCATTGTAAATTGTTACATTGATACTAGTTTTGTCACAAATTAAGTTTATCTCAATTTAAACTATGGGTGGCACAATGTAATGGAAAGGAAGTTCCATAACGGATTTGGTTGAGTACCAAAGTTAAAACATTGTGACAGATACTACAACAAAAGGCTAAGTATATGACTGCTATTGTAACAGCAAATGAGGGCATTTGCGTCAAATAGTTTGTTATCAAACTAGGTGTGGTTCATAGCGGGATAATACTATGAAGATACATTGTATGACAATTGTATCAACATGATTTAATCCCAAGGAACTAAAGGTCTCACCAAAGGACCAAATTTATACAATGCCATCTCATTGGAGAATGAGTAATGCGTAGAGACGCAAGGAAATGCAAATACACACGGACCTGGAAGTGTCAGATCCGAAGATTATGTTTACCACTGGCAATAGTGTCTATACAACACCAGAAAGCCATAGGTGTTGAATGCACAATTTTTTAACTAGATTATTGACTCTAGTGCAAGTGGGAGATTGTTGGAGATATGCCCAAGAGGCAATAATAAAGTGGTTATTAGTATATCTTTATGTTTATGATAAATGTTTACATCCCATGCTATAATTGTATTAACCGGAAACATTAATACTTGTGTGTTTTGTAAACATAAAAGGGTCCCTAGTAAGCCTCTTGTTGAACTAGCTTGTTGATTAATAGATGATCATGGTTTCCTGATCATGGACATTGGATGTCATTAATAACAAGGTTATATCATTAGGAGAATGATGTGATGGACACACACCCACGTAGCATAAGATCAAGTCATTAAGTTCGTATTGCTGTAAGCTTTCAAATGCATAGTAACCTAATCCTTCGACCATGAGGTTATGTTAATCACCATCACCGGATGGGTACTTTGATGACATCAAACACCGCTTCGTAACTGGGTGGTTATAAAGGTGTCATTGGGTATTCTGAAAGTATGTGTTGAAGCGCATGGACCAAGATTGGGATTTATCCATCCATATGACGGATAGATATGCTCTAGGCCCTCTCGGTGGAATGTCATCTAGTTAGCTTGCAAGCATGTGACTAGGTCACAAGGGATGACATAACACGAAACGAGTAAAGAGTACTTATCGATGTGAGGTAGAACTAGGTATGGAGATCTTGATCAAACCTCGGATAAGTAGAATATCGCGTGACAAAGGGAATTGGTTTTCGTATGTTAATGGTTCTATCGATCACGAAGTCATCGTTGAGTATGTGGGAACCATTATGGATCTCCAGATCCTGCTGATGGTTATTGATCGAAGAGGTGTCTTCATCATATGCGCATATTCACGAACCGTAGGGTGACACATAAGGTTGAAGTTGTTTTAAGTAGATATGGAATGTGCGTTGGAGATGAATGTTGTTTGGAGTCTCAGTTGGATCCGGGACATCACGAGGAGATCCGGAATTATGCAGGGAATAAGATTCATATATTGGGGATCATTTTCTAAGTTAGGAAATGTTAGGAGTATTTATGGGGATTCTAGAAGGTTTCGGAATGTTCTGGAAGGTTCTAGAAGATTTCTTGGAGTTTGCTTGAAAACCAAGAAAGGATCAAGGAGTCTTTGTGGGGCAAGACACGGATTCGTGGGGGAGGAGGATTCCTCCCCCCTCCCAATCCGCCAGCCAAGGAGGGAGGGGAGTCGTACTAGGACTCCCCCTCCCATGGCGCCTCCCTCCTTTAAATAGAGGGGAGGGGGCGCCACCCCCTTGCACTCTCCCATAACAAACCCTGGCCGCCGCCTCTCTCCTCCTCCTTCCCTCTGCTCCGGCTTAGGCGAAGCCCTGCAGAATTCTCTACTCCACCACCACCACCACACCGTCGTGCTGCTGGGATTCTGTGGAGAAGATCTACTACCTCCATTGCTCATTTGGAGCAGGAGAGGAAGGTCTTCGACTCCACACGTGTGACCATTGAGCGCTGAAGCGTGCGTGCCTTGGAAGGATCGTCCACACGATCTTGAGATCGGCAAGAGATCGACTACATCAACCCCGATATCTAATCTCGTAACGCTTTTGGTTCTATGAGGGTTAGTACAGATCTATCTCGTTGCACATGTCTAATAGATTAGATCTTGACTTTTATCTAGATTAGATCTGGGTTTTGTTCGTTCTTGCGGTAGAAATTTTTTGTTTTCCATGCTACGAACCCATCACTCTTTAAGTACTCGCAAACTACCACTAACAAGTAGTATAGTTCTAAGTCAAAGTGCTAACTCTATGTTTAACTATAAAGTTAAGTTTGAAACCTAAGATGGGTTCTAAAACAAAGAAAGATAAAATAAAGTTCTAGAATCACTTAAGTTGGGAAGCTAGTGTCACAGTCACAACCCTGTTGTGGTCAAGTCAAGATTCATCATTCTTTTCACAAGTTATTTTGAAAACATCTGACAACAAAATAGTATGGCCATTCCAACTGTCCATAACATGAGCCGACTATTGAATAGTTTGACACTCTGCAGAGGTGGTACACTTTCACCACAAGATTCGATACATCTGTCAGGGATAACCCTGAATCATCATACTTAGTATGCAGATAATCAAACATAACCTTTCCTTTACACACCCTAGTATAAGCACCTCTCCTATGAGCATGGCCTCCCAACCATGACCATCTTTCTTCTTGGGCATTGCATAGGTGGACAACATTGAGAGGTAGCCTCAGCTCAAATCTCTCCCGCGAGGGAACTAATGCTAATGCATATAAACTTCCGGCTAAGCCTTACCCAATTCAGGTATTGTGGTTGTACGGTAAATTTGGAATGGTATCTCATCCGACTCCAACCATCAGTTTTTATAAAAGGGCTAAGGCTCATGCCTCAACATTTTCATCATCATAAACCATTTGTGTTTCTCAACACATGTCAAAACATCTCACTAGAATGACTCACCATTCCAAGGTTTTCACAATTCATTTTCACCAAGTGTTCCCATCTAAAGTGACTCAA
The DNA here is from genome assembly GCA_023614405.1 of Avena insularis. Classification (NCBI taxonomy): domain Eukaryota; kingdom Viridiplantae; phylum Streptophyta; class Magnoliopsida; order Poales; family Poaceae; genus Avena; species Avena insularis. Next base: position 500,109,283 of record CM042684.1, read on the forward strand.
GTTTTTATCTACTCTAAACTACCAAGTTAAGAGTGTTCACTAAGGTGGAAAGATGGGATCAATCTCATGCCATAGAATGACATCTAAAGTTATCTAAATAGGCCAAGTTTTATACTCTTTATGCTACCTTCAAAACAAGTAAGGGACTTTGGTAAAGTCAAGGAAGTAAAGCTTGGAAAGTAATACTTGGGGTAAGTAATAGTCAAAGTGGTATGACCAAAGCATGTCTAAAGCATCTTTGCTCATACATCTAGCTTAATTCTAGCTTGCTAAGCATTATACTTGCAAGGGTTAGCTTGCATTGTTAATGGTGGCTTGCCTTGGTTGGTGCAGTGGTTGAAGTTTTCTTACTCCTCTTGATAGAACTCCTCCTCCTCGAAAGCTTGGTCGGTACTATCGTCTATAAATACATAAGAAGTACACAATCACCAAACAATACTTAACTAGTCTAATTAGCACTCTAAGGCACACATGTGATGATCTATTATCATCACAAGCATCACAAGTTTTATTAACTAGTTTCATTCTTTTTATTTAAGAAAAGTAATTTCTACTCATTGAAAAATTAACTAAGATTTAATATTCACCACTTAAAATATGGGATCATGTGGACACATGTCATCACCACATATTCTAACATGTGGGGATGTAATTTAAGGGTTGGTTCATAATGACTTTGGTTTAAGTTCATTATTTAGTGATTTAAAGTGACTAGAAATGCCTATATAGCATTATTTTGGTACTAGTCCAAAGTCACTGCATGTAAACCTTAATATTATTACATAATCAGATAGGTATGGTTAAATGTGATTTTTGAGAGTTGGAATCAACTCAAAAGTTATCATGGTTGATTTTATAAAAATGTTTGAATGTGCAAAAGCTTCTGTCTTGTTATTTTTACTAGGAGAGATCTCTAACTCTAATTGAATTAAATCCAACGGGCTTGGATAGATCTTTTCAGTAGCTTTCTACCAAAATTAGAATCACTCTATTTGGATTTGTAAATCTCTCTGAATTGATTTTCAAACTAAGGGACACAACTAGGTTCAAAATAAAATAGAAAAATCCTAATTTGAATTAACTGGGTCACGCGGGAAAGCTAACGGGCCGGCCCAGTGACACTCCGCGGTGCGGGGCACAGCTGACAGGGGGGTCCAAAGGTCAGCGGCTCATAACACGCGAAGCGGTCCGGGGCGATGTGGGCCGTTAGATTAGAACTAGGATCGACGGCTGGGGCTCGTCGTCGATGACGAACAGGTCACCGGCGAGGACAAACCCTAGTGGCTCGGTGGGGGTGCTCTGGGAGCGTACCAGGGCTCCAGCGACGACGGCGATGGGGGCAAACGAACTGGTGGACGACGGCGAGCTCAGGGGTGGTCGAGGCAGCTCCGGGGGTGGACGAAATCAACGTCGCCTTCTCCTCCTCTGCTACGGGCTCCTCCGGCCAAATTCCGGCGAGCAAGTGCTCGCGCTGCTCCGGCTAGAGGTGGGGAAGGACCAGTGAGGTGAGGGGAGTGGAATGGTGTGAGTGGATTGTGCTAGGGTGGCCTCTATTTATAGCTTGACAAGGCGACCGAGAGGGATGGGCGAGCGGCTCCGGCGAGGGCTGCACATCGTGCTACTGGCATGGCTCGAGGTAGGGGACGGTGGCTGGTCTACTAGCAGTGCTCTAGGACTTAAATGCAGGCTTAGGGGCAGTGGCATTTGGTCAGGCGGTGCTCACGCTCTGAGCGGCAGAGGCGGTGGCTGTGGTGCAATTGGCGGCGAACGGGCATGTCTGGGGGGTTCACTGGGTCGTGGTGGAGCGGTGAGTGCGGGCTGCGATCGAGGGGCGGCGTGTGCACGTGTGTCGGGCATGGCGCTCTGGCGCGTGCTCGGCATGGCGCAGACACTCTGGGCGCGGCGCGCTGCGGGTGGTCCACGGCTCGGCTGTGCTCGGGGAGGGGACAGAGGGTGGCGGTGAGGTCTGGGCTAGCTCATAGACATGGCGAGAGAGAGAGGGGCGGTCTGCTACAGCGAGGGCAAGTTAGGCCGGCGACATGGTGCTCGGGGTGGCATGGCACTACTGCTAGGGACAAAGGGGTGAGGTGCTTAGGCTCTAGTTAGATCATTTGGAGACAGAGGGAGTAAATGGAGATCAAACGGGGGCAAAACCCCGTAGAAAACAGTGAGCTAGGTTTAGAGTGTAATTCATGCCTGCCAAGTGTTTGTGAAAATGGCCGCAAGAATTTTACTTATGAATTTTGAAAAGATTTTTGGTGGGTATGTTAGTAATAAGCTTGAGACTCTGTAGGTGCTTGGGTTTGGAAAATGGAGCTCATTTGAGTGGTTTTTGAAATAGTGGGATCTTCCCATATGAACTAGATTCAATTTTCAAAAGCCATTTAAAAATAGTGTTTGAAAGTTTTTGGCAGATCACAAAGTGGGCCTTGGTACATCATTATGTGTACTAGCAAGGGGTGCAAAGATCCACAGTGAGCTAGGAGTACTAGTAATAGCCAAAGTAGGCATGATGATTAAAATGGCACAAATGACCATTTCATTCTTTTATTCATTTTGATTTGTTTTTCTTTGGGATTTGTTTGGGAATGATCTAGATGATGTTTATTTCACCTAAGAATCATTTTACCAGCAATGGATCACTTAATCATGGCAATTTAAAACAACTCCTATTTTAAATGCACACCCAATATGAATGCTTTAATAATTTTAATTGGAAAAGTTTTTGTTAACCCTAATTTTGATGATTTGGATCTTAATAACCTTGGATTGAAGTTTTGGGATGTTACAAACCTTCCCCCCTTAAACAAAATCTCATCCCGAGATTTACAAAGAAAACTAGGAACTAAAGAGATCTGGGAACTCTGTCCTAATGTAATCTTCTCGCTCCCAAGTGGCTTCGTCTTTGGTATGGTTGCTCCATTGAATCTTGAGAAACTTGATACTCCTGGTCCTGGTGGTTCTGTAAGCTTCTTCTAGGATACGGATGGGTACTTCACGATATGTCAGGTCATTGTTGATCTCCATAACTCTGTGATCGATGTTCTTGAATACTTCAGTCTTCTCTGGCACTTCCAGGCATTTACGAAGTAACGAGATATGGAACACATTATGGATGGCTGACATCTCTTCAGGTAGTTCCAGTTGATACGATACTTCTCCTCGATGGTTGAGAATCTTGAAGGGCCCGATATATCTGGGGGCTAACTTTCCTTTCAGACTAAAGCATTGGGTTCCTTTCAATGGCGAAACCTTGAGATATACAAAATCTCTGACATTGAAAGTTAGGTCTCTCCTTCTCTTGTCAGCATCACTCTTTTGTCTGGATTGGGCAGTTTTGAGGTGCTCATGGACTTTGTGAACTTTCTCTTCAGCTTCTCGGAGAATGTTGGGTCCAAAGATCTGACTCTCTCCTATTTGCGACCAATTCAAAGGGGCACGACACTTTCTTCTGTATAGGAATTCAAATGGTGTCATCTGCAAACTAGCTTGATAACTATTGTTATATGAGAATTCTGCGAAAGGCAGTCAGTCTTCCCATTTTGATCCGTATTCCAACACACAAGCTCTAAGCATATCCTCTAAGATCTGGTTGACTCTCTCAGTTTGTCCATCAGTGTGCGGGTGATACGCGGTGCTGAAATTCAACTTGGTGCCTAATCCTTCCTGGACTTTCTGCCAAAACCTCGAGGTAAACTGGGTTCCTCGGTCTGATACTATAGTTTTGGGGGTTCCATGCAGACTAACAATCCTAGCAATGTACAGCTCTGCTAGCTTCGCACTCTGGTAGGTAGTCTTGACAGGTATGAAGTGAGCTACCTTGGACAGTCTATCAACTATGACCCAGATTGAGTCATTTCCCCTACTGGAAGTAGGCAAACTGGTCATAAAGTCCATTCCGACGGAATCCCATTTCCATTCCGGAATCTGCAATGGTTGTAGCAGTCCTGCGAGTCTATGATGTTCTACTTTGACTCTTTGACAGATGTCACACTTGGCGATGTAGCTTCCTATTTCTCTCTTCATCTTGTGCCACCAAAATTGCTCTTTCAGGTCTTGATACATCTTCGTTCCTCCGGGGTGGATAGAATAAAGAGTATCATGAGCTTCCTTCATGATAACTTGCTTCAGCTCCGAATCTGCTGGCACACAGATACGGCCTTTGTACCACAGAACTCCTTCTTCGTCTTCAGTGAATCCAGGTACCTTTCCTGTACTAATACGACGTTTGATTCCATCGATACTTTCATTTCCCTTCTGGGCTTCCTTGATTTGGCTAATCAAAGTGGGTTGAAGTTCAATGCTAGCTAAGAATCCTTTGCTAACTAGCTCAGTTCTAAACTGCTCCAACTCCTCATACAAACTTGGCTGCTTCTCCTTGATCATGGTGTTTAGCCTACACGGCAATCTGCTAAGAGCATCCGCTACCACATTGGCTTTACCGGGGTGATAGTGAATGTCAAGGTCATAATCCTTGATTAACTCTATCCATCTCCTTTGTCTCATATTCAGCTCCTTCTGAGTGAAAATATACTTCAAGCTTTTGTGATCCGAGTAAATCTCACAGCGATTACCCATCAGATAATGACGCCATGTCTTCAGTGCCAAAACTACGGCTACTAATTCAAGATCATGGGTCGGATAGTTCTGCTCATCTTGCTTGATTCTGAAGACAGATAAGCGATGACTTTGCCTTCTTGCATCAATACACATCCGAGACCAATCTTGGATGCATCACAATACACATCAAACGGCTTCTTGATATCTGGCATGATTAATATTGGGGCTGATATCAATATCTTCTTCAGCTCTTGGAAACTGGCTTCATATTTGTCAGTCCATTCAAACTTCTTGTCCTTCTTCAACAATTGGGTCATGGGTCTGGCGATGCTTGAAAATCCTTCGACGAACTTGCGGTAGTATCCCACTAATCTGAGAAATGCACGGACTTGGGTTTGAGTGGTTGGGGCTTCCCATGCTTCGACATCTCTGATCTTGGCGGGATCAACAGAAACTCCTCCGGCAGACACAATATGTCCTAGGAATCCTACTTCTTTGAGCTGTAACACCCTCAAATCGGCCCTATGCAAGTTTCAGCGCTTCCCACCAAACCCGCATAGAAACGATTCAAGGATGCCCACCAGGCACTTTCGTGCGGGTGGAAAACGAAGTAATACCATTACACATTAGTCCACGATGGAACCCACAAAACATATATATACAACAACGACTCCATGAGTCAAGAATACAGATATACTATACAAAGATTCAAATCACCTTGAAAACGATAGAGCGTCCGACTACGGACAAGAGGCAAATGGGGCTAAGAGCCCTGAAGAATAACCAATGGCGTCCATAACCCTTCCCAGGCCAAGCCGGAAGGGTAACCCTGCTAACGACGTCGATCTCAAACCTGCTAAAACAAAAGGGGTGCCGACAAAGGGCAAAAGAAAAAGAGGAGCGTTAGTACTGAGGCCAGTACACGACGAGGCTAGAATTCGGCGGCTCTCTCCTACATAGGTATGGTGGACTGAAGCGACAACGCAGCAACACTAAACAACCTATAGAGACTCAGTACAACTATCGGCTATTAGAGAGAGATAAGAAAGACCTATTCGGAACCACCTGATACTAACACCATTCATACCCATCCTGGTATTCCCCCTCGAGACCAAACGAGGAAGTCAAACCGAGGAACTCACACAGTTGGCAGTTTTATTCATTCCATTATAGTTGCAGCACTTACTAGTCAGATATAGATAGCATGAGTCATCCTGAAGCATAAGTAGTGGGCAGTTTTTAATTAACCATTCCGTGGTAGTTGGAACATTTACTAGTCAAGTATAATTGTCCTGAGGAATCCCAAAACCCAGCAGTTGTTGGCACTTTTATCACATTCCATTGGAGTTGCAATACTTACTAGGCAGGTATAGTATGACACAGATCACCACAGATCCACCAGTTGTTGGCATTTTAATATCCATTCCGTGATAGTTGAATCTGATTACTAGTCATATATTAAGTCAAGTTTATAGCACTACTTTAGTTATGTTTGTCTATGATCGATATACTGTGCTCCAAGTCGTCCATAACCGCGGACACGGCTTTCAAAAAGATTTACCCTACAGGGGTGCACAAATAGCAACACACACACGATCAACCTCGGAAAAACCAAATCAAAACCCAACGAGGCTTTCACGACAAAGCAATCACAGGATTCATAAAATATTTTAGGGGGCCACCCCATTAAGCTACCCGCAACGAAGTTGGGCGGCTCCGAGACGGACCCAAGGTTTGCGCCAATGGATGTAAACAACTAGGAACTCGAAAGTGTGACTGGGCTTGTCGATACCGCGAAAACACTCCGCAATTCCTAAACAGTACAGGTGCTCCACGCATAATCGTAAAGAAAGCAGTAAAGCATGGCATAGGTACAGGATAGTAATAAAACCCCAAACTAGTGTGTGGCCCCAAGAAATAAGAAATGAATCAAGCTCTGGCTAAGGGGGATTCATAGACTCTCTCGTATGTGGATAGTGCGAATAGTCAAGGAACAGGTATCAAGTACTCGCGGTCCTACGGGACACAAGTGAGTGTGGAAGAACCAAATAACATCTATTGCCCACCGATGCCTCTACATTAGTTATATCTAGCATTTTAATAGTTGTATTTAATGTCATGATCATCTCCACCATTAAGAATCTCCACCATTTATCATGTGCCAACTTGCCATCAATGGTGGAACGACAACAACGCGAAGCAACACATAAGCAAGCAACTACGACTCGCAAGGCCGACTATCTATCAAACAACAGGCAATAGGATGTGTCCATGGCAATATAGAGGCTGCAAGGAATATAAATGGTCCACGGAAACTAAAGCATCGTAACACGGATAGCAATAGATCAAGAGGAGAAAATAAAGACTGTAAAGCAAAATAGGTAGAAAGGGGGAGATGCTCGCCTGGGAAACACTGCCGACGGATCATATCCGGAGAACTTGTCGATACTCGCATCCACTCATCGGCCTAATCCGCGAAGAAGCAAACACTAGAAGAAACACCGGATGCAATATTTAATACCACGGCAGAAGATCCGGCATGATTATGATATGATGCATGGCATGGCACAGATGCGGTGCAATTAGGCAATATTAAGCGGAACTGGGGTCCCGATAATTAATTACACGGTTCAAGTTATTTAGAACCCCCGCAATTTAAATGTTGGATTAGCAAGACAAAACATGGCATCGGTTCGCTACACCAATTTAAATGGAGTCCGGAATAAGACTAGAATAGCCCGCATATAGACTCCATATTTAATTATGAGTGAATCGGCATAATGCCCCCAAAACCACCAAACATGTATGCAAGTATGAATAATTTAATATGCAACAAGGTTTATATTACATTTTATAAAATAGGGTTCGAAAAAGAGGATCGCACATAGGGTTCGGCGATCTTGGGGTTCGATGTGGTTCAGGTTCGGATTCGCGATGGAGGACTTGGCGTTCCGTGTCGGCGACCTTGACGTCCGGGTTCTCGGGCATCGCAGCCGGGAAGGAGAACTTGTCACATCCGTGGAGATCTTGGTTCGGCCTCGGTCAAAGCGTTCGGAAGCAGATCTTGGTGTTCCGGGCATCCTCCGGTCGGGGTCTCGGCGTCCATGCAGAAGATCAAGTCGATCCACGGGGTTCGGTCTTCGGGGCCGTGTGGTAGATCTTGTGGTGTCGGCTTCGTTGGCTAGAGGTGAACTCCAATCTTTGGAAGATCTTGGGCAACAAACTTCAGGAAGACTCACGGTGTTCCAGAGACAGAACAAAAGGACATAGCAGGGCACAACCTTGTTGTTGGGCAGCAGCACGGGCCACCAGGGCACCCACATGGTTGGGACACGGAGCAGCACGTATTAGCCATTGCAGACACGTGCCAAGGGCGGAAAGACGCGTTGCAGAGCTGCAGGTGCACACACAAGAGCAAGTAGCATCTCGTAGTGCACCACGCGCGTGGTCGGGTCAACAGAGGAGCGATGAGGTGGTTCTGCGGTGGTTGTCACAGGGCTCGCCGGAGTGGCGGTGACAACGGCGTCGCTGGGTGAGGCTAGAGGTCCTGGTGGCAGCGGGCTGCAGGAGATGACACGGGCAGGGCAGGGCCCTAGCGGCAGCTCGGCTCGAGGAGAAGACTACCGAGGCGGCAGCAGCGAGGCGGACGGGTGGGCGCCGGAGCACCAGGGAGAAGGGCGACCGGGGCGAGGTACTCCCACGACGAGCAGCACGTAGGGCGGCCATCGGAGGAGCTTGGCCGGAGGAGTTGTGGCGCCGATGTAGAAATAGGTCGGCGCGGGGTTGACGCAGAGGCGGCGGCGACCAGAGGCCGACAGAGACGAGGGTCGCGGGATGGCCGGATCGGAGGAGGCCCGAGCGGTGGGGTTGGGGATCCGGAGGCCGCGGTGGCGCAGGGGCCCATGGCGGCGGTGGAGCTTGGTGCAGGGCCGGTCCGCGCAGGCAGGTCGGCCTGGCGGGCTTCAGGCGGCACACGGGGTAGCTGGCGGGGCCGGCAAGGGAGGTCCGGCCAGAAGGCGTCTGGGCAGGAAAGCTCCTGTGATGGCGCCTTCCAGCCCAGCGGAGGAGGCGGCGGTGACGACCGTGAGGTGAGAGGGAGCCACGGGGATAGAGGTAGGTGGCTTCGGGCGGTTCATGATGGTATGGGGATGGGTTGCGTGTGCGCGTCTGCAAGGTGGGGCCAGGCGACGTGGGGGGAAGTGCCTAGGTGGACGATGCGGTGAGGTGGGGAGAGAAAACGGGGAAGGTGGGGTGTGGTCGGGGATAGGGGAGAGCGAGGTGGGGCCAGTGGGTGGGTGTGCGTGGGGATCGGGCGGGATATGGTGGTGGGGCGACCAGGTGGAGCGATGGTTGGGCAGGTGGCGGTGGGAAACGTGCAGGGGCGGCGGGGTGTGGTTCGGTGCAGAGCAGGGTGGGCAGGTGGAGGGGAGTGGGGCCAGGAGGGATGAGGTGGTGCACAGGGAGTGGCCGGGGTGAGGTGGCGATGGGGTGGGAGTGGTGAACAGGTGAGGGTGGCGGCTGGGCTAGATAGGCTGGATAGACTAGGTTTGGCTAGATATTTTTAGACTAGGGTTTGGAGGTGGCCGACCAGGCTTTCGGGCCTGGCGGGCTGCCTCCTAAAAACAATTTGAAAATTTTATTTATTTAAAACGGGGCTTTTGCAAACCGTATTTAGACCAACCAAAATATTCCAGAGACCCGGGTTTTGTATTTGAATAAAGACGGGGCTTATTTAGAAAAACAAAATAGGTTTTCGAAAATAGTTTTGAGACAAATCATGCATGATGATGACGATGCTCAAATGCAATGTGGCATGATGACATGAGCATGCAGTCATGATGATGCAATGCACAAAAACACAGTGATTTTCTAGTAGTGGTTTTTGCGGGGCGCCACAATTCGACACCACTAACAAGGGATCTCACCCTCGAGATCCGCCTCATGGTACCGGGAAGAAGGTCGGAGGTCTAAATCTTCTCGCTTCATGTAGATCCCCGCGACACCACTAACAAGAGGTCGTTGTCCGTGATCGTCGAGAGAACACTCCGGGAAACAAAGGGCGAAGGTAAAGGTATCCACAAGTAAAGCCACCTCTAACCTCGATAGAAAGAGAGAACCGATGCATTCTCATCCACTTCAATGTACATGAGCAAATAGAGTGAGTAGTCAGCATGGGGGCCAATCCATCACGCACCCAAACTATTACTCCACACAATCAGTAGAAAAGCATGCAGCCATTCTCGGAATTCAGACTGAAGATCTCGACAACGAGGTTCGGAAACAAAGGAGTGATGCAGACTCTGCATCGGATCTGGCGTAGATGATGTCATCGCGTTGGAAAAACACCGGAAGACACAAAGGAGGAACAACGAGAAGTCCAACAAAAGACGGATTCCTCAGATAGCATGAAGTCCGGAGGTAGAAACACCGTTGCCAAAGGAGGAAGCGAAAACCCTGAAGGTACGACGGAAACCCAACCACGAGAAATCCTGGACTCGAAGAAAAGATAAGAGAGTAGAATTAAAACACGCAGAGGGAAGAGGAGAATAGCAGAGGATAAGGAGTAAAAGCAAACCTAATCAGATCTATCCAACCGATTTTTCAAACTAGTTTTGACACTCTACATCGGTCGTTAGCTAGGTTATCCTACAGGCTGGACAAGTGGGGTATCGTAACTGCTGAGCTCTGATACCACTCCGTAACACCCTCAAATCGGCCCTATGCAAGTTTCAGCGCTTCCTGCCAAACCCGCATAGAAATGATTCAAGGACGCCCACCAGGCACTTTCGTGCGGGTGGAAAACAAAGTAATACCATTACATATTAGTCCACGATGGAACCCACAGAACATATATATACAACAACGACTCCATGAGTCAAGAATATAGATATACTATACAAAGATTCAAATCACCTTGAAAATGATAGAGCGTCCGACTACGGACAAGAGGCAAATGGGGCTAAGAGCCCTGAAGAATAACCAATGGCGTCCATAACCCTGCCCAGGCCAAGCCGAAAGGGTAACCCTGCTAACGACGTCGATCTCAAACCTGCTAAAACAAAAGGGGTGCCGACAAAGGGCAAAGGAAAAAGAGGAGCGTCAGTACTGAGCCTAGTACACGACGAGGCTAGAATTCGGCGGCTCTCGCCTACATAGGTATGGTGGACTGAAGCGGCAACACAACAGCACTAAACAACCTATAGAGACTCAGTACAACTGTCGGCTATTAGAGAGAGATAAGAAAGTCGTATTCGGAACCACCTGATACTAACACCATTCATACCCATCCTGGTATTCCCCCTCGAGACCAAACGAGGAAGTCAAACCGAGGAACTCACACAGTTGGCAGTTTTATTCATTCCATTATAGTTGCAGCACTTACTAGTCAGATATAGATAGCATGAGTCATCCTAAAGCATAAGTAGTGGGCCGTTTTTTATTAACCATTCCGTGGTAGTTGGAACATTTACTAGTCAGGTATAATTGTCTTGAGGAATCCCAAAACCCAGCAGTTGTTGGCACTTTTATCACATTCCATTGGAGTTGCAATACTTACTAGGCAGGTATAGTATGACACAGATCACCACAGATCCACTAGTTGTTGGCATTTTAATATCCATTCCGTGATAGTTGAATCTGATTACTAGTCATATATTAAGTCAAGTTTATAGCACTACTTTAGTTATGTTTGTCTATGATCGAGATACTGTGCTCCAAGTTGTCCATAACCACGGACACGGCTTTCAAAAAGATTTACCCTACAGGAGTGCACAAATAGCAACACACACACGATCAACCTCGGAAAAACCAAATCAAAACCCAACGAGGCTTTCACGACAAAGCAATCACAGGATTCATAAAATATTTTAGGGGGCCACCCCATTAAGCTACCCGCAACGAAGTTGGGCGGCTCCAAGACGGACCCAAGGTTTGCGCCAATGGATGTAAACAACTAGGAACCCGAAAGTGTGACTGGGCTTGTCGATACCGCGAAAACACTCCGCAATTCCTAAACAGTACAGGTGCTCCACGCATAATCGTAAATAAAGCAGTAAAGCATGGCATAGGTACAGGATAGTAATAAAACCCCAAACTAGTTTGTGGCCTCAAGAAATAATAAATGAATCAAGCTCTGGCTAAGGGGGATTCATAGACTCTCTCGTATGTGGATAGTGCGAATAGTCAAGGAACAGGTATCAAGTACTCGCGGTCCTACGGGACACAAGTGAGTGTGGAAGAACCAAATAACATCTATTGCCCACCGATGCCTCTACATTAGTTATATCTAGCATTTTAATAGTTGTATTTAATGTCATGATCATCTCCACCATTAAGCATCTCCACCATTTATCATGTGCCAACTTGCCATCAACGGTGGAACGACAACAACGCGAAGCAACACATAAGCAAGCAACTACGACTCGCAAGGCCGACTATCTATCAAACAATAGGCAATAGGATGTGTCCATGGCAATATAGAGGCTGCAAGGAATATAAATGGTCCACGGAAACTAAAGCATCGTAACACGGATAGCAATAGATCAAGAGGAGGAAATAAAGACTGTAAAGCAAAATAGGTAGAAAGGGGGAGATGCTCGCCTGGGAAACACTACCGACGGATCATATCCAGAGAACTTGTCGATGCTCGCATCCACTCATCGGCCTAATCCGCGAAGAAGCAAACACTAGAAGAAACACCGGATGCAATATTTAATACCACGGCAGAAGATCCGGTATGATTATGATATGATGCATGGCATGGCACAGATGCGGTGCAATTAGGCAATATTAAGCAGAACCGGGGTCCCGATATTTAATTACACGGTTCAAGTTATTTAGAACCCCCGCAATTTAAATGTTGGATTAGCAAGACAAAACATGGCATCGGTTCGCTACACCAATTTAAATGGAGTCCGGAATAAGACTAGAATAGCCCGCATATAGACTCCATATTTAATTATGAGTGAATCGGCATAATGCCCCCAAAACCACCAAACATGTATGCAAGTATGAATAATTTAATATGCAACAAGGTTTATATTACATTTTATAAAATAGGGTTCGAAAAAGAGGATCGCACATAGGGTTCGGCGATCTTGGGGTTCGACGTGGTTCAGGTTCGGATTCGCGATGGAGGACTTGGCGTTCCGTGTCGGCGACCTTGACATCCGGGTTCTCGGGCATCACAGCCGGGAAGGAGAACTTGTCGCATCCGTGGAGATCTTGGTTCGGCCTCGGTCAAAGCGTTCAGAAGCAGATCTTGGTGTTCCGGGCATCCTCCGGTCGGGGTCTCGGCGTCCATGCAGAAGATCAAGTCGATCCACGGGGTTCGGTCTTCGGGGCCGTGTGGTAGATCTTGTGGTGTCGGCTTCGTTGTCTAGAGGTGAACTCCAATCTTTGGAAGATCTTCGGCAACAAACTTCAAGAAGACTAACGGTGTTCCAGAGACAAAACAAAAGCACATAGCAGGGCACAACCTTGTTGTTGGGCAGCAGCACGGGCCACCAGGGCACCCACATGGTTGGGACACGGAGCAGCACGTATTAGCCATTGCAGACACGTGCTGAGGGCTGAAAGACGCGTTGCACAGATGCAGGTGCACACACAAGAGCAAGCAGCATCTCGGTAGTGCACCATGCGCGTGGTCGGGTCAACAGAGCGGCGATGAGGTGGTTCTGCGGTGGTTCTCACAGGGCTCGCCGGAGTGGCGGCGACGACGGCGTCGCTGGGTGAGGCTGGAGGTCCTGGCGGAAGCGGGCTGCAGGAGATGACACGGGCAGGGCAGGGCCCTAGCGGCGGCTCGGCTCGAGGAGAAGACTACCGAGGCGGCAGCGGCGAGGCGGACGGGTGGGCGCCGGAGCACCAGGGAGATGGGCGATCGGGGCGAGATACTCCCATGATGAACAAAACGCAGGGCAGCCATCGGAGGAGCTTGGCCGAAGGAGGAGTTGTGGCGCCGATGTAGAAGTAGGTCGGCGCGGGGTTGACGCAGAGGCGGCAGCGACCAGAGGCCGACAGAGACGAGGGTCGTGGGATGGCCAGATCGGAGGAGGCCCGAGCGGTGGGGTTGGGGATCCGGAGGCCGTGGTGGCGATGGGGTGGGAGTGGTGAACAGGTGAGGGTGGCGGCTGGGTTAGATAGGCTGGATAGACTAGGTTTGGCTAGATATTTTTAGACTAGGGTTTGGAGGTGGCCGGTCAGGCTTTCGGGCCTGGCGGGCTGCCTCCTAAAAACAATTTGAAAATTTTATTTATTTAAAATGGGGCTTTTGCAAACCGTATTTAGACCAACCAAAATATTCCGGAGACCCGGGTTTTGTATTTGAATAAAGACGGGGCTTATTTAGAAAAACAAAATAGGTTTTCGAAAATAGTTTTGAGACAAATCATGCATGATGATGACGATGCTCAAATGCAATGTGGCATGATGACATGAGCATGCGGTCATGATGATGCAATGCACAAAAACACAGCGATTTTCTAGTAGTGGTTTTTGCGGGGCGCCACATCAGCCAAAACTCACACTTGCTGAACTAGGCATACAACCGATGCTCTCTCAGGGTTTCTAGGATGATTCTTAGATGCTGCTCATGCTCTTCTTCTAACTTGGAGTAGATAAGGATGTCGTCGATGAACACAACTACAAACTTATCTAGGAAATTCATAAAGACCTTATTCATGAGGTTCATGAAATAAGCAGGGGCATTGGTTAATCCAAAAGACATAACCGTATACTCGTATAAACCATAGCGAGTAGTAAAGGCGGTCTTCGGAATATCCGTTGCACGAATCTTAAGTTGGTGATAACCAGTCCTAAGATCAATCTTTGAGAATACCTGAGCTCCAGTTAACTGATCAAATAGATTCTCTATCTTTGGCAAGGGGTACTTGTTTTTTATGGTGACGTCATTTAGCATTCTGTAATCTGTGCACAAACGGTTGCCTCCATCTTTCTTGTCGACGAATAATACTGGTGATCTCCATGGCGATGCGCTTGGTTGAATCAAGCCTGTTGCTAACATAGCATCCAACTGCTTCTTCAACTCTACTAACTCTGAGGGGTTCATGCTATAGGGTCTCTGGGCTATGGGTCCGGTTCCGGGGATTAGTTCGATAATGAACTCAATATCCCTATCCGGGGGCATACCTAGCAATTCATCTGGGAATACGTCGGGGTATTCATAGACTACTCTTACTTGGTATATGGTGGGTAGGGCTAGACTCTTGTTGCACTTGAATTGACGGGGTAAGGTTTCAGATATATGCTCTACTATGACTCCAGAGCTACTGGTCATGGTGATGGCTTTCTTAGCACAGTCTATCATTCCTTTATGCCTTGACCTCTAGTCCATACCTAGTACTACTTCCAATCCTTTGGTTCCAAGTACTATAAGGTTGGCATAAAAATCTATTCAATGTATTCTGATAGGTACAACTTTGCAAATTTTTCTAGCTTTTGTAGTTGATCCGGGGATTTGAACTATCATGACATGCTTCAGGTTGGTTGGGTGAATCTTACTAATGCATGCAAATTCTTCGGTGATAAATGAATGTGATGCTCCCGAATCAAACAATACTCTTACTAAAACTGAGTTGACAGAAAACATACCCAGCACTACATCTGGCGCTTCTTGGGCTTCCTCAGCATTCATGTGGAAGAGACGACCGTTGCGGTTGTGAGGGTTCCCTAGGGCAAATCTTCTCCCTGGTTGAACACGATGCTGCTGTTGAGCTGGGGCATTCACATTGGCAGTGGCGGCAGTCTTCTTGGGACACTCATTGGAATAGTGACCCTTCACTCCACACTCGAAACAAGTGATCTGGGACTTGTCCTTTGCTGCGACGGGCACAACATTGTTGCCGGTTCTGGGTGCAGTGTTGTTGTTATTGTTCTTGGGAGGAGCACGGTTGAAATTGTTGGTCTTGCCGGAGTTGTGATTGGTGTTTCCTCTGAACTTCACATTGCCTCCACTACGGTTGGGGTAGCTGGGGCGAGACATTGGGGGTCGGTTGTTCCTTGGTGCATATCTTGGTGAGGGGTTGGGTCGGTACTTCTGGTGACTACTGGATCCAGATTGCTGCATCATATGACGTTTGCGGTTGTCGTTTGCCTGATTAATCTTCCCTTCCATCTGAATGGCAGAGTCGACTAGCTCTTCGAGATCCTCGAAGCGGATGTTGACGAGGACAGTCTGCATCTCATCATGCTGTCCGTTCAAGAATCTCTCCTTCTTCTTGGCCTCTGTGTTGATCTCATCAGGGGCATATCTTTCCAGCGACATGAACCTGTCACGGTATTCTACCATAGTCATTCTGCCTTGCTTCAAGTCGTGGAACTCATCCCTCATTCTGGTGACTAGACCCTGCGGCACGTGGGTGCGGCTGAACTTGAGTTTGAAGGCTTCCCATGTCATCACTTGACCATGGTTCATATTGCGGATACTAGTCCACCAAGCTCTTGCATCTCCCGCCAGATAGTGGGTGGCGAAGAGAACTTTCTCGTTGTCATCAACTCCTGCAACTTCTAAGTTGTTTTCCATGGTCTGTAACCAGTCATCAGCATCTAGTGGGTTTTCATCTTGGTTGAAGATTGGGGGATTGGTATTCTGGAAGTTTTTGAGTTTGGATCCATGGTGATCCTGGTTTCCATGGTTCTGGTTGTTGAGAGCCATCTGGGCGATCTGCTGCAATGTTGCTAAGTTAGCTTGGCGTTTTGCCCTGCTTGCTTCTCTGTCTGCGATGAGATTCTGCAAGATCTGTAGCATTGGGTCTTGTGACGAGCTGCTCCCTCCTTGGTTTCCACGAGTCATCTGAAGATTGAGGTAGATAAAGGGGTAAGATGGAAATTTCTAAGGTTCATGGTTTTAGTTTATAGACTAAAACTTTGAGTTTGACTCCGGTTGGAAACTAACTTCATTTCATTCATGCAAACAAGCACACGATACAAACACACACCACAACAATAAAGGAAAACAGATGGTTTGAAGAACCATTTGGCAATCTACGACAAAGTGGGACCGATACATCTCATGCTACGACAGTGCTCTAGAGCATCTACTCATCGTCGATGAAGTCGGAGTCCTCATTGTCAGTGTAGAAGTCCACTGCATCCTCCTCCAGAAAGTCATCATCATTGCTAAGGTAAGAATCCATGTCTCCCTGGATGTCTTCACCCTCCTCTTCTTCCTCCTTTGCTGCAAGCTGAGCTTCTTACTCCTTGACGGTCTTCTCGAGGTCGGCCACCTTCTTGCAAAGACGGGCGATGGTGCGATCCTTCTTCTCGCACTGGAGGCAAAGAGACTGATGGTCCTTAACTAGCAGTGAGAAAGTCTAGGCCTTCTGGGCGGCGATGGCACGGTTGTGGTTGGCGAACTCCCTGACATTGTCCGATTCCTTCTGGCGATCGTACATCAGGAAGTCAAGGTACTCCACTTGACGCTTCAGCTCTAGGTGACTAGGCATCTCCATTGGCATCCCCATGAAGTCACGTCTTGCATAGTGACCAAAACGGGTTCCCTGGAGTTGGTTGACACTAAGGGCACATAGACGTTGATACATTGCAAATGTATCTATAATTTTTGATGTTCCATGCTTGGTTTTATCTACTTTCTTATGTTTTGTCCACACTTTGGAGTACTTTTCAGAAAATGAATATTCTCGGAATTGGACGGGACAAAAGCCAAAGTTACTATTTTCCCGGAAGACTCACGGAGCCAGAAGGAGAGTCGGAGAGGGGCCATAGGGTGGCCACACACCCCTTGGTGCGGGCCAGCCTAGGCCGCGCCAGGACATGGTGTGGGCCCCCTGGCCACCCACCGACCTTGCCTCCTTCGCCTATAAGAGCCTCCCGATGACAAAACCCTAAATAATCAATTAGAAATCCACGAAAAGTTCCACAGCACCGCCGCCACCGAAGGGGAGATTCGGGGGACAGAAAGTCTCTGTTCCGGCACCCTGCCGGGACGGGGAAGTGCCCCCGGAGCCATCTCCATCGATCTCCACCACCATCTCCATCACCATTGCTGATTCCCATGATAAGGAGGGAGTAGTTCTCTCTCGAGGCTAAGGGTTCTACCGGTAGCTATGTGTTCATCTCTCTCTCTATGCATGATCTTATTGAGATCATGAGCTTGTAATCTATAGATCTACCTTGCTACTTAAGTGCTTTAATAGATCTCTGCTCTCCCCATGTGTGTGAAAGTGACAGCGTGCACACCATGGTGGCACTTAGGCTAGAGATTACAAATACTTGTAATGAGTTATATTTGGAGTTGGATGTCTTTATGAAATTGTGGTGTTTGTTGGACTCATCTAGTACTCAAGGTGACAGTGTGGGGTTTCTAGATGGGAAAGATGAACTTTGAGGTGTGCTGTTATAGCCCTACCATCGATTAGAGTGTCCAACCGGAGAGTAGTTCAGCGTAGTATCATAAGGAAGAATATATTTATGAGAGAGTGTTCACCAGTGAAAGTATGATCCCTAGGACTTGTTTCTTAGCATTGAAACACCGTTTGCAATTAGATTTGTTACATGTTTGCTTGCTTCCATCTTTATTTCAGTTTTACTTTAGTCTTTTCCACGCCACCAAGCTATTCTCTATCACCATTACCACTTATAATTATCCATACCACTTGTATTTCACTATCTCTTCGCCGAACTAGTGCACCTATACACCTGACAAGTGTATTGGGTGTGTTGGGGACACAAGAGACTTCTTGTATCTCGATTGCAGGGTTGCTTGAGAGGGATACCTTTGACCACTTCCTCCCTGAGTTCGATAAACCTTGGGTGATCCACTTAAGGGAAAACTTGCTGCTGTTCTACAAACCTCTACACTTGGAGGCCCAACAATTGTCTACAAGAATAGAAGTGCATAGACATAAAACTATTTTCTGGCGCCGTTGCCGGGGAGGTAAGGTAAAAGGTATTCACACCGGAGGATTAAAGAAGAAGAACCTCCCACGGCAAACGCCTATTTTCTGGCGCCGTTGCCAGGGAGGTAAGGTAAAAGGTACTCACATCCTCCGGTATGAGTGCTCGAAGTTATTTCCTTTAGATTCTGCAATTTTGTCTTTTTGTTTCTTGTTTTCACTAGTTAGGCTTAATGGAAAACAACAACAAAATAGAGAGCTTTATAGTATTTATCTTGAGTTAGGACATGAAGTGTTTGAAGAGAAAATTAAAAAACCTATGGAACTTTATTTGCATGCTAATAGCAATGTTGTTAGTATGAATTCTTTGGACACCATTATTGCTAATGCTATGTAAAAGTCTAAGCTTGGGGAAGCTGGTTTTGATGAGCATGATTTTTTAGTCCCCCAAGCATGGAGGAGCAAATTTACTTTGATGATACTATGCCTCCAATATATGATGATTACAATGATGAGTATGATATTTTCAGTCCACCTAGTATTGAGGAGAAAATTAATTATGATTACAATATGCCTCCTATATTTGATGATTATAGTGATGAGAATAATAATGATAGCTATTTTGTTGAATTTGCTCCCACTATGATTAATAAGAATGACTATGTTTATGTGGAGAGTATTAATTCTTTTATGCATGTGGCTCATGATAAGAATGTTTATTATGATAGTTATATTGTTAATTTTATTCATGATGCTACTGAAAGTTATTATGAGAGAGGGAAACATGGTTTTATGTATCTCAATAATATTAAGTTTTCCCTCTTTAGGTTGAAAATTTTGAAGTTGCACTTGTTTTGCTTTCCTATGATTGTTTATTTGTGCTTTCATGACTTGTTTCTTTACAAGATTCCTATGCATAGGAAGTGGGTTAGACTTAAATGTGCTTTGAATTTGCTTCTTGATGCTCTCTTTTACTTTAATTCATATTTTTTATGTGAGCATCTTCTCAAACTATCAAGCCTAACTTAAAGGCATTAAAGAAAAGTACTTATTGGGAGATAACCCAAAAGTTTTAGTTGAGTCTTGGAAGTTATTACCTCAGTAATAACCGCTCCTTATCCTTTTTATTTGCTTTTTGTGCCAAGAGTAACCTCTAATGAGAGAGAAGTAATGATTGGAAAAGTTGCTGTCCCAAAACAGATTTCTGTGCTTCACCGCAAAAATTCGTGTAAAATCTCTGTACGTCCTTTTGAGGCGTGAATTTTTGTGCTTTTGCCCCAGGTTGTTATATAACTTTAGTTAGTTCAACACTTTTTGGTTTGAGCAACATAAGGTCTTCGAAAAAATTCGTCTTTACCTGCTGGTCTGTTTTGACAGATTTCTGCCATTATTTGCATTTGCTTCTTGTTGGTTCCTTTTTGAGTTCTTTTGGGGAATTGAGATTTTTGAGGGAAGTGCTTCAGTAGCTAGTGCTCTAATGGAAGTTTATTTGGTGTTAGAACTGAACCTTAAGACTTATTTATCTTGAGTGTACTAATGTTGCTAATAAAGATTGTGTGAAGTTTTGTATGAAGGAAAAATTTCAGGTGTATGGAAGGAATGAGTAATGAGATGAAGGATGGACTAAATCTCAAGCATGGGGATGCCACGCGTGTCACCCCAAGAAATATCCAAGAAGTACAAGTGTCAAAGCTTGGGGATGCCCAAGGCATCCCCTTCTTCATTAATAAAAATCCCAGGTTTCTTCCAAACGCTTCATTTTTATTGTTTCATGCATAGTTGTGTTTTTCTTGGAGCGTCTTCTTTTTTGTTTTAGTTTTGGTTTTTCGTTTGCTTTGTTTTCTTAGTTTTATGAATAAATTGGTTGGACCCCCTCTTTCATACTTTGGTTTGCAAATAGTTTGGTTTGGTTTGGAAAAGAGTTGGAAAGTTCATGCTTAAGTGGTAAAAAGAGCTCGTTTTTTACTGTGGCCCATGCTCTGTCATGCCATGCTTGATATTGTTTTGGCTTTATGCTTAGTATTCTTTGCTGTAGCATGACTTGTTATAAGCAATGGATATTGCTTAATGTGCCTTGGATGAATCATGCGTTGTTTTAGCATATTAAAGCATAGTATAGTGGTATTCTCCTTTGATGCTTTATTTGGGTTGACTTGGCGCATGCTCACACCATGTTATGACTATCTCAAGTCACCATAGCATTTATGATCCTTTAGTTTTCAACTTGTAGTATCACTTTATGCTTTGATCAATGATGTTTTGTCGCTCTGCATGATTATGGCCATTATTGCTCTCTTAGTTTGTCGCTCCCAGTCTTTTGCTAGCCTCCACAACAAAGTATGAGTTCCACTCATGCATCCAACTTCCTAAACCAAGTTATTCCAAAGAGTCCACCATACCTACCTACTAGCTTATGCTATTCCAAGTATATTCATGCTTTTGTTTACCTTCCAAATTAAACTTGTTATGAGAAAACTAGTGATTAAAGCTCTCACAAACTTGATGACACACTTTACCTTTTGCATCTAATAAACTTGAACCATTGGGTCCTTCTTTGTTGCGTATATGCTTGCTCTTTATAAGTTGAAATTAGCAGAACCATGTTTCATGGGGAACACTTTCAACATTGCACTTGTACTTTGTACCCCGTTTATATCATGTTCTTTTGCTTACGGATCCTGGTGATGTGAAATAAAAGTGGAACTTGTAAGATCATGGAGTTTGTATGTGTGTTAGAGAAACGCCTGGGCCGCTAGCCTAAGCCATGCCTAATCATGGTGGAAACTTGTAGCATCACCATAATGAGCACTCTATGAAGCATCCTCAATAAAAACCTATGCAAATAGCAAATAAAAAGATTGTCGAGATGCTCATTGTCTGCTTGCCTTGTCATTTTGATTATGGGAAAGCTCCTGTATCATGTGCAAGGGGTACCCCGTTGGCGGTTCTTAATGATACACATATACTTACAATGACAAGAGCTTACTCGTGACTGAAGTTGAGTAGCATGAGGATCGGTCTTTGTAAGTAAGGGGCATGAGATTTCGGTTTATAACTTGTCAAGCATATCCTCTTAGTTGTGTCACTTTAACCTTAATCACCTTAAAGATGCTTATGATAGGGGCAATGAGAGCTGAAAGCTATAAGTACCATAATTTTTGGAAGCTCTTTATGAGACTTGAATCCCAACTTCCTTTTACAAATTCCTTTCTTCCACCATTATATTGAGTCTTCACCTTCTATCTTTATGCACCTACTTTGAGAGCATAGTGGCCATTCTTAGTTCTATGTGCATTGTCCCAAGACTAGTTGATTGATGCATAACTTGATATTGCTTGTTTTAATCTATTGTATCTAGTCATTCTTATGAACTTTGAAGGTGTCCTTTGCATTTATATTTGCTACTCTATGAGGGACAGGCTGAATACTATTATGCTATGTTTTCTTTATGTGAAACAAACAAACGTCTTGCAAAGCATTGTTATTCATGAATCTTTTGTTTATGTCTTTTCATGTTGCATCATAGTTTCTTTGTCTTATTGCTAGAACTTTGTCTTTCATGTTATGATTGAAGTACTATGATCCCAGCTTTGAATGTTTTACAAGTACTTTGATCAAGTTTATGATGGTGCATGTCACCTCAAAATTTATTCTTTCTTTTTATCACTTACCTACTCGAGGACGAGCAGGAGTTAAGCTTGGGGATATTGATACATTGCAAATGTATCTATAATTTTTGATGTTCCATGCTTGGTTTTATCAACTTTCTTATATTTGTCCACACTTTGGAGTACTTTTCATATGATTTCTTGGACTAACCTATTAACAAGATGCCACAATGCCAGTTGCTTGTTTTTCTGCTGTTTTTGGTTCCAGGAAGTCAGAAAATGAATATTCTCGGAATTGACGGGACAAAAGCCAAAGTTACTATTTTCCCGGAAGACTCACGGAGCCAGAAGGAGAGTCGGAGAGGGGCCATAGGGTGGCCACACCCCCCTTGGTGCGGGCCAGCCTAGGCCGCGCCAGGACATGGTGTGGGCCCCCTGGCCACCCACCGACCTTGCCTCCTTCGCCTATAAGAGCCTCCCGATGACAAAACCCTAAATAATCAATTAGAAATCCACGAAAAGTTCCACAGCACCGCCGCCACCGAAGGGGAGATTCGGGGGACAGAAAGTCTCTGTTAAGCACCTGCCGACGGGAAGTGCCCCGAGCCATCTCCATCGATCTCCACAACCATCTCCATCACCATTGCTGATTCCCATGATGAGGAGGGAGTAGTTCTCTCTCGAGGCTAAGGGTTCTACCGTAGCTACGTGTTCATCTCTCTCTATGCATGATCTTATTGAGATCATGAGCTTGTAATCTATAGATCTACCTTGCTACTCAAGTGCTTTAATAGATCTCTGCTCTCCCCATGTGTGTGAAAGTGACAGCGTGCGCACCATGGTGGCACTTAGGCTAGAGATTACAAATACTTGTAATGAGTTATATTTGGAGTTGGATGTCTTTATGAAATTGTGGTGTTTGTTGGACTCATCTAGTACTCAAGGTGACAGTGTGGGGTTTCTAGATGGGAAAGATGAACTTTGAGGTGTGCTGTTATAGCCCTACCATCGATTATAGTGTCCAACCGGAGAGTAGTTCAGCGTAGTATCATAAGGAAGAATATATTTATGAGAGAGTGTTCACCAGTGAAAGTATGATCCCTAGGACTTGTTTCTTAGCATTGAAACACCGTTTGCAATTAGATTTATTACATGTTTTCTTGCTTCCATCTTTATTTCAGTTTTACTTTAGTCTTTTCCACGCCACCAAGCTATTCTCTATCACCATTACCACTTATAATTATCCATACCACTTGTATTTCACTATCTCTTCGCCGAACTAGTGCACCTATACACCTGACAAGTGTATTGGGTGTGTTGGGGACACAAGAGACTTCTTGTATCTTGATTGCATGGTTGCTTGAGAGGGATACCTTTGACCACTTCCTCCCTGAGTTCGATAAACCTTGGGTGATCCACTTAAGGGAAAACTTGCCGCTGTTCTATAAACCTCTGCACTTGGAGGCCCAACAATTGTCTACAAGAATACAAGTGCGTAGACATCAGACGTGCGAGCACTTCCTGCATTGCCCTGGCTAATCCATCTAGCCAGTTATTCTCTCGCACGGAGAACTGGATTCTCCCGGACGTTGGTGCTTTGATGCTTCCTCTAAGATCAGCGGTGACTAGCCACTGTAAATCTCCTCCTGGGGGTCCTGGAAGTTGAGCTCCAAGAAACTCCGGATGTAGGCGTCCCAATAACTCCGACAGTGAATCCAGATCCCTCTCGAAGATCAGCCGACCTCCGTTTCCCAACTGGTAAAACTTGCTGAAATGAGTCTCCATCTACAAGAATTAAGGATGAGGAAATTAGTGAAGTGATCAGGTGTGTCAATTTTTAAGTAGTAATCTAAGAATTTTGAGGAACTTGAGTTTTTGAGAAAGAATCAATTCCCAAGGATAAGAGAGGAAATAGTTTTTCATAAATAATCACTTTGGTTTTGAAACTAAGTTTTTGTTTGGACGTCCATTCTAATTAGGGTCTCCTATGGTCAGGATGGATTTGATACCAACTTGTCAACACCCGGATTTTTAATCCTAGATGCCTGTTTTTTCATTCATCGCAATCCCAGGATTACCATTTTTGCGAGACATAACAGATTGGATATCACAGTACATCATCCATTACAAACCTTACATAAGGTCTTACACAAATAAGGATCTCATGATCCAGTCTTAATACAACAAGCAACGGAAATAAAAGATAAGCGTAGCAGTGGGGTCCATCTTCAGGGGGACAGGCAATGCTGACAAAGGAAGATACTCCTAGTTATCATTGCCGTCCTGCTGGCCATCATCTTGGTAGTCTCCTTCATAGTCTGGCCATTAGAATAGCCAGGGACAAAAGCCATGAGTACTCTTTAAGTACTCGCAAACTACCACGAACAAGTAGTATAGTTCTAAGTCAAAGTGCTAACTCTATCTTTAACTATAAAGTTAAGTTTGAAACCTAAGCTGAGTTCTGAAACAAAGAAAGATAAAATAAAGTTCTAGAATCACTTATGTTGGGAAGCTAGTGTCATAGTCACAACCCTGTTGTGGTCAAGTCAAGATTCATCATTCTTTACATAAGTTATTTTGAAAACATCTGACAACGAAACAGTATGGACATTCCAACTATCCATGACCGCGGACGCGGCTATTCGAATAGTTTGACACTCTGCAGAGGTGGTACACTTTCACCACAAGATTCGATACATCTGTCAGGGATAGCCCTGAATCATCATACTTAGTATGCAGATAATCAAACATAACCTTTCCTTTACACACCCTAGTATAAGCACCTCTCCTATGAGTGTGGCCTCCCAACCATGACCATCTGTCATCTTGGGCACTGCATAGGTGGACAACATTGAGAGGTAGCCTCAGCTCAAACCTCTCCCGCGAGGGAACTAATACTAATGCATATAAACTTCTGGCTAAGCCTTACCCAATACAGGTATTGTGGTTGTACGGTAAATTTGGAATGGTATCGCATCCGAATCCAACCATCAGTTTTTATAAAAGGGCTAAGGCTCATGCCTCAACATTTTCATCATCATAAACCATTTGTGTTTCTCAACACATGTCAAAACATCTCAATATAATGACTCATCATTCCAAGGTTTTCACAATTCATTTTCACCAAGTGTTCCCACCTAAACTAACTCAAGTTTTTATCTAGTCTAAACTACCAAGTTAAGAGTGTTCACTAAGGTGGAAAGATGGGATCAATCTCATGCCATAGAATGACATCTAAAGTTATCTAAATAGGCCAAGTTTTATACTCTTTATCCTACCTTCAAAACAAGTAAGGGACTTTGGTAAAGTCAAGGAAGTAAAGCTTGGAAAGTAATACTTGGGGTAAGTAATAGTCAAAGTGGTATGACCAAAGCATGCCTAAAGCATCTTTGCTCATTCATCTAGCTTAATTCTAGCTTGCTAAGTATTATACTTGCAAGGGTTAGCTTGCATTGTTAATGGTGGCTTGCCTTGGTTGGTGCAGTGGTTGAAGTTTTCTTCCTCCTCTTGATAGAACTCCTCCTCCTCGAAAGCTTGGTCGGTACTATCGTCTATAAATACATACGGAGTACACAATCACCAAACAATACTTAACTAGTCTAATTAGCACTCTAAGGCACACATTTGATGATCTATTATCATACAAGCATCACAGGTTTTATTAACTAGTTTCATTCTTTTTATTTAAGAAAAGTAATTTCTACTCACTAAAAATTAACTAAGATTTAATATTCACCACTTAAAATATGGGATCATGTGGACACATTTCATCACCACATATTCTAACATGTGGGAATGTAATTTAAGGGTTGGTTCATAATGACTTTGGTTTAAGTTCATTATTTAGTGATTTAAAGTGACTAGAAATGCCTATATAGCATTATTTTGGTACTAGTCTAAAGTCACTACATGTAACCCTTAATATTATTAAATAATCAGATAGGTATGGTGAAATGTGATTTTTGAGAGTTGGAATCAACTCAAAAGC
Source organism: Avena insularis (assembly GCA_023614405.1). Classification (NCBI taxonomy): domain Eukaryota; kingdom Viridiplantae; phylum Streptophyta; class Magnoliopsida; order Poales; family Poaceae; genus Avena; species Avena insularis. The sequence continues at coordinate 500,135,310 of CM042684.1, forward strand.
TATAATGGTTGATTTTATAAAAATGTTTGAATGTGCAAAAGCTTCTGTCATGTTATTTTAACTTGGAGAGATCTCTAACTCTAATTGAATTAAATCCAATGGGCTTGGGTAGATATTTTCAGTAGCTTTCTACCAAAATTAGAATCACTCCATTTGGATTTGTAAATCTCTCTGAATTGATTTTCAAACTAAGGGACAAAACTAGGTTCAAAGTAAAATAGAAAAATCCTAATTTGAATTAACTGGGTCGCGCGGGAAAGCTAACGGGCCGGCCCAGTGACACTCCGTGGCGCTAGGCACAGCTGCCAGGGGGGTCCACCGGTCAGCGGCTCATAACACGTGAAGCGGTATGGGGCGATGTGGGCCGTTAGATTAGAACTAGGATCGACGGCTGGGGCTCGTCATCGACGACAGACAAGTCGCCGGCAAGGACAAACCCTAGCGGCTCAGTGGGGGTGCTCAGGGGGCATACCAGGGCTCCAGCAACGACGGCGATGGGGGCAAACGAACTGGTGGACGATCGCGAGCTCAGGGGTGGTCGAGGCAGCTCCGGGGGTGGATGAAATCAACGTCACCTTCTCCTCCTCTGCTGCGGGATCCTCCGGCCAAATTCCTGCAAGCAAGTGCTCGCGCTGCTCCGGCTAGAGGTGGGGAAGGACTAGTGAGGTGAGGGGAGTAGAATGGTCTGAGTGGATTGTGCTGGGGTGGCCTCTATTTATAGCTCAACGAGGCGACCGAGAGGGATGGGCGAGCGGCTCCGGCGAGGGCTGCACAGTGTGCTAGCGGCGTGGCTCGAGGTAGGGGATGGTGGCTGGTCTACTGGCGGTGCTCTAGGATTAAATGCAGGCTTAGGGGCGGTGGCGTTTGTTCGGGCGGTGCTCACGCTCTGAGCGGCAGAGGCGCGGTCTCCACGGCGACCGGTGGCTGTGGTGCAATTGGCGGCGAACGGGCATGTCTAGGGGGTTCCCTAGGTCGTGGTGAAGCGGTGAGTGCGGGCTGCGGTCGAGGGGCGGCGTGTGCATGCGTGTAGGGCGCGGCGCTCTGGCGCGTGCTCGGCATGGTGCAGACACTCTGGGCGCGGCGCGCTGCAGGTGGTCCATGGCTCGGCTGTGCTCAGGGAGGGGACAAAGGGTGGCGGTGAGGTCTGGGCTAGCTCATAGACATGGCGAGAGAGAGAGGGGCGGTCTGCTGCAGCGAGGGCAAGTTAGACCGGTGACATGGTTCTCGGGGTGGCATGGCACTGCTGCTAGGGACAAAGGGGTGAGGTGCTTAGGCTCTGGTTAGATCATTTGGAGACAGAGGGAGTAAATGGAGATCAAATGGGGGCAAAACCCTGTAGAAAACAGTGAGCTACGTTTAAAGTGTAATTCATGCCTGCCAAGTGTTTGTGAAAATGGCCGCAAGAATTTTACTTATGAATTTTGAAAAGATTTTTGGTGGGTATGTTAGTAATAAGCTTGAGACTCTGTCGGTGCTTGGGTTTTGAAAATGGAGCTCATTTGAGTGGTTTTTGAAATAGTGGGATCTTCCCATATGAACTAGATTCAGTTTTCAAAAGCCATTTAAAAATAGTGTTTGAAAGTTTTTGGCAGATCACAAAGTGGGCCTTGGTACATCATTATGTGTAATATCAAGGGGTGCAAAGATCCACATTTATTTCTGTTAAGAATTGAGTACTAGGAATAGCCAAAGTAGGTATGATGATTAAAATGGCACAAATGACCATTTCATTCTTTTATTCATTTTGATTTGTTTTTCTTTGGGATTTGTTTGGGAATGATCTAGATGATGTTTATTTCACCTAAGAATCATTTTACAAGCAATGGATCACTTAATATGGCAATTCAAAACAACTCCTATTTTAAATGCACACCCAATATGAATGCTTTAATAATTTTAATTGGAAAAGTTTTTGTTAACCCTAATTTTGATGATTTGGATCTTAATAACCTTGGATTGAAGTTTTGGGATGTTACAGCCATCGACCTTTGAGTTGCAGACTGACGCCACCACGGGTGGCTCAGGTTTAGATAAGGGTGAACCCTCTTCGGGTAATGCTCCCTCGGCAGAGACCTTTGCCGAAAACCTCCTGAACAATCCGGGACTTGCCAAATTTGGCATGTCTCGGAAATCTGTAGAAGAAATCCATCTTCTGGCCCGACAATGCCTGGAGAAAAGAAATCTCTTTGCCGAAGAAGAAGCACAAGAGGCGGAAGACATCAAGTACTCCGACCTTCCTGAACAAGTCCGTCTTCACGATGAGGGACTTAGAGCTGGTGTGCTTCCACCACCTCCGGTTATTCCACTCACCCTCGCTAAGAAGGTTACCACCGAGGTGAACATGTGTCTAAGCAAACTCACACATGAACATCATGTAAGTCAAAATTCCAACTCATGATTTTCTTTATTGTACTTGATATCATATCCTCTAGCCCCCAAGCATGAAGTAGGATATACAATCCGGGTTTATGCTTCCATAAGATGCCAAAGAATGAACTAGTGTAGCCCCCAAGGCTCGTGCTGATATTAGTAAAAATATTAGCCCGAGTCTTGATGAACTTCGACTCTGGGTATTACGACTAATGTAAAGTTAATTCATATAACCAGGATTTGTTGAAGAACATCTGCAACAAGCGGAGAAAGATCAAAGCTCTCCGGCTTGAAAATGCTGAGCTAAAGGTCTCCAAGGATGAGGCCGAAGATAAACATTCCGAGACTCAAATCTTGTTTTTGTGTTTTCATAGTCGAATATTTTTTACTAAAATGTTGTTCTTTTTGACTTACAGCACTGGTAAAACATTCCTGCACTATGATTGAAGAGGCCGAGAACCTCAAAACCTTGGTGGTGGAGAACAAAGAACTTCGCCAAGAGCTGGATAAGCTCAAGGCGGATCATGAGAAGAGCATTGCTCAAGTTCTCGAATCCTCCTCCATGGCCACTGATGAGCGTGATCGTAAGATTGCCGCTCAAGATCGGAGAATCTCGGATCTCAACAACGAGCTTTGCAGAGAGAAGGACCTTTCCGAGGCGCTCCGGGCTGAACTCCGGAGTCTTCGAAAAGAGAAGACCAAAGTTGACGACGTCATCTTCGGTATGTTTCCATCTTTCTGACTTGACTATTTTCTTCGACTCTTTCGATGTCAGATTTAACCATTTTTTGTTATATATATAGGTCCTCTTAACTTGACGGACTCTGCCTCCTCCGAGCCTCGCACCCATCGACTTACGCAAGTCGGTGATTTACTTCATGACTTCCGCCAATCCATCGAGGACATTGGCGAAGCTCTCAGGGTTCCGGGCATGCACGGCATGTCGGAATTTCAGGTGCGAGACAAGGCGTAGGAGATGCCACAGCTCGTCCGAGACTGGAACATGTCCTACGCGTGATCCGCGGCGCAGAACGCTCTCACCATGGTCATGAGCCACCATGGAAACATGGAGATATGGCAAGTGACCAGAGGGTACTACAAGGTGGATGAAGACGGCCAGGAGCAAGATATCAGTGCCATCACGGACTCCTGCGCCGGATATGGGTGTCGCGTGGCTGACTTAACCAGCTACGACACTCCGTTCTTCACTCGCGTAGATACACCGCCTCCGCCTCCGGAAGAAGCAGCTGAACTTTCCGACGATGAACAAACCGTATCGGATCTGGATATCTCGGATCGTTATCAAACCGAGGCCGATGCATCCAGCGAGCCGGTAGCGCCTACCTCTTCTCCTGCACCATAGATTACCAGAAACAATTGTATTATTCCGAGAAACATTATGGGTCTGTAAAATATGCAGTACTATAACTTTGCTAGTGCTAAGCTTTTGATCTATTCAGCACTTTTGGCTTTAAATGTTTGTGTGCCTGAAATGTTTACATAAGCACTTATACTTTTTTCGTCTATACTTATTGTTTATCTGGATTTCCGCCTCGTCCCTTTCGCGAGCCGGCTAAACCTTCTGCACGGAAACTTTGCCGAGCAACGGAGCTCAATTGCTAACCCAGTTTAAACTCGGAAACAAAGCCGGCTTCCAGTACCAACAATTCACTACTCGGAAAATACCCGCATCCGGCAATCAGACAAATAACCAAAGTATAGACTAGAAACTTTAGAGTTATACCTAAAGGTAGCATTTTTTAGATTCGGAAATCTAAACCAGAACAAACATGAGCATAAAGTACTTTCAAGTTTTCTGGGATTTCCGACTATGACATGATCATTCAGAAATAAGATGGTAAAAAACTTCTTAGAAAAAACTTGAGGCAACCAAAACTTTTATTTCTCATAGAACATGTACATATGTATGATTACAAAGAAGGATAAACTAAGAATAAAAGGGACGTAGCTGAGCAATATTCTATGGTCTGTCTAACTCATCCGAATTTGTACTGCCTCCAGCTCTCTTTCTCTTCTTAGTAGCAGGTCTTTGTTTGACTGGCCTCATGTCAGTTAAGTAGTACGAACCATTGTGAAATACTCGACTAACTAAAAAGGGTCCTCCCCATATTGGGGAAAGTTTGTGCTTTCTTTGTTGCACAAGCCGGAGAACCAAATCACCTTTATTGAAAGATCTGTTTCTTACTCTCTGGCTATGATACTTACATAACTTCTGTTGATAGGCTGTTGATCTCATTTCAGCAACGACGCGAACTTCTTCGACTAAGTTGAGATCATTTTGTTGAGAAATCTCGGCATCTTCTTCGATATACGCGGCCACTCTAGGAGAAGTATGAATCAAATCACTAGGAAGAACTGCTTCTGCGGCATAGACCAAGAAGAAACGTGTGTATCCGGTTGACCTGTTCGAAGTTGTTCGTAAACTCCATATTACAGAGGGTAATTCCTCTTCCCAATCCCCCGTAGCACGTCGTAGTGGTGCTTCGAGTCTCGGTTTTAGGCCTTGTAGGATTAAACCATTTGCCCTTTCGACTTGTCCGTTAGCCTGTGGATGTGCGACCGACGCAATGTCAAGCCGGATATTTTGTTCATTGCAGAATTCGGCCAATTCTCCCATAGAGAAATTACTCCCATTGTTCATGATAATACTATGCAGATAACCATACCGGATTATAACATCCTCGACAAATCTTTTGGCTATTGCTCCATCACAACTAGTGACGGGTTTAGCCTTAATCCATTTGGTGAATTTATCCACCATCACTAAGAGATGAGTAAATCCACTTGGAGCACGTCTAAACGGTCCTACCATATCAAGCCCCCAGACCGCAAAAGGCCATGTTATAGGTATTGTTCATAGCTGATCAGCTGGAACGTGAGCTTGCTTGGCGTACTTTTGGTAGCCCTTGCATGTCTTGACTAGCCGTTCGGCATCTGCCTGAGCTGTAAGCCAGAAAAATCCGTGTCTGAAAGCTTTTGCCACTAAAGATTTGGCTGCAGCGTGGTGACTACACTCGCCTTCGTGGATTTCTCTTAGGATCTCCACTCCTTCTTCCGGAGATACACATCGCTGAAAACCCCCAGAAACACTCCGCTTATAAAGCTCACCTTTAACTATAGTATAGGCTTTTGCTCGTCGGACGATCTGTCGGCTCAGAACCTTGTCTTCGGATAATTTGCCATCTACTAGATAATCAAGGTAGGGTTGGGTCCAGCTGGGAATTACAGCCAGGACTGCTATTAGAGGTGAGTCAGATTTGGTCGGATATTCCGCATCCACTCCCTTTATTGAGGGAACTTTGAGGTGCTCTAAAAAAGCGCCATCCGGGACCTCTTTCCGTGTAGAGTCTATCCGAGATAGTGCATCTGCTTCCTCGTTTTCTGCTCGAGGGATGTGTTGAACCTCAAACCCTTCGAACGATTTAGATAAATCATCCACGACAGCTTTATATGTTGCCATGTGTTTATTTGCGTTACAAATATCCGACACTTGCTGAGCAACAAGATCCGAATCTCCATAACACATCAATCGTCGGATGCCGATATCCTTAGCAATCCGGATTCCGTGTAGCAATGCTTCATACTCGTCAATATTGTTTGTCGCTGTGAAGTGGATCTGCAACACGTATAGAAGTTTATCTCCTTGGGGTGATTTGAGCACCACGCCAGCCCCCGAGCCCCCTCGATCCTTAGACCCATCAAAGTATAGGGTCCAATATTTCGATTCAGGGAGGGTCATATTCTCCTTCGTATCTGTCCAATCACCAACAAAGTCGGCAAGGATTTGGGATTTGATTGTTGTCCGGGGTTTATACTCAATATCGAAAGTTGAAAGCTCTATGCCCCATTTGGCGATGCATCCTGTGGCATCACTGTTGTTGATTATATCCCTCATTGGAGCTGTGCTCACCATGGTAATTGAATGCTCCTGAAAATAGTGTCGTAACTTACGAGATGCTAGGAAAACACCGTAAGCCAGCTTTTGATAGTGCGGATACCGCTGTTTTGATTCTGTCAGAACCTCGCTGACAAAGTATGTCGGGCGCTGCACCAAGTGTTCCTGATTTTCATCCGGTCTCTCCGCCACCATGACGATACTAACGACTTTATTTGTCGCAGCAAGATAAAGCAACATCGGTTCCTGTGGTTCCGGTGCAGCAAGGATAGGAGCAGATGAGAGTACTTTCTTCAGGTCTTGTAGTGCAGCTTCAGCTTCGTCGGTCCACACAAAATCCTTGGTCTTTTTCAAGAGTTTGTATAATGGTGAGGCTCTTTCACCGAGTCGGCTTACAAACCGACTGACTGCAGTGATGCAACCGGTTAGTCTTTGTACGTCCTTCAGGCGAGTTGGCCTGGAAATATTGAGTATAGCCTTGATTTTGTCTCAGTTCACCTCTATGCCTCTTTGAGACACGATGAAACCTAACAATTTTCCGGCTGGAATTCCAAAGAAGCATTTCTTCGGATTAAGCATGATGTTGTATTTTCGTAGATTGTCGAACGTTTCCTCCAAGTCGAAAATCAGTGTTTCCTTCTTTTTAGACATCACCGCAATATCATGCACAAATGCATGTACATTGTGTCCGAGTTGGTCGTGGAGGCAACGCTGCATCGTGCGCTGGTAGGTAGCTCCTACGTTCTTTAGCCCAAAAGGCATCATAACAAAACAGAAGGTTCCGAAAGGGGTTATCAATGAGGTTTTGACTTTGTCAGATTCCTTCATACGGATTTGGTGATAACCGGAATATGTGTCGAGAAAACAGAGGAGTTCCGAGCCTGCCGTAGAATCGATAACTTGATCAATCCTAGGCAGAGCGAACGGATCTTTTGGACAAGCCTTGTTCAAGGCAGTATAATCAACACACATCCTTAAATCATTGGTGTCCTTTTTAGGGACCATTACAGGATTGGCCAACCACTCAGTGTGGATGACCTCTTCTATGAATCCGGCTAACTCGAGCCGCGCTAGTTCCTTAGCTATTGCCTTACGCTTTTCATCGCCAAAACGTTGTAAGGACTTTTTGACGGGTTTAGCGTTCGGGTTTACATTTAAAGAGTGCTCGGCAAGTTCCCTAGGTACTCCAGTCATGTTAGATGGCTGCCATGCGAAGATATCTTGATTTGCTTTGAGGAACTTGACGAGCGCATTTTCCTATGCGCTATCTAGGCCTACGCCTATCTGGGTCACCTTGGAGGGGTCATCATCCTTCAACAACATCTTCTTCGTCTCTTCTGATGCCTTGAACTCCGGATTCGGCTTTGTCACCTCCTTCTTCGTTGCGGGCATCTCGGACGGATCTATGCGCTTCTTGATCTCCTGGTACCCTGGGCATGCAGCATGGCTTCAACAAAGGCGGCATTTCCATCCTCGCACTCTTGTGCTTTCTTCGGATCTCCCTGATGGTGATTACGCCGTTGGGACCTGGAATTTTCATCATATTGTAAATGTAACACGGACAAGCCATAAAAGCCCAGTAAGCCGGATGTACGAATATAGCGTGGTACGCGCTCTTGAACGGGACCACTTCGAAGGAAAGTGCCTCCGTCCGATAGTTCTTTGGGGTTCCAAAGGTAACATTCAAAGTGATTTCTCCCAGGGAATTAGCTTGTCTTCCTAGGATAACTCCGTGAAAGATCACAGAGCTTTGGTTCAGCTGGGTCTCCGAGATCTTCATCCGGCGTAGCGTTTCGACATAGAGAATATTGATACTACTGCCACCGTCCATGAGGGTCTTGGAGAAACCATAACCGTCAATAAGTGGATTGACGATTAAAGCATATTTTCCTCACCTGTGTAGCTTAGGCGGATGATCAGCACGGTCAAATGTGATTGCCACTTCCGACAAGTCCAAAAATTGGGGGACAGCCGGAACTGTTGCATTGAGCTCATGTAGAACTGCTTTCTTGACCTTTGTTGGTTGAGATCCGAGGAAGGTGACATAAGTGTCTTTTTTGGTCGGAAATTTTTTCTTCCCTTCCGGCTTGGGATTTGAAGCATCGGCTTCCTCCATGTCGGAATCTTCCTTGGTCTCTTTATCCTTTTCGGGATTCTTCTGTCCCTTCTTCCGCTTAGCTCTGTAGCCAGCGGTATCATCTCTTTTTATGTTGTCATTGAAACGACACTCGGCGTTTGTGTGGGACGAGCCCCCATTGGCGTCTAGGTGATGCACACATGGGTTATTGGCAATGTCGGCCCAAGTGTAGGTTTTGCCTGGTTGCTAGTCTCCTCTACCTTGAACTCTCGAAGTCCCACGGCCATGCCCGCGGCCTCCACCACCTCCTCCTCGTCCTCCAGACCCGAAAGTAGTAGTAACCACTGCCGTTTTTGCGTTAGGTTTCTCTTCCGAGGTATTTTTGCGCTTCTAAGCTTGTTGCTTTAGTTGTTTTGCCGACTATGGCACAACTAGGGCATTGAGTAATCCCTCTGCATCGTTGTCAGCATCTGCATACTTGCTCGGTGTTTCTATCATCTCTCGCAAATTAGTGACTTTGTTGCACTTCAAGCAATGACTTAGGAAACCAATTGGGAGACCTGCAATGAAAGGTTCAATCGTAGTTTGATCATTTACTCCTTCGTAGGAGTTCTTGGTGTCGATCCATCGTCCGAGGTAATCCTGGCAAGTTTCTCTGACTTTCTGGGTGCAACGCTGTAGGTCTCCGACCGTACAGGGCCTCTGGTATGTGCCTTCGAAATTCCGAAAGAACGCACTTTGCGTGTCATACCAGTAATGGATGGTGTTCTCCGTAAGTTCATTGAGCCATGATCTTGCCGTCTTCCGCAACATGAGTGGGAGATATCGGGTTGCGACTAGGCTGTTTCCGCCTTTGGCAATGCAACAAGCTTGGAAGAAATCCTGTAACCAGGTATCTGGCCGAGCAATGCCGTCGTAGGCTTGGATGTGTCTTGAGATAGCGAATCCTTCCAGGAATCTTGTGGCTCTTATGCGTGGTCCGAAGCACTTTGGGCCCACGTAGATATCATCATTTTCGTAGCATCGCGCCTCTATGTTGGAGTTGATCCTGTGCCTTGCATCATTCGGGGATAGAGATCGTCCCGAGTGTCGGCTGTGGCTGCGGTGCCTTGGAGCTGGACTTCGGCTTCTACCACCACCTCCTCCACCACGACGCCCTCCATTGCCTCCCTGGGGGTCGTTGTGATGGCTACTTGGCGGAGAGGGTGGAGCAACTAGGTTATTTCCGACTGATCGCCGGCCTCCATCCGGAACATCATTATTCCACTAGGGAAGGTCATTATTCCGGTTCCGGGGAGGGTCTTCATTGTGATGAGCCCCCTGCCAACTTGTCTCGGCACGGTGTCCGTCGTTCCTTCGTCTGTCGTCCGAACGGCTTGCTTGTCTAGGAGGTGGCATTCTTTGTCGGTCCTCCTCCCGATGTTTTTCTTTATCATCGTCCCTATGGTCTTTCGACTCTCGCCAGGGTGGGTTCCTTAGATTCAGTGTAGCGATTGCCTCTTGCTCTGCAACTGGTTTAACGTTATGCCAGTCACGGGTGGCTTTGTGGTGCTGTCCTGAAGATCCGGTTCTTGAGTAATTACCTTCCCGGCGATCAGAACGGTGATGCTACTCCGGAACACGCTGGGGTCTTACGTCAGCCCATGCCGGGTATGTGCGACACTGGTTGGAATCAGAGACCAGCTTTTGACTTCTGTACATGGCGACCTTTTGCTACTCTAGTCCCTTGTTGAGTAGTTTGATTCCCAACCGGATCTCCTCCGGGCCTGGATTAGCCGATAGATTCTCTCGGGCCACCACGGTATTCTGTACTGGGGTTGGATACACCCAATCCCCTTTGCTATATTTTCGAGGCTTCCCCATCTCTTCTCCGAAAAGGACAGCGTGAATCCGCGGGAATTGGTTGTCATTAGTATGACGCTTCCTGGTTTTCTAGTGTTGACTGGAGTTGTACTTCTCCACAGATGATATGCGTTTCTTTTCCTCCTCAATGTTTTTGGCTTCATCGAGGAGTACTTGACGACGCGCTTCTAGGGCCTATGCCCTCTCATCCAGTTCTTCAGCAGTAAGTTCTGCAGCTATAGGAATAGGTGTGGTTAATGCAGCATCAATCAGTTTACACGCACCTTCAGTGATCACGTGTCCGTCCATCGACTCTTCTTTTTTGGGCTTGTCTGGGATAAGCGCTCCATCCGAGTCTTCCTCGTATTCCTCGGCAATCACCTCCTCTGCTGGAGGATCTTTTGCCGGTAGCAAAGACGGCTTTGGGTCCGTTTCCCGGAGTCAAGCTTTGATCAGTACTTTCGGACCTCTGGATCTCGGGATTATCTCTGATTTCCATGTCATCCTGCGCTTTGGGAGAGTGTTCTCTGGATCCTTCATCCATGGCTTCTCCTTCCTCTGCAGCTTTGGAGTTATACTCCTCTTCATATTTGATGTCTACGCACTTCTATTCTTGTAGACAGTTGTTGGGCCTCCAAGTGCAGAGGTTTGTAGAACAGCAGCAAGTTTTCCCTTAAGTGGATCACCCAAGGTTTATCGAACTCAAGAAGGAAGTGGTCAAAGGTATTCCCTCTCAAGCAACCCTGCAATCAAGATACAAGAAGTCTCTTGTGTCCCCAACACACCCAATACACTTGTCAGGTGTATAGGTGCACTAGTTCGGCGAAGAGATAGTGAAATACAAGTGGTATGGATAATTATAAGTGGTAATGGTGATAGAGAATAGCTTGGTGGCGTGGAAAAGACTAAAGTAAAACTGAAATAAAGATGGAAGCAAGCAAACATGTAACAGATCTAATTGCAAACGGTGTTTCAATGCTAAGAAACAAGTCCTAGGGATCATACTTTCACTGGTGAACACTCTCTCATAAATATATTCTTTCTTATGATACTACGCTGAACTACTCTCTGGTTGGACACTCTAATTGATGGTAGGGCTATAACATCACACCTCAAAGTAAGCCTTTCCCATCTAGAAACCCCACACTGTCACCTTGAGTACTAAATGAGTCCAACAAACACCACAATTTCATAAAGACATCCAACTCCAAACATAACTCATAACAAGTATTTGTAATCTCTAGCCTAAGTGCCACCATTGTGTGCACGCTGTCACTTTCACACACATGGGGAGAGCAGAGATCTATTAAAGCACTTGAGTAGCAAGGTAGATCTATAGATTACAAGCTCATGGTCTCAATAAGATCATGCATAGAGAGAGAGATGAACACATAGCTACCGGTAGAACCCTTAGCCTCGAGAGAGAACTACTCCCTCCTCATCATGGGAATCAGCAATGGTGATGGATATGGTGGTGGAGATCGATGGAGATGGCTGCAGTACTTCCCGTCCGGCAGGTCTTGAACAGAGACTTTCTATCCCCCGAATCTCCCCTTCGGTGGCGGCGGCGTAGTGGAACTTTTCATGGATTTCTGATTCACGTTTTAGGGTTTTGGTATCGGGAGGCTCTTATAGGCGAGAGGGGAGACCGAGGGGGTGCCAGGGGGCCCACACCATGCCCTGGCGTGACCTAGGGTGACCCGCGCCTGGGGGGTGTGGCCAGGCCCTGGCCCTCCTCCGTCTCGTATTCTGGCTCCGTGAGTCTTCCGGTAAAATAGGAACTTTGGATTTTGTCCCGTCCAATTCCGAGAATATTCATTTTCTGACTTCCTGGAACCAAAAACAGCGAAAAGCAGCAGCACCTTTGTGGCATCTTGTTAATAGGTTAGTCCAAGAAATCATATGAAAAGTACTCCAAAGTTGGAACAAAACACAAGAAAGTAGATAAAACCAAGCATGGAACATCAAAAATTATAGATACATTTGCAATGTATCAATATTCCGCAGAGAACTTTCGGAAATCTGCTGACGCCATCGATTCATCCGAGGATGCGGGTACGTCGGTGTTTGTTCCAATTGCCTCCAGCACAGAGTCGGTGTTGTCTCCAGCATCGGCAGAGCCGGATCCGGATCCCATGTATCCGACGAAGTGCGGTGCGTGCTTCCTGAGGAACCTGCGGCTCTCGCGATCAGCTTCGTCGAAACTTTTGATGGTCTCGAGAATTGCATCTACGCCTGAGTTTTGCATTATCATACGTCGCAGCGTGTACCTCAGGAAAGGCCTCTCTGTCCCAGCGTCATTAGAGCCGGAATCAGTGTCGTTGATATGCTCCTCCTGGATTTTGACTTCAGCAAGTGGGTCGATCTGGGATTCGGTCTCTCCAAAGAGATCCACTCCAGATTCGACTTGGACCGCTAGGTCTTCTTCAGGCTCGGATTTCTCAACTATCTCCGCAACTGGTGCGGGCTGGGTGGGATTAGGGTTTTCTGAGATCCGGAACTCTGTCGCCTCCACGGACAAAGGGGATCCAAAAATTTCCCCTTCCTCTATCATCACCGCTGGGGTGGGTGGGACAGGTTCAGCAAAGCCGATGTAAACATCGATATCGCCGAAAGACATGATGGTGTAGGCAATCACAGCCTCCCTAGTTGGAATCCAGGTCTCGCCAAGAACGATGAGAGGGACGTCGCTGGCGTAGAGGATGCGACCGACGGTGATAGTCTCGCCGATTCTGATTCTTGCAGATTCCGCTCGGAACGCAGATCCGAAGCTCACTTGCCCCACGGTGGGTGCCAACTGTCGTCGGATTGATGACAAGTACGCCATGAGGGGGTTCTCGAGGCATGCGTAAGAGGGGGGTGTGAGACGTACGGTGTTCCGGGATGGTGAGCATACAAGTTTACCCAGGTTCGAATCCACCGGCTTTGGACAGATCCTACTCCTGCTAGCAATCCAGTAATACGGCAGAGCCAGAATATGGGTTACAAGGGTTCGCCTGTGCGAGTTGAGATTGTAGACTATTGAGGGTGCCCTAAAGGCTCTCCCTAGGATGGCTTATATAGATATCCGGCCTAGGGTTTACAGGAGAGATCTGTCCGGCTACGACTAAGAGTCGGTTACAAAGTACATCTTGAACTACAAGTAACACTATGGGCCTAAGTCGGTAAGTCTTCTGGGCCTTCCCGTAGCCGGATTGGACTCCGTCTCTTCTCCCTAACTGGGTTGCCCATGAAGCAAAGCTCTAACCTGAAGTGGGCCACCCTGGTCAGTGAGGAATTGTGAGGATACCCGGAAAGTATATCCCCATCAACCTTTCAAAAGTAGGTTGCAACACTAAGATTCAAGCATACTAGCTAGTCCTATTTAATGTGGGCAACTAGCCAAGATAATAATATTAGAATGAGGATTCTCTTAGTCTTGCATAGGGGTGCTATGCAAGCTCATCATTGAGAAGTTTACCATCTCACCTTAGAATCTGTTTTGATTCATACCCAAATCCTTAGACCAAGCATCCTTGGTAGAGGACATAAATAGCCGAAAATCATGCCACTCTAGTCTATCCACTGTGCACACTCTAAAGAGGCCCCACAGTGGAACAACCAGATTTAACAGAATCCACTAATTGAATCAACAACTAAAAATCCTCGAGATCAAACAAAACTCTCAAAATCACTTTCCTTAACTCAGGAATCATTTTGAGACCATTCGACACTAGATTGCTGAGGCAATTCAAATTACCTCACTTGATCTCAAGCATGGTTGATAAATATAGAGTGAGGTACATGGAACTCATGTAGGAGTTAATCATATGAACAATAAGACCCAACACCTTATATTTAATCATTTTCCTAATAAAGTAGATTAGGAATCATCTAGAAAGGCATCTTATTTACACAAGCTAGTATGTACCTTTAGCCTTAGTCTTAGCATCATTGGTAGCAAATTAGAGTTCATAGGAAGTTAATTCCAGCAGCCAGGACAACATATGCCACTCGTGCCTCAGTTTCCACATCACTGGCAAGGAAATAATCCATCTTACTTTTCCTCATGGAATCATCAGGTGTATGATTTTAATAAATAAAGCCATTAGCAGCAGATCATGCTAAATAGGGTACCGTTATGCACACTCCAATTGAGGCACCACAATGGTATCTATTGAGCAGAAGCCATACTATAGAGAAAACACTAGCCCAAAAAAAAGAACATCTCTTCCTAGACAAATCATAGGAATCATTTCTATTAGTTTCCTTCATCAGATAAACTGTACCAAATGATAGGAAACACTGAGTACAAGCTTCAGTTAAGCATATATGGGTACAATAGAGCTGTAGCACAAAATGTTAAGTCAGGTCACTATGTTCCATGAAGCCAACAGTAAATTGCTAATGCAAGGAAGCATTATACTATACACAAATCCAAACAAGATTGGAATGAGTAAGGCAATTATATAGAAGCATGTTTTAAGGATATACCAATGCACCTACCATCTACACAACCCTACCACCATTGGTAGTAGAACCAACAACCTAAGTCAGTGTCATAAGGGCACCTAATCATTGAAATCAAATTAACAGTACATGATGCCTTAGCAGCATCACATCCTCTCCACCAAAATACCACATACATCATCAGAGTCATCGACTCGATGGCCGGTCACATAAACATTACCTGGATTAGAAGTAGACAAGAAAGCCAACGTCGAGGTTGTGGACAATACCATTTCACCGGTATCGAAGAGAGAAATAATCCTTGTACCATCACCACAATCCACCATCAGCTCAGCAAAATCCAGAAGCAGCAAACCATAGCTATCGGGGTTGCAGGCATCCCTGCCATCCCACCGGAACCAAGTACGAAGTAAACAAGAGGAGGAGACCGAACGGGAGCACAAGAGACCGAGGATGATGGCCCGTGGCCATCCTCAAACATCATCAGTAATCACGAGAGGTAGAAGACCACACAATAAGCCTAATCGAGGCTAGGGTTCCATAGGAACTAGAGAGGAGGCACCCAAGTGCGAAGGAAAGGGAATCGATGGCAGGAGCCGATGGAGAAGGGGTAGAGAGCTTGTGCCGTGGAGCAACAGTGTCAGCAAGGTCCAGAGCTAGCTGGATCAACACCGGCGGTAGCGCCAGGCCTGAACAGAAATGTGTTGGGGGCGAACTCGATAGGTCCTTAAAGCCAAATCAAATTAGAGGGCCAGATTGGTCAGTCAGCGGGGGAGCTTTAGCATCAGGTGGCGATGAGTGCAACATCTTGGTTCCGCCGGAATCAAGCAGACAGCGGAGGCAGTGTGGTGTGTGGCGGGGACGAGAAGAGGGGAGTTGAGGTCGGGGTGTGGTGTGTGTGTGTAAGTGAGATGAGAGAGGAGAGGGCTTGGGCTGGGGTCGTGTTTAACCCTAGGCCCAACTGGGTCGGGTTGGGCTTAACCAGCCTGCGGGCCAGAAGTAATTTTATAGTAAAGAGAAAAATAAATATTGTAAAATAAATAAGAAACCAAATTACAAAAATACCACTGAAATTGTTTTAGCCCTAGAAAAATATAGAAAAATCCTAAAAATACATATAACATATTGAAATGATCACAAAAATAATATCTACCTAAGAAAAATATAACTTTACTTATTTAAGTTAAATAAAATACAAATAAATATTAACATCACTAAAGTCTAAGTGATATTTCATAAATTAAGAAAAAGTCCTAAAAATGAATAAAAATCATTTTTGCATAAGAAAATGAATCTACTAATTTACAAAAATACTAACTTAATTTGTTTACAAATAAAACTTGAAGCAAATGTTTAAAGATATATAATCCTTTATGGAATTTTATAAAAATAAGGATACCACCTAAAATTAAAAAAAAATTCACTACTAAGATCTTAAGTAAGTATGTTTTACTAGAAAATTACTAGTTATATTATTCCAACATATTTTAGGATTATTAAGATATAAATCCTTATTATTTATTTGGTAAATTCTTTAAAAACATTTCTTAAATCAGAAATAATCACAATTTTAGATAAAACCATAAATCTTGTATATTTAAATATTACTTCCAAAAGCATAACTTGGGTATATAATAATACTTAAAAATAACTTATTAACTTTGTAAAACTCCTTTAAAACCATAACTCCAAGGTAAGCCAACAATTTAAGTAAATTTTAATCACCATTCACTTATAATAAAAGTGAATGTTACTTATCTCTTAACTATTCATGATTTCAAACTTCAATAGATTATTAAAATCATCTAAACTTACTTCTCTTAAAAGATAAATTATATTCATAATAACAAGTCATGCATAATACCTAAAGAATATTTATGTTCTTATAGTTAACTTTTGTCTATTCCAAATTAAGTCATAAGGCATCTCAAATTTAATCTTATCGAATAGGCCCAAACGTCATAGATCACATTTTAGTAACCACACAGATTGTTTAAATCCTAACAAATAAACCTTTTTCTCAAAAGTTATTCGTTTTGCCACTTCAAACAACAACTTTATAAATAAACTCTTAACAACCTATTACGCCATCATCCATCATAACTACCTAGTAGCAATTTATCTCAATCTTAGAATATTATTATACTTCTCTTTTATACTTTGCATGTTAAACACTTAAATGTTTTTTTCCTCATAAAGTAACCTTTCCCTAAAAGGTTATTATTCTAAGAAACATTAAAAGTAATCCTTAAACACTTCTTTAAAAGCTCTAATTGATTAGTAATCTTGCTTAAGAAATCTTTTAAATTCCATGCCCCATTTGAGTGCTTTAGTATTACATGCCACTTGTTATATTTACATATTGTTTCACACACTGTCACAAGCCTTAATAAGAAGCACGAATGTGAAGCTGATATAAAAGTGAAAAACATTCTAAAGAAACCATTCCTAGTTTCCAAACCCTAGATTTGATACGATTATTTCGGGAATTCGTGTTTATCAAACTACATTACATTACTTATGCATAATTGCATCCTGCTTCTTTAAACATTTGTCCTTACCGGACCAATGATGCTGTTTATAGAATTTGGATCTTCTAGTATCTCGAAGATCGTAATTGCATAATCTTGCAATCACAAAAGGCAAGTTCACACTTGCTCATGTCCTTTGGTTATTTTCTATCAAATGCTTGTAACTCAAATGTTGTCATCACTAACATTTCAAAAAGGTCAGAAAACACTATTTTCATAATAATATGATTATGGATTATTTACCTGATGGTAATAATCTACTAATAAAGTTCTAGTGGTAAAGGAACATAATATCTAGGACTTAATCAACCAATGTCGCCAGTGATTCTAGCACCGTATATTACGCGTTAACCATGAGATTTAAAATGGGACGGAGAAGTCAGTTGGATCTTCTTCCTTTCGCATGGACGATGACCTTATCGTGAGGCTATTTATTTCTCATGGAGAATCCAGCACATGGGTGGGACCCCTTAGTTCCCCGCGATTTTGGTGTCTAGACTATCTGTGAGGGGCTGCTGGAGGTATAGTCGGTCCTTTATGGAGCTTGCCAGGGGCACAACCGGCTCATAGAGTCTTCGGAGGCCTATTAGAGTTGTAGCTTGCCCGAAAGGGGGCTTAACAGAGATGTGGATGGGCCTGGGGGTCGTGTCTTCATGTGGGGTCATGAAGAGGGGTAGTGATTAGCTTGGATCTTAGACTGGGCCCCATACCAAGGAAGTATGGACAAGCTCGCGACTTGGATGTGCAACAAGGCTAAGGTCTTTCATGGGTAAAGTAACGCACCTCTGCAGAGTGTAAGAAATGTAACTTGTTACTCCCTGTTCCGGGAAGGAGCTATGAACGCGACAGGAAAGGAACCCCACGAAGGTTCTGGTTAACCTGTGAAGGCTGTCGGACATAGTTTTCATAATAAAAGCAACCTTTGAAGAAATGTTTATGAAAACCTGTATTGCCTACGACCTTTTGTCTGTGGCTATAGAGATAGTGCATCATACACTCCTTTTTAGTGAACTTGCTGAGTACGCTCGTACTCAACCGTACCTTCTTAACCCTTGCTAGGTTCTAAGCTATTGAAGACAACGTCAACATCAATTTCTGCTCAAGAAACCATCATCGATAGCTCAAGTTCTTCAATAAAGTCAATGAAGTCAACATATACATCAACCGAAGCAAAGGCAAAAATCTTGATTAGATAGGAGTAGATACTCTAGCCATAACACATATTTCTATAGAGCATTTCACTAGCAGCAATTGCAAGACAGATAGTTTAGATGCTAGTCTTATTAGCTAGATAGTTCTGAGTTATTATTTCTGGTTCTTCTTTGTAAGAAGTTTCTTTCTCTCTCTTTAACCTAGAGTGTTCTCTGGATCTTTTGTAAAGAGTCAAGTTGTAATCTATAGTCATGTCTTGGACCTGCTGTGTTTCTGTTGTACCACTCTAAGGGATGTAATACTAGTGAATGGTGTTTCATTGGTGTTATGTCAACGACTATAGTGTACTACATCATGCAGTAGCATGCTGGGTCACTGCATCTGGTATCAGAGCATATGCTTTGACCTTAGGATTAAAACACTTTTAGGAGATCTGTAGGTGTGATAGTGACTATAGGAGCCATCTTATCTAAACCAAGACTTGTGATGGGTATCCACTTGAGGATAAACCTTTTCACACTTAAGTTGGATGTTTTTATCATCTTTCTTAAGGATTATTTATATGTCTTCTCTAGAGAAATGTCATTTTAGTGTAGATCTAAATAGGTATAACACCCCTAAGATATCTTAAGTAAGTTAAACATATCAAAGAAGATTACGACTAAGTTCAGGATACCATGTGGAGTAGTATTAGTGATGGAGTCTATAGTTAGAATCCTTGTGAAGCAGTAGGATCTTACCACCATACCACATAAGGTAGACCATTAGAGTATGTATAGATATAATTGGAAGTAAATCATGTGGCATTCACTTGAGAATTCCATGTGATGGAGTAGAATTTTGTTAAGAATCATTGATAGTAAGTTAAGAAGAAGAGTCGTCATGGTGAGATTAGCCCTTCAATCATGATGATTAGGTAAATATTAACAAGTTCATGGTGAGAATATCTCTGAGACTATGATAAGTTTGTAATTAGGACAAGTACTCAGTAAAAAACCTTGTAATAACAGTATGTAAAGAATAGTGTAGGTCTATGATAGAAGTCATAGGTATTATAACATTACGATAATTTTTGGGTTAAGTTAGTAACTACAATTTTGTTAGTAGTTTTGAGAGATCACGTGAGGATAGTTTATGATAGAATGTAAAATTGATAGTCTTTAGTAGTCCCGAAAGAAAGATAAGAGGTTAGTTAAAATTGAAGTGAGGCCACTTTGCACAAAATTATCCAATTGCAATTGGGCAATTTGGGTAAATATTGAAACAAAGAGTAGTGTAACCCTTAAGTGCTAAGTATCACAAAGTAAACCTATACTAGGAGGTGTCATATAGTACACAGCTAAGCCTGAATTCTAGAGGTATTATACTCAACTACTATATTCCAGGCTTAGAATAATGTGTGTTATATGTAGCACATTTGGATTTCTTGGTTTTTCTTGGATCTTCTTGATTGACTAGATCTATGCATGAAGTTTGACTTGATGTGCAAATGCATGTTACATCATCAAGTTATTACTTGATGTTATAGACCTAGATAGAAAAGGGAATTCGTGTAAGGGAGTGATGAGTTTCGAAGATCAGGAGTAAGACTTGCATGAAGAGTGAAGTAAAATATAAGGAGTATCAACACGATTTTGAAGGATGGATCAATCCCAACTCACTATGAGCTGGCAATAAGAAGGAATATTAGTGCATAAAAGGTGTGGAGCAACATGAGGGAATGAACTTAAGTTCACTCAAGATAAGTGATGTTGCTAAAAAGCTAATGAAGTAGTTGTACCAAGATCATGGAAGTAACATGATTCAGTGCAAAGAAGAAGTCTTGGAATAAGGGTGGTATTCAAGCTCTGACAACTTAGAGAGAATGCCAGTAAGAAGTTGAAAACCCGTAGGGTAATTCATACACCTAGGAGGATCCGCAGCTGATATCCATAGATGGTATCCTTGCGGTTTAGCTAATTAGGTCATTTGCTTAGTTTAAAGAGCATAAAACTTGGCCTAAGTTAAGAGAGACATAAAGAAGTATAAAATTTAAGCGAACGGTTTTCGAGACATTTCATGAAATCGGGTTTATCAGTGAAAATAAGTCCCAAAAAGTTTAAGACTAAGACAAGTAATGTTGGAAGATTCGATTTAGAGATCCACAATTGTGTGGGTATACTGCAGATTCTTTCACAAGACTTTATAGAGGTAAAGTATAAGCTAGACAGAGACCAATATCCTTGCTATTGAGTTAATGGGTATTATACATGTAGTTTAGAGACCATTAGGAAACCCCAAGGGGGAAAGTAAACAATAAACACTGAAGTGTTGTTATCTGACTTTTTGACAAAAGGTCAGACAGGGAAGTACTAAACTATGATGAGATTAAGCCTTATTCTCATAAGGTTATAAGAAGTCATCTATATAAGAGTACTCTCAAGAGTATATCCTGATGAAAGATAAAAGGAGATATAACATATTAAACCTACTGGACTAGTTATAAGGGGGAAACAGCTGGTAAGTTGTCCTTAAGAAGGAGAGAACCTACTAAAATAGTCTAGTGTAAAATAGTAGGAAAGCCTGATCGGAATGGATGAAATGTGTCCAAAACCAATCCTAAGTAGGACTATGAAGACATAACCCAAGGGATTGTAGTAGAAGGAGTTATACTACATATAGGAAACGACAGTCGGAAGTTGCCAAGTATGAAGAGAATTCAAGGAAAAAGATCTCGATACGGGATACCACAATTATTCCCAAGTGTGATCATAATAGAGTAGAATAATGCCGTAATCAATACAAGACAACACCTTATTCCGAAATGTATGAGAGTACGAACTTCGGGGACGAAATTTATTTTAAGGGGGACAGTCTATAACATCCCAGCATTAGAGCTTAGAAATAAGCTGAGATGAGGTGTGTGCATTGCATTCATGCATAAGAAAATCCGGGGAATTTTTGTGCAAAACTAAAAAAATCTATAGAAGGATCGATATACCTCTTGTACTGATGGGAACATTGGAGCAAGTGCGATAGATTTCAACATGACCTCTATTAAATCTTTCTGTTTTGGAAGGGTAGAATTCAAACTTGAGTTTGAATCTCAAATTCAAATTAAGAAAACTAAAATTGAAATAAAAGTAGAACTAAGTATAAATAGATGTTATATAAGTAACAAATTTGAATATTGGATAATAATATATCAAATTATGATAATAAATAGGTAATAATAAAAAAGAGTTCTTAAATATAAGTTGCATACAAATATGACATTGTCCTTTACAATAAAAGAATAAGAGATCTTACTATAAAGAAGTAATGTACAGGAATGAATAAAAGGATATCTTTATTACATAACATAATGTTACATTGTCTTTACAGTTAAATAAATGAATAAATAAATTACAAAAGAATAAAAAATAAAATTATAGAGATAGAAAAGTAGTACAAAAAGTAATCAGGGAAATTCCTAAACTAAATTACAACCAAATCCTACACTAGATCTTCTTGATCTTCTTTGTATGATTTTGTACCTGCAAATCAACTCAAAAGAAAACAAAACAAAATAAAGGAATAAGGGGTTAGGGTATTAATTGAACTCTCAGATTTACAGTGTAATGCACTATTTGTCTCATCATCGAGTTTGATTTTTAAGGGGCAAGTTTCACCAGGGGTAGTATCTGTTCATATCATTCAAGGAAGCTTCAGCCTAAGCATCATTAGACAAGGGAAAAATTTCACCAAGTTAGTAAAACGGTAAAAGCAAAACAGTAATAACCAGCCAGAAATATCTTCAAAGTTGAGCTGATCCATTCTAGTGAAGCTCACACACAAGAAGCATAGTCATCGACATGCACTGGTGTGCTGTCAACACCACAAGGGAGCATCAAGTAGAGAGAAAAACCCATCATTATTTGTTTCCCCACAACACGCTAGCCAAAATCTGTATAGCCACATCCATCATTCCAATTCACTACTAGAACACCAAGCACACTCACCATCCACTATTCCATCTCCATAAGACCTTCCACACATGTTCTTGCTATCATCACGGAAACAACACAAGCAGAAGCAACAAGGAAAGGCGGATCAAGTATCAGGATATAAAAGGGGGTAGATCCAGTAAGGAGGGGAAAAGTATCTCCACAAGGAACTCACGAGCTGATCAAGAACAACCATCAGATTACAAGCACATCAGCAGCAACAGCTACCTTTCAAAAGTAGGTTGCAACACTAAGATTCAAGCATACTAGCTGTTTTTATTTAATGTGGGCAACTAGCCAAGATAATAATATTAGAACGAGGATTCTCTCAGTCTTGCATAGGGGTGCTATGCAAGCTCATCATTGAGAAGTTTACCATCTCACCTTAGTATCTGTTTTTATTCATACCTAAAGCCTCAGACCAAGCATCCTTGGCAGAGGACATAAATAGCAGAAAATCATGCTACTCTAGTTTATCCATTGTGCACACTCTAATGAGGCCCCACAGTGGAACGACCAGATTTAACGGAATCCACTAATAAAATCAGCAACTAAAAATCCTTGATATCAAACAAAACTCTCAAAATCACTTTCCTTAACTCATGAATCATTTTGAGACCATTGGACACTAGATTGCTGAGGCAATTCAAATTACCTCACTTGATCTCAAGCATGGTGATAAATATAGAGTGAGGCACATGGAACTCATGTAGAAGTTAATCATATGAACAATAAGACCCAACATCTTATATTTAATCATTTTCCTAATAAAGTAGATTAGGAATCATCTAGAAAGGCATCTTATTTACACAAGCTAGTATGTACCTTTAGACTCAGTCTTAGCATCATTGGAAGCCAATTAGAGTTCCTAGAAAGTTAATTCCAGCAGCCAGGACAACAGATGCCACTAGTGCCTCAGTTTCCACATCACTGGCAAGGAAATAATCCATCTTACTTTTCCTCATGGAATCATCAGGTGTATGATTTTAATAAATAAAGCCATTAGCAGCAGGTCATGCTAAATAGGGTACCATTATGCACACTCCAATTGAGGCACCACAATGGTATCTATTGAGCAGAAGCCATACTATAGAGAAAACACAAGCCCAAATAAAAAGAACATCATCTTCCAAGCCAAATCATAGGAATCATTTCTATTAGTTTCCTTCATCAGATAAACTGTACCAAATGATAGGAAACACTAAGTACAAGCTTCACTTAAGCATATATGGGTACAATAGAGCTATATCACAAAATGTTAAGTTAGGTCACTATGTTCCATGATGCCAACAGTAAATTGCTAATGCAAGGAAGCATTATACTATACACAAATCCAAACAAGATTGGAATGACTATGGAAATTATACATAAGCATGTTTAATGCACCTGCAGCTACATAACCCTACCACCATTGGTAGTAGAACCAACAACATAAGTCAGTGTCATAAGGGCACCTAATCATTGAAATCAAATTAGCAGTAGATGATGCCTTAGCAGCATCACAT
Organism: Avena insularis; assembly: GCA_023614405.1. Classification (NCBI taxonomy): domain Eukaryota; kingdom Viridiplantae; phylum Streptophyta; class Magnoliopsida; order Poales; family Poaceae; genus Avena; species Avena insularis. Next base: position 500,159,117 of record CM042684.1, read on the forward strand.
CCTCTCCACCAAAATACCACATACATCAGCAGAGTCATCGGCTCGATGGCCAATCACATAAACATTACCTGGATTGGAAGTAGATAAGAAAGCCGATGTCGAGGTTGTGGACAATACCATTTCGCCGGTATCAAAGAGAGAAATAATCCCCGTACCATCACCACAATCCACCATCACCTCAACAAAATCCAGAAGCAGCAAACCATGGCTGTCGGGGTTGCACGCATCCCTGCCATCCCACCAGAACCAAGGACGAAGTAAATAAGAGGAGGAGACCGAATGGGAGCACAAGAGACTGAGGATGTTGGCCTGTAGCCATCCTCAAACATCATCAGTAATCACGAGAGGTAGAAAACCACGCCAATAAGCCTAATCGAGGCTAGGGTTCTATAGGAACTAGAGAGGAGGCACCCAAGTGCGAAGGAAAGGGAATCGACGGCAGGAGCCGATGGAGAAGGGCTAGAGAGCTTGTGTCGTGGAGCAACAGTGTTAGCAAGGTCTGGAGCTAGCTGGATCAACGCCGGCGGTAGTGTCAGGCCTGAACAGAAACGTGTTGGGGGCGAACTCGATAGGTCCTTAAAGCCAAATCAAATTAGAGGGCCATTTCGGTCAGTCAACGGTGGAGCTTTAGCATCAGGTGGCGGCGACCACAACATCTTGGTTCCGCTGGAATCAAGCAGACAGCAGAGGCAGTATGGTGTGTGGCGGGGACGCGAGAAGGGAGTTGAGGTTGGGGTGTGGTGTGCGTGTGTGTAAGTGAGATGAGAGAGGAGAGGGCTTGGGCTGGGGTGGGGTTTGACCCCAGGCCCAACTGGGTCGGGTTGGCCTTAACCAGCCTGCGGGCCAGAAGTAATTTTATAGGAAAGAGAAAAATAAATATTGTAAAAGAAATAATAAACCAAATGTAAAATTACAAAAATACCCCTAAAATTGTTTTAGCCCTAGAAAAATATAGAAAAATCCTAAAAATACATATAACATATTGAAATGATCACAAAAATAATATCTACCTAAGAAAAATATAACTTTACTTATTTAAGTTAAATAAAATACAAATAAATGTTAACATCACTAAAGTCTAAGTGATATTTCATAAATTAAGGAAAAGTCCTAAAAATGAATAAAAATCATTTTTGCATAAGAAAATGAATCTACTATTTTACAAAAATACTAACTTAATTTGTTTACAAATAAAACTTGAAGCAAATGTTTAAAGATATATAATCCTTTATGGAATTTTATAAAAATAAGGATACCACCTAAAATTAAAAAAAATTCACTACTAAGATCTTAAGTAAGTATGTTTTACTAGAAAATTACTAGTTATATTATTCCAACACATTTTAGGATTATTAAGCAATAAATCCTTATTATTTATTTGGTAAATTCTTTAAAAACATTTCTTAAATAAGAAATAATCACAATTTTAGATAAAACCATAAATCTTGTACATTTAAATACTACTTCCAAAAGCATAACTTGGGTATATAATAATACTTAAAAATAACTTATTAACTTTGTAAAACTCCTTTAAAAACCATAACTCCAAGGTAAGGCAACAATTTAAGTAAATTTTAATCACCATTCACTTATAATAAAAGTGAATGTTAATTATCTCTTAACTATTCATGATTTCAAACTTCAATAGATTATTAAAATCATCTAAACTTACTTCTCTTAAAAGATAAATTATATTCATAATAACAAGTCATGCATAATACCTAAAGAATATTTATGTTCGTATAGTTAACTTTTGTCTATTCCAAATTAAGTCATAAGGCATCTCAAATTTAATCTTATCGAATAGGCGCAAACGTCATAGATCACATTTTAGTAACCACACAGATTGTTTAAATCCTAACAAATAAACCTTTTCCTCAAAAGTTATTCGTTTTGTCACTTCAAACAATAACTTTATAAATAAACTCTTTAACTCTTAACAACCTATTACACCATCATCCATCATAACTACCAAGTAGCAATTTATCTCAATCTTAGAATATTATTATACTTCACTTTTATACTTTGCATGTTAAACACATAAATGTTTTTTCCTCATAAAGTAATCTTTCACTAAAAGGTTATTATTTTAAGAAACATTAAAAGTAATCCTTAAACACTTCTTTAAAAGCTCTAATTGATTAGTAATCTTGCTTAAGAAATCTTTTAAATACCATGCCCCATTTGAGTGTTTTAGTATTACATGTCACTTGTTATATTTACATATTGTTTCACACACTCTCACAAGCCTTAATAAGAAGCACGAATGTGAAGCTAATATAAAAGTGAAACACATTCTAAAGAAACCATTCCTAGTTTCCAAACCCTAGATTTGATATGATTATTCTAGGAATTCGCGTTTATCAAATTGCATTACATTACTTATGCATAATTGCATCCTGCTTCTTTAAACATTTTTCCTTACCGGACCAATGATGCTATTTAAAGAATTTCAATCTTCTACTATCTCGAAGACCGTGATTGCATAATCTTGCAATCACAAAAGGCAAGTTCTGCTCATGTCCTTTTGTTATTTTCTATCAAATGCTTGTAACTCAAATTGTGTCATCACCTGCATTTCAAAAAGGTTAGAAAACACTATTTTCATAATAATATGATTATGTATTATTTACGCGATGGTAATAATCTACTGTTACAGGTCCAGTGGTAAAGGAACATAATATCTAGGACTTAATCAACCAATGTTGCCAGTGATTCCAGCACCATATATTACGCGTTAATCATGAGATTTGGAATGGGACAGAGAAGTCAGCTGGATCTTCTCCCTTTCGCATGGATGGATGACCTTATTGTGAGGCTATTGATTTCTCGTGGAGAACCCAGCACATGGGTGGGACCCCTTAGTTCCTCGCGATTTTGGTGTCTAGACTATCTGTGAGGGGCTGCCGAAGGTATAGTCAGTCCTTTATGGAGCTTGCCAGGGGCACAACCGGCTCATAGAGTAATTGGGGGCCTATTAGAGTTGTAGCTTGCCAGGGGCACAACCGGCTCATAGAGTCTTTGGGGGCCTATCAGAGTTGTAGCTTGCCCAAAAGGGGGCTTAACAGTTATGTGGCTAGGCCTAGGGGGTCATGTATTCATGCGGGGTCGCGGAGAGGGGCAGTGATTGTCTTGGATCTTAGACTAGGCCCCATACCAAGGAAGTATGCACAAGCTCGCGACTTGGATGTGCAACAAGGCTAAGGTCTCTCATGGGTAAAGTAACACACCTCTGTAGAGTGTAAGAACTATAACTTGTTACTCCATGTTCTAGGAAGGAGCTACGAACGTGGCAGGAAATGAACCCCATGAAGGTTCTGGTCAACCTGTGAAGGCTATCGGACATAGTTTTTAGAATAAAAGCAACCTTTGAAGAAATTTTTACGAAAACCTACATTACCTACGACCTTTGGTCTATGGCTGTAGAGATAGTGCATCATACACTCCTTTTTAGTGAATTTGCTTAGTATGCTCGTACTCAACCGTACCTTCTTAGCCCTTGCTAGGTTCTAAGTTGTTGAAGACGACGTCAACATCAATTTTTGCTCAAGGAACCATCATCGACAGCTCAAGTTCTTCAATAAAGTCAATGAAATCAACATATACATCAAACGAAGCAAAGGCGGAGATCCTGATTAGATAGGAGTAGATACTCTAGCCATAACACCTATTTTTGTAGAGCATTGCACTAGCAGCAATTGCAAGCCAGATAGTTTAGATGCTAGTCTTATTAGCTAGATAGTTCCGAGTTATTATTTCTAGTTCTTATTTGTAAGAAGTTTCTTTCTCTCTCTTTAACCTAGAGTGTTCTCTAGATCTTTTGTAAAGAGTCAAGTTGTAATCTATAGTCATGTCTTGGACCTGTCGTATTTCTGTTGTACCACTCTGAGGGATGTAATACTAGTGAACAGTGTTTCATTGGTGTTATGTCAATGACTATAGTGTACTACATCATGAAGTGGTATGATGGGTCACCGCAGGTGCAAAACCCAAATTGCCAGCAAAGGCACCAAGTCGCCGACCAAGTCTTTGGCGATGTTTGAGTCGGACGACGAGGCCGACAACGAAGGAGATGTTGATGTAGCGAAGATTCCAGAGGATCTGGCTCCAATGATGGAATTGGAGATCATAAACATGGTAGTGGGGGCAGAGGTTCCCCTTGCCACGATTGCACCGGAGGCCTCGGTGCCTCCCAAAGCGAGGGTCGAGGTGGCTACAGGGTCGGTGACTCCGCCATCGAAGGGGACGCCTTTATCGTCAAAGTCAGAGGTTCCTACAACCATGGCTTCATCGGCGGAGAAGCCTGTGGTGATGTGGCAGGCGTTCTTGTTGGAGAGGAGCCTCAGTCGCAAGCTAGGACCCGTGTTGGAGAAGCCTACACATATCAACATGGTCTGCGTGTCATCCCAGTCGCCCGGTAAATTCATTGTACTTTGCCTCGTCATGACTTGTTGCTTTTGTGTGTTTTTTCAAATTTCTGATCGTGGCGACCTTGCAGGGGTGGCATGAGGAGGATACACCTCCCATTAGTGGCCAAAGTGCCACCAACCGATGCCGAGGAGGGCGGCGATCCCTCTAGAAAGAGGAAGGCCATTACCAATGCGGCACCAGGTGATGGTGCAAAGAAGAAGTGAGAAGGCGACCCCATCGCCACGACCAAGGAAGGCTGAGGGAAAGACTCCGCGGTCCCTCTTATTAAGGAAGCAACCGCCAGAGTGGAGCCAAGCAAGGAAGGCCTCCCTTCAGAGGTGCCAGCACCAGCGATCGGCACGACAGGGGCGACGGCCGTGACATTTCCTCGCTTCATGGCGAAGGCGTTTTCCACGGCGGCTAGAACTTAGTCGCCGCCAATTCCTGAGATCATCGATGGTGATGTGGGGCAGCGTCACAGGCGTACGCCATTTTTGATGCCGTCGGTGGATGCTGGCGAACTTGACCGCATGTTAGCGGCCGCAATCCAGGTATATCTAGTCTCCGAGGGTCTAGTTGCTGAATTTCAGCGGCTAGACACTCAAATCTTGATTGTCCAGTCCCTGAGGGTCTAGTCGCTGAATTTCAGCGGCTAGACACTCAAATCTTGATTGTCCAGTCCCCGAGGGTCTAGTCGCTGAATTTCAGTAGCTGAACACTTAGGATTTTGATTGTCCTTGTTCTAATGTGGGTTTGTTATTCAGGGTTTGCAGGTCGAATCGAACGGGTGGTTATCAATGGCGAGACGGCCGGAGCGTGATCTACGAACTGCTCAAGAGGCCAATCATCGACTCCAAGCGGCTGCATGTGAGCTTGTTTCCTTCCACTGAATTTAGATTTGCTTGAAACTTTGGATTGCTAATTGTGATCTCCTTGTTGCAGATGAACATGTTGCCGCAATCGCCAAGGCCCGCGAGGGGTATGTTCCCATCGCCGACCTAGAGGCTGCAAGGTCTTCAGTGTTTGTGGTGGAAGAATGGTCTAACTCGTTGGCGAAGGAACTAGAGGCCGCGAAAGCCGCGATGGATACGACAGAAGAGCGGGCCGCACATTGTCGGAGAACTTGGAAGCGGCGAAGGCTGCGACAATTTCCTCTAAAGAGAGGACCAAAGCCACGGTCATCGTGGCGAAGGAGGAGCGGAAGGCATCTGACTCGGTCATCGTCGGGTTGCAGGAGAAACTCTCGGTGCTTGATAAGTGTGTCATGAACAACTTCCGCAAGCTCCTTGGTGAGTCTTCTACTTCTTTCCTTGGTCTTTGTTTTTCTGGCGGCGAGTCCCCGAGCGAGCGAGTCCCCATGGTCTTCTTCCGTGTGAATTTTGATGTTTTGACCTTGCAGCCATTATAGGTCAAGGAGATCCGGTGGTGCAGACATTTGGCGCCGAGAAGTGCATGGCGGCGGTGGTGAACGCAGCGACCACGTCGATTATGTGCGTCCAAGTCGTCCTGCAAGGCGTCTCTCCTACTGAGGTGATTCTGAGGGGCCTGACTGAAGTGTGGCGGTACCTCAAGGAGGCACCTGCTGTTGTTGAGTGGATGACATGGTCGGCGTTCCACCATGGAGCCACGACGACGTTGAGCCCTAGACTCGCGCACTTCCCCGACGACTTCGACCTTGACGATGTCACTAGCGGGTATCCTTCGACGACTGGTATGGTAGAGATTGCAGAAGTGCTAAGGTTAACCGCCAAGGCCACTCCATTTGTAGAGCATGTGCTGGTGATGGGTGACTTCCTGCCGTACCAAGAGACGTTGGTGGCACCGAACGACCCCGAGCCGAAGCATTGCGACTTGAAGTCAGAGCAGCCCTTAAGGTCGTCACTCGCAGGGCAGTTGACGACCTACCCGACGAACCCTTGGAAGCCTTTTGTTCGGGCCAAAGGTGATGACGGTGCCTCGTTGTTGAAGCCTGTAGAATGAAGAATTGCAGTGTAACATAAGTTAGCATGTGCGAGTGGCCTTTTGTAATATGTTTCACATGTGAACAATGTATTTTGTCACTATATGAAGGCTACAGTCGACTCACGTATGATTTGAGTGATTTTGTTTTGTCTGATTTTTGGGTTGTGTGAGTCCCCGAGCGCATCCGCCCTTATGTGGGGTTGACCTTGCATATATGTATATTTGTTTGTGTTAGGTTGTTAGATTCACCGGAGTCAAATCGTCGTGGCTCTTAGAGCTAGTCGCTTGGCGACCTCAAGGGGTGCTCTGTACTTGGTGTGGTCCCGAACGCAAACGGGGTCGGTTAGGCGAGTCCTCGAGCGTGGTACTTAACCATTCGAGTCGCATCCCCAAGGTAGGTGAGGGCGTAGTACGTTGTTCGTAACATGTCACTTCTCATGTCTTGGAAAGGCAGTCGCATGGCGAGTCCAAGGCAAGCTCTCATACTTGGTGCGTTCTCGAGCCACATTGGGTTGCTCTGGACGAGTCCCCGAGCAGGGTACTATACCATTCGAGTCGCGTTGCTCATGGATGAGGAGGACGGGGCGCTGTGGGAAGCGGGGTCGGTTGTCTTGGCTTGGAAAGCCAGTCGAGCGGGGCGACTCCAATGATGGCTCCGGGGTAGCGTTTTTGTGGATGGTGCAAGACCCAAATATTTTTTGTGCCCTTGGGTCGCACTACTTAGCAGTGTCGGTCGCTTGACCAATGGTTGACTTCCGTAGGTTAGCATGTTTCTATGTGTACGAGTGCAATTAGCACAAGAAAATGGCGAGTAGACACAATTTGTGCGATCCGAATTTATTCCATCATATGGCGGCTGAGTACAAGTTTTAGTTCTATGTATAGAACATTCGGAGGAGGTTTACATTCCATGGCCACCCAACGTCGAGCTGGCCATCACCTCGTATGTCGATGAGGTAGTAGGCGTTGTTGCCGAGGACTCGCCCTATGGCAAATGGTCCCTCCCATGGGGGAGAGAGCTTGTGCATGCTCTTCTTGTCCTGGATGAGTCACAGGACCAGGTCGCCTTCCTGTAAGGTGCGAATCCGGACCCGGCGGCTGTGATAACGGCGGAGTCCCTGCTGGTAGATGGCGGTGCGAGAGCAAGCTAGGTTGCGGGATTAATCGAGCTGGTTGACCCCGTCTTGGCAGGCAATCTCATTGTCCTCCTCCGCATAGTTGACGACTCAAGGCGAGTCGTGTTCCAGGTCGGTTAACATGACGGATTCAACACCGTACACCATGAAGAAGGGTGTGAACCCTGTCGAGCGGTTGACAGAGGTGCGAATGCCCCATAGCACGGAGGGGAGCTCTTCGACTTAGCACCCGGGAGTCCGCTCGAGGGGGACATGCAATCTTGGCTTGAGGCCGTGGAGGACGCTCTGGTTTGTGCACTCTGCTTGGCTGTTTGATTCCAAATGGGCGATTGAGGTGAGGTCGAGTCGGATTCCGTTCTCCTCGCAGAAGTTGGCCATGTCACCCTTGGCGAAGTTGGTGCTTGTCCATGATGATGTTGTGCGGGTAGCCGTACCGGTAGATGAGCTCATGGAGGAACTTGGTGGCGGTCTTTCCATCGCACTTCTTGATTGGCTTCGCCTCGACCCATTTGGTGAACTTGTCGACCGCGACTAGGAGGTGGGTGTAACCTGATGGAGCTTTTTTGAATCGACCCACCATGTCGATGCCCCATACGGCGAATGGCCAGGTGATGGGGATGGTCTTGAGGGACCAACCAAGGATGTGTGTCTGGTTGGCGTAGTTCTAGCATCCGGCACATCGTTGGACAATGTCGGTGGCGTCGGCGTGTGTGGTGAGCCAGTAGAAGCCATGGCGCATGGCCTTGGCGACTAGCGACCGGGTGCCGGCGTGGTGGCCGCAGTCGCCAGCGTGGATGTCTTGGAGGATCTTGCGTCCCTCTTCTGGCTATACGTAGCGCTGGAACACGCCGGTCATGCTGCGCTTGTGGAGCTCGCTGTTGATGATGACGAAGGATTTGTAGCAGCGCACGATCATTCGTGCCTCTGTCTCGTCCGTGGGCAGGATCTTGTGCTTGAGGTAGGCAAGGTATGGCGCAGTCTAGTCGCTAGGCTCCATGATCATGGTGACCAGAGCGGGCTTGGGCTGCAGCGGTATCCCAATGTCGATCTCCTATGGGGGGAGATCGAAGGCTTGTCGATGATGTCGAGGAAGACACCTGGAGGTGGTGTTTGGCGAGCCGATCCGATGCACGAGAGTGCGTCGGCCTCTTTGTTCTTGTGGCGATCGATCCACTCAATGGAGTAACCGGAAAAGTAGCCTCCCAATTGGTCCACCGTCTAACGGTAAGCTATCATGTTGGGCGTGACTACATCGCAGGTGCCGGCGACTTGCACGGCGATGAGGTCAGAGTCGCCGTAGTACTTGAGGCGGTTGACGTTCATTTCCTTGGCGGCCCGCGTACCGTGAAGGAGGGCCTCGTATTCCACATTGTTGGTTGTGTAGGGCGTGAAGTTGAGTTGCAGCACGTATCGGAGCTTGTCGCCCTTATGGGAGGTGAGCACGATTCCTGCTCCATCACCATAGAAATTTTTGGGGCCGTCGAAGTGGAGGTGCCAGTAATGGAGGTAGGGCAGCATCTCTGGTTGTTGTGCTTCTTCCCAGTTGGCTAGGAAATCAGCAAGGGATTGTGACTTGATCGCCTTGCATGGCTCGTACTTGATGTTGTGGACGACGATTTTGACGACCCACTTGGAGACTCGCCCAGTCGCCTCGCGATTGCGGATGATGTCCTACAACAGCGCGGAGGAGACGATCGTGATGGGGTGCTCCTGAAAGTAGTGCGGGAGCCGTCGCTGGGCTCTGAAGACCACGTACACCAGCTCTGGTACTACGGGTAGTGCTGCCTTAAGTCCGTCAAGACCTTGCTGATGTAGTAGACCAGGCACTGTACGGGGCTCTCCTTGCCCTCCTCCGGTCACTCGACGTCCATCACGGCGCTGATGATGCGAGTGGAGGCCGCGACGTAGACGAGCATTGGCTCCTTATTGATGGGGGGCGAGTAGCGGTGCTGCGAGTAGCACTTCCTTGAGCACTTTGAGCACGTTGTTCGCTTCTTCGTCCCACTAGAATGTGGGGTTCTTGTGCATCAAGCGGTAGAGGGGCCATTGCCTTCTCACCGAGCCGGGGGATGAAGCGACTGAGAGCCGTGATTCGCCCGGCCAACTTCTGGATGTCGCGTATGCACTCGGGTTTTCCGAGTCGCGTGATGGTGTCGATCTTGGTGGGGTTTGCTTTGATGCCTCGCTTAGATACTACGTACCCCAGGAGCTGTCCGATGGGTACGCTGAAGGTGCACTTCCCCGGATTGAGCTTTATCTTGTACTTCCGTAGATTTGCAAAATTTTCGGCCAGGTCGGTGAGCAGGTCGCTCTGGCGGGTTGATGTTACCACTATGTCGTTGATGTAGACGTGTATGTTGCGGTCAATTTGGCTCGCAAGGCACTCCTGCATGCACCGTTGGTAGGTCGTGTCAGCATTCTTAAGGCCGAACGTCATGGGGTATAGCAGAAGGCGCCAAATGGCGTGATGAACGCCATTTTATCCTAGTCCTCGACCACCATCTTGATATGGTTGTAACTAGACTACGCGTCGAGAAAGCACATCCACTCCAAGCCCGCGGTCGAGTCGATGATCTGGTCGATGCGGGGGAGGATGAACTCCTCCTTCGGGTAGGCACTATTAAGGTTGGTGTAGTCGATGGGCATTCTCCAAGTGTTATTCTTATTCAGCACCAGGACTGGGTTTGCTAGCCACTTGGAGTACTTGATTGGCCAGATGAAGCCATCAGGGAGTAGACGTTGCACTTCTTCAGCGATTGTTCGGCGGCGCTCTTCATTGAAGGGCCGCGGCGACTGCTTCATAGTTCGCGCTTTGGGGTCGGCATTGAGTTTGTGCTCAGTGAGTTCCCTCGGGACACCAGGCATTTCAGATGGTTTCCATGCAAAGATGTCACGATTCTCACGCAGGAACTCGATGAGCGCGCTTTCCTATGCGAGGCTCATGTTGGTCCCGATGGTGACCTTCTGGCTTGAGTCGCCTGGGACAAGCTCGATGGTGCGGGTGTGCGTGGAGGCCTCAAATGTTGTCGACCCGACATTTTCTGTGTCAGGCTTCTTCAGGATCCTAGGGTCGTCCTTGTCAATGCTACTCGCATATTTGGCGAGCTCCTTGGCATGGTTGGTCTCCTCAGCGATGACGGCATCAGCGAGCTTGGTGCCATTGTCCTTGCACTCCACGGCCATGTAGGGGTCGCCATGGACGGTGATGATGCCACGTGGCCTTGGGAGTTTCATCATGTTATACGCGTAATGCGGGGCCGCCATGAATTTGGCGAATGCTTGTCGCCCCAGGGCGCAGTGGTAGGGGCTGCGGAAGTTCACCAGCTCGAAGATGATTCACTCGGTGCGGTAGTTGGCTGGCGTGCCGAAGGTGAATAGCAGTGTCACCTTGCTGATCAGGTAGGCCTTCCGACCGGGAACGATGCCGTGGAAGGTGGTGAGGGTCGATTTGACCATCGACTGCGGGAGCTGCAGCCTCCTGAACAAGTCCAGGTAGAGGATGTTGATGGAGCTTCCCTTGTCCATCAGGGTCTTGGGGAGCCAGTAGTCAGCCACTTTTGTCTTAACCACCAGAGCAACTCGCCCAGGGTACTCAATCCACGACGCATGGTCCTCACGGCTCCAAGTAATGCTTTGCTCGGACCAGTTGAGGAAGCGTGGGATGTCGACTTGTGTCACCGCATTTATGGTGACTGCACGAGCGAGCACCTTCTTCTCGCGTTTGGTGCCGAGCCTGGTGTACCTGTGCAGCGAGCCGACATTGTTGCCAAACCCGTCGGTGTTGCTGTTGTCCCTTGGCAGGTCATTGTTGGGGCCCTCTCTTGCTCACCTTGCCTTCTCGATCTCCTTTAGAGAGTGGCAGTCGGCGGTGGTGTGAGTTTCGGACTTCCCCTCCCTGCTGTGGTAGACACAGGGCTGGTTGAGTAGGGTGGCAGGGTCGAATTTTGGCCTTGTCGTGTTGTTTGCGTGGTAGTTCCATCCATCACGGCGGAAGTTCTTTGGGTCGCGCTGCCCGTAGCCGGCGTTGGCGACGAAGTCGACTCGCCCATCACCACAGCGCTTACCGGTGAGGCGAGTGTTGCTATAGCGCATCTCGTGCTATCTCTTGTTGTCGTTGCCGCTAGTGCAGTGTCTCCTACCCAGCTCATCGTCGGAGTCTTGGTTGGGGTCCTCCTCTGCATAGCATTTGGCGATCTCGAGGAGGTGGGGATGTTGTCGAGTGTTTGGTAGACCCTCTTGATCTTGGTGACCAGAGGTTCGTACCGGCACGCGTTCTTGAAGCAGTGGATCGCCATGTCCGGGTGGATGTCGGAGGCGTTGATCCACAAGTCCTGCCACCATTGCACCCAGTGGCGGGTCGACTCGCGTTGTCCTTAGATGTAGCGCTCCAGGTCCTCGATGGTGGTGGCGCGGGTGTAGGAGCCCTCGAAGTACCTAACGAAGGCCTCTCGCATGTCCTCCCATGAGTAGATGCTGTCCGTGGGGAGGGTGTTGATCCATTGTCGGGTCGCTCCCTCCATCATTAGGGGGAGGTAGCGAGCGGCGAGTAGGTCGGTGTGGCCAGCGATCCCCATCGCCATAAGATATGTATCAAGCCACACCACTGGGTCGTACGTCGGGTCGTACTTCTCAATCCCTTTTGGCGCCTTGAAGTTGGCAGGATACTTTTCGCCTCGGATCATTGGTTCGAAGCATTGTGGGCTGACTCAGCTGAGGGAGCCCCTTGTCTCCGGCTCGCCGCGGTTGGTGAGGGGTGTGCCTCAGGTCATTCGGCTGGCATGATCGCCAAGCCTTATTGTTGACGATGTGGGTCCGCGCGTCGATCGGCTAACCGTTTGCGGCGACCGTGTTATTCGTGGGTCATGGCTCGTTGGTGGAGAGCACGGGATTCGCGGCCCGCGATTGGAGCTGCAGGGGCTTAGGTGATGGGCAATTGAGGGTGTTGGCGACCGTTGGACGACCGCTTGAGGTCGCCCTGCTCCTCGACGAGTGGGAGTACATCCGTCCCCGCGGGTCGACTCCTGTGGCTTGTTGCTCGACGGCCCTGGCGAGTAGGGCCTGGGCATACTTGATCTGCAGCGCACGCTCTCTCATGATGTTGAGGTTGGCGACTGCAACTTGCCCCGCGATGACATTGTCCATCAGGGTGGAGTAGAGAGGGAGTCCATTGGAGTCCCGGGCTTGGGGCGAGATGATGATCCACGGCTGCTCCGGAAGAGGCATGCGGTAGGGTGGCGGTGGAGCTCCGGTCACTCTTGCGCCGGGTGGCGGTTACTTGCTACCGTGGTGCGTTCGCTGACCTCGCTCATCCGCCGGTGGGTCGTCTGCCGTCGTTCAAAGTCTGACGGCGACGAGTTCAGGCGGCTCCTGATGCGGCACTGTTGGTAGAGCGACAACTCTTGCACCGTTTGCCGCTCGAGGCGGTACTTCCTGCGCTTGGCATGCTCAGCGCACGTTGCCGCCTCTAGCTACAAACGGTATTCCTTGACCTCCATTGCCGTTGCGGTTGACATGATCGGCATGGAGAAAGGATCCGGCGGGGCACTCGCGCTGCCCACCATGTAGATCGCGTTGAAGCGATTGGATCTGGTGGGGAAGTTGTCAGGAGACTCTGAGCCGGATTCAGAGTCGAAGATCCTGAGGATGGAGGGGTCCTCAAAATCCTCAGCATTGGAGAATCGCGTGATGGAGTCTTCGCGTGATGCGGCGGTGATGGATCCGGTGGCCGAGGCAGGGGTCGCCTAATCGGCGTCGTCGTGGAGGGTCGTGTCGTCCACGGCCGCATTGGTCCCGACCATGTTGCTGGCGGCCGAGTCGTACTCAGAGGCGAGGCGGATGATGGAGCGGATATGGACTTCTGAGAGTAGATCATGGCATGGCGGCGACCCGCCGATGATCGCCGTCTCCGCCGGGTCGAGGGCGTCCGTGAACCCGACAAACAGGTTGATGGTGCCGACCGACATCACCGCGCTATGCGTGATCGGGCGCGACGCCGGGATGTAGCTGCTGGGCAGGATCTGAAGGATCCTACCTCTTGCGATCATGCGGCCGGTGGCGATTGGACGATCGATTGGCGAGTATGGTCTCACCGCAGAACTCAGGCTGGACCGTCCATGCCCCACGGTGGGCGCCACTATCGTGAGAATGACCACGGCAGTCACTACCAGGGGTAGCGATTGGAAGGTTTTGGGGCAAGAGCGAGTTGCCATCTGCGGTGCAAGGACAAATACATAGGGATTTACCCAGGTTCGCCCCCCCTAAGGATAAAGACCTACTTCTGCTAGATTGTATTCTCTTGAGTGGATTACAAGGGTGGCGAGCTCGGCGGCTAGGCAATGAGTCGCTTGGATGGGGTGTATGATGGAAGGTGAGTTACAGACAGTACCCTAGGGAGGTTTATATAGGGGTACCTTGCTAGGGTTTACAGGATTACAACCAAGTCAGTTAGGAACTCAAAGGATTTGACCTAATCCGACTAGACCTATCTACGTTTCTAGGCCTTCAGCTTCTAATCGTCGGGCTTCTCCCTCAGTCGCATTCCAGTCGCCGTCCTGTAGGCCCACTCGCAACGGGCCTGATCCAGTCGAAACGTCCTGCTGGGCATACCCCATTCGGCCTAACCCCATCAGGGTGAAACTGTAATCAAAGTCATCGTTGTTGCGCCATCATAACTCCTACCGGTAATGGATAACATCGAAATTCATCCGGTTAATTACCTAGAGACATGTAAATGACCAAATTAACCTCATGGAACTCCATAAAACAAATACTAGCACAAGCGCAAAGCATATCAACATGGCAAACATCAATATTGCCAAACAAGGTGCCAATATTGTTCACAAAGCTCAAATTATCGCCAGAGCAGACTAGGTCCCCTCGTGAACCTTGTTGTGTCATTTTCCCGGTCCTCTTCATCCTAAAAAATATAATTCATCCACAAATTATTTTGTGATCTTTCTATTTCGGGAATTTTTTTTGACTCTGGAGTTAGATTGAAAAAATGGGTAAAACCCAAAAACTGGTAAACTTGGAAGTTACTAGATATGTTTTGAACATATCAACGTCATGAAGGGTGCGAGATCATGTTGATTTCTTATTCAAAAAGGCCCACTACATACTCGATCTCTTTGGTGACGAAGAAACTTAATCTTCTTCGGGATGGTCTTCCCATGATTGATAGGAATTTACGGTACCTTTGTTATCCGTTCTCCCCTTTCTCTCTCACGTCTCGTAGGTTGATAGGAGTTACTGTTAAGCAGTTGTGTTGGCTGACCACTAATACTTTTCTTGGATTTGGCTATCACTATAGGAATCTTCTCCTTTGCCGTGTATCAGAAAGACACGGCAAAGACATGGAAAGACACGGCAAAGCCGTTGCCGTGAGTCAACCCACCGCAAAGACTGGATGGCAGCGCGAGGGACGGCAAAGTGACTTTGCCGTGGGCTTTCACCTGGACACACGGCAAAGACCTTTGCCATGAGTTTTCCAGCATGCCCGGCAAAGTAAAGCAGTTAACGGGCATCTCATGCCCAAACGGCGTGCCTAGTCTGTGTCGTGCGGTGGTCTTTGTCGCGCGCCACCGCTTTGCCGGGTAGGATATTGTCACTCCCCTTGTGACCCCACATGGTTTTACATCATCCTATGACCTAGAAAAACACAAAACAAGAGAGAGCTACACCGGGCTACCCCTGTCAGAAGAAAGTCTAGGGGGGTAGACAACCCGAGGCCCGCGGGTCAGGGTTTCGCAGGGAACCGCGCTCTGGGGCATCAGAACACCTCAAGGACTTGCATGTGTCCCTAGCACATGCATGAAAGTGTGGTGCTACGTTGAAACATACAAAACCTAGTCCCCAGGTGCATGTCTCCCGCTTCGCAAGCATGCGCTGTAACCTAAAAGCGAGGGTTCTGGACTAGTCTAAGGGGGAAAGTCCCCATTCCGGTGAAACCGGGTAGGATATTGTCACTCCCCTTGTGACCCCACATGGTTTTACATCATCCTATGACCTAGACAAACACAACACAAGAGAGAGCTACACCGGGCTACCTGTCGGGAAGAAAGTCTAGGGGGTACGACCGAGGCTTCATGGTCGTGGTTCCGAGGAACCGTGCTCCGGGGCTTCGGAACACTTCAAGGACTTGCACGTGGCCCTAACACATGCATGAAAGTGCGGTGCTATGTTGAAACATACACAACCTAGTCCCCGGGTGCATGTGTCCCGTTCATGAGCATCTTATTTGTAACCTAAGCGAGGTTACGGACTCGTCTAAGGGGGAAAGTCCCTGTTCCGGTGAAACCGGGTAGGATATTGTCACTCCCCTTGTGACCCCACATGGTTTTACATCATCCTATGACCTAGACAAACACAAAATAAGAGAGAGCTACACCGGGCTACCCCTATCAGAAGAAAGTCTAGGGGGGTAGACAACCCGAGGCCCGCGGGTCAGGGTTCCGTAGGGAACCGCGCTCCGGGGCATCGGAACACCTCAAGGACTTGCATGTGTCCCTAGCACATGCATGAAAGTGTGGTGCTATGTTGAAACATACAAAACCTAGTCCCCGGGTGCATGTGTCCCCTTGGGCATGTCTTTGTAACACAAGCGAGGGTTCTGGACTCGTCTAAGGGGGAAAGTCCCTGTTCCGGTGAAACCGGGTAGGATATTGTAACTCCCCTTGTGACCCCACATGGTTTTACATCATCCTATGACCTAGACAAACACAGAACAAGAGAGAGCTACACCGGGCTACCCCTGTCAGAAGAAAGTCTAGGGGGGTAGACGAACCGAGGCTCGCGGGTCAGGGTTCCGCAGGGAACCGTGCTCCGGGGCATCAGAACACCTCAAGGACTTGCATGTGGCCCTAGCACATGAATGAAAGTGTGGTGCTATGTTGAAACATACAAAACCTAGTCCCCTAATGCATGTGTCCCCCTTCGCAGGCATGCGATGTAACCTAAAAGCGAGGGTTCTGGACTCGTCTAAGGGGGAAAGTCCCTGTTCCGGTGAAACCGGGTAGGATATTGTCACTCCCCTTGTGACCCCACATGGTTTTACCTGGGCCCACGATAGAGGAAAATGCAGGAAAAAAACTCACGGCATAGCTTGGGCCCACGGTAAAGCATGCTTTGCCGTGAGTTTCTCCTCAGTGACACGGCAAAGCTGTCTTTGCCGTGCACTTACTCACGGGAAAGCGGAGAGAGAGAACAACAAAAGATCCCCATAGCTGCACTAACCGACAACCTCATCTTACCGCAGTGGCAGAGCCATACTTTGCCATCCTTGAGACCAAAGTTCGAATCCCACAAGGCCGGGTTGGGCCAATCTTTTTAATTAAACATGTCATTTGCCGTGCGCCATGCCATGCGCCACCACACGGCAACGACGCACCGTTAGTCCCCTCCGTCGCCTCACCGTCAACAGCGGAGTGGTGGGCCCTTCTGCAGGGGAATATTCCCACGGACAGGGCCGAATAAGCCGCAGTGCCGTGTGACCTCCCTTTGCCATGTGTTTCGTTGGTCTTTGCCGAGCGTTCTTTCTTTGTCGTGTGTTACTTTTGATCGTTGTCGTGAGGCTTTTCATTGTCGTGGGTTGGTCTTTCGGTGTGCCATGTTACTTTTCTTTGCCGTGGGTCCTTCTGGTCTGCTCACGGCAAAGGTTTCTTCGCCGTGTCGTGGCTCACGGCAGAGGTGCTCCGCACGGCAGCGAGCTTTTTTCATGTAGTGTATTGTTTGTGTATATGGTAGTTTATACCAAACTCAGTTTACATGACGTACATAGCTTGACTGAATGTACAACCATAAAATGGAATTGAATTTGAAATCCTGCCATTCACAAACATATGAACTTTGGTAATACGTTATTGCACACATTATCCAGTCAGAGTTTGGACAGGCTCTCTGATTCCTGGTCCAGCAGTGAGGTGTTCGGTGTTCATAACTTGTTTTTTTGGTGATACTGATAATAAAATAATCTTCATATAAAGTTACCTGAAATAATACAATGCATAGCCTATAAATTAAGGGATAATTTGCCAAAACATGGCTCCTGTTCTTTTTTTTTGTTGCGACGTGTGAAATTTATGTTGACGCTATTCTCAGTGATACATGAATTTGATAAATATACTCCCTCTGTCCGGAATTAACTGACTCGCATCTGTCTAGGTTCACATATATCTCGACGTGTTTTAGTGTTTAGATACAAGCAAATCTAGATAAATGTGAGTCAGTTAATTCTAGACGAAGGGAATAGTTGGTTTGCCTGTGGCGCTTATGAGGTGTCAATTCTTTTAGTTCTGACTCTTTAAAATCCGAGTGATCTGACCAAGTTGAAATCCAGAAACAGGAACGTTCATGTGCATTGTTTCCTCCTTGTAGCAAGAAGCAAACTGGTTTAGCTGGCTAACCTTCTTTACTATGCCTAATATCTTGCACTGCCATATCCACACGCACTAATAATGTCTGCCCCCAAAGTCCTTTTCAGCTGTTTTACCCATTGTGATAAGAACTGTGCTGTGCCCTTCGTTAAGGACCATCTTTTCCATTATTATTTTGGACTTGTGCAGTTAAGGAATAAGAAATAGAGAGGATGGGGACTTGAGAGGTATCAGAATGGCTCAAGTGTGGTTGGAGGGAAGAAAGATGTTGCGCCTCAACCTGTACTTTTGGGCTATATTACCTTTACCCATTCTGATAAGATCTGTACTTCCTTCTCTTTAAGGATCGTCTGTTCCATTAATACTTTGGAACCTTGCAATCAAGGAATAGGAGAGAAAGGAGAACCATTGAAAAGTCTTGATGCTAGGCTAGTCAAAGGCAACCGTAGTTTTTGGGATAAAAGACAATCCTATTGATTGCATTGGTTACCAAGCAACCATCAGTGGTGTCTGCCCGTACGGCCTGACATGCTGCGTACTTTAGTCTAGAATCAAGTACTTACTATCATAGCCCTACACACATATGAGGAATCTTCCACATTCATGGATCTAAATTGTTTTAGATCTGCTTCAAGGGCTGATCCGAGCTGTGCCATAATGAGGGTTTTTTTGTTCAAGAAAGGAGGGGGGTGAAGGGCTGACCTAAATGTAGGATCCACTAGTTATTTGTAGGGTGTAGACTACAAGCTCTCCAAAATAGTTGCCGTAAAACATGAATCTGTTTAACACTATGTACACAGTACACTGATTAACTAATATGCACCTGATACAGTTACAAGGCTATGTGAAAAGCAACATCTGACAAATCTGTCAGATATCTCAACTGTCTAAGGACTGACTATCAAATGGAACTTGCAATGAACTTTGCAACTGTGAAAGCCCTTCACTCTAGAAACAGTACTTCTTAGCATTTTGCTGAAATCTTGTCCATTTATGTCTTTGTTTCAGGATGTAATTGTTGTATTCTAACGAGATGCAACTCGAAGCCCGGTGTAAACTTGAGTGATGGAGTAGAAGTTCCCTGGCTGCCTATTTCATTCCAGCCTACGCCTACCTCACTCAGAGGCTCAATCGGGCCGCCAGTGGTTATTAATGTATGAACGTGAAGGAAAGCTGTGCATCCTTTGTTGATGTTGGAGCCGCTAGACAAGTCAGTGCTGAGCAAGCCCTTATCTTCATCAGGCGTGGCAGTCTGGATAGATTTCCCTTTGGATTGTAGCACCTTTTGGAGAGAAGATTGCAGTACGCTGAGCACGCTGCCGCACCTTTGGTTATTCTGTACATGAATCTGCAAGTTCGTTTCTTGTTTGAATTTGCAGAACCTCCATAAATGTTGTACGCACTTTGAAATGAGCGCTAGCTGATGTAGTAGTAGTATAATGGTGTGAATCCAGGTGCTGTAGCATTTTTATGTGGACACACTGATAAGAGCGCCGCGTATTTTTTAAATTGGTAGTGAGATCGAATAATCTTTACATCTGCTCCCTCTATCCTGATTTTTTTTTAGAGACCTCTATCCTGAATTAGGTGTCAGCAGATTTGCCTAGATTAGCATGTGTTTAGACACGTTTTAGTCTATGGATACATGTGAATCTTTATAAATCTGCTACGTATAATTCGGGACAGAGGAAAACTTCTTTCTGCTGTTCTATGTCCTGCGAGTATGATTTTTGCCATCGGATGTTCTGTTCGACTGTTCCTCGTCAAATTTATGACTTGTGACCATGAGCACTATCGTATGTACCAGCAGATGAGTACGGCGAGGTTGATGAAAGAGCTGCTTCCTTCAAAGTTGGAGGCCTAGCGCGTGTCACCTGTGACTGTGCGTGCAAGAAAAAGAGGTCGTATAGCTACATGTCATTGGTTTGTCCCTTCTAAAAATTATGATACTTAATAGTTTTCAGTTCTCATTGTCTTTATCATAAGCATCTTGAAGTGATTAAATTTAAAGTGAACAAACCATGGTGTATATGCTTGACGAAGTATAAGTTGGAAATCTCATGTCCCTTTAATACGAGGGCCGCTCCTCATGCTACTCAAGTTTAGTCACCGGTAAGTTTTTATCATCGTAAGTACATGTGTATGATAGAGAACCGCCAACGGGATACCCCTTGCCCGATGATATGGAAGAATCCCCATATCAAAATGACAAGGCAAACAGACAACGAGCATCTCAGCAATCTTTTTATTTACCATGAAAATATGGTGCTTTTTTCTCTCTTTTCTCTTTTCTCATATCTCTTTTTTTCTTTTTCTCTTTTTTCTCAATATCTGACTCTTTTTTATAAGAATAATGCTTCATAGACAGCTCATTATGGTTACGCTGCAGGTTTCCACCATGACAGCATGGATTAGACTAGCGGTCTAGGCGTTTCTCTAACACATATACATAACTCCATGGACTTACAAGCCCCCCTTTCATTTCACACCGATGACATCCATAGACAAAAGAGCATGATATCAACTACGTACAAAGTATAAGTGCAATGTTGAAAGCGTTCCCCATTACAGCATGGTTCTACTAATTCCCAACAAATAAGTGCAAGCATATACAACATAGACGACATAATGGTTCAAGTTTATTAGGGGCAAGAAAAGTAAAGTGTGCCATCAAGTTCGTGAGAGCTTTAATCACTAGTTTTCTTATAACAAGTTAATTCGGAAGGTAAACAAAAACATGAATATACTTGAAATATCATATGCTAATAGGTAGGTATGGTGGACTCTTTGAAATAACTTGGTTTTAGAAGTTGGATGCATGAGTGGAACTCATACTTGGTTGTGGAGGCTAGCAAAAGACTGGGAGCGACCAACTAAGAGAGCAATAATGGCCATAATCATGCAGAGTGAAAAAACATCATTGATCAAAGCATAAAGTGATACTACAAGTTGAAAACTAAAGGATCATAAAGGCTTATGGTGACTTGGGATAGTCATAACATGGTGTGAGCATGCGCCAAGTCAACCCAAATAAAGCATCAAAGGAGAATATCATAATACTATGCTTTAATATGCTAAAACAACACATGATCCTTCCAAGACACATTAAGCAATCTCAATTATTTATAACAAGTCATGCTACATCAAAGAATACTAAGCATAAAGCCAAAAAAATATCAAGCATGGCATGACAAAGCATAGACCACAATCAAAAACAAGCTCTCTTTACCACTTAAGCATGAACTTTCCTACTCTTTTGCAAACCAAACCAAACTATTTGAAAACCAATGTATGAAAGAGGGGGTCCAACCAATTTATTCAGCAAACTAAGCAAACAAAGCAAACGAAAAACCAAAACAAAAACAAAAAGAAGATGCTCCAAGAACAACATAACTGTGCATGAAACAATAAAAATAAAGCGTTTGGAAGGAACCTGGGATTTTTATTAATGAGGAAGGGGATGCCTTGGGCATACCCAAACATTGACGCTTGTACTTCTTGGATATTTCTTGGGGTGACAAGCGTGGTATTCCCAAGCTTGAGCTTTAGTCCATCCTTCATCTCATTACTCATTCCTTCCATACACTTGAAATTTTCCTTCATACAAAACTTCACACAATCTTTATTAGCAACATTAGTGCACTCAAGATAATAAGTCTTTAGGTTCAGTTCCAACACCAATAAAACTTTCAATTAAACACAAGCTACTGTAGCACTTCCCTCAAAAAGCTCAATTCCCCAAAAGAACTCAAAAAGAAACCAACAAGAAGCAAATGCAAATAATGGCAGAAATCTGTCAAAACAGACCAGCAGGTAAAAACGATTTTTTTCGAAGACCTTCTGTTGCTCAAATCAAAAAGTGTTGAACTAACTAAAGTTAGATAACGACCTGTGGCAGAAGCACAAAAATTTACACCTCAAAATAACGTACAGAGATTTTACACGAATTTTTACAGTGAAGCACAGAAATCTGTTTCGGGACAGCAACTTTTCCATACTTCTCTCTCATTAGAGGTTAATTTTGGCACAAAAAGCAAATAAAAAGGATAAGGAGCGGTTATTACTGAGGTAATAACTTCCAAGTCTCAACTAAAACTTTTGGGTTATCTCCCAATAAGTACTTTTCTGTAACGCCTTTAAGTTAGGCATGATAGTTTGAGAAGATGCTCACATAAGAAATATGAATTGAAGTAAAAGAGAGCATCAAGAAGCAAATTCAAAGCATATTTAAGTCTAACCCACTTCCTACGCATAGGAATCTTGTAAAGAAACAAGTCATGAAAGCACAAAGCAACAATCATAGTAAAGCAAAATAAGTGCAACTTCAAGACTTTCAACATAAAGAGGTTAAACCTAATATTATTGAGATGCATAAAATCATGTTTCCCTCTCTCATAATAACTTTCAGTAGCATCATGAATAAAATTCACAATATAACTATCATATAAAACATTCTTATCATGAGCCACATGCATAAAAGAATTAATACTCCCCTCATAAACATAGTCATTCTTGTTAATTGTAGTGAGAGCAAATTCAACAAAATAGCTATCATTATTATTCTCATCACCATAATCATCAAATATAGGAGGCATGTTGTAATCATAATTAATTTTCTCCTCAATAGTAGGTGGACTGAAAATATCATATTCATCATTGTAATCATCATATATTGGAGGCATATTATCATCAAAGTAAACTTTCTCCTCCATGCTTGGGGGACTAAAAAGATTATTTTCATCAAAACCAGCTTCCCCAAGCTTAGACTTTTCCATAGCATTAGAAATAATGGTGTTCAAAGAATTCATACTAATAACATTGCAATTAGCACGCAAATAAAGTTTCATAGGTTTTTTAATTTTCTCTTCAAACACTTCATGTCTGATTGCTCGGTGTTGATGTAGAACTCGTTGGGAACCCTAAGAGGAAGGTATGATGATCACAGCAGCAAGTTTCCCTCAGTTATGAAACCAAGGTTTAATCGAACCAGTAGGAGCAAGGAAACACCCCAAAGGTGTTGCTAGCTGAGCCTTGGCAGGCGCACTACCGGTGCTAGTAGCAACGTGGAGACCTGCACAACACAACCACAGAACTTTGTCCCCAACTTGCAATGAGGTTGTCAATGTTGGAGATATGCCCAAGAGGCAATAATAAGAGTGGTTATTATTATATCTTTGTGTTTATGATGAATGTTTACATCCCATGCTATAATTGTATTATAAGGAAACGCTAATACATGTGTGTTTTGTAAACATAAAAGAGTCCCTAATAAAGCCTCTTGTGGAACTAGCTTGTTGATTAAATGATGATCATGGTTTCCTGATCATGGACATTGGATGTCATTAATAACAAGGTTATATCATTAGGAGAATGATGTGATGGACACACACCCATAGTAAGCATAGCATAAGATCAAGTCATTTAGTTCGTATTGCTGTAAGCTTTCAAATGCATAGTAACCTAATCCTTCGACCATGAGGTTATGTTAATCACCATCACCGGATGGGTACTTTGATGACATCAAACACCGCTTAAATCGGGTGGTTATAAAGGTGTCATTGGGTATTCTGAAAGTATGTGTTGAAGCGCATGGACCAAGATTGGGATTTGTCCATCCATATGACGGATAGATATGCTCTGGGCCCTCTTGGTGGAATGTCATCTAGTTAGCTTGCAAGCATGTGACTAGGTCACAAGGGATGACATAACATGGAACGAGTAAAGAGTACTTATCAGTAACGAGGTAGAACTAGGTATGGAGATACCGACGATCAAACCTCGGATAAGTAGAATATCGTGTGACAAAGGGAATTGGTTTCGTATGTAAATGGTTCTATCGATCACGAAGTCATCATTGAGTATGTGGGAGCCGTTATGGATCTCCAGATCCCGCTGATGGTTATTGATCGGAGAGGTGTCTTCATCATGTCTGCATATTCACGAACCGTAGGGTGACACACTTAAGGTTCGAAGTTGTTTTAAGTAGATATGGAATATGCGTTGGAAACCGAATGTTGTTCGGAGTCTCGGATTGGAACCGGGACATCACGAGGAGATCCGGAATGGTCCGGAGAATAAGATTCATATATTGGGGATCATTTTCTAAGTTAGGAAATGTTCCGGAGTGTTTGTATGGAGATTCTAGAAGGTTTCGGAATGTTCTAGAAGGTTCTAGAAGAGTTCTTGGTGTTTGCTTGAAAACCAAGAAAGGGTCAAAGGAAACCTTGTGGGGCGAGACACGGATTCGTGGGGGAGGAGGACTCCTCCCCCCCTTCCCAACCTTGACCATAGGAGGGGAGTCCTACTAGGACTCCCCCTCCCCAGGCGCGCCTCCCTCCTTTAAATAGAAGGGAGGGGGCGCCCCCTCCTAGCCCTCTCTCATAACAAGCTCTAGCCGCCGCCTCTCTCCTCTACCTTCGCTCTGCTCCGGCTTAGGTGAAGCCCTGCAGAATTCTCTCCTCCACCACCACCACCACCACACCGTCGTGCTGCTGGGATTCCGTGGAGAAGATCTACTACCTCCGCTGCTCGCTGGAACAGGGAGAGGAAGGTCTGCCGACTCATACGTGTGACCGATCATGAAGCGCTGCCGGAACGCGGCGCCGGAAGGATCGTCCACACGATCTTGAGATCGGCAAGTGATCGACTACATCAACCCCGAGATCTAATCTCGTAACGCTTTCGGTTCTACGAGGGTTAGTACAAGATCTATCTCGTTGCTCATGTCTAATAGATTAGATCTTGGCTTTTATCTAGATTAGATCTAGGTTTTGTTCGTTCTTACGGTAGAAATTTTTTGTTTTCCATGCTACGAACCCATCAGTGGTATCAGAGCCTTGTCTATGCGTAGATCTGTTGCACGAGTAGAACACAATGATGTTGTGGGCGTTGTTGCTCGTGCCGTCTTTTGCTATGTGTGTACTTTGCATCTTGCGGTATGGTGGGATGAAGCGGCTCGGGCTAACATTACATGTCATCGTACATGAGACTTGCTCCATGCTTGACGTGTAACTTGCTTTGCACAAGTGGCTTTGCGGGTGTCAGTCTCTCCCATCATAGTATAGATCCAATCTACACTTTGCACTTGATAGCACTTGTATCAACGTTGTGGTTCAGTTTCGTAGGTAAGATGCGTTCTTAGTCGAAAGCCCCAAGCCACGTAAAACTTGCAAAGAAAATTAGAGGCGTCTAACTTGTTTTTGCAGGGGTTTTTGTGATGTGATATGGCCATCATGTGATTGAGATTGTATTTGATGTATGCAATGATCCTTGTTGTAATATGGCAACCGGCAGGAGCCTAATGGTTGGCTTTAATTCTGTTAAGACCTGCGTGTCTATTCATCTTGTAATAGCTTTGTTCCAAGTAGTTGTAATAGTTGCTAGTGATGATGGACAACCATGAAGCGGCGCCACGGACCTTGACGCAATGCTGGTGATGATGGAGATCATGTCCGTGCTTTGGAGATGGAGATCAAAGGCATAAGAAGAAAGGGCCATATCATATCACACTAATTATGAATTGCCTGTGATGTTAATCCTTTATGCATCTTGTATTTCTTAGATCGCGACGGTAGCATTATAAGATGATCCCTCTCACTAAATTTCAAGTAATAAAGTGTTCGTCCTTAGTTGGCACCGTTGCTAAGACTCGTCGTCTCGAAGCATCTCGTGATGATCGGATGTGATAGATTCTACGTGTGCATACAACGGGTGCAAGCCAGATTTGCACATGCGGAAACTAAGGTTAATCTTGACGAGCCTAGCATGTACAGACATGGTCTCGAAACACGGAATACCGAAAGGTAGAGCATGAATCATATAAGTGATATGATGAACATGAAGATTGTTCGCCGATGAAACTACATCTTCTCTCGTGAAGATCGGACTTGGTGTAGTGGACTTGGTTCGTGTAATCACTAAGACAATGTGAGGGATGTTGTTTTGAGTGGGAGTTCACCTAGTTAATTTAAGAATTAAAGTAGAACTCAATTTATCATAAACTTAGTCTAAACTACTTGCAAATATTGTTGTAGATTATGGCGAACCTCTCCATCAATTTCAATGCGTTCCTAGAGAAAGAAAAACTTAAGAACAATGGAAGCAACTTCACGGACTGGCTTCATGGTCTGAAGATTGTCCTCAGGGCTGGTCAGATGACCTATGTGCTCGAAGCACCGCTAGGTGACCCACCTGCAGATGATGCCACCGATGACGTAAAGAATGTTTACACCACTTGGAAAAATCATTACTCCACATTCGTGTGCCATCCTCATACGGTTTAGAAACGGAGCTCCAGAAGCGTTTTGAGCACCATGACCCGTTCGAGATCATTAAGGAGCTCAAGCTCATTTTTGAGACTCACGCGGCCGTGGAGAGCTATGAGGCCTCCGAGAAGTTCCTTACCTACAAGATGGAAGAGGGAAGCTCGTTAGCGAGCATGTGCTCACCATGTCTGGGCACGCAAACAAGCTCCAAGAGTTGGGGATAACCGATTCCTAATGAGTTAGGGATTCACCGTGTCCTCCAATCACTGCCACCGAGTTATAAGAACTTTGTGATGAACTACAATATGCACTGCATGAACAAGATGTTGCCTGAACTATCGTCCATGCTGAAAACTGCTGAAGTGGAGATCAAGAAGGAGCACCAAGTGTTGATGGTCAATAAGACCACCAATTTCAAGAAACAGGGCAAGCCTAAGAAAAAGGGCAACTTCAAGAAGGACGGCAAGAAAGCTGCCGCACCTGCTAAGAAGCCCAAGGCTGGTCCTAAACCTGAAACTGAATGCTTCTACTGCAAGGGTGCTGGTCACTGGAAGCGTAACTGCCCCAAGTACCTGGCAGATCTGAAGAACGGCAACATCAAGAAGAAAGGTATATTCGATATACATGTTATTGATGTGTATCTTACTAGTAGTCATAGTAGTGCTTGGGTATTTGATACTGGTTCGGTTGCTCATATATGTAACTCGAAACAGGAGCTGCAGAATAAACGAAGACTGGCAAGAGACGAGGTGACGATGCGCGTTGGAAATGGCTCCAAGGTTGATGTGATCGCCGTCGGCACGCTCCCTCTACATCTACCTTCAGGATTAGTTTTAAATTTAAATAATTGTTATTTGGTGCCTGCGTTAAGCATGAACATTATATCTGGATCTTGTTTATTGCGAGACGGTTACTCTTTTAAGTCTGAGAATAAAGGTTGTTCGATTTATATGAGTAATATCTTTTATGGTAATGCACCTGAGAAAATGGTTTATTCTTATTGAATCTCGATAGTAGTGATACACATGTTCACAACATAGATGCTAAACGAATAAAATTGAATGATAATTCTACATACATGTGGCAATCGCTGCCTTGGTCACATTGGAGTGAAGCGTATGAAGAAACTCCATTCTGATGGACTTCTTGAATCACTTGATTTTGAATCACTTGAAAGATGCGAAGCATGTCTAATGGGAAAAATGACTAAGACTCCATTCTCTGGAATAATGGAGCGAGCTACGGACTTATTGGAAATAATACATACCGATGTGTGCGGTCCAATGAGTGTAGCATCGCGTGGTGGATATCGTTATGTTCTCACTTTCACGGATGACTTGAGTAGATATGGGTATATCTACTTTATGAAACATAAGTCCGAAACTTTCGAGAAGTTTAAGGAATTTCAAAGTGAAGTGGAAAATCATCATAACAAGAAGATTAAGTTTCTGCGTTCTGACCACGGAGGTGAATATCTAAGTTATGAGTTTGGCATGCATTTAAAGAAATGTGGAATACTTTCAGTTGACATCGTCGAACACCACAACAGAATGGTGTGTCTGAACATCGTAATCGAACTCTCTTAGATATGGTTCGGTCTATGATGTCTCTTACAGATTTACCGCTATCATTTTGGGGTTATGCATTAGAGACAGCCGCATTCACTTTAAATAGGGCACCATCTAAATCCGTTGAAACGACACCGCATTTAATGGTTTGGTAAGAAACCTAAGTTGTCGTTCCTTAAAGTTTGGGGTTGCGGCGTATGTAAAGAAGTTATAGCACGATAAGCTTGAACCCAAAGCGAGAAATGCGTCTTCATAGGATACCGAAAGAAACAATTGGGTATACCTTCTATCATAGATCCGAAGGCAAAGTTTTGTTGCCAGAATGGATCCTTTCTGGAGAAGAATTTCTCTCGAAAGAAGTGACTGGAAGGAAAGTAGAACTCGACGAGGTTATTGAACCTTCTTTCGGAGTTGAGAGTAGCGCAGCACCGGAAGATGTTTTTGTGCCGCCTGCACCAACTGGAGAGGAAGCTAATGATGATGATCATGAAACTTGAGCGGTTATCGCTGAACCTCGCATGTCAACGAGGGTTCGCACTCCTCGAGTGCTATGACTCTGCGTTGAACGTCATGTTGGTGGACAACACCGATGACCCTGCGACGTATGAAGAAGCTATGGTGAGCCCAGATTCCGACAAATGGCTAGAAGCCATGAAATCCGAAATGGGATCCATGTACGAAAACCAAGTATGGACTTTGGTGGACTTACCGGATGGCCGTAAGGCTGTCGAGAACAAATGGATTTTCAAAAGAAAAACAGATGTTGATGGTAATGTTACCGTCTATAAAGCTTGACTTGTCACGAAAGGTTTCCGACAAATTCAAGGAGTTGACTACGATGAGACTTTCTCACCAGTAGCGAAGCTAAAGTCTGTGAGGATTTTGTTAGCAATCGCTGCATATTTTGATTATGAAATTTGGCGATGGATGTCAAAAGCGTTCCTTAATGGTGACATTGAGGAAGAGTTGTATATGGTACAACCCAAGGGTTTTGTCGATCCTAGTGATGCTGACAAGGTATGCAAACTTCAGCGCTCCATTTATGGACTGAAGCAAGCATCCCGGAGTTGGAATCAACGTTTTGATAAAGTAATCGAAATTTTGGATTTATACAAACTTATGGAGAAGCTTGTATTTACAAGAAAGTGAGTGGGAGCTCTGTAGCATTCCTAGTACTATATGTAGATGACATATTGTTGATTGGGAATGATATAGAACTTCTTAATAGCGTCAAAACCTATTTCAATAATAGTTTTTCAATGAAGGATCTTGGTGAAGCGGCATATATTCTAGGCATCAAGATTTATAGAGATAGATCAAGACGCCTAATAGCGCTTTCACAAAGTACATACTTAGACAAAGTTCTAAAGAAGTTTAGAATGGAAGAGAGCAAGAAAGGGTTCGTGCCCATGTTGTCAGGTAAGACCTTGAGTAAGACTCAAAGTCCGGCTACGGCAGAAGATAGAGAAAAGATGAATAATATTCCCTATGCCTCGGCCATAGGTTCTATCATGTATGCCATGCTGTGTACAAGACCGGATATAGCACATGCTGTTAGTTTGACTAGCAGATATCAAAGTGATCCTAGAATGGAACACTGGACAACGGTCAAGAATATCCTAAAGTACCTGAATAGCACTAAGGATATGGTTCTTTCTTATGGAGGTGATGAACAGCTTGTTGTAAACGGTTACACTGATGCTAGTTGGAACACCGATCTAGATGACTCGAAGTCACAGTCTAGATACGTATTTATTTTGAATGGTGCTGCAGTGAGCTGGAGGAGTGCCAAGCAAAGCGTTGTGGCGAAATCTTCAACTGAATCGGAATACATAGCTGCTTCGGAGGCTGCACAAGAAGCCATATGGATGAAGGAGTTCATTACTGAACTTGGCGTGGTTCCCAGTGCATTGGACCCGATGGCCATCTACTGTGACAACACAGGTGCCATAGCTAATGCACAGGAGCCAAGATCACATAGCAAGCTGAAGCACATCAAGCTACGTTTCCATGCTATTCGCGAGTATGTCCGAGATGGTGACATAAAGATTTGCAAAGTACACACTGATCTGAATGTGGCAGATCCGTTGACTAAACCTCTCCCTAGAGCAAAGCATGACCAACACCAGAACGCCATGGGTGTTAGGTATATTACCATGTAATCTAAATTATTGACTCTAGTGCAAGTGGGAGACTGTTGGAGATATGCCCAAGAGGCAATGATAAGAGTGGTTATTATTATATCTTTGTGTTTATGATGAATGTTTACATCCCATGCTATAATTGTATTATAAGGAAACGCTAATACATGTGTGTTTTGTAAACATAAAAGAGTCCCTAGTAAAGCCTCTTGTGGAACTAGCTTGTTGATTAAATGATGATCATGGTTTCCTGATCATGGACATTGGATGTCATTAATAACAAGGTTATATCATTAGGAGAATGATGTGATGGACACACACCCATAGTAAGCGTAGCATAAGATCAAGTCATTTAGTTCGTATTGCTGTAAGCTTTCAAATGCATAGTAACCTAATCCTTCGACCATGAGGTTATGTTAATCACCATCACCGGATGGGTACTTTGATGACATCAAACACCGCTTAGAATCGGGTGGTTATAAAGGTGTCATTGGGTATTCTGAAAGTATGTGTTGAAGCGCATGGACCAAGATTGGGATTTGTCCATCCATATGACGGATAGATATGCTCTAGGCCCTCTTGGTGGAATGTCATCTAGTTAGCTTGCAAGCATGTGACTAGGTCACAAGGGATGACATAACATGGAACGAGTAAAGAGTACTTATCGATGTGAGGTAGAACTAGGTATGGAGATACCGACGATCAAACCTCGGATAAGTAGAATATCGTGTGACAAAGGGAATTGGTTTCGTATGTAAATGGTTCTATCGATCACGAAGTCATTGTTTAGTATGTGGGAGCCGTTATGGATCTCCAGATCCCGCTGATGGTTATTGATCGGAGAGGTGTCTTCATCATGTCTGCATATTCACGAACCGTAGGGTGACACACTTAAGGTTTGAAGTTGTTTTAAGTAGATATGGAATATGCGTTGGAAACCGAATGTTGTTCGGAGTCTCGGATTGGAACCGGGACATCACGAGGAGATCCGGAATGGTCCGGAGAATAAGATTCATATATTGGGGATCATTTTCTAAGTTAGGAAATGTTCCGGAGTGTTTGTATGGAGATTCTAGAAGGTTTCGGAAGGTTCTGGAAGGTTCTAGAAGAGTTCTTGGTGTTTGCTTGAAAACCAAGAAAGGGTCAAAGGAAACCTTGTGGGGCGAGACACGGATTCGTGGGGGAGGAGGACTCCTTCCCCCCTTCCCAACCCGACCATAGGAGGAGTCCTACTAGGACTCCTCCCAGCGCCTCCCTCCTTTAAATAGAAGGAGGCGCCCCCTCCTAGCCCTCTCTCATAACAAGCTCTAGCCGCCGCCTCTCTCCTCTACCTTCGCTCTGCTCCGGCTTAGGCGAAGCCCTGCAGAATTCTCTCCTCCACCACCAGCACCACCACACCGTCGTGCTGCTGGGATTCCGTGGAGAAGATCTACTACCTCCATTGCTCATTTGGAAGGGAGAGGAAGGTCTGCCGACTCCGCACGTGTGACCGAGCATGGCTGCGGAACGCTGGCGGAAGGATCGTCCACACGATCTTGAGATCGGCAAGTGATCGACTACATCAACCCCGAGATCTAATCTCGTAACGATTTCGGTTCTACGAGGGTTAGTACAAGATCTATCTCGTTGCTCATGTCTAATAGATTAGATCTTGGCTTTTATCTAGATTAGATCTAGGTTTTGTTCGTTCTTGCGGTAGAATTTTTTTGTTTTCCATGCTACGAACCCATCAGTCAATCTCACCATGTTTTGCTGAAAACAAAGAATTAAACATATCGAATGGAAAGAAGTAATAGTTTTGCAGAAAGTAAGCACAAAGAAGTAAACAGTTTGTAAATTGTATGTAAAGAAAAGGACCGGGATCCATAGTTCACTAGAGGTGGCTCTCCTTAAGATAGATAACATGCTGGGTGAGAAAATTACAGCGGGGCAATTTACAAACATCGAGAAAGCAATACATGCATATACTAATCATCTTGACTCCTTTGAGACTTGATTGGGCATTACAACATTATACATAGACCGCCATCCAATTGCATCTATGACTAATAATCCACCTTCAGGTTATCATCTGAACCCCCTCCAGTATTAAGTTGCAAGCAACAGATTATTGCTTTACGAATTGCGTGTAAAGTAAACAATACGATTGTTCTATGAACAAAGGATTGTTGTTTTCTCCCTAGTAGGAACAACACATCTAGTACCTTAGAGATTTACATCACTTCCCAGTTACGGAGGCATGAACCCACTATCGAGCATAAATACTAACTCTTGGAGTTGCTAGCATCTACTTGGCCAAGATAGCTACTAACAACGGAAAGCATCCAAGATCACAAATAACAAAGACATGATAGAATCAATAATCAATCTGAAATAGCATCTCAATATCCATCGGATCCCCGTAAACACAACATGCAGAATTACAAATAGATGATCTTGATCATGAACGGAGATCACAAGATCTAGACATGAAAGCACAAAGGAGGAGAACCATCCATCTAGCTACTACATGGACCTGTAGTCCAAGGATGAACTACTCTCGCATCACACCGGAGGCTTGCATGGTGATGAAGAAGGCCTCCAGGGTGAATTCCCCTATCCGAGGTGCCGGAAGAGCTTCAGATCCCTTCCGATCTAGGGATGGAGATGACGGCTCTGATCGTTTTCGTGGATTTTGATCGGTACTTAGGGTTTTCGTCCAGGGCATCTTATAGGCGGAAGGAGAGGCCGAGGTGCTGGGTCGGCGGACCACCTGGCGTGTCAGCCTGGCAGCGGCCAGGTGATGTGGCAAGCCCCCAGCCCTTCTCTGTCTCGTATTCTGGCATCTGATGACTTCCGGAAAAATAGGCACTTTGGCTTTTGTCCCGTCCAATTCCGAGAATATTCATTTTCTCACTTTCCTGGAACCAAAAACAGCAGAAAAGCAGTACCGCACTGGCTCTTGTTAATAGGTTAGTCCAAGAAATCATATGAAAAGTACTCCAAAGTGTGGACAAAACACAAGAAAGTGGATAAAACCAAGCATGGAACATCAAAATTATAGATACATTTGCAATGTATCAACATCTCCAAGCTTAACTCCTGCTCGTCCTCGAGTAGGTAAGTAATAAAAAGAAAGAATAATTTTTGAGATGACATGCACCATCAAAGACTTGATCAAAGTATTTGTAAAACATTCAAAGCTGGGATCATAGTACTTCAATCATAACATGAAAGACAAAGTTCTAGCAATAACACAAAGAAACTATGATGCAACATGAAAAGGCACAAACAAAAGATTCATGAATAACAATGCTTTGCAAGACGTTTGTTTGTTTCACATAAAGAAAACATAGCATAGTGGTATTCAGCTTGTCCCTCATAGAGTAGCAAATATAAATGCATAGGACACCTTCAAATTTCATAAGAGTGACTAGATACAAATAGTTTAAAACAAGCAATATCAAGATATGCATCAATCAACTAGTCTTGGGACAATGCACATAGAACTAAGAATGTCCACTATGCTCTCAAAGTAGGTGCATAAAGATAGAAGGTGGAGACTCAATATAATGGTGGAAGAAAGGCCTTCATAGAAGGAAGTAGGGATTCAAGTCTCATAAAGAGCTTCCAAAAATTATGGTACTTATAACTTTCAGCTCTCATTGCCCCTATCATAAGTATCTTGAAGTGATTAAGTTTAAAGTGAACAAACTATGGTGTACATGCTTGACGAAGTATAAGTTAGAAATCTCATGTCCCTTGTATACGAGGGCGGCTCCTCATGCTACTCAAGTTTAGTCACCGGTAAGTTCTTGTCATCGTAAGTACATGTGTATCATAGAGAACCGCCAACGGGGTACCCCTTGCCCAATGATACGGAAGAATCCCCATATCAAAATGACAAGGCAAGCAGAAAACGAGCATCTCAGCAATCTTCTTATTTGCCATGGGAATACGGTGCTTTTCTCTCTCTTTCCTCTTTTCATAATCTCTTTTTTTTCTTTTTCTTTTTTTCTCAATATAGGACTCTTTTTTTATAAGAAGAATGCTTCATAGACAGCTCATTATGGTTACGTCACAGGTTTCCACCATGTCACCATGGACTAGACCAGCGGCCCAGGCGTTTCTCTAACACATATACATAACTCTATGGACTTACAAGCTCCCCTTTCATTTCACACCGACGACATCCATATACAAAAGAGCATGATATCAACTAGGTACAAAGTACCAAGTGCAATGTTGAAAGCGTTCCCCATGAAAGCATGGTTCTGCTAATCCCCAACAAATAAGTGCAAGCATATACAACATAGACCACAAATTGGTTCAAGTTTATTAAGGGCAAGAAAAGTAAAGTGTGCTATCAAGTTCGTGAGAGCTTTAATCACTAGTTTTTTCATAATAAGTTTAATTTGGTAGGTAAACAAAAGCATGAATATACTTGGAATAGCATAAGCTAGTAGGTAGGTATTTTGGACTCTTTGGAATAACTTGGTTTAGGGAGTTGGATGCATGAGTGGAACTTATACTTGGTTGTGGAGGCTAGCAAAAGACTAGGAGCGACAAACTAAGAGAGCAATAATGGCCATAATCATGCAGAGCAAAAAAACTTCATTGATCAAAGCATAAAGTGATACTACAAGTTGAAAACTAAAGGATCATAAAGGCTATGGTGACTTGAGATAGTCATAACATGGTGTGAGCATGCGCCAGGTCAACCCAAATAAAGCATCAAAGGAGAATACCACTATACTATGATTTAATATGCTAAAACAACGCATGATTCATCCAAGGCACATTAAGCAATCTCAATTGTTTATAACAAGTCATGCTACAGCAAAGAATACTAAGCATAAAGCCAAAAAAATATCAAGCATGGCATGTCAAAGCATATGCCACAGTCAAAACCGAGCTCTTTTTACCACATAAGCATGAACTTTCCTACTCTTTTCCAAACCAAACCAAACTATTTGCAAACCAATGTATGAAAGAGGGGGTCCAAACAATTTATTCATAAAACTAAGAAAACAAAGCAAATGAAAAACCAAAACGAAAATGAAAAAGAAGACGCTCCAAGAACAACACAACTGTGCATGAAACAATAAAAATGAAGCGTTTGGAAGAAACCTGGGATTTTTATTGATGAAGAAGGGGATGCCTTGGGCATCCCCAAGATTTGATGCTTGTACTTCTTGGATATTTCTTGGGGTGACACGCGTGGAATCCCCAAGCTTTAGATTTAGTCCATCATTCATCTCATTACTCATTCCTTCTATACACCTGAAATTTTTCCTTCATACAAAACTTCACACAATCTTTATTAGCAACATTAGTGCACTCAAGATAAATAAGTCTTAAGGTTCAGTTCCAACACCAAATAAACTTCCATTAGAACACTAGCTACTGTAGCACTTCCCTAAAAAATCTCAATTCCCCAAAAGAACTCAAAAAGGAACCAACAAGAAGCAAATGCAGAAAATGGCAGAAATCTGTCAAAACAGACCAGCAGGTAAAGACGAATTTTTTCGAAGACCTTCTGTTGCTCTCAAAAAGTGTTGAACTAACTAAAGTTATATAACAACCAGGGGCAGAAGCACAAAAATTCACGCCTCAAAAAGACATTAAGAGATTTTACACGAATTTTTACGGTGAAGCACAGAAATATTTTTCGGGACAGCAACTTTCCCAATCATTACTTCTCTCTCATTAGAGGTTACTCTTGGCACAAAAAGCAAATAAAAAGGATAAGGAGAGGTTATTACTGAAGTAATAACTTCCAAGACTCATCTAAAACTTTTGGGTTATCTCCCAATAAGTACTTTTCTTTAACGCCTTTAAGTTAGGCATAAGAAGTAAAGAAAGAATCAAGTGTTCTCAAATGAAGAAGCATTAAGACCAAATTTTGTTTTCATAGGAGAAGCAAAAGAAAACTTCTCTCTCTTCTTAGGGAAGTGTTCTATACCTTTCTTGAGTGGAAGTTGATATTTAATGGTGCTTTCTTTCATATCAATAATGGAACCAACAGTTCTAAGAAAAGGTCTTCCCAAAGTAATAGGACAAGAAGCATTGTATTCAACATCCAAAACATAGAAATCAACAGGGACATAGGCATTGTTAACCATAATAAGAGCATCATTAAGACTCTCCATGAGTTTCATTTTAGCATTATCATCAAGTGGGACATTCAAATAACAATCTTCAAGTGGAGGCAAATCAAGCATATCATAAATCCTTCTAGGCATAATAGAAACACTACTATCAAGATCACATAAAGCTTTGAAATCAAAGTCATTCACTTTCATATTAATGATGGGTTCCCAACCATATTCTTGTTTAATAGGAATAGAAGCTTTATGTTTCATCTTTTCTTCTTTAATCTTTATGAGAGCATCAGTAATGTGTTTTGTAAAGGCCATGTTCATAGCACTAGCATTAGGACTTTTAGCAAGCTTTTGTAGGAACTTAATAAATTCAAAGATATTGCAACCATCAAGATCAAAATCAAATTTATCATCTAGAGTAGTAGAACTATTACTAGCCTCAACACTAGTGGTGGTAATAGTAGAAACACTAATGTTTCTAGCAATTTCATCTCCTCTTTCCCACTTAGCATGTAATTCAGCTAATAGTCTAACATTTTCATCAATTCTTACTTGTATAGCATTAGTAGTTACAAAGGGATTATCATTAGTTTCAGGTTTAGCAGCCATTTTATTCAAAGAAGATTGAGCTTCAACCAAAGATGTTATATTTCTTTCAGCATTAGAGAGTTTTTCCTCAATAGTTTTATTAAAAGCAGTTTGTTTACTAATAAACTCTTTAAGCATAACTTCAAGTTCAGATGGAGCACTCCTATTATTGTTGTAGGAACTTCCATAAGCATTACCATTGTTGGAAGGATATGGCTTATAATTGTTGTTACCAAAATTATTCCTAGAAGCATTATTGCCAAAGTTGTTATTTCTTATGAAGTTCACATCAACTTGCTCTTCTTGAGCAACCAAAGAAGCTAAAGGGACATTATTTGGATCAATATGGGCTTTCCCATTCACAAGCATAGACATAATAATATCAATCTTATCACTCAAGGAGGAGGTTTCCTCAATAGAATTTACCTTCCTACCTTGTGGAGCTCTCTTAGTATGCCATTCAGAATAATTAACCATCATATTGTCTAGAAGTTTTGTTGCAACACCCAAAGTAATGGTCATAAAGGTACCTCCAGCAGCAGAGTCTAATAGGTTCCTTGAAGAATAGTTCAATCCTGCTTAAAAAGTTTGGATGATCATCCAAGCAGTCAGTCCATGAGTGGGATAATTCTTTACCAAAGATTTCATTCTTTCCCAAGCTTGAGCAACATGTTCATTATCAGATTGTTTAAACTTCATTATTTCACTTATCATAGATATAATCTTAGTAGGAGGATAGTATTTTCCAATAAAAGCATCTTTGCATTTAGTCCAAGAATCAATACTATTCCTAGTTAAGGAATTCAACCATTCTTTAGCTTTTCCTCTCAAAGAGAAAGGAAGCAATTTCAGCTTAATAATATCACCATCTACATCCCTATACTTTTGCATCTCACAAAGTTCAACAAAGTTATTTAGATGGGTAGCGGCATCTCCATTACCAATACCAGAAAATTGTTCTCTCATAACAAGATTGAGCAAAGCAGGTTTTATCTCAAAGAAAGTATCTTTAGGCATAGGTGGAGCAATAGGTGTGCTCATAAAATCATTGTTGTTGGTGCTAGTGAAGTCACAAGAGTAGTCATTTTTTTGTGATTTTGAATAAGAAAGCAAACTAGTAAAACTATTTTTTTGTGTTTTTGATAAAGAAACAAGCAAACAAAACAAAAAGAAACTAAGCAAAACAAAATAACAAAGTAAAGAGATTGGTTATGAGGGACTCCCCTTGTGAAGATGTCCTTGACTCCCCGGCAACGGCGCCAGAAAAATGCTTGATGGCTCGGTGTTGATGTAGAGCTTGTTGGGAACCCCAAGAGGAAGGTATGATGAGCACAGTAGCAAGTTTCCCTCAGTTATAAAACCAAGGTTTAATCGAACCAGTAGGAGCAAGGAAACACCCCAAAGGTGTTGCTAGATGAGCCTTGGCAGGGCGCACTACCGGTGCTAGTAGCAACATGGAGACCTGCACAACACAACCACAGAACTTTGTCCCCAAATTGCGATGAGGTTGTTAATCTCACCATGTTTTGCTGAAAACAAAGGATTAAACGTATCGAATGGAAAGAAGTAATAGTTTGCAGAAAGTAAGCACAAAGAAGTAAACAGTTTGTAGATTGTATGTAAAGAAAAGGACCGGGATCCATAGTTCACTAGAGGTGGCTCTCCTTAAGATAGATAATATGCTGGGTGAACAAATTACAGCGGAGCAATTGACAAACATCGAGAAAGCAATACATGCATATACTAATCATCTTGACTCCTTTGAGACTTGATTGGGCATTACAACATTATACATAGACCGCCATCCAACTGCATCTATGACTAATAATCCACCTTCAGGTTATCATCCGAACCCCCTCCAGTATTAAGTTGCAAGCAACAGATTATTGGTTTATGAATTGCGTGTAAAGTAAACAATACGACTGTTCTATAAACAATGGATTGTTGTTTTCTCCCTAGTAGCAACAACACATCTAGTACCTTAGAGATTTCTGTCACTTCCCCAGATTACCAGAGGCATGAACCCACTATCAAGCATAAATACTAACTCTTGGAGTTGCTAGCATCCACTTGGCCAAGATAGCTACTAACAACAGAAAGCATGCAAGATCACAAATAACAAAGACATGATAGAATCAATAATCAATCTAAAATAGCATCTCAATATCCATCGGATACCCACAAACACAACATGCAGAATTACAAATAGATGATCTTGATCATGAACGGAGCTCACAAGATCTAGACATGAAAGCACAAAGGAGGAGAACCAGCCATCTAGCTACTACATGGATCCATAGTCCAAGGATGAACTACTCACGCATCACACCGGAGGCTTGCATGGTGATGAAGAAGGCCTCCAGGGTGAATTCCCCTCTTCGGCAGGGTGTCGGGAAGAGCTTCAGATCCCTCCCGATCTAGGGATGGAGATAACGGTGGCTACAGACTCTTTTGTGGATTTTTGATCGGGTACTTAGGGTTTTCGTCCCGAGGGCATCTAATAGGCGAAAGGAGAGGCCGAGGGGCTGCTGGGGTCGGCCAGACCACCCCCTGGCACGGGCCAGGCCTGGCCGTGTGGCCAGGTGGTGTCGCCGGCGCCCAGCCCTTCTCCGTCTTTATTCTGGCATCTGATGACTTCCAGAAAAAATAGGCACTTTGGCTTATGTCCCGTCCAATTCCGAGAATATTCATTTTCTGACTTTCCTGGAACCAAAAACAGCAGAAAACATGCAGCTGGCACTATGGCTCTTGTTAATAGGTTAGTCCAAGCAATCATATGAAAAGTACTCCAAAGTGTGGACAAAACACAAGAAAGTGGATAAAACCAAGAATGGAACATCAAAAATTATAGATACATTTGCAATGTATCAATGTCCTAACTAAGGATGGCAATTTTATCCACGGATCCGGATATCCACGGATACCAGCCCGTTGGGTAAGGATATGGAGGGATAATTACACCCACGGATTTCATGGGGAGGATATCCGCTAACTCATGGAGAGGGCATGGACAAAGGTTTTGCTCCACGGAT
Organism: Avena insularis; assembly: GCA_023614405.1. Classification (NCBI taxonomy): domain Eukaryota; kingdom Viridiplantae; phylum Streptophyta; class Magnoliopsida; order Poales; family Poaceae; genus Avena; species Avena insularis. The sequence goes on from CM042684.1 coordinate 500,198,671, forward strand.
ATCCAACGGATACCCGTTGACATGCAAGACCCACGGGTCAACAAGGCATTGATTTCTAACCAATAACAGATACATATGTCATACTCGTTAAAAGGCCCAAGCTCCCACTTCCAAGACTGAACTGCCCAAAGGCCTACCTAACTAATTGGCTATCTCTAACCCTAGCTAATTGCTCATAATCGCTAATCCATGTCCCTGACGGCTACACACACTAAATAAGCATATAATAATTGTGGCATGTGGTGACCCAATGGTGGTGATCCATATAATAATTGCTGAAGTGTTGTCAAATCGTTGCTGAATTACTACTGAAATATTGTTGTAGTGTCGTTGTTATGTTGAATGTTGTTATGTTTATGTACATAGCAAGTAACCAATGGATATCCATGGATACCCGGATATCCGGTGGGTTTGGATCTGGGGCGACATCCATGCCCATGGATATCTTCGTGGGCGGGCTAGAGTGTGGTTTATGGATTTGGATCTGGATTTGGTTTTGGTATATCCGTCCAAACCCACTCCATTTCCATCCTTAGTCCTAACTCAAGATAAATACTATAAAGCACTCTAATTTTTTTTGTTTTCCATTAAGCCTAACTAGTGAAAACAAGAAACAAAAAGACAAAATTGCAGAATCAATAGGAAATAACTTTGAGCACTCACACCGGAGGATGTGAGTACCTTTTACCTTACCTCCCTAGCAACGGCGCCAGAAAATAGCTTGATGTCTACGCACTTCTATTCTTGTAGACAGTTGTTGGGACTCCAAGTGCAGAGGTTTGTAGAACAGCAGCAAGTTTCCCTTAAGTGGATTACCCAAGGTTTATCGAACTCAGGGAGGAAGTGGTCAAAGGTATCCCTCTCAAGCAACCCTGCAATCAAGATACAAGAAGTCTCTTGTGTCCCCAACACATCCAATACACTTGTCAGGTGTATAGGTGCACTAGTTCGGAGAAGAGATAGTAAAATACAAGTGGTATGGATATAAGACAACGGTGCCAGAAAATACTTTGATGGCGTGGAAGAGACTAAAGGCAAACTGAAATAAAGATGGAAGCAAGCAAACATGTAACAGATCTAGTAACAAACGGTGTTTCAGTGCTTAGAAACAAGGCCTAGGGATCATACTTTCACTAGTGAACACTCTCATATAGATATATTCTTCTTTATGATACTACGTTGAACTACTCACCGGTTGGACACTCTAATCGTTGGTAGGGCTATAACAGCACACCTTAAAGTTCACTTTCCCCATCTAGATAACCCCACACTGTCACCTTGAGCACTAGATGGTTCAAACAAACACCACAATTTCATAAAGACATCCAACTCCAAATATAACTAATAACAAGTATTTGTAATCTCTAGCCTAAGTGCCACCATGGTGTGCACGCTGTCACTTTCACACACATGGGGAGAGCAGAGATCTATTAAAGCACTTGAGTAGCAAGGTAGATCTATAGATTACAAGCTCATGATCTCAATAAGATCATGCATAGAGAGAGATGAAAACATAGCTACCGGTAGAACCCTTAGCCTTGAGAGAGAACTACTCCCTCCTCATCATGGGAATCAGCAACGGCGATGGAGATGGTGGTGGAGATCGATGGAAATGGCTCCGAGGGCACTTCCCCATCCTGCTAGGGTGCCGGAACAGAGATTTTCTGTCCCCTGAATCTCCCCTTCGGTGGCGGCGGCGCTTCGGAACTTTTCGTGGCTGGAGGCTGGATGATTTAGGGTTTATGCATCAGGAGGCTTCTTATAGGCGAAGAGGCAAGGTCGGTGGGCGGCTAGGGGGCCCACACCACCTGGTGGCGCGGCCAGGCCTAGCCCGCGCCACCACATGTTGTGGCCACCCTATGGCCCCTCTCTGTCTCGTCTTCTAGCTCCGTGAGTCTTCCGGTAAAATATCGACTTTGGCTTTTGTCCGGTCCAATTGTGAGAATATTCATTTTCTGACTTTCTGGAACCAAAAACAGCAGAAAACAGGCAACTAGCACTGTGGCACTAGTGAACACTCTCTTTTTTTCTTTTTCTCTTTTTTCTCAATATCTGACTTTTTTTATAAGAAGAATGCTTCATAGACAGCTCATTATGGTTACGCTGCAGGTTTCCACCATGACACCATGGATTAGACCAGCGGTCCAGGAGTTTCTCTAACACATATACATAACTCCATGGACTTACAAGCTCCCCTTTCATTTCACACCGACGACATCCATAGACAAAAGAGCATGATATCAACTAGGTACAAAGTACAAGTGCAATGTTGAAAGCATTCCCCATGACAACATGGTTCTACTAATCCCCAACAAATAAGTGCAAGCATATACAACATAGACGACACAATGGTTCAAGTTTATTAGGGGCAAGAAAAGTAAAGTGTGCCATCAAGTTCGTGAGAGCTTTAATCACTAGTTTTCTCATAACAAGTTTAATTTAGAAGGTAGACAAAAACATGAATATACTTGGAATACCATATGCTAATAGGTAGGTATGGTGTACTCTTTGGAATAACTTGGTTTTAGAAGTGGGATGCATGAGTGGAACTCATACTTGGTTGTGGAGGCTAGCAAAAGACTGGGAGCGACCAACTAAGAGAGCAATAATGGCCATAATCATGCAGAGCGACAAAACATCATTGATCAAAGCATAAAGTGATACTACAAGTTGAAAACTAAAGGATCATAAAGGCTTATGGTGACTTGGGATAGTCATAACATGGTGTGAGCATGCGCCAAGTCAACCCAAATAAAGCATCAAAGGACAATACCACAATACTATGCTTTAATATGCTAAAACAACACATGATCCTTCCAAGGCACATTAAGCAATCTCAATTGTTTATAACAAGTCATGCTACATCAAAGAATACTAAGCATAAAGCCAAAAAAATATCAAGCATGGCATGACAAAGCATAGGCCACAGTCAAAAACAAGCTCTCTTTACCACTTAAGCATGAACTTTCCTACTCTTTTCCAAATCAAACCAAACTATTTGAAAACCAATGTATGAAAGAGGGGGTACAACCAATTTATCCAGCAAACAAAGCAAACAAAGCAAACAAAAAACCAAAACAAAAACGAAAAAGAAGACGCTCCAAGAACAACACAACTGTGCATGAAACAATAAAAATAAAGCGTTTGGAAGGAACCTGGGATTTTTATTGATGAGGAAAGGGATGCCTTGGGCATCCCCAAACTTTGACGCTTGTACTTCTTGGATATTTATTGGGGTGACATGCGTGGCATACCCAAGCTTGAGCTTCAGTCCATCCTTCATCTCATTACTCATTCCTTACATACACCTGAAATTTTTCCTTCATACAAAACTTCACACAATCTTTATTAGCAACATTAGTGCACTCAAGATAATAAGTCTTTAGGTTCAGTTCCAACACCAATAAAACTTCCATTAAAACACAAGCTACTGTAGCACTTCCCTCAAAAAGCTCAATTCCCCAAAAGAACTCAAAAAGGAACCAACAAGAAGCAAATGCAAATAATGGCAGAAATCTGTCAAAACAGACAAGCAGGTAAAGACGAATTTTTTCGAAGACCTTCTGTTGCTCAAATCAAAAAGTGTTGAACTAACTAAAGTTATATAACAACCTGGGGCAGAAGCACAAAAATTAACGCCTCAAAAGGACGTACTGAGATTTTACACGAATGTTTACGGTGAAGCACAGAAATCTGTTTCGGGACAGCAACTTTTCCATACTTCTCTCTCATTAGAGGTTAATTTTGGCACAAAAAGCAAATAAAAAGGATAAGGAGCGGTTATTACTGAGGTAGTAACTTCCAAGACTCAACTAAACTTTTGGGTTATCTCTCAATAACTACTTTTCTTTAACGCATTTAAGTTAGGCATAATAGTTTGAGAAGATGCTCACATAAGAAATATGAATTGAAGTAAAAGAGAGCATCAAGAAGCAAATTCAAAGCACATTTAAGTCTAACCCACTTCCTACGCATAGGAATCTTGTAAAGAAACAAGTCATGAAAGCACAAAGCAACAAGCATAGTAAATCAAAACAAGTGCAACTTCAAGACTTTCAACATAAAGAGGGGAAACCTAATATTATTGAGATGCATAAAACCATGTTTCCCTCTCTCATAATAACTTTCGGTAGCATCATGAATAAAATTAACAATATAACTATCACATAAAACATTCTTATCATGAGCCACATGCGTAAAAGAATTAATACTCCCCTCATAAACATAGTCATTCTTATTAATTGTAGTGGGAGCAAATTCAACAAAATAGCTATCATTATTATTCTCATCACCATAATCATCAAATATAGGAGGCATATTGTAATCATAATTAATTTTCTCCTCAATAGTAGGTGGACTGAAAATATCATATTCATCATTGTAATCATCATATATTGGAGGCATAGTATCATCAAAGTAAACTTTCTCCTCCATGCTTGGGGGACTAAAAATATTATTTCATCAAAACCAGCTTCCCCAAAGTTAGACTTTTCCATAGCATTAGCAATAATGGTGTTCAAAGAATTTATACTAATAACGTTGCTATTAGCACGCAAATAAAGTTCCATAGGTTTTTTAATTTTCTCTTCAAACACTTCATGGCCTAACTCAAGATAAATACTATAAAGCTCTCTATTTTTTCCATTAATCCTAACTATTGAAAACAAGAAACAAAAAGACAAAATTGCAGAATCTAAAGGAAATAACTTCGAGCACTCACACCGGAGGATGTGAGTACCTTTTACCTTACCTCCCCGGCAACGGCGCCAGAAAATAGCTTGATGTCTACGCACTTCTATTCTTGTAGACATTTGTTGGGTCTCGAAGTGCAGAGGTTTGTAGAACAACAACAAGTTTCCCTTAAGTGGATTACCCAAGGTTTATCGAACTTAGGGAGGAAGTGGTCAAAGGTATCCCTCTCAAACAACCATGCAATCAAGATACAAGAAGTCTCTTGTGTCCACAACACACCCAATACACTTGTCAGGTGTATAGGTGCACTAGTTCGGCGAAGACATAGTAAAATACAAGTGGTATGGATATAAGACAATGGTGCCAGAAAATACTTTGATGGCGTGGAAGAGACTAAAGGCAAACTGAAATAAAGATGGAAGCAAGCAAAAATGTAACAGATCTAGTAGCAAACGGTGTTTCGGTGCTTAGAAACAAGGCCTAGGGATCATACTTTCACTAGTGAACACTCTCATATAGATATATTCTTCTTTATGATACTACGCTGAACTACTCTCCGGTTGGACACTCTAATCGTTGGTAGGGCGATAACAGCACACCTCAAAGTTCACTTTCCCCATCTAGATAACCCCACACTGTCACCTTGAGCACTAGATGGTTCAAACAAACACCACAATTTCATAAAGACATCCAACTCCAAATATAACTCATAACAAGTATTTGTAATCTCTAGCCTAAGTGCCACCATGGTGTGCACGCTGTCACTTTCACACACATGGGGAGAGCAGAGATCTATTAAAGCACTTGAGTAGCAAGGTAGATCTATAGATTACAAGCTCATGATCTCAATAAGATCATGCATAGAGAGAGATGAACACATAGCTACCAGTAGAACCCTTAGCCTCGAGAGAGAACTACTCCCTCCTCATCATGGGAATCAGCAACGGCGATGGAGATGGTGGTGGAGATCGATAGAGATGGCTCCGGGGGCACTTCCCTGTCCCGGCAGGGTGCCAGAACAGAGACTTTCTATCCCCCGAATCTCCCCTTCGGTGGCGGCGGCGCTTCGGAACTTTTCGTGGCTGGAGGCTGGATGATTTAGGGTTTATGCATCGGGAGGCTTCTTATAGGCGAAGAGGCAAGGTCGGTGGCGACCAGGGCCCACCACACTGGTCTTGTGGCTAGCCCGCACCACCACATGGTGTGGCCACCCTGTGGCCCCTCTCCGTCTCGTCTTCTGGCTCCGTGAGTCTTCCGGTAAAATATTGACTTTGGCTTTTGTCTGGTCCAATTCTGAGAATATTCATTTTCTGACTTTCTGGAACCAAAAATAGTAGAAAACAGACAACTGGCACTATGGCTCTTGTTAATAGGTTAGTCCAAGAAATCATATGAAAAGTACTCCAAAGTGTGGACAAAACATAAGAATGTAGATAAAACCAAGCATGGAACATCAAAAATTATGGATACGTTAGCAACGTATCTGGGCCCACGACCTTAGCCTTATCTTTTCCCCGGTCATTCTTCTCCACTCCAGGCATTTCCCTTCCTTTCCTCTCTCTCGCTACGAGCTCTGATTCCGCCATGGCTATCGTCCCTGCCACACGTCCCCGCTCCCTCTCCTCTCAGCCGCTGCTATTCAAGCCTTTTCTCTCTGCCAACATCGTAGGTTCTGTCCCTAGATCGGTTGGCTGCCAAAAGAGGTAGTCATGGGGTGGTGGTGTTGTGAGCTGTGAGCTGGGTGGGCCGAGCTACATGTGGTGGTGGTCGATGCTATGAAGCTAGTGCTACAGTGCTGCGAAGAGCGACGGAGATGCATGCGGTGGTCTCCGTTGCTGCCACGGGAGGGCGGCGGTGCTACTACCACTTAACGGAGTTGTTGCCACAGGAGGGTGGTGGTGCTACTACCGCTTAGTGGAGTTGCTGCCACGGGAGGGCGGTGTTACCGCCATGGGAGGGCACGGTGCTACTACCTCTCTGCGGAGTTACTGCCACGGTAAGGCCTAAGGCGGCGTTGCTGCCATGGGAGGGCGGCGATGCTACTACCTCTCAATGGAGTTGCTGCCACGGGAGGGAGGTGGTGCTACTACCGCTCAGCGGAGTTGCTGCCACGGGAAGGCAACGTTGTTGCCATGGGAGGGCAGCGGTGCTACTACCGCTCAGCGGAGTTGCTGCCACGGGAGGGCGGCGTTGGTCGCTGCAACACGTGTGGTGGTCGATGGTGCTGCAAATGGATGGTCGTATCGTGGTAGTGCTATCGAGGAAGAGCGGTGGAGCTCCAATCGAGGGCCGATGATGCTACAAAGGGTCAAAGGCCCACCGCCGATGCTATGAGCTTCGAGCTACAAACAAGCATCGACAACGCTAGAAAGCGCAACTGGCGATGCTACGAGGGTCCAACGGTGGAGCTGCAAAGGCCTGCTGGTGACGCTACAAAGCACACGAGTGACGGCGTTGCTACCAACGACTAGCGGTGTTGCTGCTAACGGCGGCGGTTGCTGCTACGAATGGCGACTATGGCTGCTACTACCTTTTTTTTTTAAACGAGGCAAAAGCTTTGCCTTTTATATTGATAAAGTAGGAGCAAACATAGGTAGCCTAAGCCAAAATACAAAACCCCATGACGGAAAAGCCATCCTAACTTGTAATTTCCTGAAGATGTTTAGCACCGGCCAAAATCCAACTGTTACTCTCGTCCTTTATCTTCTGGATAATAGCTGTCGGAGTTGCGAACTTGTCGTTAAAGACTCTGGCGTTCCTCTCCTTCCAAATCTCCCAGGTAATAAGTGTAATCGCAGTCGTCGTTGCAAACTTGTGGCTGCTACTACCGGTCAGGGTGGATGCTACCAACGGCGACGACGACTGTTATGACCAAGACAGCTTGCTACGAACGGCGACGGCGGCAGCTACGACCGGCCGAGGCGGCTGCTACCAACAGCGATGACGGCTGCTACAACCAGCTAGGACTTCTGCTACAAACGGCGATGGCGGCTGTTATGACCGGCTAGGGCGGCTGCTACAAACGGCGACGGCGTCTGCTACGAACGGCGGCGGCGAGCGGCACATGGCAGTGCTGCGTGCGGACGAGAGCCTCACCGGTGCTCTAAGCGACGAGGTGAAATTACCGGACGTGCGGGGTTCGCGTGCGTGCATTCAGTTTTGGGTGTGCAGATTTGCCGTGCGTTGTCTTTTTCTTCAGCAGAGTACAGCGGGAGGTTGCTTTTTTCTTTTGTTTTTTTTAATCGGTGGACACTTGTCAGCATACAATCTGGAGCCGGAGGTTGGAAAGTTTCCGAGCGCTCGGCCCTTTCCTTTATTCAAGTATCGATTTTCAAGTGATATACACGATACATGGACGCACAAGGTTACCACACATGCATCACATACATACTGATGGCTGTCTGAGAAACAAAACTAAACGGCGAAAAAAGAGGAAGAAGGTAGGCCATGCAAAACACATAGGTATGCATACTCCTCCCGGAAAAATCGTTTTAGAAGGTGCCGAGATGTGCCAGAGTCGCATCGCCCGTCCGTTTCGCTATTGGATTGGTGCGGTAGTTCCCACTCTCCCCGCCGTATTCCCCTCTCTCGGCGTGTATTCCTTCCGCTCGTGGGGTCCACCACTCATTGCGGCGAACGCTCGACCGCGCCCACCTCCCGCCGCGTGTCTTTTTCCCCCCTTCGACTCAATCGCCGCCACCTCTCTCGTTTCTAGCTTTGCGCCTCCTCCGCCGCCACCGCTCTCATTTCTAGCTCCGTGGCGCCGCCGCCCTCATTTTCCATCTGCGCGCCACCGCGGCCTCTGCTCTCCATCGTTGTTCCCCTTGATCGCCGTGAGCTGCTCTCGCTTCAAGAGCTGTTCCGCCCGCTCCGTGAGCTGCACTTGTTCTTTAGACCTGCATCCACGCGGCTGGAACTGCACCACGCCATTTTCCGGTCAGCGCATTCTCTCCAGAGGTCTAACAAGGTTAGTCGAACGATAACATTTCTGAACCCGCCGTTGTAGGTTTAATGTTTTTCCCTTTTCTCTGGTTAGCCGCATTTTTCTTATTTGCACATTTTAAATTGGGATGAAATCTTGTCTCTTCTGGGACCTTCCACATCTGGCGTTTTGTGTAATGGAATTGTGGGGATTCATCATTCACTTGACTCTCTTAAGCAGTACGAGATACCCATGGCCTCAGCTTTTTAAGTTGCCCCATTTACCATTCCAAATTTTCTAGTTTGTAGGGATTTTCTTTTAGTTTTTAGGGATCCACTAAATTCTCTTAGTTCGTAGGGATTTTTGGGTAGTTTTAGAATCGAGTGCCACTTTATACTGTCAATTGCTGTCTATAAAATCTTTTTCTTAGGATTGTGTTGTCTGTAAATTCCTTTTTTAGGATTTTGTACTGCAAATGTATGTCAGCCACTGAAGGCCCTTGGGTGCCTTCCTCCCACCAGAGTCTCCTTCTCCATATACAAGCCGTGAAGGTTGCTCTGCTGCTCCGGTATTGCCGATCCCTGGATGGCGAAACTCTGCCAAAACAAGATCACTAGACGCGTGTGTTATATGTTGATCCAAATTCTACAAAGTAAAGGCCAACTTCTGACGGAGCGGAGCGAGGCCCGTCGCCGGAGGCTTGGGCCGATGCGGATCGTCGAAGACCTAGGTTTCCACCGTTATATAAACCTCTTGTAAGCCGCCGGCTGGGATAAGTTGCATCTGTGAAATCCCCGGCGTTGTGTAAACACTCCCCGTTATAGTAAAGTTTCGCAGGCTGGCGCCCGTGGTTTTTTCCTCTTTTTGTTGGAGAGATTTTTCCAAGTTAAATCTGTGTCCCCTTGCTGTGATTCGTTTATCGTTCTTTGTTATTTGATTGTCGCAAAGCTAACATCGTGGATACCTTCAGAGCGATGACACTTTTGATCCTACACCGAGCGCTTCGCTAACTCCTTCATGACGAACGAGTTTTCGCTGTAACGTTGGTGAGTATTAGATCTCATATGTATCGTGTTCTTGATAGGTCGATCTTGATGTGTTAGTAGTATCAGAAAATTTTAAATTCTCTATACGGAACACAACATTATAACCCTACCTTTTTTGTTCAACGTCCGTTGAATGATTGTAAGCCCGATAATTAATGAATGAAAGCTATTGAGTCAAAAACAGGAAAGGAAATGAAATGCAAAAGGACGGGATAGAAAACACTCCCTTCATTTTTAATTTAATCTATTTAATCTACTTTGCATTCTGGATCTAGTAAAAAAATAAAAAAAATCATCAAATATTTATGAAAAATATCAACATCTACATTATAAAATATATGGTGCTAGAATCGTCATAAAGTATAGTTTCATGTTAGACACTTTTGGTATTATGAATGTTGATGTTTGTTTCTATATTCTTTGTCAAACTTTATGAAGTTTGACTCTGACTAAACCGAGAACATGAAATAATTAAATATGGAGGGAGTACAACCATGAACCTATGCTAGTTTTAGAGGCCTGCTCTGGTGCTGCTCCCTCCTCGAAATTTTAAAAAGATAATCTGGTCTTTTGTCATTAATTAGTCTCTAATCCCTATTAATTACATAGGAAAAATACAAGGTTAGCCCAATCACATGCATGTATGTTCTCAAAATCATTAAATGTAGATACACTCATTAAGATACACCACTATCTAGGATAGCGCTAAGCACCGTGAATGGACGTGCTATTTAAGATAATATGGATGGACGTGCTATTTAAACTACCGAAAGACTAGTATTTTTTGACAACTCTGCCCAGATTCGAGAACTAATTCCGAGTCTGACCCCTGTGAGGAATTAATTCGGAATCTGACCCCTCGGGTCGACGCCATTTTAAACGGAACCGAAGTTATACAGGTCGGCGCCAACACGTGACAACAGGGTGGCAACCTAGGGAGGTCGGCGCCGTTTCACATGGAGCCGACATCGGCGCCGTTTTAAAATGGAGCCGGCCTCCTTCGGTTCGGTTTTCTGATGTGTTTGCGCCGACCTGTACAACGTTGGCTCCATTTAAAATGGCACCGACCCAGGGGTCAGATTACGAATTAGTTTCTCGCAGGGGTCAGACTCGAAATTAGTTCCTCGAATCTGGGCAGATTTGTCAAAAAATACGAAATACTCCAAGCCAACATTGCTTCACGGACTGTGACGCTATTGTGGCTTACCTCTTGAGCTGTGATATAATATCAATGTTTTATCGGGATGCTATATTTATTAGGTCTTTGGGACTGAACATAGCCTTGGACTCGGCTCGTTTGCATGATAATATACCGATGGAAAACCATCGTTTAGGAAATACAACAGGAGAGGAGTCCGGGTGCAGTACTACTCCATATCGGCAACGACTCTAGAAATAAATGTTATAAATAATGTTTAACAACCCCTTCAATCACAACCTTGTGAAAGGTTGAGATTACGTCTAAACTCATTAAGATCTCTAACTGGCAATGCCTTTGTAAACCCATTAGCAACTTGGTCTTTACTAGAGATGAACTTGACCTCAAGCATCTTACTTGCAACTCTTTCTATAACAAAGTGAAAATCAATTTTGATATGTTTAGTCCTTGCATAGAAGACATGATTTGCAGACAAGTACGTTGCACCAAGATTATCACACTATAAACATGGCTTTTCCTTGAGTGAAACTCCAAGTTCACCAAGACGAGTTTCAACCCATATTAGTTCAGCTATGGCATTAGCTAAAGCTTTGTACTCAGCTTCAGTACTTGACCTGGATATAATTGCTTACTTTCTGGCACTCCATGATATCTAGTTTGGTACAAAAAAATAGCAAAACCGCATGTTGATCTCCTGTCATCAAGACAACCTGCCCAGTCTGCATCAGAGAAGGCACTAAGCAGACTAGATGAAGATTTTTGAAAAGTAAGTCCAATTTTCAGAGTGCCCTAGACACATCTCAAAATTCTTTTTGCAGTTGTCCAATGTGATGTTGTTGGAGCATGTAAAAACTGACAAACCTTGTTAACCGAAAATGAAATATCAGGTCTTGTCAGTGTCAAATATTATAAAGCACCTACAGTACTTCTGTATTCAGTGCTATCAGCATGACCAAGAGGAGTTCCCTCATTCAGATACAATCTTTCAGTAGAAGATAAAGGCGTGGGATAAGGAGTGCATATTCTCATACCAACTTTTGTAAGCAAATCAGAAGCATATTTTTCCTTAGTAAGAACCAATCCATTATAAACTTCTTTTACCTCAATGCCCAAGAAGTAGTGTAAATTTCCCAAATCCTTGAGAGCAAAGTCATCCTGAAGGTCACACAGTAGAGAAGGGATAGCCTGATCTGAGGAGCTGGTAACTATTATGTCATCAACATAAATTAGAACGGATGTCATAATACCTGGCTTTTTGTAAAGGAAAAGTGAGGTATCTGCTATAGAAGGAACAAATCCAAGTGTTTGCAACTTGGCACTCAACTTAGAATACCAAGCTCGAGGAGCTTGTGTAAGACCATACAACGTCTTTTCAAGTTTGCATATATAGTGAGGAGTTTGAGAATCCTCAAATCCTGGAGGTTGTCTCATGTATACTTCCTCTTCCAGAATTCCATGAAGAAACGCGTTCTTAACATCTAGCTGCCTTAGCTTCCAACCTCGAGAGACAACAACTAATAAAACATGACGAATAGTGGCTGCCTTTACAACGGGACTGAAAGTGTCCTCATAGTCTATGCCATACCTTTGTTTGAATCATTTTACAACAAGACAAACCTTGTATCTATCAACTGAACCATCTGCATTTTTCTTTACTCGGTATACCCATTTGCAATCAATAAGATTCTTGTTAGAATTGGGAGGAACAAGTGTCCAAGTCTTATTTTTCATGAGAGCATGATATTCTTCTGTCATAGCCTTGTGCCAACGGTCATTTGTGAGAGCCTCAGATAATGTGGATGGTTCACCTATAGATGTAAACAAGCCATAACGAATAGTGCCATGAGTGTATTCTTTTGGTTTTCTAATACCTCTTTGAAGACGAGTGACAATATGTGATGGTTGTTGTGATGATTGTATTAGTGAGGATGGAGATGCAACCACAGAAGATCCGGAGCTGCCATGTTCACTGGTACTATTATTATTCACAGAGGATCCTAGACTGTTAGCTGCATCACATACACGACACAGAGGAGATGTCGTTGTCGCTGTCTCAGGCTGAGACGTCGTTGTCTCAGGCGTGCCCCTCTTGGCGACAGATACCGGCCACGGGACCGCGTCGTCATAGGTCACTGTGACCGATGGGGAGGAGACATCGACCTGGATCGAGCGGACGACGCGTTAGGAGACCGTGGCACGTTAGGGGACCGCGGGCGGGAAGCTCTCCCACTAGTTGCATGCAAGCTGTCAGGAGAATTTTCTCCGGGATCTGTGGGCGTATGATCCGAGGAGGATGCAGAATCTGCATCAAAATCAGCACTTCGACCTGCGCAGTTTTGTACACTTGTTTCAGCATTTTGACCGGAATTTTCTTCTGCTTGTTGTTCTGTGTCTGCAAGGACGAGAATATCATTTTGTGGCCCGAAAGTTGGGGTGTCTAGGTAACGCAGTACCCAAGTTCTCTGAAATCATCCGCGATGACTACACTTGGTGTGCCAAATACTCAGAGGGTCTTTTTTGGCACGAATTCAACTTTATGTTTCAATACAAAAAATCAGGCTAACGACCGTCAAGTTGGCCCCCCTGTCAGTTCTCGCCGTTATGTCGCTCCCGTCGCTTAGGTGTCAATTAGGCTTGCAGGGTTGGCGTCTGCATCCATTACGCGTCTTCTTCTTCCCCGGAGCGGCAATCTGTGGGGCGTCGCAGCCATGGCGCGGAGCTGGGACGTGGACGAACCTGCTCGGCCCAGCTCTCCTCCCTATAGGCTTGCAGCGTTGGCGCCTGCATCCATTACGCGTCTTCTTCCCCGGAGCGGCAATCTGTGGTAGCGGCCATGGCGCAGAGCTGGGGACGTGTGAAGCTGCGCCCCGCTCTCCTCCCCATCCCGAGTCGGAGTTCGCCCTCACCGTGGACGCACCCATGGCACGGTGCGGGGACAAGAATTGGTTCCCGGTGAGATCTATCACCTTGTCGACCATGCTCGGTTCTGTTTTCCTCCTCTAGAATCCGAGCTCACCGTCGCCGTGGTTGCACCCGCACCAATTCTGCCACCTCTGCCGAGGTCTCTGTGGTAGCTCAAGTTCTGGAGCTCTCCAAGTTCTGTCATGTTGGGCCTGTAAGTGTTGTTGTATGTTAAACTAGCAAATCTCTTTTGTTCAAATCTCTTGGGCTGTACCAACTTCATTGTATTTAATTATGAAAGACAAAATATAAATGATTTCTCTCAATTTCTCGCATAGAAAAATGCACAGCTAATTTCATATTCTCGTAGGAACTGGCCCTACTTGTTGAACTGGCGGCACTGCCACGATCTCCATGTAACCACGGTGAGTTCTCGAACCGAAAGTTACAGTTACCACGTTTCTTCTACAGTCATTCCTCTTCCTCAGTCATTCCTCTGTAGTTTTTCCTAGGCGCTTCTTCTTCCTCTGTTCTAGAACCGTCGGTTCATCTTCTTCTTCCTCCCGCAGGCAGTTCCTTGCGGGCATTTCCTTTCACCCATTTCCTTGTAGGCATGGACGATGGGAAACGTACAACAGAGACCCACTTGGTCCGTGCCCATGGCACCACGACTTTGACAGTGGTGTACACAAATGATGAAGCAACTGTGGAGACAACTCTCGTCAGGTTTGAGCAATTGCTTGAGAAAGAGAAGCACAAGTTTGTGGGGCTAGACTTGGAGTACACCCGTGCAAATAAGTGAAAAAATCCTCCACAAGAGATCGCTGTCATGCAAATCGCCATACATGAGGAGGTTGTAACACCCTCGAATCGGCCCTATGCAAGTTTTAGCCCTTTCCGCCAAACCCGCATAGAAACGATTCAAGGACGCCCACCAGGCACTTTCGTGCGGGTGGAAAACGAAGTAATACCATTACACAATAGTCCTCGATGGGACCCACAGAACAGATATATATATACAGCACGACTCCAAGAGTCAAGAATACAGATATACACTACAAAGATTCAAATCACCTTGAAAACGATACAGCGTCCGAGTACGGACAAGATGCAAATGGGGCTAAGAGCCCTGAAGAATAACCAATGGCGTCCATAACCCTGCCCAGGCCAAGCCATAAGGGTAACCCTGCTAACGACGTCAATCTCAAACCTGCTAAAACAAAAGGGGGTGCCGACAAAGGGCAAAGGAAAAAGAGGAGCGTCAGTACTGAGGCCAGTACACGACGAGGCTAGAATTCGGCGGCTCTCGCCTACATAGGTATGGTGGACTGAAGCGGCAGCGCAGCATGCACTAAACAACCTATAGAGACTCGATTAACTGTCGGCTATTAGAGGGGGATAAGAAAGACCTATTCGGTACCAACCTTATACTAACACCAATCATACCCATCCTGGTATTCCCCCTCGAGACCAAACAAGGAAGTCAACCCAAGGAACTCACACAGTTGGCAGTTTTATTCATTCCATTATAGTTGTAGCGCTTACTAGTCAGATATAGATATCGTGAGTCATCCGGATAGCATAAGTAGTGGGCAGTTTTAGTTAACCATTCAGTGGTAGTTGCAATACTTACTAGTCAGATACAATTAGCATGTGACATCCCAAACCCAGCAGTTGTTGGCACTTTTATTTTATTCCATTGGAGTTGCGATACTTACTAGGCAGGTATAACAAGACACGATACACCCCAGTTCCACCAGTTGTTGGCACTTTGATTATCCATTTCATTGTAGTGAAGCTGATTGCTAGTCACATATTAAGTAAAATTTATAGCACTACTTTAGTTATGCTTGTCTATGATCGAGATACTATGCTCCAAGTCATCTATAACCGTGGACACGGCTTTCAGAAAGATTTACCCAACGAGGCTTTCACGACAAAGCAATTCACAGGATTCATAAAATATTTTAGGGGGACACCCCACTAAGCTACTCGCAACAAAGTTAGCCGGCTCCGGAATAGACCGTGGTTTGTGACGCGGTACGTAACGACAGGAACTTCGAAAGTGTGTGGGCTTGTCGATACCACAACGTGGCACGATCCAAAAGCAGTCAGTGCTCCACGCACAATCTTAAATAAAGCAGTAAAGCATGGCATAAGTACAGGATAGTAATAAATCCCCAAACTAGTTTGTGGCCCCAAGAAATAAGAAATGAATCAAGCTCTAGCTAAGGGGATTCATGGTCCCATATGCGGATAGTGCGATAGTCAAGGAACAGGTATCAAGTACTCGGGGTCCTACGAGACACAAGTGAGCGTGGAAGAACCAAATAACATCTATTTCCCACCGATGCCTCTGCATTAGTTATATCTATTTCTAGCATTTTAACACTTGCATTTAAAGTTATGATCATCTCCACCATTAAGCATCTCCACCATTTATCATGTGCCAACTTGCCGTCAACGGTGGAATGACAACGACGCGAAGCAACACAGAAGCAAGCAACTACGACTCGCAAGGCCGACTATCTATCAAACAACAGGTAATAGGATGTGTCCATGGAAATATAGGGGCTGCAAGGGGTATAAATGGTGCACAGAAACTAGAGCATCGTAACACGGATAGCAATAGATCAACAGGAGGAAATAAAGACTATAAAAGCAAAATAGGTAGAAAGGGGGAGAATGCTCGCCTGGGAAACACTGCCGGAGATACATATCCAAAGGACTTGCCGATACTCGCATCCACTCAACGGCCTAATCCGCGAAGAACAAAACACTAAAAGAAACACCAGATGCAATATTTAATACTACGGCAGAAGAATCGACATGTTTTATGATATGATGCATGGCATGGCATAGATGCGATGCGACTAGACAAAATTAAGCGGAACCGGGATCCCGACAATTGATTAAGTGGTTCAAGTTATTTAGAAACCCCACAATTCAAATGTTGTCTTAACAGGGCAAAACATGGCATCGGTTCGCTACACAAATTTAAATGGAGTCCGGAATAAGACTAGAATAACCCGCATATAGACTCCATATTTAATTTAGGTGAATCGACTATTTAACCCAACCCACCAGATGACATGTATGCAAGCATGATGATTTAATGATGCGACAGGTATATGTCATATTATAAAAAATAGAGGCTTAGGGTCACACATGTAGGTTCGGAAGATCTTGGTTCCGAGGGTTCGGGGTTCGACAGGGATCGGTCTCGGCGGGAATGTTCTCGGACAATGGAGTAGATCTTGTCGCATCCGTGGTCTTCGGGTCCAGAAAGAAGAACTTGGCGGTCTGGAGGGATCGGCCTTCGGACTCCGAGATCAGGGTCTTCGGCTCCGTGGAGGAGGGCTTGGCGTCTTCGGGTCTTGACGTTCCAAGAAGGAGGTCATGATGCTCCGATTCGGTGTCGACCTCCGGTCACCACAGGTTCCTGGCATGGTTCGCTCGGATAAGGTGTAGGAGACCGGTTCGGTGGTTCCTCGAGTGTCTTGGAGGTTCGGCATCAACGGCCTTCGAGTTGCACACACCACTCACATCATCTGTACTCTACCTCCTCACCACCAAACATCAACAACATGGATCAGATAAGCATCTTACTCCAGGGAACCCACGCAGGAACCGTAGGGGAAAACATGACAGGAGATGTCCACCAACGCAATTAACCTCTGGAAAAAAAGAGCACAGCAGCCTCGCGTGGCGAGCATGTGCAAGGGTGCGGGCGGTGTTGCAGAGGGGCCGGCGAGCGCGTGAAGCCTTGGTGGCGGTCTCCAATGAGGGACGGGTGGAACCGAGCACAGTCTTTGCGGGAGAATCCGAACAGCGCATCTGTGAGATGAGGCGCGCGGAATCAGAGGCAGGGTTGACGGTGGCGGCGTGGTCTCGGGGCAGAGGTGCGGCCGGACGTGGCGAGGAAGGCCGGCAAGAGGGGCGGCGAGGAGGCTAGCGACGATGTCCTGGGGTCGCGGCGCTCGCGTGGTCTAGGTGAGGCCGGGCTCGGCAGCGACGAAGGAGAGCTCGAGGGATGCGGGGTCCCGCGACGGTGAAGCAGAGGAGGCAAGCCAAAGAGGGGAAGGCCGGCGGCGGCTCCAGCACAGGCGAGGTCCGGGAAGAGATCCAAGCGGCGGAAGGATTGACGACGACGAGGCGCGAGGCCGATACATTGACGGGGAGCTCTGCGGGGCCGCACGACGAGGGCGACGCGGTGGCGACCTGCAGCGTGGCAGGGAGGAGGCGGCTCAGACTTGGATCTCGCGGCCAGGAGGAGCTCGGCTCAGCGGCGATGGGCGGACGACGGCAGCGTGATCGGCCGGGCGCGATGGGGACGGGGGTTGGTGGCGTTGGATCGACGCGGGGTACGCGTGGGGATCTGTGGTGGTGGGACCGGGAAGGAGAGTGTGGCAGGTGAGGAGCGTGTAGGTGGGCCGGGTGAGATCATGTGTCGCGCCTCATGGAGGGTGCAGAGTGTGTGGTGGTAGTGAGGATTAGGTGGGGTGCGGCTGGGGATCAGGGTAGGAGGCGTGTCGATCGTGGCAGCGGTTGGCTCCTGGTGGGGCCAAGGTGTCGGTGGGGAGAGGCAAGGCAGAGGCGGGTTCCATGCGTCTGTGTGTGTTGGGTGACCGACGACGGCTACGGGGGAGTAGGTCGGGTCTAGGTTAGGGTTTTGGGTGGTAGGTGGCCTCCCGTTGGGCCACTTGGGCCTAGCCGGTTGGCTGCCTCCCCTAAAAATATTTTTATTTCTTTATTTTTATTTTAGAATATTTTTGTAAATAGTTTTTAGACAAATGAAAGATCCACAAAAGACCGGGGTTTTTAATTTGAAATAAAGACGGGGGATATTAAGAAAACAAACATAGCCTTTTATAAAATAGTTTTAGACAAACTTATGCATGATGATGATGATGCTTAAATTCAATGTGGCATGATGACATGAGCATGCGGTCATGATGATGCAATGCACAAAAACACAGCGATTTTCTAGTAGTGGTTTTAGCGGGATGCCACAATTCGACTCCACTAATAATGGATCTCGCCCTCGAGATCCGCCTCATGGTACGGGGAAGAAGGCCGATGATCTGAATCTTCTCACTTCGTGTAGATCTTCGCGACACCACTAACAAGGGTTCTTGCTCCATCTTGGAATCGACACTACCAACAAGAGATCGTTGCTCGCGTTTGTCGAGAGAACACTCTGTAGAAACAAAGGCGAAGAAAGAGGTCACAAGGCTACCTCTAACTTTAGTGGAAGGAGTAAAATTGCTTGATCCACCGATTCAATGTACAAGAGCGAATGATAAGAGTAGTGGTATGGTAGCTACTCCATCCCGCACTCAAAGCATTACTCTGCACAAGAATAGGGGAATTATAAAACCAACTCTCGGAATTTAGACTGAAGTTCTTCGCAAATGATATTCAGAGAAAAAAGAGTGATGCAGGCTCTTCATCTGATCTGATGTAGCTGATGTTGTCGCGTTGGAAAACACCGGAAGATACAAAAGAAAGATTTCAGTGGATTTTAATCCACCAAATGGTACAACAGATGAAGGGTTACTCAGATGACACGAAGACCGTATGCGGAAACACCATTGCAAGAGGAAGGAACCTAAACCCTGAAGGTACGACGAGAACCCAACCACGGGAAATCCTGGACTCGAAGAAAAGATAAGAGAACAGATCCAAAACACGCAGAGGTAAGAGGAGAACATCAGAGGGATAAGGAGTAAAAGAAGACCTAATCAGAGCTATCCAACCGATTTTGCAAAATAGTTTTGACACTCTACTTCGGCCGTTAGCTAGGTTATCCTACAGGCTAGACCAGTGGGGTATCGTAACTGCTGAGCTCTGATACCACTCTGTAACACCCTCGAATCGGCCCTATGCAAGTTTTAGCCCTTTCCGCCAAACCCGCATAGAAACGATTCAAGGACGCCCACCAGGCACTTTCATGCGGGTGGAAAACGAAGTAATACTATTACACAACAGTCCTCGATGGGACCCACAGAACAGATATATATACAGCACGACTCTAAGAGTCAAGAATACCGATATACACTACAAAGATCCAAATCACCTTGAAAACGATACAGCGTCTGAGTACGGACAAGATGCAAATGGGGCTAAGAGCCCTGAAGAATAACCAATGGTGTCCATAACCCTGCCCAGGCCAAGCCGAAAGGGTAACCCTGCTAACGACGTCGATCTCAAACCTGCTAAAACAAAAGGGGGTGCCGACAAAGGGCAAAGGAAAAAGAGGAGCGTCACTACTGAGGCCAGTACACGGCGAGGCTAGAATTTGACGGCTCTCGCCTACATAGGTATGGTGGACTGAAGCGGCAGCGCATCATGCACTAAACAACCTATAGAGACTTTATGAACTGTCGGCTATTAGAGGGGGAAAGAAAGACCTATTCGGTACCAACCTTATACTAACACCAATCATACCCATCCTGGTATTCCCCCTCGAGACCAAACAAGGAAGTCAAACCAAGGAACTCACACAGTTGGCAGTTTTATTCATTCCATTATAGTTGCAGCACTTACTAGTCAGATATAGATATCACGTGTCATCCGGATAGCATAAGTAGTGGGCAGTTTTAGTTAACCATTCAGTGGTAGTTGTAATACTTACTAGTCAGATACAATTAGCATGTGACATCCCAAACCCAGCAGTTGTTGGCACTTTTATTTTATTCCATTGGAGTTGTGATACTTACTAGGCAGGTATAACAAGACACGATACACCCCAGTTCCACCAGTTGTTGGCACTTTTATTATCCATTCCATTGTAGTGAAGCTGATTACTAGTCACATATTAAGTCAAATTTATAGCATTACTTTAGTTATGCTTGTCTATGATCGAGATACTATGCTCCAAGTCGTCCATAACCGCGGACACGGCTTTTAGAAAGATTTACCCTGCAGGGGTGCACAAATAGCAACACACACACGATCAACCTCGGAAAAACCAAATCAAAACCCAACAAGGCTTTCACGACAATGCAATTCACAGGATTCATAAAATATTTCAGGGGGCCACCCCACTAAGCTACCCGCAACGAAGTTGGCCGGCTCCGGAACGGACCCAGGGTTTGTGACGGCGGTACGATTTGGGAACCGAAAGTGTGATTGGGCTTGTCGATACCGTGAAAGCGTGTACGATCCATCCAAAACAGTACAGGTGCTCCACGCACAATCTTAAATAAAGCAGTAAAGCATGGCATAAGTACAGGATAGTAATAAAGCCCCAAACTAGTTTGTGGCCCCAAGAAATAAGAAATGAATCAAGCTCTGGCTAAGGGGATTCATGGTCCCATATGCGGATAGTGCGATAGTCAAGGAACAGGTATCAAGTACTCGGGGTCCTACGGGACACAAGTGAGCATGGAAGAACCAAATAACATCTATTTCCCACCGATGCCTCTGCATTAGTTATATCTATTTCCAGCATTTTAACACTTGCATTTAAAGTTATGATCATCTCCACCATTAAGAATCTCCACCATTAAGGATCTCCACCATTTATCATGTGCCAACTTGCCGTCAATGGTGGAACGACAACGACGTGAAGCAACACAGAAGCAAGCAACTACGACTCGCAAGGCTGACTATCTATCAAACAACAGACAATAGGATGTGTCCATGGCAATATAGGGGCTGCAAGGGGTATAAATGGTGCACGGAAACTAGAGCATCGCAACACGGATAGCAATAGATCAACAGGAGGAAATAAAGACTATAAAAGCAAAATAGGTAAAAAGGGGGAGAATGCTCGCCTGGGAAACACTGCCGGAGATACATATCTGAAGGACTTGCTGATACTCGCATCCACTCAACGGCCTAATCCGCAAAGAACAAAACACTAAAAGAAACACCGGATGAAATATTTAATACTACGGCAGAAGAATCGACATGTTTTATGATATGATGCATGGCATGGCATAGATGCGATGCGACTAGACAAAATTAAGCGGAACCGGGGTCCGGACAATTAATTAAGTGATTCAAGTTATTTAGAAACCCCGCAATTTAAATGTTGTCTTAACATGGCAAAACATGGCATCGGTTCGCTACACAAATTTAAATGGAGTCCGGAATAAGACTAGAATAGCCCACATATAGACTCCATATTTAATTTAGGTGAATCGACTATTTAACCCAACCCACCAGATGACATGTATGCAAGCATGATGATTTAATGATGCGACAGGTATATGTCATATTATAAAAAATAGAGGCTTAGGGTCACACATCTGGGTTCGGAAGATCTTGGTTCCGGGGGTTCGGGGTTCGACAGGGATCGGTCTCAGCGGGAACGTTCTCGAATAACGGAGTAGATCTTGTCGCATCCGTGGTCTTCGGGTCCGGGAAGAAGAACTTGGCGGTCTGGAGGGATCGGCCTTCGGACTCCGAGATCGGGGTCTTCGGTTCCGTGGAAGAGGGCTTGGCGTCTTCGGGTCTTGACGTTCCAAGAAGGAGTTCATGATGCTCCTATCCGGTGTCGACCTCCGGTCACCGCGGGTTCCCAGCATGGTTCGCTTGGATAAGGTGTAGGAGACCGGTTCGGTGGTTCCTCGAGTGTCTTGGAGGTCCGGCATCAACGGCCTTTGAGTTGCACACACCACTCACATCATCTGTACTCTACCTCCTCACCACCAAACATCAATAACATGGATCAGATAAGCATTTTACTCTAGGTAACCCACACGGGAACCGTAGGGGAAAACACGACAGGAGATGTCCACCAACGCGATTAACCTCTTAAGAAAAGAGCGCAGCAGCCTCGCGTGGCGAGCATGTGCAGGGGTGCAAGCGGTGTTGCAGAGGGGCCAGCAGGGCGCGGTAGAGCCTGTGGCGGTCTCCAATGAAAGGGGACGGTCGGAACTGGCACAATCTGCTGAGGAGAATCCGAGCAGCCGCATCTGTGAGTGGTAGGCGCAGAATCGGAGGCAGGGTCGATGGTGGCGGCGCGGTCTCCGGGCAGAGGTGCAGCCGGACGTGGCGAGGAAGGCCGGCGAGAGGGGCGGCGAGGAGGCTGGCGACGGTGTCCTGGGGTCGCAGCGCTCGCGTGGTCCAGGCGAGGCCAGGACAGGCGGCGACGGAGGAGAGCTCGGGGGATGCGGGGTCCCGCGGTGGTGCAGCAGAGGAGGCAAGCCGAAGTGGGGAAGGCCAGCGGCGGCTCGAACACAGGCGAGGTTTGGGAAGAGAGCCAGGCGGCGGATAGATTGACGACGACGAGGCGCGAGGCCGATGCATTGACTGGGAGCTCTGCGGGGCCGCGCGGCGAGGGCGACGCGGTGGCGACCTGCGGCGTGGCAGGGAGGAGGCGGCTTGGACTTGGATCTCGCGGCCAGGAGGAGCTCAGCTCAGCGGCGACGTGGGCAGAGGGCGACGACGCGCAGCGGTCGCTGGCCGGGCGCGATGGGGACGGGGGTTGGTGGCGTTGGATCGACGCGGGGTACGCGTGGGGATCTGTAGTGGTGGGACCGGGAAGGAGAGTGTGGCAGGTGAGGAGCGTGTAGGTGGGCCGGGTGGGATCGCGTGTCGCGCCTCGCGTGGGAGGGGAGGTGCGTGGCCAGCACGTTTGTGCGTGCGTGTGGTGTAGGTTGCAGCGTGTGTGGTGGTAGCGAGGATTAGGTGGGGTGCTGCTGGGGATTAGGGTAGGAGGCGTGTCGATCATGGCAGCGGTTGGCGCCTGGTGGGGCCAAGGTGTCGGTGGGGAGAGTCAAGGCAGAGGCGGGTTCCATGCGTCTGTGTGCGTGTTGGGTGACCGGCGGCGGCTGCGGGGGAGTAGGTCGGGTCTAGGTTAGGGTTTGGGGTGGTAGGTGGCCTCTCGTTGGGACACTTGGGCCTAGCCGGTTGGCTGCCTCCCCTAAAAATATTTTTATTTCTTTATTTTTATTTTAGAATATTTTTGTAAATAGTTTTTAGACAAATAAAAGATCCACAAAAGACCGGGGTTTTTAATTTGAAATAAAGACGGGGGATATTAAGAAAACAAACATAGCCTTTTATAAAATAGTTTTAGACAAACTTATGCATGATGATGATGATGATGCTTAAATGCAATGTGGCATGATGACATGAGCATGCGGTCATGATGATGCAATGCACAAAAACACAGCGATTTTCTAGTTGTGGTTTTAGCGGGATGCCACAGAGGTCCTCGTTTACCACTTCTGCAGGTATGTGAAATTTAAATTTGAGATCACCACTTCTGCATCCCTTGTTCCCTTACATCCCTAGAACCATCTAAGTGCAGGAGTAAACCAACTGAGATGCATTGTCCGGCTCTGGACGAGTTCTTGTGTAGGAAAGGGATAACTTTCACTAGCGTGGATATCACAAATGACACAATTATTCTTTCTCGTGCATTGATAAAAATCCCAGAGGGGCACCACATCGACATCCAAAATCTGTACAAGATCAAATCATACCCAGCGAAGGATGGCATGGGTGATCTGGCAACAGAAATCATCGATAAATCCTATGAAAAACTGAAGAAATTGAAGCGACTGGATCACGACTACTGGGAGTGGAAGCCGATGAGCCTGGTGCGCCTCGGGTATGCAGCCAGAGACGCCTACATGGCGTACGAGTTGTACAGTAAGCTCATTACCGTGAAATATGGGATGGTTAAGGCGGGGGTTTTCGCGAGAGAGCTATGCCCTGGTTGCAAGCTAGCCCAGGAGAAGAAGCGCGAGGAGGACAGAAAGCGGTTTCAGGACGATCAGGGATCTTGGGACGGTGGCGACATCAAGCGGTTGAAGGGGAAGCAAGTCAAGGACGACAACAAGTGGTGGTGATACATTATGTGTTTGAACTAGATTTTAGTTTCTAGTTTATTATGTGTGTGATACATTTAGTAACTTCAATACAAAATTTCGACCAATTTAACTTGTTGATGTATTTCTTGACAATTATAATATAATCGAGCACTAGAAATATTTTGTAGTGTGCATGAGCATGATCAGTACATATAATTAAACACTAGAAACTTTAAGGCACTCCATATAAAGGAGTAGATTAATATAGAAGGTTCACCAGAGACACCACGGATATATTGTCTTACATGCCACACACAGGTAATAATTAACTAGAACAAAATAAAAGCAGGGGCTGCAGCGAGGCGGGACACGTAGGCGCCTAGCGAGGCGGGGTTTATCAGCAGGAGGCAGCGACAGCCTAGTCGATGGGATACAGGCTAGTCCTGACATACTCCCAGAGGAATTTGCCATAGGTTGCGTGCCGCGCCAAGGTAATCGGCCTATGGCTTCTGCCTCCGCCTCTACCAACGCCCTCCGCGTGCTGGATCATGCTGTTGAGGTCCACGTCGATTGCTCTGCCATAGAATGGGCAAAACTGTCTCCCCTACGGTGGAAACGGATTAGCCCACACCGTAACCGCCTCAGCACGTAGCGGCTCTTGTTGTCCCTGGATACCTTGCTATCGTCCACTTCATCATCATCCTCCTGTTGATTTTTAAGAACATAACTTAGAACTCATATATATGATTGAATTGTATTACAACTCAATAATTGACAACATGTATATGTAAGACAATATATCCATGGATATCAAAGATAAAGCATCTCAGCAATAGTTTGATCGGTTCATATATCATTTCATCTCAACACAATGACAAATAATTGCATCAGAGTGAATGTAGGATAAATCTAGGGGCCTCATAAGTTTCTTCAGGGATGGAGTAGGTGAACCAAGTAACAATTGCACAACCTATAATGTTGTTGTACATCGCCCCAGGTTCACTAACTCATCATTGAAAAAATCTGACACCAATGTGTCTGCCTCTCTTTTGGGATAAATTTGAGTCATTGGCCACAATAAGAAATTGAAATGTAATCATACAAAACATTATTCAGGAATATACATAGTCAGGTACAAAAACAAGCCTAAATATTGTAATTATAAATAAAAAACCAAACAATTAATCTTTAGGTGCATGTTAAAAATACTTATGATCAAAACCATTCATATACATATGCATCATACCAATCATTAAAAGATCAGAAACAATTCAAGGATCATATATGTAGTTCCATATGAGAATAAATCTAGGGCCTCATAATTTGTTTCAGAGATAGAGTTGGCGAACCAAAGTACCAACAGCACAACCTATATTGTTTGTGTGCATTGCTGCCTCAGGTTCACCAACCCATCCCTAAAACACGACATCATCATATGTGTCTCCCCTTGAACTCTTTTGGGGCATATTTCAATCATCGACCTCGGTGAAAAACTAAAATGTAATTCTTATACACTGAATGCATGGAATAGGTAATTCGAATATCATAGTTCTATGAATGTAGAATAAAGATTAAGGCCTCATAAGTTTCTATAGGGACAGCATAAGTGAACCAAGTAATAATTGCACAGCCTATATTGTTCTTGTACATCGCCCCAGGTTCACTAACTCGTCCCTGAAAAAATCTGACACCAATGTGTCTGCCTCTCTTTTGGGGCAAATTTGAATCATTGGCCACAATAAGAAATTGAAATGTAATTGTACAAAACATTATTCAGGGATATACATAGTCAGGTACAAAAACAAGCCTAAATATTGTAATTATAAATAAAAAACCAAACAATTAATCTTCAGGTACATGTTAAAAATACTTATGATCAAAACCATTCATATACATATGCATCATACCAATCATTAAAAGATCAGAAACAATTCAAGGATCATATATGTAGTTCCATATGAGAATAAATCAAGGGCATCATAATTTGTTTTAGAGTTGGAGTTGGAGAACTAAAGTACCAACAGCACAACCTATATTGTTTGTGTGCATTGCTGCCTCAGGTTCACCAACCCATCCCTAAAACATGACACCATCATACGTGTCTCCCCTTGAACTCTTTTGGGGCAAATTTCAATCATCGACCTCGGTGACAAACTAAAATGTAATTCTTATACACTATGAATGCATGGAATAGATAATTCGAATATCATAGTTCTATGAATGTAGAATAAAGATTGCGGCCTCATAAGTTTCTTCAGGGATGGAGTCAGCGAACCAAGTAACAATTGCACCACATGTAATGTTGTTATACATCGCCCCAGGTTCACTAACTCATCCCTGAAAAAATCTGACACCAATGTGTCTGCCTCTCTTTTGGGGCAAATTTGAATCATTGGCCACAATAAGAAATTGAAATGTAATCATACAAAACAATATTCAGGGATATACATAGTCAGGTACAAAAAACAAGCCTAAATATTGTAATTATAAATAAAAAACCAAACAATTAATCTTCAGGTACATGTTAAAAATACTTATGATCAAAACCATTCATATAGATATGCATCATACCAATCATTAAAAGATCAGAAACAATTCAAGGATTATATATGTAGTTCCATATGAGAATAAATCAAGGGCCTCATAATTTGTTTCAGAGATGGAGTTGGAGAACCAAAGTACCAACAGCACAACCTATATTGCTTCTGTGCATTGCTGCCTCGGGTTCACTAACCCATCCCTAAAACACGACACCATCATATGTGTCTCCCCTTGAACTCTTTTGGGGCAAATTTCAATCATCGGCCTCGGTGACAAACTAAAATGTAATTCTTATACACTATGAATGCATGGAATAGATAATTCAAATATCATAGTTCTATGAATGTAGAATAAAGATTGCAGCCTCATAAGTTTCTACAGAGATGGTGTAAGCAAACCAAGTAACAATTGTACAGCTTATATTGATCTTGTACATGGCCCCAGGTTCGCTCACTCATCCCTGAAAAAATCTGACACCAATGTGTTTGCCTCTCTTTGGGGCAAATTTGAATCATTGGCCACAATAAGAAATTGAAATGTAATCGTACAAAACAATATTCAGGGATATACAAATGCATCATACAACGCATTCATAGTTCACAAACAATACAAAGATTATATATTTAGGTTCCATATGAGAGAAAAATTAGGGCCTCATTTTTTCAGCGATGGAGTCGGAGAACCAAAATACCAACAGCACAACCTATATTGTTTATGTGCATTGCTGCCTCAGGTTCACTAACCATCCCTAAGAAAACGGCACCATCAGATTCCCTTGCACTATTTTGGGGCAAAATTGAATCATTGGGCTCGGTAAAGAATAGAAATGTAATGTTATAGGCCTGCTATGTATCAAAATCAACACTCAACTAGATGGCAGATGAGCAGATTGGGGTTTTGTGACTAGACGGATTGGGGTTTTGTGACTAGATGGCAGATGCATCAATCAACCGATCGAATCATATATATACTACCCTACTTCAAGAGCAAAAGAATCTATACATGATTGAATCTATACATGATTGAGCAAATCCTATGTATGAACAGTGAAAACTGCGGCTGCGACCAGAGAAGCTAGCAATGTAGTACCTCGGACTCCTCATCAGGGACCTCCTCCTCGAACTCACCATTCTCCGCGATTGCGTCGAAGATTTCTTGTACGGTGATGGGGTCGTTGATGTAGATCACCGGATTGCCTTCGCCTGCCGCCTGCCCCCCATCCAGATCTGCCGTTGGCACCACGACGTTGTCGGCCACCTGCTGCTCAGCGGCGACGGCAACTACCTGCTGCTCGGTGGCGACGGCTACCACCTACTACTCGGCGGCAATTTACCACCTGCTGCTTTCGGCAGCGGCTACCACCTCTGCTTTCGGCGGCACTCTTGGCTGGACGGATGAGCTCGCACCCTCGACGGTGCGGCAACGAGCGGCGTTCATGCCCGGAGAAGACGTCTCCGCCTGCTTAGCAACGACCGAGCCATCTGCTGCTGTGCCTTCAACTGGTTTTGACCTCCGGCTCGTCTCCACGCGTACGCTTCATGGCGCACCAAGGGAAGGAGGTACTGCAAGCGAGGGAGCTTCGGCGCGCGCGGCAGGTGTAGATTGGGGTCTTGGGACTAGACAGACTGGGGGAAATGGCACAAGCTCATGGAAGAAGAATGTCGAGGGGGGTTATAAACACCGGACCGTTCGTAGTCCTCGAGTGGACACATGTGGTGGGCGGGGGGCGAGGGGCTACCATGATCTCCATCCTTTTTTCGGTTCCCCTTTTTTTGAAACAGCCACGATCTCCACTTTAGAGCTGCATTGAAAACACGCTCATGGCGGACCTTGATTCCACTGCATGCAATGGTGCGGAACTAATTTCTAGCAATGTTAGATCTACTCGAGGGGGGCCCTTGACTCATGGAAGTTACTAGCGGTAGGGCCTGATGTGCTCGTCGTACGACGTAGAGCTTGTTGGGAACCCCAAGAGGAAGGTATGATGAGCACAGTAGGAAGTTTTCCCTTAGTTATGAAACTAAGGTTTAATCGAACCAGTAGGAGCAAGGAAAACCCAAAAGGTGTTACTAGCTGAGCTTTGGCAGGGCGCACTACCGGTGCTAGTAGCAATGTGGAGACCTGCACAACACAACCACAGAACTTTGTCCCCAACTTGCAATGAGGTTGTCAATCTCACTGTGTTTTGCAGAAAACAAAGGATTAAACGTATCGAATGGAAAGAAGTAAACGTTTGCAGAAAGTAAACACAAAGAAGTAAAAACTTGTAGATTGTATGTAAAGAGAAAGGACCGGGATCCATAGTTCACTAGAGGTGGCTCTCCTTAGATAGATAACATGCTGGGTGAACAAATTACAGCGGGGCAATTGACAAACACCGAGAAAGCAATACATGCATATACTATTCATCTTGACTCCTTTGAGACTTGATTGGGCATTACAACATAATACATAGACCGCCATCCAACTGCATCTATGACTAATAATCCACCTTCAGGTTATCATCCGAACCCCCTCTAGTATTAAGTTGCAAGCAACAGATTATTGCTTTACGAACTGCGTGTAAAGTAAACAATACGATTGTTCTATGAACAAAGGATTGTTGTTTTCTCCCAAGTAGCAACAACACATCTAGTACCTTAGAGATTTCTGTCACTTCCCAGTTACGGAGGCATGAACCCACTATCGAGCATAAATACTAACTCTTGAAGTTGCTAGCATCTACTTGGCCAAGATAGCTACTAACAACGGAAAGCATGCAAGATCACAAATAACAAAGACATGATAGAATCAATAATCAATCTGAAATAACATCTCAATATCCATCGGATCCCCTCAAACACAACATGTAGAATTACAAATAGATGATCTTGATCATGAATGGAGCTCACAAGATCTAAACATGAAAGCACAAAGGAGGAGAACCAGCCATCTAGCTACTACATGGATCCATAGTCCAAGGATGAACTACTCACGCATCACACCGGAGGCTTGCATGGTGATGAAGAAGGCCTCCAGGCTGAATTCCCCTCTCCAACAGGGTGCCGGGAAGAGCTTCAGATCCCTCCCGATCCAGGGATGGAGATGACGGTGGCTATAGACTCTTTCGTGGATTTTTGATCGGTTACTTAGGGTTTTCATCCCGAGGGAACTATATAGGAGGAAGGAGAGGCCGAGGGGGTGCCGGGAGCGGCCACACCACCCCCTGGCGTGGGCCAGGCCTGGCCGCGCGGCTAGGTGGTGTGGTGGCCCCCAGGCCCTTCTCCGTCTCGTATTCTGGCACTTGATCCCTTCCGGAAAAACAGGCACTTTGGCTTTTGTACCGTCCAATTCCGAGAATATTCATTTTCTGACTTTCCTGGAACCAAAAACAGCAGAAAACAGGCAGCTGGCACTATGGCTCTTGTTAATAGGTTAGTCCAAGAAATCATATGAAAAGTACTCCAAAGTTGGAACAAAACACAAGAAAGTGGATAAAACCAAGCATGGAACATCAAAAATTATAGATACATTTGCAATGTATCAACATCTCCAAGCTTAACTCCTGCTCGTCCTCGAGTAGGTAAGTGATAAAAAGAAAGAATAATTTTTGCGGTGACATGCACCATCAAAGACTTGATCAAGGTATTTGCAAAACATTCAAAGCTGGGATCATAGTACTTCAATCATAACATGAAAGACAAAGTTATAGCAATAAGCAAAGAAACTATGATGCAACATGAAAAGGCACAAACAAAAGATTCATGAATAACAATGCTTTGCAAGACGTTTGTTTGTTTCACATAAAGAAAACATAGCATAATAGTATTCAGCTTGTCCCTCAATAGAGTAGCAAATATAAATGCATAGGACACCTTCAAAGTTCATAAGAGTGACTAGATACAATAGTTTAAAACAAGTAATATCAAGTTATGCATCAATCAACTAGTCTTAGGACAATGCCCATAGAACTAAGAATGGCCACTATGCTCTCAAAGTAAGTGCATAAAGATAGAAGGTGGAGACTCAATATAATGGTGGAAGAAAGGCCTTTGTAAAAGGAAGTAGGGATTCAAGTCTCATAAAGACCTTCCAAAAATTATGGTACTTATAGCTTTCAGCTCTCGTTGCCCCTATCATAAGCATCTTGAAGGTGATTAAGGTTAAAGTAACACAACTAAGAGGATATGCTTGACAAGTTATAAACCGAAATCTCATGCCCCTTACTTACGAAGATCGACCCTCATGCTACTCAACTTCAGTCACGAGTAAGCTCTTGTCATTGTAAGTATATGTGTATCAGTAATAACCGCCAACGGGGTACCCCTTGCACATGATACGGGAGCTTTCCCATAATCAAAATGACAAGGCAAGCAGACAATGAGCATCTCAGTGATCTTTTTATTTGCTATTTGCATAGGTTTTTATTGAGGATGCTTCATAGAGTGCTCATTATGGTGATGCTGCAAGTTTCCACCATGATTAGGCATGGCTTAGGCTAGCGGCCCAGGCGTTTCTCTAACACACATACAAACTCCATGATCTTACAAGTTCCACTTTTATTTCACACCGCCGAGATCCGTAAGCAAAAGAACATGATATCAACAGGGTACAAAGTACAAGTGCAATGTTGAAACCGTTACCCATGAAACATGGTTCTGCTAATTTCAACTTATAAAGCGCAAGCATATACGCAAGAAAGAAGGACCCAATGGTTCAAGTTTATTAGAGGCAAAAAGTAAAGTGTGCCATCAAGTTCGTGAGAGCTTTAATCACTAGTTTTCTCATAACAAGTTTAATTTGGAAGGTAAACAAAAGCATGAATATACTTGGAATAGCATAAGCTAGTAGCTAGGTATGGTGGACTCTTTGGAATAACTTGGTTTAGGGAGTTGGATGCATGAGTGGAACTCATACTTGGTTGTGGAGGCTAGCAAAAGACTGGGAGCGACAAACTAAGAGAGTAATAATGGCCATAATCATGCAGAGCGACAAAACATCATTGATCAAAGCATAAAGTGATACTACAAGTTGAAAACTAAAGGATCATAAAGGCTATGGTGACTTGAGATAATCATAACATGGTGTGAGCATGCGCCAAGTCAACCCAAATAAAGCATCAAAGGAGAATACCACTATACTATGCTTTAATATGCTAAAACAACGCATGATTCATCCAAGGCACATTAAGCAATCTCAATTGTTTATAACAAGTCATGCTACAGCAAATAATACTAAGCATAAACCCAAAAAAATATCAAGCATGGCATGACAAAGCACAGGCCACAGTCAAAAACAAGCTCTTTTGACCACATAAATATGAACTTTCCTACTCTTTTCCAAACCAAACCAAACTACTTGTAAACCAATGTATGAAAGAGGGGGTCCAACCAATTTATTCATAAAACTAAGCAAACCAAGCAAACTAAAAACCAAAATGAAAAAGAAAAAGAAGACGCTCCAAGAACAACACAACTGTGCATGAAACAATAAAAATGAAGCGTTTGGAAGAAACCTGGGATTTTTATTGATGAAGAAGGGGATGCCTTGGGCATCCCCAAGCTTTGACGCTTGTACTTCTTGGATATTTCTTGGGGTGACACACGTGTCATCCCCAAGCTTGAGCTTTAGTCCATCCTTCATCTCATTACTCATTCCTTCCATACACCTGAAAATTTTCCTTCATACAAAACTTCACAAAATCTTTATTAGCAACATTAGTGCACTCAAGATAAATAAGTCTTAAGGTTCAGTTCTAACACCAAATAAACTTCCATTAGAACACTAGCTACTGTAGCACTTCCCTCAAAAAGCTCAATTCTCCAAAATAACTCAAAAAGGAACCCACAAGAAGCAAATGCAGAAACTGGCAGAAATCTGTCAAAACAGACCAGCAGGTAAAGACGAATTTTTTAGAAAACCTTCTGTTGCTCAAATAAAAAATTGTTGAACTAAAGAAAGTTAGATAACAACCTGGGTCAGAAGCACAAAAGTTAACAGCTCAATCCGACCTACAGAGCTCTCTCACGAATTTTTACGGTGAAGCACAAAAATCTGTTTCGGGACAGCAACTTTCCCAATCATTACTTCTCTCTCATTAGAGGTTACTCTTGGCACAAAAAGCAAATAAAAAGGATAAGGAGAGGTTATTACAGAGGTAATAACTTCCAAGACTCATCTAAAACTTTTGGGTTATCTCCCAATAAGTACTTTTCTTTAACGCCTTTAAGTTAGGCATAAGAAGCAAAGAATCAAGTGTTCTCAAATGAAGAAGCATTAAGACCAACTTTCTTGCCCTTACCTCTTTTATTTTTATTCTTAACCTTTGGGAAAATGTGATTATTTGGTGGAGAAGAAAGGTGCATGGTCCCCCTTCCCACATCTATTATTTCTCCAAGGAGTTCTAATAGGGACCTTCCAAGTGTAATTTGTCCTTTTCCTACACATTCAATAACAACATAATCAGTAGAAATCATTTTCCCAAGGATCTTTGTAAACACTCCTTCAGCTATTCCAATAGGTAATATGGTAGCATTATTAGGAAGAGATATTTCTTTTCCTCCTTTACTAAGCCCTCAAATATTTAAAGATTCATAAATATCTTTGTGCATAAGACAAAATTCAGACATGATATCGCTGCGGGCTTGAAAAGTTTCAGTGTTTATCTCAATATTTACTATAGGGAGCCACTTTGATGGTTCAGAATTTACTGGAACATAATTGTGATGCTCCCTAAGCGTATTATAACAATCGTTTAAGCTAGCAGTGCCAGTCTCAAGAGTGTTCAACCTAGCAAATATTTTTGCGAAAGAAATATCAGTTTGGCTAGGCATGTTGTAAGTGAGGATCAATTTCTTTATAGCATTAATAGCATCATCCTCATTACATTGGAGGAAATCTCCTCCCACAACAGCATCTAAAGCATATCTATAGCAAAGAGCAATCCCAAGGTAAAAACTGCTAAGGAACAAGCTTTGAGTCATTTTAGGCTCAGTTTTTTCACGTAGATCAGAGATTCTAGACCAAGCTTCCTTAAAACTTTCCTCAATTCCTTGTTTAAAAGTGAAAATCAGATCCTCAGGTGACATACTGATTGGAGCAAGGCTAGACATGAAGGCAACTTAAGATAGGAACTAATTTTTTTGTGTTTTTCAAATAAGAAAGCAAACTAGTAAAACTAATTTTTTTTGTGTTTTTTTTAAGAACAAAACAAGCAAACAAAGCAAAAAGAAACTAAGCAAAACAAAAACAACAAAGTAAAGAGATTGGTTATGAGGTACTCCCCTTGTGAAGATGTCCTTGACTCCCCGGCAATGGCGCCAGAAAAGATCTTGATGTGCTCGTCGTTCGACGTAGAGCTCGTTGGGAACCCCAAGAGGAAGGTATGATGAGCACAGCAGCAGGTTTTCCCTCAGTTATTACACCAAGGTTTAATTGAACCAGTAGGAGCAAGGAAACACCCCAAAGGTGTTACTAGCTGAGCTTTGGCAGGGCGCACTACCGGTGCTAGTAGCAACGTGGAGACCTGCACAACACAACCACAGAACTTTGTCCCCAACTTGCGATGAGGTTGTCAATCTCACCGTGTTTTGCGGAAAACAAAGAATTAAACTATTGAATGGAAAGAAGTAAAAGTTTGCAGAAAGTAAACACAAAGAAGTAAAAACTTGTAGATTGTATGTAAAGAGAAAGGACCGGGATCCATAGTTCACTAGAGGTGGATCTCCTTAGATAGATAACATGCTGGGTGAACAAATTACAGTGGGGCAATTGACAAACACCGAGAAAGCAATACATGCATATACTATTCATCTTTAATCCTTTGAGACTTGATTGGGCATTACAACATAATACATAGACCGCCATCCAACTGCATCTATGACTAATAATCCACCTTCAGGTTATCATCTGAAACCCCTCCAGTATTAAGTTGCAAGCAACAGATTATTGCTTTACGAACTGCATGTAAAGTAAACAATACGATTGTTCTATGAACAAAGGATTGTTGTTTTCTCCCTAGTAGCAACAGCACATCTAGTACCTTAGAGATTTCTGTCACTTCCCAGATTACCAGAGCCATGAACCCACTATCGAGCATAAATACTAACTCTTGGAGTTGCTAGCATCTACTTGGCCAAGATAGCTACTAACAACTGAAAGCATGCAAGATCACAAATAACAAAGACATGATAGAATCAATCTGAAATAGCATCTCAATATCCATTGGATCCCCATAAACACAACATGTAGAATTACAAATAGATGATCTTGATCATGAACAGAGCTCACAAGATCTAAACATGAAAGAACAAAGGAGGAGAACCAGCCATCTAGCTACTACATGGATCCGTAGTCCAAGGATGAACTACTCACGCATCACACCAGATGCTTGCATGGTGATGAAGAAGGCCTCCAGGGTGAATTCCCTCTCTCAGAACGGTCTTGGGAAGAGCTTGGATCCCTCCCAATCTAGGGATGGAGATGGCGGCGACTCTGAGACTCTTTGTGGATTTTTGATCGGGTACTTAGGGTTTTCGTCCCGAGGGTAATATATAGGCGGAAGGAGAGGCCGAGGGGGTGCCGGGAGCGGCCACACCACCCCGGGCCAGGCCGCCTGGCCAATTGGCCGGTGGCGTGGTGGCCCCCTTCTCAAAATCTCGTATTATGGCACTTGATCCCTTCCGGAAAAATAGGCACTTTGGCTTTTGTCCGTCAATTCGAGAATATTCATTTCGACTTTCACGAAACCAAAACAGCGAGAAAACAGGTAGGCGGTGGCTGTGGCTCTTGTTAATAGGTTAGTCCAAGAAATCATATGAAAAGTACTCCAAAGTTGGAACAAAACACAAGAAAGTGGATAAAACCAAGCATGGAACATCAAAAATTATAGATACATTTGCAATGTATCAGGGCCCAGTTGGAAGTGAGATTGAGAGCGTTGCGTAAAAATGGGATATTTCTTATTAAAATCAAGTGGCAATAAATTGCAATGTCCCGTCAACAACCATGCACTCGATGACCCTGTTGCCCTATGCATGTGTTGTAGTAGCAGTAGTAGACTTTTCAGACTTGATTAAACTTGGCATGACCGCTCGACGACTTTTTCCATGGACGGCATCGTGTTCCTTCTTGTAGAAGTCTCACGGAGGGAGACGTCCGTGCTGTCTCACGTTGTACTGTGAAGGGCACGACGTGTGCAATGATCATTGTTGGCACAGAATCAATGGTTGGTGCGCACGATCCTCGTGACAACTGTGACAACCAATCAGGGAGTAGCAGACAGGGTGAGCACAGGTTTGGGCTTCTACGAAAGATAGAGAGGGGGGCAAAACAAAGTAGTACCACATAAAACCAAGGGCAAAACTGAGTAGTATAAAAATGGAAAGTGTCCTATACAATGAAATACATCATGGAATACATCAAATTATGCCAAGATAGATCCACTAGAGTTCATTTGATGTGTGCTCTTCTCATGAACCACACATGGATCCACCGGTGTCATTGCATGTCTGTTCCTCTAAACAAAGCACATAAGGATCCACCAGTGTCATTGCATGTCTGTTCTTTTCATGAACCACACCCAATGTCATTGCATGTGTGTTTTTCTAAACAAACCACATAAGTCATTGCATGTTTGTTCTTTTCATGAACCACACCCGGTGTCATTGCATGTGTGTTCCTCTAGACAGACCACATAAGGATCCACCGGTGTCACTGCATGTCTATTCTTTTCATGAACCACATAAGAATCCACCAGTGTCATTGGATGTGTGTTCTTCTCATGAACCACACATGGATCCACCGGTGTCATTGCATGTCTGTTCCTCTAAACAAACCACATAAGGATCCACCAGTGTCATTGCATGTGTGTTCCTCTAGACAAACCACATAAGGATCCACCGGTGTCACTGCATGTCTGTTATTTTCATGAACCACACCCGTTGTCATTGCATGTTTGTTCTTTTCATGAACCATAGATAGAGTCATTGCATGTCTGTTACTTCCATAAACCACACATGGATCCACCGGTGTCATTGCATGTATGTTCTTTTCATGAACCACACCCAGTGTCATTGCATGTCAGTTCTTTTCATGAACCACACCCAATGTTATTGCATGTCTGTTCTTCTCACAAACCACATAAGGATCCACCAGTGTCATTGCATGTCTGTTCTTTTCATGAACCACACCCGGTGTCATTGCATGTGTGTTCCTCTAGACAAACCACATAAGGATCCACCGGTGTCACTGCATGTCTGTTCTTTTCATGAACCATACATGGATCCACCGGTGTCATTGCATGTTTGTTCTTTTCCTGAACCACACCCAGTTTCATTGCATGTCAGTTCTTTTCATGAACCACATAAGTATCCACTAGTGTCATTGCATGTCTGTTCTTCTCACAAACCACATATGGATCCACCTAGTGTCATTGCATGTCTATTCTTTTCATGAACCACACCCAGTATCATTGCATGTGTGTTCCTCTAGACAAACCACATAAGGATCCACCAGTGTCACTGCATGTCTATTCTTTGCATGAACCACATAAGGATCCACCGGTGTCATTTGATGTGTGTTCTTCTCATGAACCACACATCGATCCACCGGTGTCATTGCATGTCTGTTCCTCTAAACAAACCACATAAGGATCCACCAGTGTCATTGCATGTCTGTTCTTTTCATGAACCACACCCGATGTCATTTCATGTGTGTTCTTCTAAACAAACCACATAAGTCATTGCATGTCTGTTCTTTTCATGAACCACACCCGGTGTCATTGCATGTCTGTTCTTTTCATGAACCACAACTAGAGTCATTGCATGTTTGTTACTTCCATAAACCACACATGGATCCTCCGGTGTTATTGCATGTCTGTTCTTTTCATGAACCACACCTACTGTCATTGCATGTCAGTTCTTTTCATGAACCACACCCAGTGTCATTGCATGTCAGTTCTTTTCAGGAACCACATAAGGATCCACCAGTGTCATTGCATGTATGTTCTTCTCACAAACCACATAAGGATCCACCGGTGTCACTGCATGTCTGTTCTTTTCATGAACCACATAAGGATCCACCAGTGTCATTGGATGTGTGCTCTTCTCATGAACCACACATGGATCCACCGGTGTCATTGCATGTATGTTCCTCTAAACAAACCACATAAGGATCCACCAGTGTCATTGCATGTCTATTCTTTTCATGAACCACACCCAGTGTCATTGCATGTCTGTTCTTCTAAACAAACCGCATAAGTCATTGCATGTCTATTCTTTTCATGAACCACACCCGGTGTCATTGCATGTGTGTTCCTCTAGACAGACCACATAAGGATCCACCGGTTTCACTGCATGTCTATTCTTTTCATAAACCACATATGGATCCACCAGTGTCATTGGATGTGTGTTCTTCTCATGAACCACACATGGATCCACCGGTGTCATTGCATGTTTGTTCCTCTAAACAAACCACATAAGGATCCACCAGTGTCCTTTGCATATACATTCTTTTCATGAACCACACCCAGTGTCATTGCATGTGTGTTCTTCTAAACAAACCACATAAGTCATTGCATGTCTGTTCTTTTCATGAACCACACCCGGTGTCATTGCATGTCTGTTCTTTTCATGAACCACAACTAGAGTCATTGCATGTTTGTTACTTCCATAAACCACACATGGATCCTCCGGTGTTATTGCATGTCTGTTCTTTTCATGAACCACACCTAGTGTCATTGCATGTTAGTTCTTTTCATGAACCACACCCAGTGTCATTGCATGTCAGTTCTTTTCAGGAACCACATAAGGATCCACCAGTGTCATTGCATGTCTGTTCTTCTCACAAACCACATAAGGATCCACCAGTGTCATTGCATGTCTGTTCTTCTCACAAACCACATAAGGATCCACCAGTGTCATTGCATTTCTGTTCTTTTCATGAACCACACCCAGTGTCATTACATGTGTGTTTCTCTAGACAAACCACATAAGGATCCACCGGTGTCACTGCATGTTTGTTCTTTTCATGAACCACACATGGATCCACCGGTGTCATTGCATGTTTGTTCTTTTCATGAACCACACCCAGTGTCATTGAATGTCAGTTGTTTTCATGAACCACATAAGGGTCCACCAGTGTCATTGCATGTCTGTTCTTCTCACAAACCACATATGGATCCACCTAGTGTCATTGCATGTCTATTCTTTTCATGAACCACATAAGGATCCACCGGTGTCATTGGATGTGTGTTCTTCTCATGAACCACACATGGATCCACCGGTGTCATTGCATATGTCTCTGCTCCTAAACAAATAACCGGTGTCATTACTGTCTCTGTTCCTCTAAAAAAACCAAATAAGGATCCACCAAGGTGTCATTGCATCTGCATATACATTTCTTTTCATGAACCACACCTAGTGTCATTGCATGTGTGTTCTTCTAAACAAACCACATAAGTCATTGCATGTCTTTTCTTTTCATGAACCACACCCGGTGTCATTGCATGTCTGTTCCTCTAGACAAACCACATAAGGATCCACCGGTGTCATTGCATGTCTGTTCTTTTCATGAACCACACCCAGTGTCATTGCATGTGTGTTCTTCTAAACAACCCACATAAGGAATTACATGTCTATTCTTTTCATGAACCACACCCGGTGTCATTACATGTGTGTTCCTCTAGATAGACCACATAAGGATCCACCGGTGTCACTGCATGTCTGTTCTTTTCATGAACCACATAAGGATCCACCAGTGTCATTGGATGTGTGTTCTTCTCATGAACCACACATGGATCCACCGGTGGCATTGCATGTCTGTTCCTCTAAACAAACCACATAAGGATATACCAGTGTCATTGCATGTTTTTTCTTTTCATGAACCACATGTAACAGCCTCGAATCGGCCCTATGCAAGTTTTAGCCCTTTCCGCCAGCCCCGCATAGAAACGATTCAAGGACGCCCACCAGGCACTTTCGTGCGAGTGGAAAACAAAGTATTACCATTACACAACAGTCCTCGATGGAACCCACAGAACAGCTATATATATACAGCACGACTCCAAGAGTCAAGAATACAGATATACACTAGAAAGATCCAAATCACCTTGAA
Source organism: Avena insularis (assembly GCA_023614405.1). NCBI lineage: Eukaryota > Viridiplantae > Streptophyta > Magnoliopsida > Poales > Poaceae > Avena > Avena insularis. Next base: position 500,238,796 of record CM042684.1, read on the forward strand.
AACGATACAGCGTCCGAGTACGGACAAGATGCCAATGGGGCTAAGAGCCCTGAAGAATAACCAATGGCGTCCATAACCCTGCCCAGGCCAAGCCGGAAGGGTAACCCTGCTAACGACGTCGAAATCAAACCTGCTAAAACAAAAGGGGTGCCGACAAAGGGCAAAGGAAAAAGAGGAGCGTCAGTACTGAGGCCAGTTTACGGCGAGGCTAGAATTCGGCGGCTCTCTCCTAGAGATATGGTGGACTGAAGCGGCAGCGAAGCATGCACTAAACAACCTATAGAGACTCAATGCAACTGTCGGCTATTAGAGAGGGATAAGAGAGACCTATTCGGAACCAACCTGATACTAACACCAATCATACCCATCCTGGTATTTCCCCCTCGAGACCAAACGAAGAAGTCATACCGAGGAAACTCACACCGTTGGCAGTTTTATTCATTCCGTTATAGTTGCAGCACTTACTAGTCAGATATAGATAGCATGAGTTATCCTGATAGCATAAGTAGTGGGCAGTTTTAGTTAACCATTCAGTTGTAGTTGCAGTACTTACTAATCAGATACAATTAGCATGTGACATCCCAAACCCAACAGTTGTTGGCACTTTTAGTTCATTCCATTGGAGTTGCGATACTTACTAGGCAGGTATAACATGACACGATACACCCCAGTTCCACCAGTTGTTGGCACTTTTATTATCCATTCTATTGTAGTGAAGCTGATTACTAGTCACATATTAAGTCAAATTTATAGCACTACTTTAGTTATGCTTGTCTATGATCGAGATATTGTGCTCCAAGTTGTCCATAACCGCGGACACGGCTTTCAGAAAGATTTACCCTGCAGGGGTGCACAAATAGCAACACACACACGATCAACCTCGGAAAAACCAAATCAAAACCCAACGAGGCTTTCACGACAAAGCAATCACAGGATTCATAAAATATTTCAGGGGGCCACCCCACTAAGCTACCCGCAACGAAGTTGGCCGGCTCCGAAACGGACCTAGGTTTTGTGACGACGGTTGTAAACGACTGGGAACCCGAAAGTGTGACAGGGCTTGTCGATACCGCAAAAACGTGGCATGATCCAAAACAGTACAGGTGCTCCACGCACAATCTTAAATAAAGCAGTAAAGCATGGCATAAGTACAGGATAGTAATAAAGCCCCAAACTACTTTGTGGCCCCAAGAAATAAGAAATGAATCAAGCTCTGGCTAAGGGGGATTCATAGACTCTCCCGGATGTGGATAGTGCGAATAGTCAAGGAACAGGTATCAAGTACTCGGGGTCCTACGGGACACAAGTGAGCATGGAAGAACCAAATAACATCTATTGCCCACCGATGCATCTGCATTAGTTATATCTAGCAATTTAATAGTTGTATTTAAAGTCTTGATCATCTCCACCATTAAGCATCTCCACCATTTATCATGTGCCAACTTGCCGTCAACGGTGGAACGACAACAACGTGAAGCAACACATAAGCAAGCAACTACGACTCGCAAGGCCGACTATCTATCAAACAACAGGCAATAGGATGTGTCCATGGCAATATAGAGGCTGCAAGGAATATAAATGGTGCACGGAAACTAAAGCATCATAACACGGATAGCAATAGATCAACAGGAGGAAATAAAGACTATAAATGCAAAATAGGTAGAAAGGGGGAGAATGCTCTCCTGGGAAACACTGCCGACGGATCATATCTGGAGAACTTGTCGATACTCACATCAACTCATCGGCCTAATCCGGGAAGAAGCAAACACTAGAACAAACACCAGATGCACTATTTAATACTACGACATAAGATCCGGCATGATTATGATATGATGCAGATGCGGTGCAATTAGGCAGTATTAAGCGGAACCGGGGTCCCGACAATTAATTAGGAGGTTCATGTTGTTTAGCTACCCCGCAATTTAAATGTTGTATTAACAAGGCAAAACATGGCATTGTTTTGCTACACAAATTTAAATGGAGCCAATATAAGACTAGAAAAGCCCGCATATAACTCCATATTTAATTTAGGTGAATCGACTATTTAACCCAACCCACCAGATGACATGTATGCAAGCATGATCAATTTATATGCAACAGTTTATATATAGCATTTATAAAATAGGGTTTGGGAAAAGGTTCACACATCGGGTTCAGAAGATCTTGGGTTCCGGGGGGTTCGGGTCTGGGTCTCAGGGTTCGACGGGGACGGCGAGGTTCGGATACAAGATGGAGAACTTGTTGTGTCATGACGGAGAACTTGGGTCCCAAGCGGTCGATCTTGTCATCGATGGCGAACTTGAGTGGATCAGGTACCGGGGGTCTTCGGATCCATGTAGGAGATCTTGACGCATGTGACGAAGAACTCGGGTTCGGAAGGAGGTCTTGGCGTTCTGAGATGAAGCGCTTGTCGTTCTGGTGGTGATCTTGGCGGTCAACGGTTTAGGGTCTTGGTGTTCGGGACGAAGAACTTGGCGTTCCTTATCGGAGATCTTGGGGTGTGGCACCACATGGTCCGTGATGGCGAACCCGGGGTTCCGCGGCTCATGCTCCGGTAGAAGTACTTGTCGCACCATGTTGGAGGCCTAGGGGTACCGTTCGTCCGCACCATTGGCACTCAGAAGATCTTGTCGGGGTTCTCGGCTTCGGTGTCCATGAAGGCGATCATGGCGTCCGGGATGAAGAACTTGGCGGTTGACTTCAATTGTCGGTGTCAGACTTGGGTTCCATCTCGATGATACCCGACCTCCGTGTAGAAGTTCTTGTCGGTGCAGGTAGTGTAACTGCCCTGTAGAACACACATGGAGGAAGTCCACGGTCACCCCTTTGACACAAAGGAACATGCTCTCCCGAACGGTCGCACGCTGCAGAGATAGCTCGCAGCATCAAGCGGTAGCAGGGGAGGCCGGCGAGGAAGAGCTTGATGAACTCAATGCGGGACGAAGAGGGCCAAGCACGGCGTCAAGGCGGAGATGAGCTTGGTGGCTTGGAGGAAGGCGGAGGCGTGGCAAAGCCGCGCGGCAGCGGGCCAAAGGGGGCCTGTAGGGTAGCGGTGCTTGTCCTGGCCGGAGATGCGGTAGAGGGCGGCAACCCCAGGAGGGGAACGGTCGACGAGGAGGCTTGAGCGATGGCGCGGCCAGGCGACGAGGTGGTGGCGCCAGGGATGAACGACAGAGCTGGTCGCGGTGACGGGGAGATGAAGCACGGCGCGACACGCGGTGGCGCACTAGCGTGACCGGCGGCGGCCATGCGCTGCAGACGCGGGGAGCTTGTAGTAGGCAGCGGGGATGGCGGACGGCATCGAGGCTGCGGCCGGGAGGCGCTGCTGGAGAGCCGGGGCGAGGAGAGCGGTGGTCGTGGCTCTGCAGCGGGGAAGACATGCGCAACAGGGATGGCGAGGCGGCCGAGATCACGCTGGAGGGGCGGCCGGTGGCTGGCTCATACCTGACGGCGGCAGATTCCGCTCGAGGGAGGGGATCCCACGGGGTTGGTGGGGATTTCGTGATGGAGAGAGAGAGGGAGCAGGGTCAGGGGTGGGGTCGGGTGGTGACAGAGAGATCGAGCGGGGTGGGGTGGTTGTGTACGCGAGATGGGGACGCGGGGTATGTGGTCGCGCATGTTGTGGTCCATGATCGCGAGCGTGTCGGTGCGTGCATTGCGCGTAGGGCCAACCGGGCCAGGTAGGTGGGGGTGTGGGGTGAGGTGGCGAGCCAGGAGTGGCTCAGGTGAGGTGGCGTCTGGGAGGGAGTTGCGCCCAGGTGGCGGCGGGGCTGGGAAGGCTGGGCGGGAAAAGAGGCGGGAGGAGGGAGTTGTGGGTTGGGGCAGGGAGTTTGGGGCAGGTGGGAGTGGCCGGCTATAGGGTAGGGCCAGCAGCAGGCATGGCAGGCGCGTGTGGTGAGAGGGAGAAGATGTGTGGTGTGTGTCGTGCGTGTGTGGGTGCGAGTTGGGTTAGGGGTAGGTTAGCTGGTAGGATTAGGGTTGGGTTTAGACATATGGGGGTTCGTTTGGGTAGATTAGATTTAGGGTTTGGAGGTGGCCGGCCGGGCTGCCTCCTAAAAATAATTTAATTATTTTATTTAGCACAACAAGGCTTTTAGAAGCCGTTTGTAGACGAAACGAAATATTCCGGCCAAGCCTGGGTTTTGTATTTGAATAAAGACGGGGTTTATTTAGAAAAACAAAATAGGTTTTCAAAAATAGTTTTAAACAAACCATGCATGATGATGGCGATGCTCAAATGCAATCTGGCATGATGACATGAGCATGCGGTCATGATGATGCAATGCACAAAAACACAGCGATTTTCTAGTAGTGGTTTAGCGGGATGCTACAATTCGACACCAGTAAAAAGGGATCTCGCCCTCGAGATCCGCCTCGTGGTACCGAAAGAAGGTCGGCGATCTAAATCTTCTCGCTTCGTGTAGATCCTCACGACACCACTAACAAGAGGTCGTTGTCCGTGATCGCCGAGAGAACACTCCGGAAACAAAGGACGAAGGTAAAGGTATCAACAAATAAAGCCACCTCTAGCTTCCGTGGACGGAGTAAAATTGCTGGATCCACCGATTCAATATACAACAGCGAATGATAAGAGTAGTGGTATGGTCATGACTCCATCCCGCACTCATATCATTACTCCGTACCTGAATAGCAGAAATATGCAACCAACTCTCGGAATCAGACTGAAGATCTCGACAAACAAGGTTCAGAAACAAGGAGTGATGCAGACTCTGCATCGGATCTGGCATAGATGATGTCGTCACGTCGGAAACACCGGAAGGCACCAAAAGGAACAAAGAGAAGTCTAACAGATGAAGGATTCATCAGACAGCATGAAGACTAGATGTAGAAACACCGTTGCCAAAGGAGGAAACGAAACCCTGAAGGTACGACGGAAACCCAACCACGAGAATTCCTGGACTCAAAGAAAGGGAAGAGAGTGTTGGGTCCGCAGCATAGAAAACAAAAAATTTCCTACGGTGTGAACTACACGCCAAGATCTATCTACTAGATATAGAGCAACGGGTGGACATACATCCAACGAGAACTTACCCTCGTAGACAACGAGCTTTGTTAATGAGTAGGAACTCGTGGTTGATGTAGTCGTACACTTGCTCAAGATCGTGATGAAGTCCAGCAGGTCCGGCTCCAGCACGTCCATCAGATTCAGCTCCAGCACCACCAAGTCCAGCACCGCAAAGCAGCGGTGCATCCGTGATCGCACACACGTCCGGTAGCCCGACAACCTCCGTCCCTCGCTCTAGCAAAGCAGCGGAAGCAGCAACTCCTTTCCAGATAAAGCCACCAAGAACATGTATCTCGCTAATCCGAGACCATGGGGAAATAATACTAGAGGGGGAGAGAGATCCTTCACAAGGAGGTGTGTGTGAGAAGTGAGGAGAGGGGGGCCTTTTATAGGAGGAGGGGAGGGTACCCCTCCTTCATGGCCCGCGCCCCATGGAGGTGACTCTTCACCTCCCCCATTCATGTGGTGGTAACCCCCTCCACATAAATTTGCCTCTTCACATTCTCTTTTAAAGTCTCCACTTTAAATGCATTAAATTTCTCCAAATTTAATGCTCTCTCATTTAATAAAACTCTTTTATTTTTTTATTCAGAATTTTGTTAATTACTTTAATTAACAAACATTCACATAAAACCCCCTGCAACATTTCAATATTACATGCAGAACCAATTTCAGCAATTTCACCCGAAACAGTTTCGGTGTCTATTGAAATAATTCCAGCGCTTTCTTAAATCTTTATCTGAAACATATTTGCTCCAAATGGTGTCGGTATCCCTTAAGTGTGTCACTCTACGGTTCGCGAATAATGCAGACATGATCGAGACCCCTCTCTGATCAATAATCAGCGGGACACAGAGATCCATACTGACTCCTACACATTCAACGATGACTTCTGTGATCGTGAGAACCTTTAATGCTAGTAACTAAATCCCTTTGTCTCGCGATATATTACATGTCCGAGATTCGATCATCGGTATCTCCATACCTAGTTTGATCTCGTTACCGACATGCACTCTTTTCTCGTTCCCGTGATATAACATTCTAGTGATCACATCACTTGCTTGCAAGCTATTTCAATGTGATATCACCGAGAGGGCCCAGAGTATATCTATCCGTCATCGGGATGGAAAAATCCCACTCTTGATCCATGAGCCTCAACATAACACCTTCGTAGCACTGAACCCACCTTTATAGTCACCATGTTACGGTGTGACGTTTGATGTTATCAAGGTACTCTTCCGGTGTTAGTAATTAACATGATCTCATGGTCTAAGGACTAAGATTACTTCATATGATGTTATAGCAATATAAACATAATGACTCTGATCGTAATGCTATACTTCGGATGAATGTTCATCACATCATTCCACCAATGGTGTGACCTTGTTATTAACAACATCCAATGTCCATGATCAGGAAACCTTGATCATCTTGTTAATCAACAAGCTAGTCTATAAGAGAGGCATAACTAGGAACCCTTTTTGTTTATTAAACACACATGTATTCATGTTTCCGATCAATACAATTATAGCATGCAAAATAAACATTTATCATAAACATGGAATAAGATAATAACCACTTTATTATTGCCTCTCGGGCATATTCCCTTCATTCTCCCACTTGCACTAGAGTCAATAATCTAGTTTGCAAAACTTTGCGTATTGAACACCTATGGCTTTCTGGTGTTGCATATACGCAATTTATAGTGGTTAACATAATCTCCGGATCTGACAGTTTCAGGTCCGTGTGTATTTGCATGTCTTTGCGTCTCTACGCATCACTCATTCTCAAATGAGATGGCATTGTATAAATTTGGTCCTCTGGTGAGACCTTTAGTTCGTTCGGGTTTAAATACATTGATATTATTGTCACACAATATATCTTCATAGTATTAGCGCACTTTGAACCACACCTAGTTTGATAACAAACTACTTAACACAAATGCCCTCCTTTGTTGCTACTATAGCAGTCATATACTTAGCCTTTTGTTGTAGTATCCGTCACAATGTCTCAACTTTGGAACTCATCCAAATCCATCATGGAACACCCTTTCCATTACATTGTGCCACCCATAGTCTAAATTGAGATAAATTTAATTTGTATCTTGTGACAAAACTAGTATCAATGTAACACTTTACAATGAACTACCTTTAACTATTTGTCACTTATACATTATATATTCTTAGTTCTTCCAAAGCTCATAAGAATATCTTTACTATTGTCCAATGATCATCTTATGAATCATTCTGGTATATGCTCATAATATTTAGAGCATAGGACATTCTGGATATATACATATCATGGTATAATCGATCAGAATCTTCATGTGATTTTACTCACCAAGTGTTGAAACACTTGAATCTGAATACAATTCTTTCCATGCAGCAAGAACCTTTCTTGTTGTTTCCATATTGAACCCTTTCAATATCTCATATTGAACCCTTTCAATATCTTATATATGTATGTCTGGCACAACCATATTTGCGCCTTAATCTATCCATATAGATATTGATGCCAAATATTCCTGGTTTGCACAAGTCTTTCATCGAAATCTTATTTTAATGAAATTCTTAACTTGTGTCAATTCAAGATACATCATTTCCAATCAACAATATGTCCTCTACATAATGTATTAGAAATATGTCTCAGTGCTCCCACTTAATTTCTTGCAAATGCAAGCATCTTCATCATCTCCGATGAATTTAAACTCTTTTAATAGTTTCATCATGGTGAAGATTTCAACTCCGCTATGCTTACTTCAACTATTGAAGTTTACATGCTCTTTTAGCACCCTTTGAATTAACAAAACCCTTCGGACCATGTCATGTACATGTCCTAGGTTACCGTTCTATTAGAAGAACCTTGTTTTGTTTATTCAACTACCATATACCAAATTATATGTAGTGGTTGCTACATTAATCCCTCAAGACTATATATCGCTATGAAAGATCAAATCTTGTCATAGTCAACTCATTGAACATTGTCGTAAACTTCTTTCCGACATGTCGACTATTTCATAGATGTTAAACATCCATGTCTTATTTCTTTATCGATCCAAACATGACCGATAGGCTTCACGCCCTTCTGGAGGGTCTTCCAAGTTCAGAAACTTGTTTTCTCGCGTATGGATACTATCACGGATTCTATGACTTCTAGTCATTTTATGGTGTCAGGGCCCATCATCGCTTCTTTGCATGTAGTCGGTTCATCATTGTCAAAACAATAACGACTTTCTTATCAAATCTTACTATTTGATTCTTACCGACCCACACGGTTCTATAGGAACTCTAATCTCCGAGATCACACCCTTTGTAATCACGAGAGCCATGAGCATTGTGGCCATCACCAGGACACTTTCCGGCGCTGCGCTACTTAGCACATATAGCTAAGGTTCAACAACCTTATCAAAGTTCTATTCTCCTCCCACTTAACTTTTCACGAAAAATTCCTTCTCAAGAAACTTGACGTTCTAAGCGACAAACTCTTTTGTCCTCGGTGTTATGGAGGAATTCCCAACAAATTCTTTGGGATAACCTACAAAGACGTGCTTATCCGACTTTGGTTGTAAACATTTTACTTATGCATAGCATACCAAAATTTAAGAAAAGACAATTCGGGTTTTATCCCAAACCATAACTCATATGGTGTCATTTCAATGGATCGCGATGGTGCTCTTTTCAGTGTAAAAGCGGTAGTCTCTAAAGCTTCAATCTTTAAAACATAATGGCAGTTTTATAAATGACACCTTTGATCTTACCATGTCAAACATGGTTTGATTTCATCTCTCGAATATGCCATACTCCAATGGTTTATCGGGAAACACAAATCATGGAACAATTCCTCAATTCTTAGGTGTTTTTGCTAAACATGTAACTCAAATATCTTCCTTTATGATCGAATCATAAACTCTTTATTTTCTTGTTACAATGATTTTCAACTTCATCTTGAAAGTCTTTGAACAACTTTCAAATGTTTCATACTTCCTCCTTATTAAGTAAATATACAGATATATTCACTCAAATTTTCGGAGAAAGCTTATGAAGAAAAAAGATCCATCACATATGGCTACACATAATGGACTATGTACATCAGCATGCACAATTTCCAATAAGCTAGTCATCCGTTCCTCTGTGGCCTATGGACGGAGTTTCAACTATCTCGAGGAAAGTCTCACATGCGTCAATTGATCAAAATCAAAGACTCCAAAAATCCATCAACATGGAGTTTCTTCATGTTTTCTTTCCAATATAATTTAAACAGCGATGTCACTTCATAAGTGATCTTTCAATCATTTGTCTTGCGACATTTTAGCAATAGTGTTTATGGATGTGATTTCTCCAACTAGACTTGTAAAAGTTCATCCATCCTTTATGGAATACGGTAATTATTTGAACAGCCATTGTTCTCATAATACCGGAACAAAATAACAATTATTTAAACAAATCTTGAAGGCTTGGTTTGATGACAACAAAAAACACAATAACACTTTATTTGTTTTCGATGAACATCATCACTCATTCTCTTGGTAGTTACTTAGGCCATTGTAGTTCATGAATTGCATTGTCCTGTATGACACTTCATACCAACCAATTCGGTACCGGTATCCAATACCTAAGAACCACATTGTTTAACAAGCAAAGAATATAGCCATAACATGTATATCTTCTATATACCTAAGTTGGACATCTCCAACCTTTTATTTTCTGCCAAATATTTTATAGATTCTCTTTTAGCAATTCCTTTTCTTTTAAAAGAATCTATCAACATCAATAGTGGTGTCATCAACATGACACATGGTACAAAGCGTATATAGTCAAATACTAATACCTTTGGACTTGCACTTTGAAGTGGATCACCATCATCAAATGTTTGGTGTTCTTTCAAAAATCCATTCTTTAGTTATCTATTAGTGTAGTAAACATTTTACTTACAGCTTCTATTCATCCTTATCATGACAACTTTCATGATCAAGCTACTATAGCCTATAAGGAAGAATCGTGAGTATAATATCAGTTCCCAAAACCTTTTTGGTAGATTCGGATGCCTAGCATCTCCATCCTTCACAAATTCTCATACAATATGAGAACATGTATTTTGCTAAATTATACTCTATCATAATGCAACCAAAAACATTGTTTCAGATATCACAATATCTTTCACACATGATGGTTTCTGAAACAATTTTCAGCTCCAATATAATCTTGATATTAAAACAACTTTTTGAATATCAATAATCATGGAGGCAAACATGATACTTTAGATACTAACATTGGAATTCTTACTCTTGATTTAATACTACTTATTAAACTTCATGGAGTAAATAGAGTTTGCTGAAAGTTTGCAATAGGACTTATAAACTTTAAATTGACATTCGAAACAATACGATACCAGTTCGTAAAGTAAATATCCAGAATTCTATAGTTCTATTATCTCAAATAAAAACTAAGCATAAGGTAGTGAACAGATGCCAATGACTACAACAAATTATGCAAATTCACTTCGATTTAGTTTATGACAAATTGAGTTCGACTAATCCAAATTAGAAATGAACTCCCACTCAAAAACAACATCCCTCGTGCCTTTTTGGTGATTACATGAACCAAATCCACTACACCAAGTCCGATCATCACGTGAGTCGATTGTAGCTTCAAAGCGAGCATCAATATGGTCATCACATCAACTATGTGACTCATGCTTAACCTTTCGGTCCGTGTTCCGAGGCCATGTCTGTACATGCTAGGCTCGCCAAGTAAGAACCTTAGTATTCGTGTGTGTAAAACTGTCTTACACCCGTTGCATGAAAGCATAGAGTTGAGAGCACCCGATCATCACGTGATGTCTCGAAACACGATCCATAGAACGGTGCATACTTAAGGAAGAACACATTTTTATCTTGATATCTAAAAGAGGGATCATCTTATAATGCTACAGAAAGCGCCAAACTAGCAGTATAAGATGCTAACATCTAATGTGTAAAGTTAGATGATATCGTCCATGCATTTGATCTCTATCACTTGCATCGTGGTATGATCTCTATCATTCCTTTGTGTGTAAGGCCAAGGTCTATGGAACTTACAAGTTGAGTGTGTTGTAAGAGTATCTATCATACATCTATTTACAACAATACCATATCAATACACTAGCCAGGCAACGATCTAAACTAGACGCCTCTAATTTATCAATTGCAAGTTTTACGTGGCTTAGGGCTTTCGGAGATAGAACCGTTCTTACCTACGAACATGAACCACAACGAGGATAACCAAATTATTAGCAACTCGTTGTAAATCAGATATTGACTATAGTAGGAGACGAGACACCCGCCACTTATGCAAAACTAGTTGCATGTCAGTCGTGGAACCGGTCTCATGTACAATGACATGTAAGGTTGGTCCGGGCCGCTTCATCCCACTATGCCACCAATATCCAAAATACATAGAAGATGCAATAAAATGATCATCGTCGCCCACATATAAACATATGTGTACTACCCATGCAAAGCACCTACGCATAGATCAGGCTCTGATACCACTCTTGGGTCCGCAGCATAGAAAACAAAAAATTTCCTACGGTGTGAACTACACGCCAAGATCTATCTACTAGATACAGAGCAACGGGTGGACATACATCCAACGAGAACTTACCCTCGTAGACAACGAGCTTTGTTAACGAGTAGGAACTCGTGGTTGATGTAGTCGTACACTTGCCGATCTCAAGATCGTGATGAAGTCCAGCAGGTCCGGCTCCAGCACGTCCATCAGATCCAGCTCCAGCACCACCAAGTCCAGCACCGCAAAGCAGCGGTGCATCCGTGATCGCACACACGTCCGGTACCCCGACAACCTCCATCCCTCTCTCCAGCAAAGCAGCGGAAGCAGCAACTCCTTTCCAGATAAAGCCACCAAGAACATGTATCTCGCTAATCTGAGACCATGGGGAAATAATACTAGAGGGGGAGAGAGATCATTCACAAGGAGGTGTGTGTGAGAAGTGAGGAGAGGGGGGCCTTTTATAGGAGGAGGGGAGGGTACCCCTCCTTCATGGCCGGCGCCCCATGGAGGTGACTCTTCACCTCCCCCATTCATGTGGTGGTAACCCCCTCCACATAAATTTGCCTCTTCACATTCTCTTTTAAAGTCTCCACTTTAAATGCATTAAATTTCTCCAAATTTAATGCTCTCTCATTTAATAAAACTCTTTTATTTTTTTATTCAGAATTTTGTTAATTACTTTAATTAACAAACATTCACATAAAACCCCCTGCAACATTTCAATATTACATGCAGAACCAATTTCAGCAATTTCACCAAAGCAGTTTGATGTCTATTGAAATAATTCCAGCGCTTTCTTAAATCTTTATCTGAAACATATTTGCTCCAAATGGTGTCGGTATCCCTTAAGTGTGTCACTCTACGGTTCGCGAATAATGCAGACATGATCGAGACCCCTCTCTGATCAATAATCAGCAGCGGGACCTGGAGATCCATACTGACTCCTACACATTCAACGATGACTTCTGTGATCGTGAGAACCTTTAATGCTAGTAACTAAATCCCTTTGTCTCGCGATATATTACATGTCCGAGATTCGATCATCGGTATCTCCATACCTAGTTTGATCTAGATTCGACATGCACTCTTTTCTCATTCCCGTGATATAACATTCTAGTGATCACATCACTTGCTTGCAAGCTATTTCAATGTGATATCACCAAGAGGGCCCAGAGTATATCTCCCCGTCATCGGGATGGACAAATCCCACTCTTGATCCATGAGCCTCAACATAACACCTTTGTAGCACTGAACCCACCTTTATAGTCACCCTGTTATGGTGTGACGTTTGATGTTATCAAGATACTCTTCCGGTGTTAGCAATTAACATGATCTCATGGTCTAAGGACTAAGATTACTTCGTATGATGTTATAGCAATATAAACATAATGACTCTGATCGTAATGCTATACTTCGGATGAATGTTCATCACATCATTCCACCAATGGTGTGACCTTGTTATTAACAACATCCAATGTCCATGATCAGGAAACCTTGATCATCTTGTTAATCAACAAGCTAGTCTATAAGAGAGGCATAACTAGGAACCCTTTTTGTTTATTAAACACACATGTATTGATGTTTCCGATCAATACAATTATAGCATGCAAAATAAACATTTATCATAAACATGGAATAAGATAATAACCACTTTATTATTGCCTCTCGGGCATATTCCCTTTAGAGAGCAGATTTAAAACACGTGGAGGTAAGAGGATAATAGCATAGGGGTAAGGAGTAAAATCAGACCTAATCAGATCTATCCAACCGATTTTGAAAAATAGTTTTGACACTCTACTTCGGCCGTTAGCTAGGTTATCCTACAGGCTGGACCAGTGGGGTATCACAACTGCTAGGCTCTGATACCACTCTGTAACACCCTCGAATCGGCCCTATGCAAGTTTTAGCCCTTTCCGCCAAACCCGCATAGAAACGATTCAAGGACGCCCACCAGGCACTTTCGTGCGGGTGGAAAACGAAGTATTACCATTACACAACAGTCCTCGATGGGACCCATGCAATGATATATATACAAAGCGACTCCAAGAGTCAAGAATACAGATATACACTACAAAGATCCAAATCACCTTGAAAACGACATGTCAGAAATGCGAACAAGATGCCAATGGGGCTAAGAGACCTGAAGAATAACCAATGGCGTCCATAACCCTGCCTAGGCCAAGCCGGAAGGGTAACCCTGCTAACGATGTCGATCTCAAATCTGCTAAAACAAAAGGGGTGCCGACAAAGGGCAAAGGAAAAAGAGGAGCGTGGATCGAGGCCAAGACACGAGGCTAGAATTGGTGCTCTCGCCTACATAGGTATGGTGGATCGCGGCAGCGAAGCATGCACTAAACAACCTATAGAGACTCAATGCAACTGTTGGCTATTAGAGAGGGATAAGAGAGACCTATTCGGAACCAACCTGATACTAACACCAATCATACCCATCCTGGTATTTCCCCCTCGAGACCAAACGAAGAAGTCATACCGAGGAAACTCACACCGTTGGCAGTTTTATTCATTCCGTTATAGTTGCAGCACTTACTAGTCAGATATAGATAGCATGAGTTATCCTGATAGCATAAGTAGTGGGCAGTTTTAGTTAACTATTAAGTTGTAGTTGCAGTCCTTGCTAATCAGATACAATTAGCATGTGACATCCCAAACCCAGCAGTTTTTGGCACTTTTAGTTCATTCCATTGGAGTTGCGATACTTACTAGGCAGGTATAACATGACACGATACACCCCAGTTCCACCAATTGTTGGCACTTTTATTATCCATTCCATTGTAGTGAAGCTGATTACTAGTCACATATTAAGTCAAATTTATAGCACTACTTTAGTTATGCTTGTCTATGATCGAGATACTATGCTCCAAGTCGTCCATAACCGCGGACATGGCTTTCAAAAAGATTTACCCTGCAGGGGTGCACAAATAGCAACACACACACGATCAACCTCGGAAAAACCAAATCAAAACCCAACAAGGCTTTCACGACAAAGCAATCATAGGATTCATAAAATATTTTAGGGGGCCACCCCACTAAGCTACCCACAACAAAGTTGGTCGGCTCAAGAATGGACCCAGGGTTTGTGACGACGGCTGTAAACGACTGGGAACCCGAAAGTGTGACAGGGCTTGTCGATACCGCGAAAACATGGCATGATCCAAAACAGTACAGGTGCTCCACGCACAATCTTAAATAAAGCAGTAAAGGATGGCATAAGTACAGGATAGTAATAAAGCCCTAAACTACTTTGTGGCCCCAAGAAATAAGAAATGAATCAAGCTCTGGCTATGAGGGATTCATAGACTCTCCCGGATGTGGATAGTGCGAATAGTCAAGGAACAGGTATCAAGTACTCGGGGTCCTACGGGACACAAGTGAGCGTGGAAGAACCAAATAACATCTATTGCCCACCGATGCCTCTGCATTAGTTAGATCTAGCAATTTAATAGTTGTATTTAAAGTCATGATCATCTCCACCATTAAGCATCTCCACCATTTATCATGTGCCAACTTGCCGTCAACGGTGGAACGACAACAACACGAAGCAACACATAAGCAAGCAACTACGACACGCAAGGCCGACTATCTATCAAACAACATGCAATAGGATGTGTCCATGGCAATATAGAGGTTGCAAGGAATATAAATGGTGCACGGAAACTAAAGCATCGTAACACGGATAGCAATAGATCAACAGGAGGAAATAAAGACTATAAATGCAAAATAGGTAGAAAGGGGGAGAATGCTCGCCTGGGAAACACTGCTGACGGATCATATCCGGAGAACTTGTCGATATTCGCATCAACTCATCGGCCTAATCCGCGAAGAAGCAAATACTAGAACAAACAAAAGATGCACTATTTAATACTACGGCAGAAGATCCGGCATGATTATGATATGATGCAGATGTGGTGCAATTAGGCAGTATTAAGTGGAACCGGAATCCCGATAATTAATTAGGAGGTTCACGTTGTTTAGCTACCCGGCAATTTAAATGTTGTCTTAACAAGGCAAAACATGGCATCGGTTTGCTACACAAATTTAAATGGAGCCAATATAAGACTAGAAAAGCCCGCATATAACTCCATATTTAATTTAGGTGAATCGACTATTTAACCCAACCCACCAGATGACATGTATGCAAGCATGATCAATTTATATGCAACAGTTTATATATAGCATTTATAAAATAGGGCTTGGGAAAAGGTTCACACATCGGGTTCAGAAGATCTTGGGTTCCAGGGGGTTCAGGTCTGGGTCTCAGGGTTCGACGGGAACGGCGAGGTTCAGATACAAGATGGAGAACTTGTTGTGTCGTGACGGAGAACTTGGGTCCCAAGTGGTCGATCTTGTCGTCGATGGCGAACTTGAGTGGATCATGTACCGGGGGTCTTCGGATCTGTGTAGGAGATCTTGACGCCTATGACGAAGAACTCGGGTTCAAATGGAGGTCTTGGCATTCTGAGATGAAGCGCTTGTCATTCTGGTGGCGATCTTGGTGGTCATCGGTTTCGGGTCTTGGTGTTTGGGACGAAGAACTTGGCGTTCCTTATCGGAGATCTTGGGTTGTGGCGCCACATGGTCCGTGATGGCGAACCCGGGGTTCCGCGGCTCATGCTCCGGTAGAAGTACTTGTCGCACCATGTTGGAGGCCTAGGGGTACCGTTCGTCCGCACCATTGGCACTCAGAAGATCTTGTCGGGGTTCTCGGCTTCGGTGTCCATGAAGGAAATCATGGCGTCCGGGATGAAGAACTTGGCGGTTGACTTCAATTGTCGGTGTCGGACTTGGGTTCCATCTCGATGATGTCCGACCTCCGTGTAGAAGTTCTTGTCGGTGCAGATATCATCCCGTCTTTTGGTGCTTTGGTCCTTATTCACCTTGATACTCTTGTCTGCCGGGAGATCTAGATCGAGCATCGCTCAGACGATGTGCAACTAAGGGCCCGGAGATGCACGCGTGCATGGAAACAGGTCGTGTAACTGCCCTGCAGAACACACATGGAGGAAGTCCATGGTCACCCCTTTGACACAGAGGAACAGGCTCTCCCGAACAGTCGCACGCTGCAGAGATAGCTCGCAGCATCAAGCGGTAGCAGGGGAGGCCGACGAGGAAGAGCTTGATGAGCTCGACGCGGGACGAAGAGGGCCAAGCACGGCGTCAAGGCGGAGACAAGCTTGGCGGCTCGGAGGAAGGCGGAGGCATGGCAAAGCCGCGCGGCAGTGGGCCAAAGGGGGCCTGTAGGGTAGCGGCGCTTGTCCTAGTCGAAGATGCGGTAGAGGGCGGCGACGCCAGGAGGGGAGCGGTTGACGAGGAGGCTTGAGCGACGGCGCGGCCAGGCGACGAGGTGGTGGCACTAGGGATGAACGACGGAGCTCGTCGCGGTGACGGGGAGATGGAGCACGGCGCGACACGCGGTGGCGCACTAGCGCGACCGGTGGCGGCCACGCGCTGCAGACACGGGGAGCTTGTAGGAGGCAGCGGGGATGGCGGACGGCATCAAGGTCAAGGAGGCCGGGAGAGCCAGAGAGAAGGGCGGTGGTCGTGGCTCTGCAGCAGGGAAGACATGCGCAACGGGGATGGCGAGGCGGCCGAGATCACGCTAGAGGGGCGGCAGGTAGCTGGCTCGTACCTGACGGCGGCGGATTCCGCTCGAGGGAGGGGATCCCACGGGGTTGGTGGGGATTTCGTGATGGAGAGAGAGAGAGGGAGCAGGGTCAGGGGTGGGGTCGGGTGGTGACAGAGATATCGAGCGGGATGGGGTGTTTGTGTACGCGAGATGGGGACGCGAATGCGATATGCGTGTGCTGCAATGTGCATGATCGCGAAGTCGGCGGCGTGTGCTATGCGGGCCGACCGGACCAGGTGGGGTGTGGGGTGAGGTGGCGAGCAGGTGAGGTGGCGTCTGGAGGGAGTTGCGCCCGGTGTGGCGCTGGGAAGGTCAAGGGAAAAAGGTGGGAGGAGGAGTGGGTGGGGGGCAGGAGTTTGGGCGGTGGGAGTGGCTTGGCTGCAGGTGGGGCCAGATGAGGTGGCGATGGGGTGAGAGCAGATGTGTGGTGTGTGTCGTGCGTGTGTGGGTGCGAGTTGGGTTAGGGGTAGATTAGCTGGTAGGATTAGGGTTGGGTTTAGACAGATGGGGGTTAGGTTGGGTAGATTAGATTTAGGGTTTGGAGGTGGCCGGCCGGGCTGCCTCCTAAAACTAATTTAATTATTTTATTTAGAACAACAAGGCTTTTAGAAGCCGTTTGTAGACGAAAGAAAATATTCCGGCCAAGCCCGGGTTTTGTATTTGAATAAAGACGGGGCTTATTTAGAAAATCAAAATAGGTTTTCGAAAATAGTTTTTAAACTAACCATGCATGATGATGGCGATGCTCAAATGCAATGTGGCATGATGACATGAGCATACGGTCATGATGATGCAATGCACAAAAACACAACGATTTTCTAGTAGTGGTTTTAGCGGGATGCTACACCACACCCAGTGTCATTACATGTGTGTTCTTCTAAACAAACAACATAAGTCATTGCATGTCTGTTCTTTTCATGAACCACACCCGGTGTCATTGCATGTGTGTTCCTCTAGACAGACCACATAAGGATCTACCGGTGTCACTTCATGTCTGTTCTTCTCACAAACCACATATGGATCCACCTAGTGTGATTGCATGTCTATTCTTTTCATGAACCACACCCAGTGTCATTGCATGTGTGTTCCTCTAGACAAACCACATAAGGATCCACCAGTGTCACTGCATGTCTGTTCTTTTCATGAACCACATAAGGATCCACCGGTGTCATTTGATGTGTGTTCTTCTCATGAACCACCCATGGATCCACCGGTGTCATTGCATGTATGTTCCTCTAAACAAACCACATAAGGATCCACCAGTGCCATTGCATGTCTGTTCTTTTAGTGAACCACACCCAGTGTCATTGCATGTGTGTTCTTCTAAACAAGCCACATAAGTCATTGCATGTCTGTTCTTTTCATGAACCACACCCGGTGTCATTGAATGTGTGTTCCTCTAGACAGACCACATAAGGATCAACTGGTGTCACTACATGTCTGTTCTTTTCATGAACCACATAAGGATCCACTAGTGTCATTGGATGTGTGTTCTTCTCATGAACCACACATGGATCCACCGGTGTCATTGCATGTCTGTTCTTTTCATGAACCACACCCGGTGTCATTGCATGTCTGTTCCTCTAGACAGACCACATAAGGATCCACCGGTGTCATTGCATGTCTGTTCTTTTCATGAACCACACCCAATGTCATTGCATGTGTGTTCTTCTAAACAAACCACATAAGGAATTACATGTATGTTCTTTTCATGAACCACACACGGTTTAATTGCATGTGTGTTCCTCTAGACAGACCACATAAGGATCCACCGGTGTCACTGCATGTCTGTTCTTTTCATGAACCACATAAGGATCCACCAGTGTCATTAGATGTGTGTTCTTCTCATGAACCACACATGGATCCACCGGTGTCATTGCATTCTTGTTCCTCTAAACAAACCACATAAGGATCCACCAGTGTCATTGCATGTCTGTTCTTTTCATGAACCACACCCAGTGACATTGCATGTGTGTTCTTCTAAACAAACCACATAAGTCATTGCATGTCTGTTCTTTTCATGAACCACACCCGGTGTCATTGCATGTGTGTTACTCTAGACAGACCACATAAGGATCTACCGGTGTCACTTCATGTCTGTTCTTCTCACAAACCACATATGGATCCACCTAGTGTGATTGCATGTCTGTTCTTTTCATGAACCACACCCAGTGTCATTGCATGTGTGTTCCTCTAGAAAAACCACATAAGGATCCACCAGTGTCACTGCATGTCTGTTCTTTTCATGAACCACATAAGGATCCACCGGTGTCATTTGATGTGTGTTCTTCTCATGAACCACACATGGATCCACCGGTGTCATTGCATGTATGTTCCTCTAAACAAACCACATAAGGATCCACCAGTGTCATTGCATGTCTGTTCTTTTCATGAACCACACCCAGTGTCATTGCATGTGTGTTCTTGTAAACAAGCCACATAAGTCATTGCATGTCTGTTCTTTTCATGAACCACACCCGGTGTCATTGCATGTGTGTTCCTCTAGACAGACCACATAAGGATCCACCGGTGTCACTGCATGTCTGTTCTTTTCATGAACCACATAAGGATCCACCAGTGTCATTGGATGTGTGTTCTTCTCATGAACCACACATGGATCCACTGGTGTCATTGCATGTATGTTCCTCTAAACAAACCACATAAGGATCCATCAATGTCCCTGCATGTCTGTTCTTTTCATGAACCACACCCAGTGTCATTGTATGTGTGTTCTTCTAAACAAACCACATAAGGATCCACTGTAACACCGTGTCACTCCTGGCAGGGGGTGTCACTGGGACTTAATCTGGCCCCAATAGGATATCTGGTACGGCCCCCAACACTAGTCTTTTTTCTGCGCACTTTGTCCTCACTCATGTGCACCCGGTTACCCACTTCTCGGTCACCCATCCTAGAATTGCTCTAGGCCAAGCTTAGCACCCTTTTAGAGTTCTTTTTGAATGAGCTTTAGGAAAAGAAGTTGCAACTTGTTGATATGGGTATCCTATAAATCCTATTAAGCCATGTGCTGGATCTCACATACACCACCCTTCTCATCGATCAAGCACACCCTAGAACGTCCCTCTTGGCGCACGTGCGTCCGGTCTGCACATGTCTTGGTCTCTCCAGGCCACACGCCATGCTCCACATGTCCATGTGCCGCACACACAGTGTAATCACAAGGGTCATTTCGATACCACTTGTAACACCGTCCACTCCAGGGGGGGGTGTCACTCTGGCGACTTAATAGGATATCTGGCCCCACAGACCAACACTAGTCTTTTCTACGCACTTTGTCCTAACTCATGCGCACCCGGTTACCCACTTCCCGGTCGGTCACCCATCCTAGAATTTCTCTAGGCCAAGCACGCTTAACCTTAGAGTTCTTTTCGAATGAGCTTCCGAAAAAGAAGTTGCAACTTGTTGATATGGGTATCTATCAATCCTATTAAGCCATGTGCCTAGATCTCACATCCACCGGTATCACTGCATGTCTGTTCTTTTCATGAACCACAACCGGTGTCATTGCATGTCTGTTCTTTTCATGAACCACAGCTAGAGTCATTGCATGTCTGTTACTTCCATGAACCACACATGGATCCACCGGTGTCATTGCATGTATGCTCTTTTCATGAACCACACCTAGTGTCATTGCATGTCAGTTCTTTTCATGAACCACACACAGTGTCATTGCATGTCAGTTCTTTTCATGAACCACATAAGGATCCACGATTGTCATTGCATGTCTGTTCTTCTGACAAACCACATAAGGATCCACCAGTGTCATTGCATGTCTGTTCTTTTCATGAACCACACCCAGTGTCATTGCATGTGTGTTCCTCTAGACAAACCACATAAGGATCCACCGGTGTCATTGCATGTCTGTTCTTTTCATGAACCACACCTAGTGTCATTGCATGTCAGTTCTTTTCATGAACCACATAAGGATCCACCAGTGTCATTGCTTGTCTGTTCTTCTCACAAACCACATATGGATCCACCTAGTGTCATTGCATGTCTGTTCTTTTCATGAACCACACCCAGTGTCATTGCATGTGTGTTCCCCTAGACAAACCACATAAGGATCCACCAGTGTCACTGCATGTCTGTTCTTTTCATGAACCACATAAGAATCCACTGGTGTCATTGGATGTGTGTTCTTCTCATGAACCACACATGGATCCACTGGTGTCATTGCATGTGTGTTCCTCTAAACAAACCACATAAGGATCCACCAGTGTCATTGCATGTCTGTTCTTTTCATGAACCACACCCAGTGTCATTGCATGTGTGTTCTTCTAAACAAACCACATAAGTCATTGCATGTCTGTTCTTTTCATGAACCACTCCCGGTGTCATTGCTTGTATGTTCCTCTAAACAGACCACATAAGGATCCACCGGTGTCATTGCATATTTGTTCTTTTCATGAACCACACCCAGTGCCATTGCATGTGTGTTCTTCTAAACAAACCACATAAGGAATTACATGTCTGTTCTTTTCATGAACCACACCCGATGTCATTGCATGTGTGTTCCTCTACACATACCACATAAGGATCCACCGGTGTCACTACATGTATGTTCTTTTTATGAACCACATAAGGATCCACCAGTGTCATTGGATGTGTGTTCTTTTGATGAACCACACATGGATCCACCGGTGTCATTGCATGTCTGTTCCTCTAAACAAACCACATAAGTATCCACCAGTGTCATTGCATGTATATTCTTTTCATGAACCACACCCAGTGTCATTGCATGTGTGTTCTTCTAAACAAACCACATAAGTCATTGCGTGTATGTTCTTTTCATGAACCACACCCGGTGTCATTGCATGTCTGTTCCTCTAGACAGACCACATAAGGATCCACCGGTGTCATTGCATGTATGATCTTTTCATGAACCACACCCAGTGTCATTGCATGTGTGTTCTTCTAAACAAACCACATAAGGAATTACATGTCTATTCTTTTCATGAACCACACCCGGTGTCATTGCATGTGTGTTCCTCTAGATAGACCACATAAGGATCCACCGGTGTCACTGCATGTATGTTCTTTTCATGAACCACATAAGGATCCACCAGTGTCATTGGATGTGTGTTCTTCTCATGAACCACACATGGATCCACCGGTGTCATTGCATGTCTGTTCCTCTAAACAAACCACATAAGGATCCACCAGTATCATTGCATGTATGTTCTTTTCATGAACCACACCCAGTGTCATTGCATGTGTGTTCATCTAAAAAACCACATAAGTTGTTGCATGTCTATTCTTTTCATGAACCACACCCGGTGTCATTGCATGTCTGTTCCTCTAGACAGACCACATAAGGATCCACTGTGTCATTGCATGTAAGTTCTTTTCATGAACCACACCCAGTGTCATTGCATGTGTGTTCTTCTAAACGAACCACATAAGTAATTGCATGTCTGTTCTTTTCATGAACCATACCCGGTGTCATTGCATGTTTGTTCCTCTAGACATACCACATAAGGATCCACCGGTGTCACTGCATGTATGTTCTTTTCATGAACCACATAAGGATCCACTAGTGTCATTGGATGTGTGTTCTTCTCATGAACCACACATGGATCCACCGGTGTCATTGCATGTCTGTTCCTCTAAACAAACCACATAAGGATCCACCAGTGTCATTGCATGTATGTTCTTTTCATAAACCACACCCAGTGTCATTGCATGTGTGTTCTTCTAAACAAACCACATAAGTCATTGCATGTCTGTTCTTTTCATGAACCACACCCGGTGTCATTGCATGTGTGTTCCTCTAGACAGACCACATAAGGATCCACCGCTGTCACTGCATGTCTGTTCTTTTCATGAACCACATAAGGATCCACTAATGTCATTGGATGTGTGTTCTTCTCATGAACCACACATGGATCCACCGGTGGCATTGCATGTCTGTTCCTCTAAACAAACCACATAAGGATCCACCAGTGTCATTGCATGTCTGTTCTTTTCATGAACCACACCCAGTGTCATTGCATGTGTGTTCTTCTAAACAAACCACATAAGTCATTGCATGTCTGTTCTTTTCATGAACCACTCCCGGTGTCATTGCATGTATGTTCCTCTAAACAGACCACATAAGGATCCACCGGTGTCATTGCATATTTGTTCTTTTCATGAACCACACCCAGTGCCATTGCATGTGTGTTCTTCTAAACAAACCACATAAGGAATTACATGTCTGTTCTTTTCATGAACCACACCCGATGTCATTGCATGTGTGTTCCTCTACACATACCACATAAGGATCCACCGGTGTCACTACATGTATGTTCTTTTTATGAACCACATAAGGATCCACCAGTGTCATTGGATGTGTGTTCTTTTGATGAACCACACATGGATCCACCGGTGTCATTGCATGTCTGTTCCTCTAAACAAACCACATAAGTATCCACCAGTGTCATTGCATGTATATTCTTTTCATGAACCACACAAAGTGTCATTGCATGTGTGTTCTTCTAAACAAACCACATAAGTCATTGCGTGTATGTTCTTTTCATGAACCACACCCGGTGTCATTGCATGTCATTCCTCTAGAGACCACATAGAGATCCACGGTGTCATTGCATGTATGATCTTTTCATGAACCACACGCTGTGTCATTGCATGTGTGTTCTTCTAAACAAACCACATAAGGAATTACATGTCTATTCTTTTCATGAACCACACCCGGTGTCATTGCATGTGTGTTCCTCTAGATAGACCACATAAGGATCCACCGGTGTCACTGCATGTATGTTCTTTTCATGAACCACATAAGGATCCACCAGTGTCATTGGATGTGTGTTCTTCTCATGAACCACACATGGATCCACCGGTGTCATTGCATGTCTGTTCCTCTAAACAAACCACATAAGGATCCACCAGTATCATTGCATGTATGTTCTTTTCATGAACCACACCCAGTGTCATTGCATGTGTGTTCATCTAAAAAACCACATAAGTTGTTGCATGTCTATTCTTTTCATGAACCACACCCGGTGTCATTGCATGTCTGTTCCTCTAGACAGACCACATAAGGATCCACTGTGTCATTGCATGTAAGTTCTTTTCATGAACCACACCCAGTGTCATTGCATGTGTGTTCTTCTAAACGAACCACATAAGTAATTGCATGTCTGTTCTTTTCATGAACCATACCCGGTGTCATTGCATGTTTGTTCCTCTAGACATACCACATAAGGATCCACCGGTGTCACTGCATGTATGTTCTTTTCATGAACCACATAAGGATCCACTAGTGTCATTGGATGTGTGTTCTTCTCATGAACCACACATGGATCCACCGGTGTCATTGCATGTCTGTTCCTCTAAACAAACCACATAAGGATCCACCAGTGTCATTGCATGTATGTTCTTTTCATGAACCACACCCAGTGTCATTGCATGTGTGTTCTTCTAAACAAACCACATAAGTCATTGCATGTCTGTTCTTTTCATGAACCACACCCGGTGTCATTGCATGTGTGTTCCTCTAGACAGACCACATAAGGATCCACCGCTGTCACTACATGTCTGTTCTTTTCATGAACCACATAAGGATCCACTAATGTCATTGGATGTGTGTTCTTCTCATGAACCACACATGGATCCACCGGTGTCATTGCATGTCTGTTCCTCTAAACAAACCACATAAGGATCCACCAGTGTCATTGCATGTCTGTTCTTTTCATGAACCACACCCAGTGTCATTGCATGTGTGTTCTTCTAAACAAACCACATAAGTCACTGTATGTCTGTTCTTTTCATGAACCACACCCGGTGTCATTGCATGTGTGTTCCTCTAGACAGACCACATAAGGATCCACTGGTGTCACTGCATGTCTGTTCCTCTAAACAAACCACATAGGGATCCACCAGTGTCATTGCATGTGTGTTCATCTAGACAAACAACATAAGGATCCACCAGTGTCACTTCATGTCTGTTCTTTTCATGAACCACACCCGGTGTCATTGCATGTCTGTTCTTTTCATGAACCACAGCTAGAGTCATTGCATGTCTGTTACTTCCATAAACCACACATGGATCCGCTGGTGTCATTACATGTCTGTTCTTTTCATGAACCACACCTAGTGTCATTGCATGTCAGTTCTTTTCATGAACCACACCCAGTGTCATTGCATGTGAATTCTTTTCATGAACCACATAAGGATCCACCAGTGTCATTGCATGTCTGTTCTTTTCACAAACCACATAAGGATCCACCAGTTTCATTGCATGTATATTCTTTTCATGAACCACACCTAGTGTCATTGCATGTGTGTTCCTCTAGACAAACCACATAAGGATCCACCGGTGTTACTACATGTCTGTTATTTTCATGACCCACACATGGATCCACCGGTGTCATTGCATGTCTGTTCTTTTCATGAACCACACCCAGTGTCATTGCATGTTAGTTCTTTTCATGAACCACAGAAGGATCCACCAGTGTCATTGCATGTCTGTTCTTCTCACAAACCACATATGGATCCACCTAGTGTGATTGCATGTATGTTCTTTTCATGAACCACACCCAGTGTCATTGCATGTGTGTTCCTCTAGACAAACCACATAAGGATCCACCATTGTCACTGCATGTCTGTTCTTTTCATGAACCACATAAGGATCCACTGGTGTCATTGGATGTGTGTTCTTCTCATGAACCACACATGGATCCACCGGTGTAATTGCATGTTTGTTCCTCTAAACAAACCACATAAGGATCCACCAGTGTCATTGCATGTCTATTCTTTTCATGAACCACACCTAGTGTCATTGCCTGTGTGTTCTTCTAAACAAACCACATAAGTCAGTGCATGTCTGTTCTTTTCATGAACCACACCCGGTGTCATTGCATGTGTGTTCCTCTAGACAGACCACATAAGGATCCACCGCTGTCACTGCATGTCTGTTCTTTTCATGATCCACATAAGGATCCACTAGTGTCATTGGATGTGTGTTCTTCTCATGAACCACACATGGATCCACCGGTGTCATTGCATGTCTATTCCTCTAAACAAACCACATAAGGATCCACCAGTGTCATTGCATGTCTGTTCCTTTCATGTACCACACCCAGTGTCATTGCATGTGTGTTCTTCTAAACAAACCACATAAGGATCCACGAGTGTCATTGCATGTCTGTTCTTTTCATGAACCACACCCGGTGTCATTGCATGTCTGTTCTTTTCATGAACCACACCTGGAGTCATTGCATGTTTGTTACTTCCATAAACCACGCATGGATCCTCCGGTTTCATTGCATGTCTGTTCTTTTCATGAACCACACCTAGTGTCATTGCATGTAAGTTCTTTTCATGAACCACACCTAGTGTCATTGCATGTCAATTCTTTTCAGGAACCACATAAGGATCCACCAGTGTCATTGCATGTCTGTTCTTCTCAGAAACCACATAAGGATCCACAAGTGTCATTGCATGTCTGTTCTTTTCATGAACCACACCTAGTGTCATTGCATGTGTGTTCCTCTAGACAAACCACATAAGGATCCACTTGTGTCACTGCATATATGTTCTTTTCATGAACCACACATGGATCCACCGGTGTCATTGCATGTTTATTCTTCATGAACCACACCCAGTGTCATTGCATGTCTGTTCTTATCACAAACCACATATGGGTCCACCTAGTGTCATTGCATGTCTGTTCCTTTCATGAACCACACCAAGTGTCATTGCATTTGTGTTCCTCTAGACAAACCACATAAGTATCCACCAACGTTACTGCATGTCTATTCTTTTCATGAACCACATAAGGATCCACCGGTGTCATTGGATGTGTGTTCTTCTCATGAACCACACATGGATCCACCGGTGTCATTGCATGTCTGTTCCTCTAAACAAACCACATAAGGATCCACCAGTGTCATTGCATGTCTATTCTTTTAATGTACCACACCCAGTGTCATTGCATGTGTATTCTTCTAAACAAACCACATAAGGATCCACGAGTGTCATTGCATGTCTGTTCTTTTCATGAACGACACCCGGTGTCATTGCATGTCTGTTCTTTTCATGAACCACACCTAGTGTCATTGCATGCCAGTTCCTTTCATGAACCACACCTAGTGTCATTGCATGTCAATTCTTTTCAGGAACCACATAAGGATCCACCAGTGTCATTGCATGTATGTTCTTCTCACAAACCACATAAGGATCCACAAGTGTCATTGCATGTCTGTTCTTTTCATGAACCACACCTAGTGTCATTGCATGTGTGTTCCTCTAGACAAACCACATAAGGATCCACTGGTGTCACTGCATATATGTTCTTTTCATGAACCACACATGGATCCACCGGTGTCATTGCATGTTTGTTCTTTTCATGAACCACACCCAGTGTCATTGCATGTCTGTTCTTATCACAAACCACATATGGATCCACCTAGTGTCATTCCATGTCTGTTCTTGTCATGAACCACACCCAGTGTCATTGCATGTGTGTTCCTCTAGAAAAACCACATAAGGATCCACCAATGTCACTGCATGTCTGTTCTTTTCATGAACCACATAAGGATC
This sequence comes from Avena insularis, assembly GCA_023614405.1. Taxonomy (NCBI): domain Eukaryota; kingdom Viridiplantae; phylum Streptophyta; class Magnoliopsida; order Poales; family Poaceae; genus Avena; species Avena insularis. The sequence continues at coordinate 500,266,574 of CM042684.1, forward strand.
CACCGGTGTCATTGGATGTGTGTTCTTCTCATCAAACACACATGGATCCACCGGTGTCATTGCATGTTTGTTCCTCTAAACAAACCACATAAGGATCCACCAGTGTCATTGCATGTCTGTTCTTTTCATGAACCACACCCGGTGTCATTGCATGTCTGTTCCTCTAGACAGACCACATAAGGATCCACCGGTGTCATTGCATGTCTGTTCTTTTCAAGAACCACACCTAGTGTCATTGCATGTGTGTTCTTCTAAACAAACCACATAAGGAATTACATGTCTGTTCTTTTCAAGAACCACACCCGGTGTCATTACACGTGTGTTCCTCTAGACAGACCACATAAGGATCCACCGGTTTCACTGCATGTTTGTTGTTTTCATGAACCACATAAGGATCCACCAGTGTCATCTGATATGTGTTCTTCTCATGAACCACACATCGATCCACCAGTGTCATTGCATGTCTGTTCCTCTAAACAAACCACATAAGGATCCACCAGTGTCATTGTATGTCTGTTCTTTTCATGAACCACACCCAGTGTCATTGCATGTGTGTTCTTCTAAACAAACCACATAAGTCATTGCATGTCTGTTCTTTTCATGAACCACACCCGGTGTCATTGCATGTGTGTTCCTCTAGACAGACCACATAAGGATCCACCATGTCACTTTGCATGTATGCATTCTTTTCATGAACCACATAAGGATCCACTAATGTCATTGGATGTGTGTTCTTCTCATGAACCACACATGGATCCACCGGTGGCATTGCATGTCTGTTCCTCTAAACAAACCACATAAGGATCCACCAGTGTCATTGCATGTCTGTTCTTTTCATGAACCACACCCAGTGTCATTGCATGTGTGTTCTTCTAAACAAACCACATAAGTCATTGCATGTCTGTTCTTTTCATGAACCACACCCGGTGTCATTGCATGTGTGTTCCTCTAGACAAACCACATAAGGATCCACCGTTGTCAATACATGTCTGTTCTTTTCATGAACCACATAAGGATCCACCAGTGTCATTGGATGTGTGTTCTTCTCATGAACCACACATGGATCCACCGGTGTCATTGCATGTCTATTCGTCTAAACAAACCACATAAGGATCCACCAGTGTCACTGCATGTCTATTGTTTTCATGAACCACAACCAGTGTCATTGCATGTGTGTTCTTCTAAACAAACCACATAAGGATCCACCGGTGTGACCACGTGTCTATTCTTTTCATGAACCACACCGGGTGTCATTGCATGTCTGTTCTTTTCATTAACCACAACTAGAGTCATTGCATGTCTGTTACTTCCATAAACCACACATGCATCCACCGGTGTCATTGCATGTATGTTATTTTCATGAACCACACCAAGTGTCATTGCATGTCAGTTCTTTTCATGAGCCACACATAGTGTCATTGCATGTCAGTTCTTTTCATGAACCACATAAGGATCCACCAGTGTCATTGCATGTCTGTTCTTCTCACAAACAACATAAGGATCCACCACTGTCATTGAATATCTGTTCTTTTCATGAACCACACCCAGTGTCATTACAGGTGTGTTCCTCTAGACAAACCGCATAAGGATCCACCAGTGTCATTGCATGTCTATTCTTTTCAAGAACCACACATGGATCCACCGGTGTCATTGCATGTCTCTTCTTTTCATGAAGCCCACCAAATGTCATTGCATCTCATTTCTTTTCATGAACCACATAAGGATCCACCAGTGTCATTGCATGCCTGTTCTTCTCACAAACCACATATGGATCCACCTAGTGTGATTGCATGTCTGTTCTTTTCATGAACCACTCCCAGTGTCATTGCATGTGTGTTCCTCTAGACAAACCACATAAGGATCCACCAGTGTTACTGCATGTCTGTTCTTTTCATGAACCACATAAGGATCCACCGGTGTCATTGGATGTGTGTTCTTATCATGAACGACATATGGATCCACCGGTGTCATTGCATGTTTGTTCTTATAAACAAACCACATAAGGATCCACCAGTGTCATTGCATGTCTGTTCTTTTCATGAACCACACCTAGTGTCATTGCATGTGTGTTCTTCTAAACAAACCACATAAGTCATTGCATGTATGTTCTTCTCACGAACCACACCCGGTGTCATTGCATGTGTGTTCCTCTAGATAGACCACATAAGGATCCACCGGTGTCACTGCATGTCTGTTCTTTTCATGAACCACATAAGGATCCACTAGTGTCATTGGATGTGTGTTCTTCTCATGAGCCACACATGGATCCACCGGTGTCATTGCATGGATGTTCCTCTAAACAAACCACATAAGGATCCACTAGTGTCATAGCATGTCTGTTCTTTTCATGAACCACAGCCAGTGTCATTGCATGTGTGTTCCTCTAGACAAACCACATAAGGATCCACCGGTGTCACTGCATGTCTGTTCTTTTAATGAACCACACCCGGTGCCATTGCATGTCTGTTCTTTTCATGAACCATAGCTAGAGTCATTGGATGTCTGTTACTTCCATAAACCACACATGGATCCACCGGTGTCATTGCATGTCTGTTCTTTTCATGAACCACACCTAGTGTCATTGCATGTCAGTTCTTTTCATGAACTACACCCAGTGTCATTGCATGTCAATTCTTTTCATGGACCACATAAGGATCCACCAGTGTCATTGCATGTCTGTTCTTCTCACAAACCACATAAGGATCCACCAGTGTCATTGCATGTCTATTCTTTTCATGAACCACACCTAGTGTCATTGCATTTGTGTTCCTCTAGACAAACCACATAAGGATCCACCGGTGTCACTGCATGTGTGTTCTTTTCATGAACCACACATGGATCCACCGGTGTCATTGCATGTATGTTCTTTTCATGAACCACACCCAGTGTCATTGCATGTCAGTTCTTTTCATGAACCACAAAAGGACCCACCAGTGTCATTGCATGTCTATTCTTCTCACAAACCACATAAGGATCCACCTAGTGTGATTGCATGTCTGTTCTTTTCATGAACCACACCCAGTGGCATTGCCTGTGTGTTCCTCTAGAGAAACCACATAAGGATACACCAGTGTCACTGCATGTCTGTTCTTTTCATGAACCACATAAGGATCCACCGGTGTCATTGGATGTGTGTTCTTCTCATGAACCACACATGGATCCACCGGTGTCATTGCATGTATGTTCCTCTAAACAAACCACATAAGGATCCACCAGTGTCATTACATGTCTGTTATTTTCATGAACCACACCCAGTGTCATTGCATGTGTGTTCTTCTAAACAAACCACATAAGTCATTGCATGTCTGTTCTTTTCATGAACCACACCCGGTGTCATTGCATGTGTGTTCCTCTAGAGAGACCACATAAGGATCCACCGGTATCACTGCATGTCTGTTCTTTTCATGAACCACATAAGGATCCACCAGTGTCATTGGATGTGTGTTCTTCTCATGAACCACACATGGATCCACCGGTGTCATTGCATGTTTGTTCCTCTAAACAAACCACATAAGGATCCACCAGTGTCATTGCATGTCTGTTCTTTTCATGAACCACACCCAATGTCATTGTATGTGTGTTCCTCTAGACAAACCACATAAGGATCAATCGGTGTCACTGCATGTCTGTTCTTTTCATGAACCACACCCGGTGTCATTGCATGTCTGTTCTTTTTATGAACCACAGCTAGAGTCATTGCATGTTTTTTACTTCGATAAACCACACATGGATCCACCGGTGTCATTGCATGTCTGTTCTTTTCATGAACCACACCTAGTGTCATTGCATGTCAGTTCTTTTCATGAACCACACCCAGTGTCATTGCATGTCAGTTCTTTTCATGAACGACATAAGGATCCACTAGTGTCGTTGCATGTCTGTTCTTCTCACAAACCACATAAGGATCCACCAGTGTCATTGCATGTCTGTTCTTTTCATGAACCACCCCCAGTGTCATTGCATGTGTGTTCCTCTAGACAAACCACATAAGGATCCACCGGTGTCAGTGCATGTGTGTTCTTTTCATGAACCACACATGGATCCACCGGTGTCATTGCATGTCTGTTCTTTTCATGAACCACACCCAGTGTCATTGCATGTCAGTTCTTTTCATGAACCACAAAAGGATCCACCAGTGTCATTGCATGTCTATTCTTCTCACAAACCACATAAGGATCCACCAAGTGTGATTGCATGTCTGTTCTTTTCATGAACCACACCCAGTGTCATTGCCTATGTGTTCCTCTAGACAAACCACATAAGGATGCACCAGTGTCACTGCATGTCTGTTCTTTTCATGAACCACATAAGGATATACCGGTGTCATTGGATGTGTGTTCTCATGAACCACACATGGATCCACCGGTGTCATTGGATGTATGTTCCTCTAAGAAAACCACATAAGGATCCACCAGTGTTATTGCATGTCTGTTATTTTCATGAACCACACCCAGTGTCATTGCATGTGTGTTCTTCTAAACAAACCACATAAGTCATTGCATGACTGTTCTTTTCATGAACCACACCCGGTGTCATTGCATGTGTGTTCCTCTAGAGACCACATAAGGATCCACCGTGTCCTTTGCATGTCTGTTCTTTTCATGAACCACATAAGGATCCACCAGTGTCATTGGATGTGTGTTCTTCTCATGAACCACACATGGATCCACCGGTGTCATTGCATGTTTGTTCCTCTAAACAAACCACATAAGGATCCACCAGTGTCATTGCATGTCTATTCTTTTCATGAACCACACCAAGTGTCATTGCATGTGTGTTCCTCTAGACAAACCACATAAGGATCAATCGGTGTCACTACATGTCTGTTCTTTTCATGAACCACACCCAGTGTCATTGCATGTCTGTTCTTTTCATGAACCATAGCTAGAGTCATTGCATATTTTTTAATTCGATAAACCACACATGGATCCACCGGTGTCATTGCATGTCTGTTCTTTTCATGAACCACACCTAGTGTCATTGCATGTCAGTTCTTTTCATGAACCACACCCAGTGTCATTGCATGTCAGTTCTTTTCATGAACCACATAAGTATCCACCAGTGTCGTTGCATGTCTGTTCTTCTCACAAACCACATAAGGATCCACCAGTGTCATTGCATGTTTGTTCTTTTCATGAACCACACCCAGTGTCATTGCATGTGTGTTCCTCTAGACAAACCACATAAGGATCCACCGGTGTCACTGCATGTCTGTTCTTTTCATGAACCACAGATGGCTCCACCGGTGTCATTGCATGTTTGTTCTTTTCATGAACCACATCCAGTGTCATTGCATTTCAGTTCTTTTACGGAACCACATAAGGATCCACCAGTGTCATTGCATGTTTGTTCTTCTCACAAACCACATATGGATCTACCTAGTGTCATTGCATGTCTGTTCTTTTCATGAACCACACATAGTGTCATTGCATGTGTGTTCCTCTAGACAAACCACATAAGGATCCACCGTTGTCCTTTGCATGTCTCAATTATTTTCATGAACCACATAAGGATCCACCGGTGTCATTGGATGTGTGTTCTTCTCATGAACCACACATGGATCCACCGGTGTCATTGCATGTCTGTTCCTCTAAACAAACCACATAAGGATCCACCAGTGTCATTGCATGTCTATTCTTTTCATGAACCACACCTAGTGTCATTGCATGTGTGTTCTTCTAAACAAACCACATAAGTGATTGCATGTCTGTTCTTTTCATGAACCACACCCGGTGTCATTGCATGTGTGTTCCTCTAGACAGACCACATAAGGATCCACCGGTGTCATTGCATGTCTGTTCTTTTCATGAACCACACCCGGTGTCATTGCATGTGTGTTCTTCTAAACAAACGACATAAGGAATTGCATGCATGTTCTTTTCATGAACCACACCCGGTGTCATTGCATGTGTGTTCCTCTAGATAGACCACATAAGGATCCACCGGTGTCACTGCATGTCTGTTCTTTTCATGAACCACATAAGGATCCACCAGTGTCATTGGATGTGTGTTCTTCTCATGAACCACACATGGATCCACCGGTGTCATTGCATGTATGTTCCTCTAAACAAACCACATAAGGATCCACCAGTGTCATTGCATGTCTGTTGTTTTCATGAACCACACCCAGTGTCATTGCATGTCTGTTCTTCTAAACAAACCGCATAAGTCATTGCATGTCTGTTCTTTTCATGAACCACACCCGGTGTCATTGCATGTGTGTTCCTCTAGACAGACCACATAAGGATCCACCGGTTTCACTGCATGTCTATTCTTTTCATAAACCACATATGGATCCACCAGTGTCATTGGATGTGTGTTATTCTCATGAACCACACATGGATCCACCGGTGTCATTGCATGTCTGTTCCTCTAAACAAACCACATAAGGATCCACCAGTGTCATTGTATGTCTGTTCTTTTCATGAACCACACCTGGTGTCATTGCATGTCTATGCTTTTCATGAACCATAGCTAGAGTCATTGCATGTTTTTTACTTCGATAAACCACACATGGATCCACCGGTGTCATTGCATGTCTGTTCTTTTCATGAACCACACCTAGTGTCATTGCATGTCAGTTCTTTTCATGAACCACACAGTGTCATTGTATCAGTTCTTCTCATGAACCACACATGGATCCACCGGTGTCATTGCATGTTTGTTCCTCTAAACAAACCACATAAGGATCCACCAGTGTCATTGCATGTCTGTTCTTTTCATGAACCACACCCAGTGTCATTGCATGTGTGTTCCTCTAGACAAACCACATAAGGATCCACCAGTGTCACTGCATGTCTGTTCTTTTCAAGAACCACACATGGATCCACCGATGTCATTGCATGTCTGTTCTTTTCATGAACCACACCCAGTGTCATTGCATGTCAGTTCTTTTCATGAACCACATAAGGATCCACCAGTGTCATTGTATGTATGTTCTTCTTACAAACCACATATGGATCCACCTAGTGTGATTGCATGTCTGTTCTTTTCATGAACCACACCCAGTGTCATTGCATGTGTGTTCCTCTAGACAAACCACATAAGGATCCACCAGTGTTACTACATGTCTGTTCTTTGCATGAACCACATAAGGATCCACCAGTGTCATTGGATGTGTGTTCTTCTCATGAACCACACATGGATCCACCGGTGTCATTGCATGTCTGTTCCTCTAAACAAACCACATAAGGATCCACTAGTGTCATTGCATGTCTTTTATTTTCATGAACCACACCCAGTGCCATTGCATGTGTGTTCTTCTAAACAAACCACATAAGTCATTGCATGTCTGTTCTTTTCATGAACCACACCCGGTGTCATTGCATGTGTGTTCCTCTAGACAGACCACATAAGGATCCACCGGTGTCACTACATGTCTGTTCTTTTCATGAACCACATAAGTATCCACCAGTGTCATTGGATGTGTGTTCTTCTCATGAACCACACATGGATCCACCGGTGTCATTGCATGTCTGTTCCTCTAAACAAACCACATAAGGATCCACCAGTGTCATTGCGTGTCTGTTCTTTTGATGAACCACAGCCAGTGTCATTGCATGTGTTTTCTGCTAAACAAACCACATAAGGATCCACCAGTGTCATTGCATGTCTGTTATTTTCATGAACCACACCCGGTGTCATTGCATGTCTGTTCTTTTCATGAACCACATCTAGAGTCATTGCATGTCTGTTACTTCCATAAGCCACACATGGATCCACCGGTGTCATTGCATGTCTATTCTTTTCATGAACCACACCCAGTGTCATTGCATGTCAGTTCTTTTAATGAACCACACCGAGTGTCATTGCATGTCAATTCTTTTCATGATACACATAAGGATCCACCAGTGTCATTGCATGTCTGTTCTTCTCACTAACCACATAAGGATCCACCAGTGTCATTGCATGTCTGTTCTTTTTATGAACCACACCCAGTGTCATTGCATGAGTGTTCCTCTAGACAAACCACATAAGGATCCACCGGTGTCACTACATGTCTGTTCTTTTCATGAACCACACATGGATCCACCGGTGTCATTGCATGTCTATTCTTTTCATGAACCACACCCAGTGTCATTGTATGTCAGTTTTTTCATGAACCACACCCGGTGTCATTGCATGTCAGTTCTTTTCATGAACCACACCCGGTGTCATTGCATGTCTGTTCTTTTCATGAACCACAGCTAGAGTCATTGCACGTTTGTTACTTCCATAAACCACACATGGATCCACCGGTGTCATTGCATGTCTATTCTTTTCATGAACCACACCTAGTGTCATTGGATGTCAGTTCTTTTCATGAACCACACCTAGTGTCATTGCATGTCAGTTCTTTTCATGAACCACAGAAGGATCCACCAGTGTCATTGCATGTCTGTTCTTCTCACAAACCACATATGGATCCACCTAGTGTGATTGCATGTCTGTTCTTTTCATGAACCACACCCAGTGTCATTGCATGTGTGTTCCTCTAGACAAACCACATAAGGATCCACCAGTGTTACTGCATGTCTATTCTTTTCATGAACCACATAAGGATCCACCAGTGTCATCGAATGTGTGTTCTTCTCATGAACCACACATGGATCCACCGGTGTCATTGCATGTTTGTTCCTCTAAACAAACCACATAAGGATCCACTAGTGTCATTGGATGTCTTTTCTTTTCATGAACCACACCCAGTGTCATTGCATGTGTGTTCTTCTAAACAAACCACATAAGTCATTGCATGTCTGTTCTTTTCATGAACCACACACAGTGTCATTGCATGTGTGTTCCTCTAGACAAACCACATAAGGATCCACCAGTGTCACTGCATGTCTGTTCTTTTCATGAACCACATAAGGCTCCACCGGTGTCATTGGATGTGTGTTCTTCTCATGAACCACACATGGATCCACCGGTGTGATTGCATGTATGTTCCTCTAAACAAACCACATAAGGATCCACCAGTGTCATTGCATGTCTGTTCTTTTTATGAACCACACCCAGTGTCATTGCATGTGTGTTCTTCTAAACAAACCACATAAGGATCAACCGATGTCATTGCATGTCTGTTCTTTTCATGAACCTCACCCGGTATCATTACATGTCTATTCTTTTCATGAACCACAGCTAGAGTCATTGCATGTCTGTTACTTCCATAAACCACACATGGATCCACCGGTGTCATTGCATGTCTGTTCTTTTCATGAGCCACACCAAGTGTCATTGCATGTCAGTTCTTTTCATGAACCACACCCAGTGTCATTGCATGTCAATTCTTTTCATGAACCACATAAGAATCCACCAGTGTAATTGCATGTATGTTCTCACAAACCACATAAGGATCCACCAGTGTCATTGCATGTCTGTTCTTTTCACGAACCACACCCAGTGTCATTGCATGTGTGTTCCTCTAGACAAACCACATAAGGATCCACCGGTGTCACTGCATGTCTGTTCTTTTCATGAACCACACATGGATCCACCGGTGTCGTTGCATGTCTGTTCTTTTCATGAACCACACCCAGTGTCATTGCAGGTCAGTTATTTTCATGAACCACATAAGGATCCACCAGTGTCATTGCATGTCTGTTCTTCTCACAAACCACATATGGATCCACCTAGTGTCATTGCATGTCTATTACTTTCATAAACCACACATGGATCCACCTGTGTCATTGCATGTCTGTTCTTTTCATGAACCACACCCAGTTCATTGCATGTGTGTTCCTCTAGACAAACCACATATGGATCCACCAGTGTCATTGTATGTCTGTTCTTTTCATGAACCACAGCTAGAGTCCACCAGTGTCATTGGATGTGTGTTCTTCCCATGAACCTCACATGGATCCACCAGTGTCATTGCATGTCTATTCTTTTCGTGAATCACAGCTAGAGTCATTGCATGTATGTTACTTCCATAAACCACATATGGATCCACCTAGTGTGATTGCATGTCTGTTCTTTTCACAAACCACACATGGATACACCAGTGTCATTGCATGGGTAGCCGTTAGACCGAGTCTTCTAGAAGGAACGCCCTAACACAGTTGTTCTGCTTTACGATTGTTACATACCGTTCGATTGGGGCACTTGGACGATTGGGATGGTCTTCGTGAGAGCGATCCGCGAGTAGGCTGTTCTGCGGCATGATTGGCCATGCTTGCTCTGGATAAAACTAGCAACACCGGGCGCTCCCCTGGTGCGAGTGTCACGTCTCACGATTTCAGTGGGCCACATCCCAGTGTCACGTCCCCATTACTTCTCTTCCTCCCCGTACTACTCTTCCTTACCCTCGAAGCCACTTTCCCCACTTCACTCCCATCCTGCTGTAGCCGCAAGCCGACGGTGCCTCCATCCCAATCCCCTCTCCGGCAGCCACCCCCCCTCCCCTCTCGCCATGGGTTCAAGGGGAGACGGCGAGGAAACGCGTCATGACGACAGGGACGGTGATTTCGATGTGAGTCGTCTCATCTCTATTTCTATCATCTGTGGCCAGTTATCTATTTTTTGAGCTAGAACTAATCTGTTTACTCATGCGCGTATGATGTGTTAGGCCAACCAGACGATGTATGTCTCCGACTATCACGGTTTAGCAGATGAAGACAGTCCTCTGGTATGTAAACATGGATATGTGCCCGCTAAATTTGTAGCGTTCAAAGGACAAAACGCGGGCAGGAGGTTTCTACGGTGTCAAGGACATCGTGCAATGATGCAAGGCGGAAGTTGCGGTGTTGTCAAATGGGTAGATCCAGAGTGCCTAAATCAATACAGAAAACGTTGGACAAACTATGGGAAATGACTGTCGAGTTGAAAGAATCCGTATTCAGCTCACTTCTTAACAGTGTTGAGATGAAGCTATGGGAACCAGTTGACACGACCAAGCATACGCGAGATCTCAGGTGGGTGCAAGACAAGGTTAGCAAAGTCGAGAAGGAGAGGGATGCGGTGTTGGCCCTGAAGGCTAAAGCAGAGCAAGAACTGAATCAAGTAAGGAATGATCTCCACCAGGCCAAAGTCCTGCAGTTCACAACTACGAGTATTGACAAGTGCATGAGGAAAAATGCAGAGAAACAATTGAAGCTGTGCAAGGAAGATGCTAAAAGGAAGGAGCAGAGGATTCGATCCTTGCTCTTGCAGGAAGATGCGCATCGGGCTAAGATTAGGAAGATCAAGGAGATGTGTGATAACTAGTTCTATTTAGCTTAAGCTCCATGCCTTTTTAAGTTGTAATAGTTGTACTTGTTGACCTAGCGGTCTGAACTATTGGTCCCGGATTCCAGGGAGGAAAAAAATTGCTCTGACCCTGCATTACTTCTTTTGTCTGACCCTGCATTACTTCTTTTGTCTGACCAATGCCCCTTGGATATTCCGCCCGTCGCTTCGTTGTCCTCGTGTACAAATAGGAGGCGCCACAGCGCATCGCTTCGTCGTCCATCCCCTCGTCCTCTCCAATCTCCACCGCGCCATCGCTTCGTCATCCATCCCCTCGCTCCCTCTCCAACCTCCACCGCGCCGCCATGGAGATGCCCGATCTGAACTTCTACGAGGCGGTGATGTTCGCGAACTTCGACATCCTCGCGCCGCCAGCCGCGACGGTGACCCACGGATGGCGCATCAGCTCTGCGGGGGTGTTGATGGCTCCGCTCCCTGGCCGAGCCGAGATGGAGAGCGAAATCGCGGCGCGCCGCCGCCAGATGCCCGCGTGGAAGAGGGCGCTGCTCGATCTGGCGGCCCAGCCCGTCTTGGCGGCGCTGTTCAAGAAGGAGTGGAAGGCCAAGATTGGCAACCGCATCGTTGACGGGCGCGTGGTGCACCGGGATCTCCGCAACCGAGAAGGGCGGGAGAGGTTCTGGTCCGTCCCTGGACAGACCAAGTACACCGTCATCGCCGCCGCTTGACGCGAAGAGGTGCTCCGTCTCGCGAACAATGCGGACATCATGGAGGTTCCGTCCGACAGCGACGAGGAAGCCGGCGGCTCGGAGGACAGTGGTAGCGGAAGTGAAATTGTTGACTAGTGGTTGAATTAATGTAGGATGTGAAATCGCACCTTTGTTTAGAAGAATTTGTGGTTGAAGTAATGAAATGCCTCGATTTAGATCTCTGTCTCGATTAATTTGTGGAAGAATTTGTGATTTAGATCAATTTCTGCCTCGATTTAGATCTCTGTCCCGGATTGGGAACGTGACCGTGGACCAAAGACACCTTTTCTACTAGTGTATTCTGACATTGGTGGTTTGTTTAAACGTAATCTACGTGGATTGTGCCACATGCAAATGGCACAACCACAATTTATAAAGTGGAAGCACATACAGTTCTTGGAGATCCGAGAGCTTCGCCAGATCACGAGGGATGCAGGAGGCGGTGAGATAGACGGGCTCAAGATTAGGCCAGAAAGTGGTACCGATTTCCTCCTCATCTGGGCATTATCGGTGAGAACATTGCTGTTTATGTTGGCACGTCATTGTGCAGCATCTGAAATAACTTGCTGCTTCATGGAGTGTGGTAGCTTAAATAATTTATTTCTGTGCCACTTACATTCCGTCGTATTTGGAGACCTCCTGCCCCTCAGCAATCGTGGAACCGGTGGATCCTTGTTTTCAGATAGCAGTGGCACAATCACAATTTCGGATTCAACTACTGACTTGGGCATTTCCAAAACCCTAAGTCGTGGTACATTTTACTCAGATAACGTGGGTAGATTGTTCACCCAGCAACGTGCCACACACAGAGCGATCAGAATTTAACAGAATTACATATATAGGTTCAAATTCAACACATTACTATGTATCTTCATTGCCAGCAGCCTTCTTCCGCAGCCTGGGTGCCAAGCCTTCACGCCACTGGCTTCTTCATTTCCTGCCTTCTTCCTCTTCCTTGGTACCAATTTTCTTAGCTTCACGTACTCTGCATCGCCGGGACAATGGGAACCAGAATCGTGTCCAGCATCATCTTTCCACTCGTTTTTAATTTCTTCGGATAGCAAAATGACATCTTTCCACTCGTTTTTAATTTCTTCGGGCAGCATAATGACTGACCCGGCAGTCATGTTTCTAACCTTGCAGCGCTTCCTGTCAAAGAAACAAGACTGTTGCATAACTGCCCAATATCTACAGAGTAAAAAAACAAAAATTACAATTCAGCACAAACATGCGAACCCCAAGAGACCTTTGCTTACCAGGAGCTAATTAGGTTTGAGCAACCACCCTGTCCAAGAATAGAAGGGCGACTCCCGGTTGCAGCAGCTTCCACATTCAGTACATCACATTTCAGCTCAAACATGGCAGCCAAAGCATACCTTTTCATCAACCCAATTAGGCGGTGTCACGTTATAGGAACCATGATGCCACGTTCACCCATGAAGCTGAACTTTGCAGTCTGCTTTGGCCATAATTCAACATGATTACGCAGAGCAGCAACCATACCAGATATAGTGCAGATCTGCACAGGCGCTTCTTACATCGTGAAACAATGTTGTCCATACCTCTTGCCCTTAGAGTCATACCTGTAGAGGACTGCCGTAACCAGGTAAGGGGGGTCCGCGCAGATCCCACTTGACAGAAAATTGTGGACAAAATATGTTTGTCAGCGTTGGGCTAACAAACAATTTGAGGTTCAGTAGCCAGCTAGCAGTTGTAATTAGTGCGAATAGCAAAGAGAAGGGTAGCTCACCCGCTCTAGATAGAACTTCTTCTTTCTTGATAGTAGGATCTGCCATCCTCCGAGCTGCTCGGCTCATCAGCGGCGGAGGCGGGCTAGAGCCTCGCAACGACGGCTACGGCATGCGCCATTGGAGCTCAGGATCAGCGACTGGGCGCAGCAACTTGGCGCCAGAAGTCAAATGTCCGAAGGGATCGTCCTGCCTGGAGGGTGGATTCCGACGCTGCCGGTGCTAGAGGAAAGCTGGGAATGGATTTGTGAAATTGGTCAACGCATCCAATCCACTTAGCTACTCGATTTGCCTAAGAGGTTGCCGCATTGGCGCTCGCGTCACGGACAGATGACCGACATGAGGGTCCCGACCGTCTACTTCACGGGGCAGTTTAACGGAATGTTTGAATTTGGCAGGGGTGAGATGAGTTTGCCTCGAAATGGCCCCTCTTAGTAGTTGATACATTGCAAATGTATCTATAATTTTTGATGTTCCATGCTTGGTTTTATCCACTTTCTTGTGTTTTGTTCCAACTTTGGAGTACTTTTATTGATTTCTTCGACTAACCTATTAACAAGAGCCACAGTGCCAGCTGCCTGTTTTCTGCTGTTTTTGGTTCTAGGAAAGTCAGAAAATGAATATTCTCGGAATTGGACAGGACAAAAGCCAAAGTGCCTATTTTCCCGGAAGGGATCAAGTGCCAGAATACGAGACGGAGAGGGGCCAGGGGCTGGCCACACCACCTGGTCACGCGGCCAGGCCTGGCCCGCGCCAGGGGTGGTCTGGCCGACCCCAGCACCCCCTCGGCCTCTCCTTCTGCCTATAAGTTACCCTCGAGACGAAAACCCTAAGTACCCGATCAAAAATCCATGAAAGAGTCTGTAGCCGCCATCATCTCCATCCCTAGATCGGGGGGATCTGAAGCTCTTCCGGCACCTGGGAGAAGGAATTCACCACAGAGGCCTTCTTCATCACCATGCAAGCCTCCGGTGTGATGCGTGAGTAGTTCATCCTTGGACTACGGATCCATGTAGTAGCTAGATGGCTGGTTTCTCCTCCTTTGTGCTTTCATGTTTAGATCTTGTGAGCTCTGTTCATGATCAAGATCATCAATTTGTAATTCATACATGTTGTGTTTGCGGGGATCCGATGGATATTGAGATGCTATTTCAGATTGATTATTGATTATATCATGTCTTTGTTATTTGAGATCTTGCATGCTTTCCGTTGTTAGTAGCTATCTTGGCCAAGTAGATGCTAGCAACTCCAAGAGTTAGTATTTATGCTCGATAGTGGGTTCATGCCTCTGGTAATCTGGGGAAGTGACAGAAATCTCTAAGGTACTAGATGTGATGTTGCTACTAGGGAGAAAACAACGATCCTTTGTTCATAGAACAATTGTATTGTTTACTTTACACGCAGTTCGTAAAGCAATAATCCGTTGCTTGCAACTTAATACTAGAGGGGGTTCGGATGATAACCTGAAGGCGGATTATTAGTCATAGATGTAGTTGGATGGCGGTCTATGTATTATGTTGTAATGCCCAATCAAGTCTCAAAGGAGTCAAGATGATTAGTATATGCATGTATTGCTTTCTCGGTGTTTGTCAATTGCCCAGCTGTAATTTGTTTACCCAGCATGTTATCTATCTAAGGAGAGCCACCTCTAGTGAACTATGGATCCCGGTCCTTTTACTTTACATACAATCTACAACTGTTTACTGCTTTTGTCGTCGGATTGATGACAAGTACGCCATGAGGGGGTCCTCGAGGCGTGCGGAAGAGAGGGGTGTGAGACGTACGGTGTTCTGAGACGGTGAGCACACAAGTTTACCCAGTTGAATCCATGGCTTTGGACGGATCCTACTCCTGCTAGCAATCGATGTCTGGCGAGGAATATATGGGTTACAAGGTTTCGCCTGTGCGAGTTGAGATTGTAGACTATTGAGGTGTGCCCTAAAGGCTCTCCCTAGGACGGCTTATATAGATATCCGGCCTAGGGTTTACAGGAGATATCTATCCGGCTACGTCTAAGAGTCGGTTACATAGTACATCTTGAACTACATGTAACAATATGGGCCTACGTCGGTAAGTCTTCTGGGCCTTCCCGTAGCCGGATTGGACTCCGTCTTTCTCCCTGACTGGGCCGCCCGTGAAGCAAAGCTCTAACTCGAAGTGGGCCACCCTGGTCAGTGAGGAACTGTGAGGATACCCGGAAAGTATATCTAGCAAGAGTTCCCGGAGGCCTCCAAGATCCAAAGTCGGATTTATCATCGTCTAGCTTGATCTTCGGCTTGCAGAATCTTGAAGGGTTCCTGAAACTTCACAACAAAAGATACGATCCGGGTCTTAAAAATAAGTCAGACCTATCAATAGGTTACTCGGATTTTCCAGCTCGTTTTTAAACTAAGCCGGAACTTGGTCTCTAACGCCACCTGACACAAGCATGGTCAAGTCACGTCATCTGACAGGCATTCCGTCAGCACGACCGTTGGTGGGTCCGTGGTCCGCGGAACCGAGGCGCCGTTTCAATGCGTGCGTGGAGATCGAGGCGACGCAATCATCGTGCGGGCCCTTCCCAGTTCTTTCCACGACGCGTGGCGGTTACACTGTAGCGTTTGCACGAATCCTGGCGCAGGTAGGTGGATATATGGGGTTTGGATTTCTTCTTCTCCTTTCCACTAGTCCTTTGTCGTTTCCTTCCTTCCCAATCCTCCTGCACGCATATAGCCTCCTCGTCCTTCCCCCACAGAAACTCCCAGCCCCGCCCCTTTAAGGTCACTTTCTCACCGGAGAAAAATGGCTTCATCATCTTCTTCCTCTGGCTTGGCGGCAGCGGCGGCGAAGGCGGAAGCTGCAGCGGAGAAGGAGAGCTTCCGGGGAATCTGGATCCCCTGTGCCCTCAATGAGGAGGGCCTCAAGAACGTGGAGAAGGAGGGGCTTCTCGTCACCGGCGACTGGCGGAGCGGCTCCGGTGAAACCGTCCCCAACCCACACGAGGGCGAGCGAGTCCACTTCGGCACTCATCTAGACTGAGGTCTGTCTTTTCCTCCCTCGGAGTTCTTCTCCGAGGTGATAGATCACTATGGAGTTCAACTCCACAATCTTCCTCCCAATTCTCTTCTAGAAATGAGTGCATATGCTACGCTTTGCGAGGGCTTTCTTGGCATTAGGCCGAGTTTGCTTCTCTTCCAGTTTTACTTTCATGTCCGGAGGAATTCCATCACCGCCGGTGTTCCTTACATCACCGGCACCATTAGTTTTTGTCTTAGACGAGATCGGGCATATCCCAAAAATTTTGCCAGTGACTCGGTCAAACAATGGCCAGCCACTTTTTTCTACCATAGGGATATTTCGACTCCCGGCAAAGCTACTGCTTTGCCGGCTTTTGTCGACGGAGCCGCCACGGCCCAGCCTTCCTGGGACGAGGCTGCTCCAGCTCTCACAGATGATCTGATCCTCGCTAAGAGGCGGATCGAATATCTGATCAAGCACAATGTTCTGAAGGGATCCGAATTGGTCCAGTGCTGGGTCTCACGTCGGATCTAGCCACTTCAGTACCACGGGGATAGACTGATGCACTCCATCACGTCTTCTCTAACCGACTCCCTCCGCATCAGCCCCAAAGCCTACACCACTCAAGGCTACATAAGCCAAATCAAGTGGTTGATCAAGGAGAAGATCGAAAGGCGGATTCCGGAGGTTTCTCTGGACATGCACACGGCGGAAAACCCCGTGGTGCCGGTAAGCTTCCATCATCACATCTTTTATGTGTTTCTATCTTCGAGTTATATTGCAATGCTGATATGTTTTCTTGTTTTCAGCTTGCTGACATCCCCGAGTCGGAACTTGCTCCGCTCGAAGGATACCCTCCTGAGTTCTCTCAGGAGGTGGAAGTAGTTCCACTGCCGGATCTTGCGCTCAAGAAGTGCAAAGCTTCGACAGTAGCTGTTGGCACAAAGGAGGTGCCTGTCGTGAAGAGGTATACTTTCAGTCACAACTTTTCCGTCTTTGTACTGTACTCAAACTTCTTTCCGAGATGTAACGTTTCCGAATTTGTTACCTTCTCAGAGCAAAATCGATCATCAAGGGCAAGGGGAAAGGGATTTCTTCGAAGCCCTTACGCCAGACGAAGCTTACCATAGCTTCGCCTGCCGTGGCTCCTCCGACTCCGGCGCCTCAACCTTCTGCAACTCCGGTTATCTCGTCGGATGCTGCAGAAGATCCGGCTCTTCAAACGTAGCATGTGATCCTTGGGTCGCAAACTGACGTCACTATGGGTGCGTTAGGTCAAGATAAGGGTGAACCCTCTTCGGGTAATGATCCCTCGGCTGAAGTCTTCACCGAAAACCTCCTCAACAATCAGGTCTTGCCAAGTTTGGCCTGACCCGGAAATCTGCAGAGGAGATCCAGCGGCTAGCCAGGCAAGTCCTGGACAAAAGCCATTTATCCCCCGAGGAGGAAGCGCAAGAAGCAGAGGACGTCAAGTTCTCTTACCTTCTCACTCAAGTCCGTCTTCGCGACGAGAGGATTAGGACTGGCGAGCTTCCAACAGCCCCAGTGATCCCTCTTACTCTCGCCGAGAAGGTGGCCGCTGAAGTGAACGCGGGTTTAGATAAACTCACCCGCGAGCAATATGTAAGTCGGAATTCCAACTCTTGTTTTTTCTATTATGTTATATCATATCCTCTAGCCCCCAAGCATGAAGTAGGATATAGAATCCGAGTTTATGCTTCATTAGGATGCCAAAGAACGAACTAGTGTAGCCCCAAGGCTCGTGCTGATATTTAGCAAAAAATATTAGCCCGAGTCTTAAGTAGCTTTCTGACTTTGGGTATTCTGACTTACAGAAAGTATGTTCCTATAACCAGGAATTATTGACCAATGTCTGTGATAAGCGGAGAGAGATCAAAGCTCTCCGGCTTAAAAATGCTGAGCTCAAAGTAGCCAAGGATGAAGCCAAAGGTAAACATTCCGAGATTCAAGCCTTGTCTTTGGGTTTTCAATGTCGAATTTTTCTGAACTGTTGTTCTTTTTTGGCTTACAGCGCTGGTGAAACAATCCATCGCTATGACTGAAGAGGCCGAGAACCTCAAGACCCTGGTGGTGGAGAACAAGGGACTTCGCCAAGAGCTGGATAAGCTCAAGGCAGATCATGAAAAGAGCATAGCTCAAGTCCTTGAATCCTCCTCCATGGCCACTGATGAGCGTGATCGCAAGATTGCTGCTCAGGATAAAATAATCTCAGACCTCAAGAATGAGCTTGGCAGAGAGAAGGACGTGTCCCAGGCGCTCCGGGCTGAACTCCAGAGTCTCCGGGAGGAGAAGACCAAGATTCACGACGTCATTTTTGGTACGTTCCACCTCTCTGACTTATCTTTTCTTTGACTTCTATCAATGTCGGTTTTTCTTGACTTGTTTTGTGTATAGGTCCTCTGAAGTTGACGGACTCTTCCTCGTCCGAGCCCAGCACTCATCGGCTTACCCAAGTCGGTGATCTTCTTCATGACTACCGCCAGTCCCTAGAGGACATTGGCGAGTCTCTCAGGATTCCGGACATGCCAAGCATGTCAGATTTTGAGGTACGGGACAGGGCCAGGGGGATGCCGCAGCTTGTTCAGATCGAACATGTCTGGCGAACCTCTGGCGATACGCGCTAGAACGCTCTCACCATGGTCATGAGCCACCATGGAAACATGGAGATATGGCAAGTGACCAGAGGGTACTACAAGGTGGACGAAGACGGCCAGGAGCAAGACCTTCAAGCTATCATGCACTCCTACGCCGGATACGGGTGCCACGTAGCTGATATGACCAGCTACGAGATCCCCTTCTTCACCCGCGTGGCTACTCCGCCTCCTCCTGCAGAACAAGACGAAGAAGTTTCCGACAATGAATGCACCAACTCGGATGCGGACATCTCAGAAAGATATCAAGACGGAGTGACCAGCGAGCCGGCAGATCCTTCATCTCCTTCTGCATCATAGACCAGAAATTGATGTATTATTCCAGAAAAACCTAATGCGATTATAAATATTAAGTACTATTTATCTTTGCAAGTGTTAAGCTTTTGATCCTTTCAGCACTTTTGACTTTTGAAATTTTTCCGTGCCTGAAATATTTACACAAGCACTTATATTTTTTCGTCTCTACTTATCGTTTATCTGGCTTTCCGCCTCGTCCCTTTCGTGAGCCGGCTAAACCTTCAGCCGAAAACTTTGCTGAGCAACGGAGCTCAATTGCTAAACCAGTTTAAACTCGGAAACAAAGCTGGCTTCCAGTACCAACAATTCACTACTCGGAAAATGCCCGCATCCAGCAATCAGACAAATAACCAAAGTAAAGACTTGAAATTTTAGAGTTATACCCGAAGGTAGCAGTTTTAGAATCGGAAATCTAGACCAGAACGAACATGAGCATAAAGTACTTTCAAGCATTCTGGGATTTTCGACTATGACATGATCATTCGGAAATAAGATGGTTTAAGAACTTCTCAGAAAAAACTTGAGGCAACCAAAACTTTTATTTCTCACAGAACATGTACATATGTATGATTACAATGTAGGATTAACTAAGAATAAAAGGGACGTGGTGAGCAATATTCCATGTCATCTAACTCATCGGATTTGTACCGCCTCCAACTCTCTTTCTCTTCTTAGTAGCAGGTCTTTCTTTGGTAGCCTCATGTCAGTTAAGTAGTACGATCCATTGTGCAATACTCGACTAACTAAAAAGGGCCCTTCCCATACTGGGGAAAGTTTGTGCTTTCTTTGTTGCACAAGCCGTAGAACCAAATCACCTTTATTGAAAGATCTATTTCGGACTCTCTAGCTATGATACTTACGTAACTTCTGCTGATAGGCTATAGATCTCATTTCAGCAACGACACGAACTTCTTCGACTAAGTCGAGATCATTTTGTCGAGAAATCTCGGCATCCTCTTCGATATACGCGGCCACTCTAGGAGAAGTATGAATTAAATCACTAGGAAGAACTGCTTCTACGCCATAGACCAAGAAGAAAGGTGTGTATCCTGTTGACCTGTTCGGAGTTATTCGTAGACTCCAAATTACAGAGGGTAATTCCTCTGCCCAAGCCCCCGCAGCACGTCGTAGTGGTGCTCCGAGTCTTGGTTTCAAGCCTTGTAGAATTAAACCATTTGCTCTTTCGACTTGTCCGTTAGCTTTGTGGATGTCGGTAGCGCAATGTCAAGCCGGATATTTTGCTCATCGCAGAATTCGGCCAGTTCTCCCATAGAAAAGTTACTCCCGTTGTCCGTGATAATGCTATGCGGATAACCATACCGGATTATAACATCCTCGACAAATCTTTTGGCTGTTTCTCCATCACAACTAGTGACAGGTTTAGCCTCGGTCCATTTGGTGAATTTATCCACCATCACTAAGAGGTGAGTAAATCCACTTGGAGCTCGTTTAAAAGGTCCTACCATATCAAGCCCCCAGACCGCAAAAGGCCATGTTATAGGTATTGTTCGTAGCTGATCAGACGGAACATGAGCTTGCTTGGCGTACTTTTAGCAGCCTTTGCATGTCTTGACTAATCGTTTGGCATCTGCTGGTAAGCAGAAAAATCCTTTCGAAAAGCTTTTGCCACTAAAGATTTGGCTGCAGCGTGGTGACCACACTCGCCTTCGTGGATTTCCCTTAAGATTTCCACTCCTTCTTCCGGAGATACACAGCGCTGAAAAACCCCAGAAACACTTCGTTTATGGAGCTCACCCTTAACAATAGTATAGGCTTTCGCTCGTCGGATAATCTGCCGGCTCAGCACCTCGTCTTCGGGTAATTTGCCATCTACCAAATAATCGAGGTAGGGTTGAGTCCAGCTGGGAATTACAGCCAGAACTGCTATTAAAGGTGAGTCGGATTTGGTCGGATATTCCTCATCTACTCCCTTTATCGAGGGAACTTTGAGGTGCTCTAAAAATGCACCATCCGGGACCTCTTTCCGCGTAGAGCCTATTCGAGATAGTGCATCTGCTTCCTCATTTTCTGCTCGAGGGATGTGTTGAACTTCAAACCCTTCGAACGATTTAGATAGATCATCCACGATAGCTTTATATGCTGCCATGTGTTTATTTGCATTACAAATATCCGAGACTTGCTTAGCAACAAGATCCGAATCTCCGTAACACATCAAACGTCGGATGCCAATATCTTTGGCAATCCGGATTCCATGCAGCAGTGCTTCATACTCGGCAATATTGTTTGTCGCTGTGAAGTGGATCTGCAACACGTATAATAGTTTATCTCCTTGGGGTGATTTGAGCACCACGCCAAAGCCCCCTCGAGCCTTAGACCCATCGAAAAGAGGGTCCGATATTCCACTCGTGGAGGACCATGTTCTCCTTCGTATCTGTCCAATTAGCGACAAAGTCGGCAAGGATCTGGGATTTGATTGTTGTCCGAGGTTTATACTCAATATCGAAAGCTGAGAGCTCTACGCCCCATTTGGCGACACGTCCTGTGGCGTCGCTATTGTTGATTATGTCTCTCATGGGAGCTTTGCTCACCATGGTAATTGGATGCTCCTGAAAATAGTGTTGTAACTTACGGGATGCTAGGAAAACACCGTAAGCCAACTTTTGATAGTGTGGATATCGTTGTTTTGATTCTGTCAAGACCTCGCTGACAAATTAAGTCGGACGCTGCACCAGGTGTTCCTGATTTTCCTCTGGTCTCTCCACCACCATGACGATACTAACAACCTTATTTGTCGCAGCAATATAAAGCAACATCAGTTCCTGAGGTTCCGGCTCTATAAGGATAGGAGCAGATGAGAGTACTTTCTTCAGGTCTTGCAGTGCAGCTTCAGCTTCGTCAGTCCGGACAAAATCTTTGGTCTTCTTCAGGAGTTTGTATAATGGTGCGGCTCTTTCACCAAGCCGGCTTACAAATCGACTGACCGCAGCAATGCAACCAGTTAATCTTTGTACGTCCTTCAGGCGAGTTGGCCTGGATATATTGAGTATAGCCTTGATTTTGTCGTGGTTCACCTCTATGCCTCTTTGAGACACGATGAAACCTAACAATTTTCCAGCTGGTATTCCAAAGAAGCATTTCTTCGGGTTAAGCATGATGTTGTATTTTCGTAGATTGGCGAACATTTCCTCCAAGTCGGAAATGAGTGTTTCCTTCTTTTTGGACATAACCGCGATATCATCCACGTATGCATGTACATTGCGTCCGAGTTGGTCGTGGAGGCAACACTGCATCGTGCGCTGGTATGTAGCTCCTGCGTTCTTCAGCCCAAAGGGCATCGTAACAAAACAGAAGGTTCCAAAGGGGGTTCTGAATGAAGTTTTGACTTTGTCAGATTCCTTCATCCGGATTTGGTGATAACCGGAATATGCGTCGAGAAAACAGAGGAGTTCTGAGCCTGCCATAGAATCGATAACTTGATCAATTCTAGGCAGAGCGAACGAATCTTTTGGACAAGCCTTGTTCAAGGCAGTATAATCAACACACATCCTTAAATCAGTGGTGTCCTTTTTAGGGACCATTACAGGATTGGCCGACCACTCAGTGTGGATGACCTCTTCTATGAATCCGGCTAACTCGAGCCATGCTAGTTCCTTAGCTATTGCCTTACGCTTTTCATCGCCAAACCGTTGTAAGGACTGTTTAGCGGGTTTAGCATTCGGGTTTACATTTAGAGAGTGCTCGGCAAGTTCCCTAGGTACTCCGGTCATGTCAGATGGTTGCCATGCGAAGATATCTTGATTTTCTTGGAGGAACTTGACGAGCGCGCTTTCCTATGCGCTATCTAGGCCTACGCCTATCTGGGTCACCTTGGAGGGGTCATCATCCTTCAACGGCGCTTTCTTCATCTCTTTTGATGCCTTGAACTCCAGATTTGGCTTGGTAACCTCCTTCTTCGTTGCGGGCATCTCGGACAGATCTATGCTCTTCTTGATCTCCTGGTACTCCTGGGCGTGCAGCACGGCTTCAGCAAAGGCGGCATTTCCATCCTCGCACTCTCGCGCTTTCTTTGGGTCTCCCCGGATGGTGATCACGCCGTTGGGACCTGGAATTTTCATCATATTGTAAATGTAACACGGACGAGCCATAAAAGCCCAGTAAGCCAGACGTTCGAATATAGCATGGTATGCGCTCTTGAACGGGACCACTTCAAAAGAAAGTGCCTCCGTATGATAGTTCTTTGGAGTTCCAAAGGTAACATCCAAAGTGATCTCTCCCAGGGAATTAGCTTGTCTTCCTGAGACAACTCCGTGAAAAATCACAGAGCTATGGTTCAGCTGGATCTCCGAGATCTTCATCTGGCGTAGCGTTTCGACATAGAGAATATTGATGCTGCTACCACCGTCCATGAGGGTTTTGGAGAAACCATAACCGTCAATAAGTGGGTTGACGATTAAGGCGTACTTTCCTCGCCTGTGTAACTTAGGCGGATGATCATCGCGGTCAAACGTGATTGCCACTTCTGACCAGTCCAAATACTGGGGGACAGCCGGAACTGTTGCATTGAGCTCGTGTAGAACTGCTTTCTTGACCTTTGCTGGTTAAGATCCGAGGAAGGTGACATAAGTGTCCTTCTTGGTGGGAAAAGTCTTCTTCCCTTCTGACTTGGGATTTGAAGCATCAGCTTTCTCCATGTCGGAATCTTCCTTGGCCTCCTTGTCTTTTTCGGGATTTTTCTTTCCCTTCTTCCGCTTAGCTTTGTAGCATGCGGTATCATCTCTCTTGATGTCGTCATTAAAACGACATTCAGCGTTGGTGTGGAACGAGCCCCCATTGGCGTCTAAGTGATGCACACATGGGTTATTGGCAATGTCGGCCCAAGAGTAGGTTTTGCCTGGTTGTTGTTCTCCTCTACCTTGAACCCTTGATGTCCCACGGCCATGCCCGCGGCCTCTGCCACGTCCTCCTCGTCCTCTAGACCCGGAAACAGTAGTGACTACCGCTGTTTCCGCGTTGGGTTTTTCTTCCGAGGTATTTTTGCGCTTCTGAGCTTGTTGCTTTGGTTGTTTTGCCGACTGAGGCACAGTTAGGGCATTGAGTAGTCCTTCTGCATCGTCGTCAGCATCTACATACTTGCTCGCTGTTTCTATCATCTCTCCCAAATCAGTAACCTTGTCACACTTCAAGCGATGGTGTAGTAAACCAATAGGGAGACCTGCGATGAAAGCTTCAATCGCAGTTTGATCATTTACTCCTTCGCAGGAGTTCTTGGTGTCGATCCATCGTCCGAGGTAATCCCGGCAAGTTTCTCTGGCTTTCTGGGTGCAACGTTATAGGTCTCCAACCATACAGGGCCTCCGATATGTGCCTTCGAAATTCCGAAAGGACGCGCTTTATAAATCATACCAGTTATGGATGGTGTTTGCCGGAAGTTCATTGAGCCATGATCGTGCCATCTTCCGCAACATAAGTGGGAGATATCGGGTTGCGACCAGGCTGTTTCCGCCTTTGGGAATGCAGCAAGCTTGGAAGAAATCCTGTAACCAGGTGTCTGGCCGAGCAATGTTGTCGTAGGCTTGGATATGTCTTGAGATAGCAAATCCTTCCGGGAATTTTGTAGCTCTGATGCGTGGACCGAAGCACTTTGGGCCCACGTACACGTCATCGTTTTCATAGTGCCGAGCCTCTATGTTGGAGTTGATCATGTGCCTTGCGTCGTTCGGGGATTGAGATCGTCCCGAATGCTGGTTGTGGCTGCGGTGCCGTGGAGCCGGACTTCGGCTTCTGCCACCACCTCCTCTGCCATGTCGTCCTCCTTTCCCTCCATGGGAGCCGTTGTGATGACTGTGTGGTGGAGAGGGTGGAGCATCTTGACTACGATGAGCCCCATGCCAGCTTGTACCGGCATGGTTTCCGTCATTTCTTCGTCCGTCGTTCCCACCATGGTGAGGCTCAGCCGGACGGTTCTCATGTCTAGGAGGTGGCATTCTCTGACGGTCCTCCTCCCGACGTTTCTCTTTATTTTCTCCCCTTCGATCTTTAGATTCTCGTCGGGGAGGGTTCGTCGGATTCAGGGCAGCGATGGCGTCTTTCTCGGCCGCTGGGGTGACGTTGCTCCAGTTACGTGAAGTTTTGTGACGTTGTCCTGAAGATCCGGTTCTTGAATAGTTGTCTTCCCTGCGTTCGGGGTCATGATACTGCGCCCGGACGTAATGGGATCTTACGCCAGCCCATGCCGGATCGGTGTGACATTGGTCAGAATCTGAGACCAGTTTTTGACTTCCGGACAGGGCGACCTTTTGCTGTTCCAATCCCTTGTTGAGTAGCTTGATACCCAAACGGATCTCCTCTGGTCCTGGATTAGCCGATAGAATTTCTCGGGCCGCCACGGTATTTTGTACTGGTGTTGGGTATACCCAATCTCCGTTGCTATCTTTCCGTGGCTTCCCCATCTCATCTCCAAAAAGGACGGCACGGACACATGGGAATTGGTTGTCATCTATGTGACGCTTCCGTGTCTTCTGATGCAGACGAGACATGTACTCCTTGTTCAACATGCGCTTCTTCTCCACCTCTATATTTTTGGCTTCATCGAGGAGTTGTTGATGACGCGCTTCTAGGGCTTGCGCTCTTTCATCCATCTCATCTGCAGTAAGTTCTGCAGCTATAGGGATAGGTGTGGTTAATGCGGCATCGATGAGTTTACGCGCACCTTCAGTGATCACGTGTCCATCCACCGATGCTTCTTTTTTCAGCTCATCTGGGATGAGTGCTCCATCCGAGTCTTCTTCGTATTCCTCGGCAATCACCTCCTCTGTCAGAGGGTCTTTTGCCGGGGTCTTGTTTTTCTTGTTCTTCTTCTTTGCCTTCTTGGCAGCGCCGGTAGCAAAGACGGCTTTGGGTCCCTTTCTCGGAGTCAAGATCTGATCGGTACTTTTGGTCATTTGGACTTCGGGATTATCTCCGACGTCCATGTCATCCTGCGCTTTGGGAGAGTGTTCCCCGGATCCTTCATCCATGGCTTCTCCATCTTCTGTAGCTTTGGAGTTATACTCCTCTTCATATTCCGCGGAGAACTTTCGAAAATCTGCTGACGTCATCGACTCATCCGAGGATGCGGGTACGTCGGCGTTTGTTCCAATTGCCTCCAGCACCGAGTCGGTGTTTTATCCAGCATCGGCAGAGCCGGATCTGGATCCCACATATCTGATGAAGTGCGATGCGTGCTTCCTGAGGTACCTGCGGCTTTCGTGATCAGCCATATCGAAACTTTTGATGGTCTCGAGGATTGCATCTGCGCTTTTGCCTTGCAGTATCATACGTCGTAGTGTGTACCTTAGGAAAGGCATGTCTGTGCCGGCATCATCAGAGCCGGAATCAGTGTCGTTGATATGCTCCTCCTGGATGTCGACTTCCACGGGTGGGTCGATCTGGGATCCGGCTCCTCCTGGGAGATCCACTCCAGATTCGACTTGGTCCACTAGGTCTTCTTCAGGTTTGGGTTTCTCCACTATCTCCGCAACTGGTGCGGGCTGGGTGGGATTAGGGTTTTCTGAGATCCAGAATTCTGCCGCCTCCGCGGACAAAGGGGACCCAGAAAATTCTTCTGCCTCTATCATCACCGCTGGGGTGGGTTGGGCAGGTTCAGCAAAACCGATGTAAACATCGATCTCGCCAAAAGACATGATTGTGTAGGCAGTCACGGCCTCCTTTGCCGGAATCCAAGTCTCATCGAGAACGATGAGAGGGACGTCGCTGGCGTAGAGGATGCGACCGACGGTGATAGTCTCGCCGATTCCGATTCTTGCAGATTCCGCTCGGAACGCAGATCCGTAGCTTACTTGCCCCATGGTGGGCGCCAACTGTCATCGGATTGATGACAAGTACGCCATGAGGGGGTCCTCGAGGCGTGCGGAAGAGAGGGGTGTGAGACGTACGGTGTTCCGGGACGGTGAGCACACAAGTTTACCCAGGTTCGAATCCACCGGCTTTGGACGGATCCTACTCCTGATAGCAATCCAGTAATACGGCAGAGCCGGAATATGGGTTACAAGGTTTCGCCTGTGCGAGTTGAGATTGTAGACTATTGAGGTGTGTCCTAAAGGCTCTCCCTAGGACGGCTTATATAGATATCCGGCCTAGGGTTTACAGGAGAGATCTATCTGGCTACATCTAAGAGTCGGTTACATAGTACATCTTGAACTGCAAGTAACAATATGGGCCTACGTCGGTAAGTCTTCTGGGCCTTCCCATAGCCGGATTGGACTCCGTCTTTCTCCCTGACTGGGCCGCCCATGAAGCAAAGCTCTAACCCGAAGTGGGCCACCCTGGTCAGTGAGGAACTGTGAGGATACCCGGAAAGTATATCCCCAACAGCTTTGTGTTTACTTTCTGTAAACTTCTACTTCTTTCCATTCGATACGTTTAATCCTTTGTTTTCTGCAAAACACGGTGAGATTGACAACCTCATCGCAAGTTGGGGACAAAGTTATGTGGTTGTGTGGTGCAGGTCTCCACGTTGCTACTAGCACCGGTGGCGCATACAAAGCTCAGCTAGTAACACCTTTGGGGTGTTTCCTTGCTCCTACTGGTTCGATTAAACCTTGGTTTCATAACTGAGGAAAACTTGCTGATGTGCACATCATACCTTCCTCTTGGGGTTCCCAATGAGCTCTACATCAACCACGAGCCATCAACACTTTTCTGGGCGTCGTGCATTGAGCCATCAGTAGTTGGCAGCCCAACTTTTCGAAACGCGGTAATTTCAGGCAACTTAGGTACTGCCATGCGCTAGCCTGCGAACTTTGGTACCGCAGACGAATAGGCCCTGCAAGGACAACATTAGTAGTAACATTTGGTATAATATGCAAACTCATAGGATCATTAATGTGTGTATCCCCATTATGTGTAGGTAGAAGAAGAATATATTTTTTGAGACGAGAACTAGCATTTGGATGCAGGTCAGCAAAAGGAAAAAATTCTCATCAAATACTATATCTCGAGAAATATAAACACGACCTGTTTTGGGGTCTAAGCATTTTACTCCTTTATATCGAGGATTGTAGCCTAAAAACACACACTTAGTGAAACGGAAGGCAAGTTTCCTCTTATTATATGGGCGAAGATTAGGCCAGCAGGCACAACCAAAAACACGAATAGACTCATAGTTGGGCTTGGTTTGAAGAAGGCGTTCAACAGGAGTATCAAAGTTTATAACCTTGCTAGGGAGAAGGTTAATAAGAAAGGTGGTTGTAAGAAAGGCTTTATCCCAAAACTTAAGAGGCATAGATGCATGAGCAAGAAGGGCAAGACCAACTTCAACAATATGACGATGCTTACGTTCTGCAGAACCATTTTGTTGGTGTGCATGTGGACATGAGACATGATGGGTGATGCCCACCTTTTGAAAAAACCATGGAGTTTGTCATATTCACCACCCCAATCAGTTTGCATAGTAATGATCTTTCTATCAAATTTTTGTTCCACAAGTTGCTAAAAATTGAGAAAGACTTGATAAACCTCAGAACAGTTTTTGAGCAAATATATCCATGTGAATTTACTAAAATCATCAATAAAGCTTACATAATAAAGATGTTTACCAACAGAGGCAGGTGCTAGACCGCATACATCAGAAAAAACTTGCTCCAAAGGAGCAGTAGACACACTAGTAGAGACCGGATATAGTAGTTGATGACTCTTAGGTATTAACATGAATCACAAATATATGGGTTTATTTCCGGTGTATGAGAAATATGATGTTTCCTAAGAATATGTGCACCACAAAGGAGGAAAGATGTTATAAGCGGCGATGCCATGTGGAAGACGACGGCTTTATTGTGATGAAGGCTTGCTTGTGAGACCCAGTGGACATAGGGACTAACGGGTAGAGACCATCACGGCATGGACCTTTAGAAAGAACCCTCGTTGTGGCCTGATCCTTAATCAAGAAAAAATAAGGGTGAAACTCAAGAAAGACATCATTATCTAAAGTTAGCTTATGATTACAAAGAAGATTTTTAGATGCATCTGGCACATGAAGGATATCCTTAATATGTAAAGAACTATGGGGAGTATGCAATATTGAATAAGCTATGTGAGAGATTTGCATACCTTTTCTATCAGCTGTATGAACTTGATCACGTCTTGTGTATTTTTCCTCAACAGAGAGCTTGCTCAACTCATGTGCAACATGATTGGTGGAACCAGTATCTCCATACCAATTTGTATCCACATCATAGGACGCCAGGTTGGCACCCTTGTCACCACGATCACCATCATCACGACGACGTTCACTATCATCACGATGGTCACTGTCACCCTGAAACCTCTACCAGTAGTCACTAGCGGGATCTCCATGAATCTTGCATATCTGACATGTCACATTAATATAAGGGGTTGGAGCACGGCCACGACGACGTCCATCATCACGACCACTATCATCTTTGCGCCTTCCTCCATCATCATCACGGCGCCTGGGACGATCATCATAGTTATGACGATCAGTGTACCCGCGACGATCATCATAGTTACGACAATCAGTGTACCCGCAGAGATCATTAGTGTACCCGCGGCGATCATCAGTGTACCCACGACGATCGTCGTAGTTCCGTTGATCATCAAAAGAACGGCTGCCACGTCCATCATCCTGACGCTGGCGGTAATCACGGTCATCGGAGCACCGATCATCCTGGCGTGGGCGTGGCTGTGGTGGACGGTCAGCACCATGCCGCGCCAGGTTGGCAAAGGAAGTGAAAGCATCATCATCTGTCATGTGAAGCTGATCAAAAGCCTGAAGTTGATTAAACAAATCATTGAGTGTAGTGTTGGGATTGGCATTGACTGCAGTTTTGAGAGTGTTGTAAGAATCTCCGAGGCCATGCAAGATAGACCAAATAAGTTCATCATCATCAAGAGGCTTTCTAGCAGCAGCAAGTTCAGAGGCAATATTTTTCATCTTTGCAAAATATTTTTGCGCAGACATATCACCCTTCTTTGTGTCATTCAGTGCAGAACGAAGTTGTTGAGTCCGGGAGCGAGAGGGAGTGGTGGTGAGAGACTCAAGAGCTTTCCAGACTTCAGCGGATGTATCAAAACCAATGACTAGGGACAGGATGTCTGGTGACAGAGAATTTAAAATATACCTCAGAACCTGCTGATCTCGGGTTATCCAAGTGACATATGCTGGATTTTCAACTTTGATTGTTTTGCTGTTTGCATCCTCCACCTCGATCTCCTCGTCAGGAGCCAGCTCGAGCCCTTTCACCAAGTTCAGAACACGAGCGCCACGGAGAGCGGGGATCACAAGGGCCTTCCATACGAGAGAGTTCTCGCGCGTGAGAAGATGAGTCGGCGGTGCCCCAAGGGCGGCATCCAATGCAGTAACGGAGGATGTTGAGGATGATGTTGCCATTGAGGGGGTGGAGACAGGGGCTTTGTTGTGTATCTAGGGTTTTGGTTGTTTTTCGAGGGTTTTGGCGGCGGCAAATAAAATCTGCAGCGGTGGTAGGATTTTTCGTGGGTGGCGGCAGAAAGTGTCTGTGGTGGCGGTTGTATATGTAGGCGGCGGCAAGGGATTTTGTGGGCGGCAGCAGAAGCAAGGTCTGCGGCGGCGATTTATATGTGTAGGCAGCAACAGATAAAACTGCGGCAGCGAGATTTGTGTCGATTTTGGTTTTGGCTATTTGCAGCGGCGGCGGTAGCACGATACGGCAGCGCCGAGATGCAGGGGCGATAGCACTATGGCGACGGCGGCGATTTAGAGCAGCTAGAAGAGGAAGAGCGGCTTTGATACCGTATTAGGTTTTTGGGACTTAACGTAGCCTTGGACTCGGTTCATTTGCATGTTAATATACTGATGGAAAACTATCGTTTAGGAAATACAACGGGAGAGGAGTCCGGGTAGAGTACTACTCAATACCGGCAACAACTCTAGAAATAAACGTTACAAATAATGTTTAACAATATTGACCTGGACCCGGAGAGGTCTAAATCTTTGTGTTTACCATGTTAATCCTAGATTAATGTATAGTGCACCCAATACCACTATGAATAATAATACTCCCTCCGCCCCATATAAGTTGATTTAGATTCATCTAGATACGAATGTATGTAGTCAAGTTTTAGTGCTAGATACATCCGTTTCTAGACAAATTTAAGTCAACTAGTATGGGTCGAAAGGAGTAGCAAAAAAGTCAATTGTTTTTTTTCCAACATGGCAGGTCCCGACTATCTTATTGCACCACAACGAAATTCCATTGTACCTGAAAAACCTCAGCGATCTGGTCACCCATCTCCAAATTCTGCTATACCCATTACAAAACAATGAGAGAAGATTCGCAACCCTAACTTTCCTCAAGTGTCAGGGCTTGTTTGATTCATAGGAATTGCATAGGAATTGTGTGGATTTAAATCTTATGAGAATTTTTCCTATGTTATTGTTTGATTCATAGGAATACATCCTATAGGAGAAATTAATCCTATAGGAATCTTGTAGTGTAATTCCTATAGGAAAGAAACATTAGATCATACCTCATGGAAAAATACCTTTGCAACATCAAACAGAATTTCTCTTCCTATAGGATTCAAGTTAGTATGACATCTCAATCCTATGTTTTTTGGGAGCATTTACTGTGCAATCATCCGTTTGCTGCAATCGTGCAAGCAAACTGAGGTGAACCGCTGGATCTGTAAACTGTGGCCCTGATCCAAATAACCCCGCGTCCACCTCCACTAAGTTGCAAGTTTGTGAAAACACCCATAGGTATTATTCTACAACTCTCATATGTCCCCAATCGAAGCTCCGTTATTCCTCAAACAGGTCGTTGTAGGTCTCTAGCAAACAGCAAGCACCACACCATAGAGCACGCAAGAAGGTCGCCGGGCCAACATATCGGAAGGCATAGTGTTCTAGACTCTAGAAAAGAGGGGTCAGGCGATCAGGTCCCTGGCGAAGAAGGTCATGGCAGAGAGAGACGACGACCAAACAGACCGAGAAGGGTGCGTGAGGGACACACAAGCTTCCCGGCCAGAGGATCGTGGCCGGAGAGGTCCACGACGAGGTCGCCACGCGCAGGGATGGCACTAGGACTCGGACATCGTTTGAAGAGGTCCAACTCATATGTGTGAGAAGCGGTTCCTTCAGGAATTCAGTTATCTCACTTTCCCAAATGTGGGGAATAAATTCCTCAGTACCGATCTGAACTTTAGCGATGTAGAATACTTCAAAAAAAACTTTAGCGATGTAGAAGGCTATCTAGTACAGATCTGCAGTTGAGCGATCTCACTTGTGACTACTTAATTAGGAGATTAGAAAAGCCACAAGCGAGTGGTTGATTAGTCTGAACCTCCTAATTATCTGAACCAAAGGAACAAATTTTCTAGGCATAATGACTGACGCAAGGAACCAAATGAACCTCTTAGGGCCTCAGGGGAGTGAGCACTGGGAGAAACCTGTCTCTGCCGACGGCCGGATTGCCGGAACCCTAGACCGACTGATGCAAAGATAGATATCTGTTGGAGAAGACAGGGTGTTCGGTATAGGACAGCTGAGATGATGAGGGGGGTTTTCATAAAAGATGAAATAGAGTGGAGGTGGAAGCAGGCCTACTTGGATCGGCCATAGCTTTTGGATCAGACGTGCTGGGTTGATCTGATTGCATAATTGCACAATCAGGATGATTGCATAGTAAATGCGCTCATGTTTTTTTCTATTCTTATATTTTTTCTATCCTGTGAATTAAACAAGCCCTCGAGCTCCACAATTTAATACGTAGCCTATGAGTGATTGAATGTACTCGCAAGTTATACCAAAGATATGACATTGTGCAGGTGCAATATATGCATAGGTGTAAGCCCTACTTTTGCATCTCGATCGGGTTTATCTTACTGAAAAGGCAGTTTTGGAAATACCAATACTAAGGTTTAGTTTGGAAAACGTTTATACCATTATAGTTTTCAAACATGCACATGGGTATTCACATTGACCTTCTGCAGAGATTGTACACTTTGCTCCGGTGTCACTTACTCCCTCCGTTCAGAAATATAAGACATTTTAACTTTGTGAAATGAATGTATCCGAACGCTTTTTAGTGTATAGGTTTACTCCAAACTTCTACGAACATATATAGTAAAAGACGTCTAGATACATTCAATTTATAAAGCTAAAACGTTTTATATTTCTGAACGGACGAGTAGTTGCTATACTCAAGTTGTACAACGGGGATAAGATCGCGACGAGGTGTTCCACTAGCAGTCCGCTATACTTATACTGGATCCAGCCGTCGTATTGGTACATTAGCCCCTATGAAAATAGTATTACCCAAGTAAGGGTTTCCGCTAATTACTTTGCCAAAGAGTGTCTGTAGCTGTCTATTTGAATATGGATAACGAGCCTCGCTGAAAAACCTGAGATTGCGAGCCATCCCTGACATACAGATATTAGAGGTATCGCAACAGTAGGATGGTAAAATCAAAAGATACTAGGATACCGAAAATGACACCAACAACAATTATGCAAAGGGTCCGCCTTCAGTGGACTGACATCATTGATGTCCCACCCTACTGCTCCTCCGACATGTCACGCCGCTCCTTTCCCCACCTTTCTTATCCCCCTTTGACAAGTCGTGTAGCCACCACCAGATGAAACATCGTTGTTCTCGTCCCTAGTCGGCGAACCGCCATAGCGCCTCGCTGCCTCACCCCACCCCAAGCTTCTCCTATGTCGATCCACAACCACGCCTTGCACCCATCTAAGCTCTCCCCACACCTTTCTAATCTTGCACCGGTGACTATGCCCCACCGTAAGGCGTGCACCTCTCTCCGCCGGCGGGTGTCGAGTGCCGCTAGGTCAAGGTTTGTCATCTCCCTCGCGGGCAATCGCAGTGTGACTTGCTCCGGCTCGGTGGTCCTCCCCATCTTCCTCTCTTGGTATGTTCCTGCTTCACAAGGAAAAAACAGGGGTGGGCCCATAGTAAGTATGGAGGAATTGCCATAGCAAAACCGTTATGCAAAACCATATAGCAAATTTTATTGTATAAAATAGAAAGTTATACTAAGCGAATGCTCATAAAACATGGAGCGAACCAGTTTCCATACATTGGATTTTAGAAGCAACGGTGGAGGGCAACAAGGATGATTGTCACCTATGATTATGAAATACATGTTGAAGTATGATCCAAATTCTATTAAGTAGGCTAACTTCTGACGGTGGAGCGAGGTCCGTGCCCAACAGGGATGCTTGTGGGGGGTGCGGGGGACGACAGCCCCCCGCGATACGGATCGTTGATGACCTAGGTTACCACCGCTATATAAACCTCTTGTAAGCCGCCGGTAGTGTGGACACTAGTAGAAAAAATGCCTTTCGTTCGCAGCCTCCCAGAGATTTTGTCCCGGTTTGAGGGGACCGAGCGACGCACCTGAGCCAGGGGCATACGTCCCGGTTCTTAAGGGGCTATTCGTCCCGGTTCGTATTACGAACTGGGACTAAAGGTCGGGCCCCAAACACGTGGCCTGCCGCACACCATTAGTCTTGGTTCGTATTACGAACCGAGACGAATAGCCCGCCTATAAATGCGTCACCCTAGCCAGCCCTCCCTCTATTTTTTCTCTTGGTTGAAGGAGTGAGGTGTGTGTGCTAGTTTGTTTTCCTATGCACATTAGGTGTTCGACGAAATGTCTGGGAGAATGATACGCTTGATTTCACACAAAATAAAAATGATATGAGGTGCCCGAGCCACACTTAAGTCTTTCTCCCTTTTTTTCCTTCTTGATCGAGGTTAGCAACCTTATCCTTCATCCGTTATTGATATAATAATCATGCGTCAACGTAAAGTGGTCATCTCACTATTCATGATGTTATGTGATGATGCAGATGAACCGGCGGGGATGGATGTACGGTGACCGACATGAATCCGTGTACATTCAAGACATGGATAAATTTTATCGATGTGGCTAAGGCAAACAAAGATAATGGATTTATGTGTTGTCCATGTGTTCAATGTCGGAACATCAAGGAGTACTCTTCCTCGAAAATCATTCACGGCCACCTGGTTCGGAGAGGTTTGATGCCCAACTATAATTGTTGGACCAAGCACAGAGAAAGAGGGGTTATGATGGAAGAAAATGAAGAAGAAGAGGATGATGACAACTATTGTCATATGTTTCCTGAATACGATGATACTGCAATGGAAGAGAATGAAGAAGAAGGAGGTGAAGAACGGGCATCTGATGAGCCCGTTGATGATCTTGGTCGGGTCATTTCTGATGCAAAGCGAGACTATAAAACAGAGAAGAAGTTGAAGTTGGAGGGCATGTTAGAGGATCACAAAAAAATGTTGTACCCAAATTGCGAAGATGGTAGCACAAAGCTCGGTACCACTCCATGAATTGCTGAAATGGAAGGCAGAGACTGGTTTATCTGACAAGGGATTTGAGAAGTTACTGAAAATAATGAAGCCGAAGCTTCCAAAGGATAACGAATTGCCCGAGAGTACTTATGAAGCAAAGAAGATTCTCTGCCCTCTAGGATTAGATGTGCAAAAGATACATGCATGCATAAATGACTGCGTCCTCTACCACGGTGAGGAGTACGAGAATTTAGATAAATGTTCGGTATGCACTGCACTGCGGTATAAGATCAGACGAGATGACCCTGGTGATGTTGATGGCGATGAGGAGCCCCCCAGGAAGAGGGTTCCTGCTAAGGTTATGTGGTATGCTCCTATAATACCAAGGTTGAAACGTCTGTTTAGAAACAAAGAGCATGTCAGGTTGTTGCAATGGCACAATGAAGACCGTAAGAAAGACGGGAAGTTGAGACACCCCGTTGATGGGTCGCAGTGGAGAAAAATCGAGAGAGAGTTCCCAGACTTTGCAGGTGACACGGGGAACTTATGGTTTGGTCTAAGTACAGATGGCATGAATCCTTTTGGGAGCAGAGCTACAGTCACAACACCTGGCTTGTGACTCTATGTATCTACAACCTTCCTCCTTGGTTGTGCATGAAGCGTAAGTTCATTATGATGTTAGTGCTTATCCAAGGCCCGAAGCAACCCGGCAACGACATTGATGTGTACCTAAGGCCATTAGTTAAAGAACTCTTATAGTTGTGGGGAAAACCAGGTGTATATGTGTGGGATGAGCACAAACAAGAGCCATTTGACCTACGAGCGCTGCTTTTCGTAACCATCAATGATTGGCCTGCTCTTAGTAACCTTTCAGGACAGACAAACAAGGGATACAAGGCATGCACACACTGTTTAGATGATACTGAAGCTACATATTTGCATAAATGTAAGAAGGTTGTGTACCTAGGGAATCGTTGATTTCTTCCGATCAATCATCAAGTAAGAAAGAAAGGCAAGCATTTCAATGGTGAGGCAGATTACCGTAAGAAGCCTGACCTCCCTACAGGTGATTGCTGACTCGTGTAATAACAAGCTCGTTGGGGAACCCCAAGAGCAAGGTATGATGAGCACAGCAGTAAGTTTCCCTTAGTTACGAAACCAAGGTTATCGAACCAGTAGGAGCAAGGAAACACCTCCAAAGTGTTGCTAGCTGGCCTTTGGCAGGGTGCACTACCGGTGCTAGCAACAACGTGGAAACCTGCACAACACAACCACAGAACTTTGTCCCCAACTTACAGTGAGGTTTTCAATCTCACCGGTTTTGCTGAAAACAAATGATTAAACGTATTGTGTGGAAGAAAGTAATAGTTTGCAGAAAGTAAGCGTAAAGCGATGTAGTTGTAGATTGATGGTAAAAGAAAGGACTGGGGTCCATAGTTCACTAGTGGTGGCTCTCGTTAATATAGATGACATGTTGGGTGAACAAATTACAGCGGGGCAATTGACAAACATCGAGAAAGCATACATGCATATACTAATCATCTTGACTCATTTGAGATTTCATTGGGCATTACAACATTATACATATACCATAATCCAACTGCATCTATGACTAATAATCCACCTTCAAGTTATCATCCGAACCCCTCCAGTATTAAGTTGCAAGCAACATATAATTGCATTACGCATTGCGTGTAAAGTAAACAATACGATTGTTCTATGAACAAAGGATTGTTGTTTTCTCCCTAGTAGCAACAGCACATCTAGTACCTTAGAGATTTCTGTCACTTCCCCAGATTACTAGAGGCATGAACCCACTATCGAGCATAAATACTAACTCTTGGAGTTGCTAGCATCTACTTGGCCAAGATAGCTACTAACAACGGAAAGCATGCAAGATCACAAATAACAAAGACATGATAGAATCAATAATCAATATGAAATAGCATCTCAATATCCATCGGATCCCCGCAAGCACAACATGTAGAATTACAAATAGATGATCTTGATCATGAACGGAGCTCATAAGATCTAAACATGATAGCACAAAGGAGGAGAACCAGCCATCTAGCTACTACATGGAACCGTAGTCCAGGGATGAACTACTCACGCATCACACCAGAGGCTTGCATGATGATGAAGAAGGCCTCCAGGGTGAATTATCCCCTCCGGCAGGGTGCCGAGAAGAGCTTCAGATCCCTCCCGATCTAGGGATGGAGATGACGGAGGCTACAGACTCATCGTGGAATTTTGATCGGGGCCTTAGGGTTTCTGTATCGGAGGCGATATATAGGCGAAAGGGGAGGATGAGGGGGTGCCCTAGGCGGCCATACCACCCCCTGGCGTGGGTCAGGCCTGGCCGCACGTCCAGGTGGTGTGGCTGGCCCCTGGCCCCTCTTCGTCTCGTATTCTGGCTCTGTGTCCCCCTCGGTGAAAAGCTGACTTTGGCTTTTGTCCCGTCCAATTCCGAGAATATTCATTTTCTGACTTTCCTGGAACCAAAAACAGCAAAAAAACAGGCAACTGACACTGTGGCATCTTGTTAATAGGTTAGTCCAAGAAAGTGTATAAAAAGTACTCCAAAGTGTGGACAAAACATAAGAAAGTAGATAAAACCAAGCATGGAACATCAAAAATTATGGATACATTAGGAACGTATCAACATCCCCAAGCTTAACTCCTGCTCGTCCTCGAGTAGGTAAGTTATAGAAAGAAAGAATAATTTTTGAGGTGGCATGCACCATCATAAACTTGATCAAGTATTTGTAAAATATTGATAGCTGGAATCATAGTACTTCAACATAGCATGAAAGATAAAGTTCTAACTATAAGACATAGCAACTATGTTGCAGCATGAAAAGGCACAAACAAAAGATTCATGAATAACAATGCTTTGCAAGACGTTTGTTTGTTCACATAAAGAAAACATAGCATAGTGGCATTCAGCTTGTCCCTCATAGAGTAGCAGACAAAAATGCATAGGACACCTTCAAAGTTCATAAGAGTGACTAGATACAAATAGTGTAAGAACAAGCAATATCAAAATTATGCATCAATCAACAAGTCTTGGGACAATGCACACAGAACTAAGAATGGCCACTATGCTCTCAAAATAGGTGCATAAAGATAGAAGGTGGAGACTCAACATAAAAGTAAAAGAAAGGCCTTCATAGAAGGAAGTAGGGATTCAAGTTTCATAAAGAGCTTCCAAAAATTATGGTACTTATTATCTTACAGCTCTCATTGCCCCTATCATAAGCATCTTGAAGTGATTAAGGTTAAAGTGAACAAACTATGGGGTATATGCTTGACAAAGTATAAGTTGGAAATCTCATGTCCCTTGAATACGAGGGCCGCTCCTCGTGCTACTCAAGTTTAGTTACCGGTAAGTTCTTGTCATAGTAAGTACATGTGTATCATAGAGAACTGCCAACGGGGTACCCCTTGCCCGATGATACGGAAGAATCCCCATATCAAAATGACAAGGCAAGCAGACAATGAGCATCTCAGCAATCTTCTTATTTACCATGGGAAAATGGTGTTTTTTTCTCTCTTTCCTCTTTTCTCATATCTCTTTTTTTTCTTTTTCTTTTTTCTCAATATCTGACTCTTTTTTTATAAGAAGAATGCTTCATAGACAGCTCATTATGGTTACGCTGCAGGTTTCCACCATGACAGCATGGATTAGACCGGCGGCCTAGGCGTTTCTCTAACACACATACATAACTCCATGGACTTACAAGCTCCCCTTTCATTTCACACCGATGACATCCATAGACAAAAGAGCATGATATCAACTAGGTACAAAGTACAAGTGCAATGTTGAAAGCGTTCCCCATGACAGCATGGTTCTGCTAATCCCCAACATATAAGTGCAAGCATATACAACATAGACGACACAATGGTTCAAGTTTATTAAGGGCAAGAAAAGTAATGTGTGCCATCAAGTTCGTGAGAGCTTTAATCACTAGTTTTATCATAACAAGTTTAATTCAGAAGGTAGATAAAAACATGAATATACTTGGAATAGCAAATGCTAATAGGTAGGTATGGTGGACTCTTTGGAATAACTTGGTTTTAGGAGTTGGATGCATGAGTGGAACTCATACTTGGTTATGGAGGCTAGCAAAAGACTAGGAGCGACCAACTAAGCGAGCAATAATGGCCATAATCATGCAGAGCGACAAAACATCATTAATCAAAGCATAAAGTGATACTACAAGTTGAAAACTAAAGGATCAGAAAGGCTATGGTGACTTGGAATAGTCATAACATGGTGTGAGCATGCTCCAAGTCAACCCAAATAAAGCATCAAAGGAGAATACCACAATATTATGATTTAATATGCTAAAACAACGCATGATTCTTCCAAGGCACATTAAGCAATCTCAATTTTTTATAACATGTCATGCTACAGCAAAGATTACTAACCATAAAGCCAAAACAATATCAAGCATGGCATGACAAAGCATAAGCCACAGTCAAAAACAAGCTCTATTTACCACTTAAGCATGAACTTTCCCTACTCTTTTCCAATCCAAACCAAACTATTTGAAAACCAATGCATGAAAGAGGGGGTCCAACCAATTTATTAAAGCAAACAAAAACCAAAAACAAAAAATGAAGACGCTCCAAGAACAACATAACTATGCATGAAACAATAAAAATGAAGTGTTTGGAAGAAACCTAGGAATTTTATTGATGAAGAAGGGGATGCCTTGGGCATCCCCAAGCTTTAACGCTTGTACCTCTTGAATAATTCTTTGGGTGACACGGGGTGGCATCCCCAAGCTTGAGCTTTAGACCATTCTTCATCTCATTACATCATTCTCTCCATACACCTGAAATTTTTCCTTCATACAAAACTTCACACAATCTTTATTAGCAATATTAATGCACTCAAGATAATAAGTCTTTGGGTTCAGTTTCAACACCAATAAAACTTCCATTAAAACACAAGATACTGAAGCACTTCCCTCAAAAAGCTCAATTCCCCAAAGAGAACTCAAAAAGGAACCAACAAGAAGCAAATGCAAATAATGGCAGAAATCTGTCAAAACAGACCAGCAGGTAAAAACCAATTTTTTCGACGGCCTTATGTTGCTCAAATAAAAAAGTGTTGAACTAAGGAAAGTTAGATAACAACTTGGGGCAGAAGCATAAAAATTCACCCCTCAAAACGACATACAGAGATTTTACACGAATTTTTACAGTGAAGCACAAAAATCTGTTTCGGGACGGCAACTTTCCCAAGCATTACTTCTCTCTCATTAGAGGTTACTCTTGGCACAAAAAGCAAATAAAAAAGATAAGGAGCGGTTATTACAGAGGTAATAACTTTCAAGACTCATCTAAAACTTTTAGGTTATCTCCCAATAAGTACTTTTCTTTAACGCCTTTAAGTTAGGCATAAGAAGCAAGAAAAAGAATCAAGTGTTCTCCAATGAAGAAGCATTAAAACCAAATTTCTTGCCCTTACCTCTCTTACTTTTATTCTTAACCTTGGGGAACATATGATTGTTTGGTGGAGAAGAAAAGTGCATGGTGCCCTTTTCCACATCTATTATTGTTCCAAGGATTTTCAATAGGGATCTTCCAAGTGTAATTTGTCCTTTTCCTACACATTCAATAACAAGATAATTAGTAGAAACCATTTTCCCTAGGATCTTTGTAAACACTCCTTCAGCTATTCCAATTGGTGATATTGTGGCATTGTTAGCAAGAAATATTTCCTCTCCTCCTTCAGAAAGTCCCCAAAGATTCATAGATATCTTTAGGCATAAGATAGAATTCAGACATGATATCACAGCGAGCATGAAAAGTTTCATTATTTATAACAATCTTTACTCTAGGGAGCCATTTTGAGGGTTCAGAGTTTATTGGAACATAGTCATGATGCTCTCTAAGTGTATTATAGCAATCCTTTAAACTAGTAGTGCGGGTCTCAAGAGCGTTCAATCTAGCAAATATGTTTATAAAGGAAGAATCAGATTTTCTAGGCAAGTTGTAAGTAAAGACCAACTTCTTTATGGCATTAACTGCATCATCCTCATTGCATTGGAGGAAATCTCCTCCCACTACAGCATCCAAAGCATATCTATAGCAAAGAGCAATTCCAAGGTAAAAACTGCTAAGAAACAAGCTTTGAGTCATTTTAGGTTTGGTTTTTTCATGTAGATCAGAGATTCTAGACCAAGCTTCTTTGAAACTCTCTTCAATTCCTTGTTTAAAAGTGAAAATCATTTCCTCAGGTGACATAGTAGCTGGAGCAATGCTAGACATAATGGCAACTTAAGTAGGGAACTGATAATTTTTGTGTGTTTTTAGTAAATAAAGCAAACTAGTACAACTATTTTTTGTGTTTTTGATAAAGAAACAAGCAAACAAAGCAAAAAAATAAACTAAGCAAAACAAAAACAACAAAGTAAAGAGATTAGTTATGAGGGACACCCCTTGTGAAGATGTCCTTGACTCCCGACAGCGGCACGGAAAAGTACTTGGCCGTGTAATAACGAGCTTGTTGGGGAACCCCAAGAGGAAGGTATGATGAGCACAGTAGTAAGTTTCCCTCAGTTATGAAACCAAGGTTATCGAACCAGTAGGAGCAAGGAAACACCTCCAAGGTGTTGCTAGCTGGCCTTTGGCAGGGCGCACTATCGGTGCTAGCAGCAACAGGGAAACCTGCACAACACAACCACAGAACTTTGTCCCCAACTTACAGTGAGGTTGTCAATCTCACTGTTTTTGCTGAAAACAAAGGATTAAACGTATTGTATGGAAGAAAGTAATAGTTTGCAGAAAGTAAACAGAAAGCAGTAAACAGTTGTAGATTGATGGTAAAAGAAAGGACCGGGGTCCATAGTTCACTAGTGGTGGCTCTCCTTAAGATAGATGACATGTCGGGTGAACAAATTACAGCGGGGCAATTGACAAACATCGAGAAAGCATACATGCATATACTAATCATCTTGACTCCTTTGAGATTTGATTGGGCATTATAACATTATACATAGACCGTAATCCAACTGCATCTATGACTAATAATCCACCTTTAGGTTATCATCTGAACCCCCTCTAGTATTAAGTTGCAAGCAACAGATACTTGCATTACGCATTGCGTGTAAAGTAAACAATACGATTGTTCTATGAACAAAGGATTGTTGTTTTCTCCCTAGTAGCAACAACACATCTAGTACCTTAGAGATTTACATCACTTCCCAGTTACTAGAGGCATGAACCCACTATCGAGCATAAATACTAACTCTTGGAGTTGCTAGCATCTACTTGGCCAAGATAGCTACTAACAACGGAAAGCATGCAAGATCACAAATAACAAAGACATGATAGAATCAATAATCAATCTGAAATAGCATCTCAATATCCATTGGATCCCCGCAAACACAACATGTAGAATTACAAATAGATGATCTTGATCATGAACGGAGCTCACAAGATCTAAACATGATAGCACAAAGGAGGAGAACCAGCCATCTAGCTACTACATGGACCCGTAGTCCAGGGATGAACTACTCACGCATCACACCAGAGGCTTGCATGATGATGAAGAAGTCCTCCAGGGTGAATTCTCCCCTCCGGCAGGGTGCCGGGAAGAGCTTCAGATCCCTCCCGATCCAGGGATGGAGATGACGGAGGCTACAGACTCTTTCATGGAATTTTTGATTGGGTCCTTAGGGTTTATTTATCGGAGGCGATATATAGGCGAAAGGGGAGGCCGAGGGGGTATCCTACGCGGCCAGACCACCCCCTAGCACGGTCCAGGCCTAGCCGCGTAGCCAGGTGGTGTGGCCGTCCCCTGGCCCCTCTTCGTCTCGTATTCTGGCTCCATGTCCCCCCGGTGAAAAACTGACTTTGGCTTTTGTCCCGTCCAATTCCGAGAATATTCATTTTCTGACTTTCCTGGAACCAAAAACAGCAGAAAACAGGCAACTGGCACTGTGGCATCTTGTTAATAGGTTAGTCCAAGAAAGTGTATAAAAAGTACTCCAAAGTGTGGAAAAAACATAAGAAAGTAGATAAAACCAAGCATGGAACATCAAAAATTATGGATACGTTAGCAACATATCAGTGATGCTGTATTTGGTATGGTTAAGGACATAGAAGTAATCTTTGGAAAGGGTCTTGGCGGTTAACCTGTTTCGAACGATGTCTCTACCGGACACGCGACCATGTGG
Source organism: Avena insularis (assembly GCA_023614405.1). Taxonomy (NCBI): domain Eukaryota; kingdom Viridiplantae; phylum Streptophyta; class Magnoliopsida; order Poales; family Poaceae; genus Avena; species Avena insularis. Next base: position 500,310,690 of record CM042684.1, read on the forward strand.
AAGAAGAAATATATATTTTGGGAGCTATCCTATTGGAAAGTCCTACGTATCCGCTCTTCAATCGATGTGATGCACATGACGAAGAATCTATGCGTGAACCTGCTAGGCTTCTTGAGCGTGTATAGGAAGACAAAAGATACACCAGAAGCACGGGAGGACCAACAACGTATGAAAGACCCACAAAACATGCATCCATAGAACAAGACGGATAAAGGGCGTCACTTAAGTCCTGCCAGCTATGCTCTTACGAAAGCAGAGAAGGAAATATTTTTTGAAGTCCTTTACATTATCAAGGTGTCATCTAGATTCTCTTCTAACATAAAGGGGATAATAAATATGGCAGAGAAAAAATTCCAAAACCTGAAATCTCATGATTGTCACGTGATTATGACGCAGTTGCTTCTGATTGCATTGAGGGGGATTCTATCAGAAAATGTTCGAGTACCCATTGTGAAGCTATGTGCATTCCTCAATGCAATATCTCAGAAGGTGATCAATCAAGATATTCTGACAAGGTTACAGAAGGATGTGGTCCAATGTCTTGTTAGTTTTGAGTTGGTGTTCCCACCATCCTTCTTCAATATTAGGATGCATCTCCTGGTTCACCTAGTCGAAGAGATTTCCATTCTCGGTTCTGTATTTCTACACAATATGTTTCCCTTTGAGAGGTTCATGGGAGTGTTAAAGAAATATGTTCATAACCGTGCTAGGCTAGAAGGAAGCATCTCCAAGGGCTATGGAACAGAGGAGGTCATTGAGTTCTGTGTTGACTTTATTCCTGACCTTAAGCCGATTGGTGTTCCTGAATCACAGCTGAGGGGAGATTGAGTGAAAAAGGCACGCTGGGAAAGAAAGCAATGATATGTAGGGACGGACAATCTTTCACTCAAGCACACTACACGGTTCTATAGAATTCCACCTTGGCAGCTCCATATATCGAGGAACACAAGAATATTGTACGCTCCAACAACCCGAGAAAGCCAGACTCCTGGATTAGAGATGAACACATGAAGACTTTCGGTAGTTGGTTGCGAACACATCTAATGAATGACACCAATGTTGGAGATCAGCTCTACTTGTTAGCTGGGTCACCATCTTCTACTATATTGAATTACCAAGGGTACGAGATAAATGGGAATACATTTTACACGATCGCCCAAGATAAAAAGAGCACCAACCAGAACAGTGGTGTCCGCTTTGATGCAACCGATGAGAATGGAAAAAAGGACACATACTATGGTTACATAGAGGAGATATGGGAACTTGACTATGGAGTTTCTTTTAAGGTTCCTTTGTTTTGGTGCAAATGGATCAACCTGAATGGCGAAGGGGTAAAGGTAGACCAGTTGTACGGAATGACAACAGTAGATCTCAACAATCTTGGTTACAGAGACGAACCATTTGTCCTAGCTAATGATGTGGCACAGGTTTTCTATGTGAAGGCATTTCCTCCATACCGAAAAAAGAAAAAAATAAGCAAACGAATACATCACACGATAAGCCAAAGCGTCACATAGTTCTTTCAGGAAAAAGAAATATCGTGGGGGTTGAGGATAAGACAGACATGTCAGAAGATTATAATAAGTTTGATGAAATTTCGCCCTTCATAGTGAAAACTGACCTAAGCATCCCGTTAAGCAAAGAAGATGCTCCATGGTTATGGCTGAAGCGACCATAAATGGGCATAAGAAATTCAAAAACGGTCTAAACAATGTAAATCCTTCATGTGGTACCATATTATATGACATAGTTGCAAGGAAAAATACCAAACTTGGTGTATTGATTATGTCTTGAAAAAACCTTCACAAAATGTCCTATCATGTTCGAGGTTTCATGACTTTCGGTCCAAATGACCAATGTTATGTGCATAATCGAGGCATAGTTTGTGATATTGTGCCCATATTATGCATGCATGTGCATCTTGGGATGGCTAACAATGTTGCAGAAGGAAGTTTTATTTTTCGTCACATGGCAAAGCCATTTTCTATTTTCTAAGTGCCAAAATCGGGGCATTTTGTGAAGCAACACCAAACGTTAAATAAAAAATGGTACCACACCATTTTTCAAACATACTAGACCACCTTACATGAACAATGTCCTAACTAGGAATTTTAAAACCTTTCCGTCCACCCCTGGAGAAAAAGACGAATATCTACCGAATCGGTAGGAAGTGGGTCCGGTTTGACCTACAGGTACATGATCTAATGCTCGTGATTTTTTAAAAATCATTTTTAGACTCATAATGTGATGTTTCTTCAGAGATCCAATGCAAGTTTTAACGAGGCTCATCCCCTATCTTCATGCCCGTTGTTATGACCATAGTTGGAAACGGGTAAATTTTGAAATGGGCATAAGAAATTCTAAAACGGTCCGAACAATGTAAATCCTTCGTGTGGTGCCATACTATATGACATAGTTGCAAGGAAAAATACCAAACTTGGTATATTGATTATGTCTCGAAAAAAACTTCACAAAATGACCTATCATGTTTGAGGTTTCATGGCTTTCGGTCCACCCTGGAGAAAAAGACAAATTTCTACCGAATCGGCAGGAAGTGGGTCCGGTTTGACCTACAGGTACATGATCTAATGCTCATGGTTTCTTCAGAGATCCATCCCCTATGGCCAGCTTAAGGGAGATGCCTGAGGACTAGATCCTCCGGTATCTGCCTAAAGCTGGTCGTAGTATTGTCCCTGCTCTCCCACACCATCTTGGAGTTTATAACTTCTCTAGCTAGATCAATATGCCAGGTAGCTAACTAATTTCACATATTAGAGAGTGCCTCTATGGCTAGTTTGTTGGAGATACCGAAGGACTGGGCTCCATCGGCATCTCCCTCAAACTGGCTGTAGTGGTGTCCCTGCTCTCGCACACCATCATATTTGCGGTTGATAACTTCACACGGATGCCTATTTATAGATTAAGCAGCACAACATATTGTCGACACTCACGACATAATGTCGACACTCTTGTCGATAGTCCCGGTTGGAGGCACTAACCGGGACTAAAGATATTTCCCGCCATTTCCCGCCGCTTTTCGCTATGCTTTCCCGCCCTTTCCCTCTAACCGGGTGTTTTAGTCCCAGTTGGAGCCACTAACCGGGACTAAAGATAGTTCCCGCCATTTCCCACTGCTTCCCGCTATGCTTTCCTGCCCTTTTCCTCTAACCGGGTCGTTTAGTCCCAGTTGGAGCCACTAACCGGGACTAAAGATATTTCCCGCCATTTCCCACCGCTTCCCGCTATGCTTTCCCGCCCTTTTCCTCTAACCGGGTCTTTTAGTCCTAGTTGGAGCCACTAACCGGGACTAAAGATATTTCCCACCATTTCCCATTGCTTCCCGCTTTGTTTTCCCGCTCTTTACCTCTATATCTAGGCTGACCGTGCCATGGCTATCCACACATCCACACCTTCATCTCTCAACAATGGACACTGCATACTAGGTCATTCTCACACTCGAAGAGACCGAGGCGTTGTGCGCCTCTAGCTACCCATGCCCACCAGGCTACCAGGTGCCCGCTGACTGGATGCTGAGTGTTGGAGGAGTTCCTATCCCTCCTGTGCCTCAAGGTTCCGCCCCCAGGCGGACATCACGAACCACTTCTACCTAGAGCTCACACCGGAGCAGCGGATGGATCCCCATTGGGATCCCGACAACTACAACACGTAGAATGCCTTCTTTGCTAACCAGCGGGAAAGGGAGCTCGCTAGGTACAAGGGTGATGGCCCGCCCCCGGTGAACCACAATGAAACCGGTCGTTGCCTATGGTGGGTGAACTGGACTATCGCCAGTGTGATGCGCTACATCGCTGAGGGAGATCATACTCGCCTGCGATACCCACACTTGCACCCGCCGCAAAGCCACAATAAGGGTGGTTGTGGTGAAGGCCGCGGGCATAGTGGCATCATCATCCGGGAGCCTCCTCCCCCCATATCGTGCATCCGAGGCTGGAGTGGCAAGTGCCCCCGGAATATGTCATGGTTCACGGTCCCCGGTTCCCCCTACACAAGCCGGGGAAGGGCTGAGGATCCCCGAAATATGCCACAACAACAACGACAAAGATGATTCGGAATATGACCCTGAAGCTGTGTACTATAGGGCTAGACATGATTATGACTAAATCAATTGGCTAGGACGAATGGTTCGTTTGTGTACCCAAGATTGTCGAGAGATCCACTATTTTCATTCTGTAATGCATTTTTATTTGAAAATGGCAAAATGGAAAATAGTTTGAACAATTATTTTAGGAAACAGAAAATGGTTCTGCATTAGTTATTCAAATTCAAACACTTTTCATGTTGAAAGTGTTTTCAAATTCAAATTTAAACCATTTCAAATTTAATAGTTTGAATAATTATTTTATAAGACAGAAAGTTTTTTCAAATTCAAATCATTTCAAATGTGAACACCTAAATAAGAAATAAGGCGAGAACATCTAAAAAGTTTTAAAAACTTTTGAAAAAAGGACTTTTAGTCCCGGTCCTCTACGTGCGCCGTTTTGGTGGCCATCATACGTCCCGGTTGGTGGCTCCAACCGGGACAAATGCTCTGGTCTTTCGTCCTGGTTGGAGCCACCAACCGGGACTAAAGACCTTTTAGTCCCGGTTGGTGCGGCCATCACGAACCACTTCTACCTAGAGCTCACACCGGAGCAGCGGATGGATCCCCATTGGGATCCCGACAACTACAACACGTAGAATGCCTTCTTTGCTAACCAGCGGGAAAGGGAGCTCGCTAGGTACAAGGGTGATGGCCCGCCCCCGGTGAACCACAATGAAACCGGTCGTTGCCTATGGTGGGTGAACTGGACTATCGCCAGTGTGATGCGCTACATCGCTGAGGGAGATCATACTCGCCTGCGATACCCACACTTGCACCCGCCGCAAAGCCACAATAAGGGTGGTTGTGGTGAAGGCCGCGGGCATAGTGGCATCATCATCCGGGAGCCTCCTCCCCCCATATCGTTGGATGGCGGTCTATGTATAAGGTGGATTATTAGTCATAGATGCAGTTGGATGGCGGTCTATGTATAATGTTGTAATGCCCAATCAAGTCTCAAAGGAGTCAAGATGATTAGTATATGCATGTATTGCTTTCTCGATGTTTGTCAATTGCCCCGCTGTAATTTGTTCACCCAGCATGTTATCTATCTAAGGAGAGGCACCTCTAGTGAACTATGGATCCCGGTCCTTTTCTTTACATACAATCTATAAACTGTTTACTGTTTTTGTGTTTACTTTCTGGAAACGTTTACTTCTTTCCATTCGATACGTTTAATCCTTTGTTTTCCGCAAAACACGGTGAGATTGACAACCTCATCGCAACTTGGGGACAAAGTTCTGTGGTTGTGTTGTGCAGGTCTCCATGTTGCTACTAGCACTGGTAGTGCCCCCTGCCAAGGCTCAGCTAGCAACACCTTTGGGGTGTTTCCTTGCTCCTACTGGTTCGATTAAACCTTGGTTTCATACTGAGGGAAACTTGCTGTTGTGCTCATCATACCTTCCTCTTGGGGTTCCCAACGAGCTCTACATCAACCACGCTCCAGCATTTTTCTGGCGCCATACACACAGCCATCAAGCATTTTTCTGGCGCCGTTGCCGGGGAGTCAAGGACATCTTCACAAGGGGAGTCCCTCATAACCAATCTCTTTACTTTGTTATTTTTGTTTTGCTTAGTTTCTTTTTGCTTTGTTTGCTTGTTTTGTTATCAAAAACACAAAAAAATTAGTTTTACTAGTTTGCTTTCTTATTTGAAAACCCAAAAAAATGACTACTCTTGAAAACACTAAGTTGTGTGACTTCACTAGCACCAACAACAATGATTTTATGAGCACACCTATTGCTCCACCTGTGCCTGAAGATACTTTCTTTGAGATAAAACCTGCTTTGCTCAATCTTGTTATGAGAGAACAATTTTCTGGTATTGGTAATGAAGATGCTGCTTCCCATCTAAATAACTTTGTTGAACTTTGTGAGATGCAAAAGCATAGGGATATAGATGGTGATATTATTAAGCTGAAATTGTTTCCTTTCTCTTTGAGAGGAAAAGCTAAAGAATGGTTGAATTCCTTAACTAGGAATAGTATTGATTCTTGGACTAAATGCAAAGATGCTTTTATTGGAAAGTACTATCCTCCTGTTAAGATTATATCTGTGAGAAGTGAAATAATGAAGTTTAAACAACTTGATAATGAACATGTTGCTCAAACTTGGGAAAGAATGAAATCTTTGGTAAAGAATTGTCCCACTCATGGACTGACTGCTTGGATGATCATCCAAACTTTTTATGCAGGATTGAACTATTCTTCAAGGAGCCTATTGGATTCTGCTGCTGGAGGTACCTTTATGACCATCACTTTGGGTGCTGCAACAAAACTTCTAGACAATATGATGGTTAATTATTCTGAATGGCATACTGAGAGAGCTCCACAAGGTTGGCAGGTAAATTCTGTTGAGGAAACCTCCTCCTTGAGTGATAAGATTGATATTATTATGTCTATGCTTGTTAATGGGAAAGCCCATATTGATCCAAATAATGTTCCTTTGGCTTCTTTGGTTGCTCAAGAAGAGCAAGTTGATGTGAACTTCATAAGAAATAACAACTTTGGCAATAATGCTTATAGGAGTAATTTTGGTAACAACAATTATAAGCCATATCCTCACAACAATGGTAATGCTTATGGAAATTCCTACAACAATAATAGGAGTGCACCCTCTGAACTTGACGTTATGCTTAAAGACTTTATTAGTAAACAAACTACTTTCAATAAAACTATTGAGGAAAAACTCTCTAATGCTGAAAAAAATATAGCATCTTTGGCTAAAGCTCAATCTTCTTTGAATAAAATGGCTGCTAAACCTGAAACTAATGATAATCCCTTTGTAGCTACTAATGCTATACAAGTAAGAATTGATGAAAATGTTAGACTATTAGCTGAATTACATGCTAAGTGGGAAAGAGAAGATGAAATTGCTAGAAACATTAGTGTTTCTACTATCACCACCACTAGTGTTGAGGCTAGTAATAGTTCTACTACTTTAGATGATAAAATTGATTTTGATCTTGATGGTTGTAATATCTCTGAAGTTATTAAGTTCCTACAAAAGCTTGCTAAAAGTCCTAATGCTAGTGCTATGAACATGGCCTTTACAAAACACATTACTGATGCTCTCATAAAGCTTAAAGAAGAAAAGATGAAACATAAAGCTTCTATTCCTATTAAACAAGAAGATGGCTGGGAACCCATCATTAATATGAAAGTGAATGACTTTGATTTCAAAGCTTTATGTGATCTTGATAGTAGTGTTTCTATTATGCCTAGAAGGATTTATGATATGCTTGATTTGCCTCCTCTTGAAGATTGTTATTTGAATGTCCCACTTGATGATAATGCTAAAAAGAAACTCATGGGGAGTCTTAATGATGTTCTTATTATGGTTAACAATGCCTATGTCCCCGTTGATTTCTATGTTTTGGATGTTGAATAAAATGCTTCTTGTCCTATTACTTTGGGAAGACCTTTTTCTTATAACTGTTGGTGCCATCATTGATATGAAAGAAGGCACCATTAAATATCAACTCCGACTCAAGAAAGGTATAGAACACTTCCATAAGAAGAGAGGGAAGATTTCTTTTGCTTCTCCTATGAAAACAAAATTTGGTCTTAATGCTTCTTCATTTGAGAACACTTGATTCTTTCTTTACTTCTTATGCCTAACTTAAAGGCGTTAAAGAAAAGTACTTATTGGGAGATAACCCAAAAGTTTTAGACGAGTCTTGGAAGTTATTACTTCAGTAATAACCTCTCCTTATCCTTTTTATTTGGTTTTTGTGCCAAGAATAACCTCTAATGAGAGAGAAGTAATGATTGGGAAAGTTGCTGTCCCGAAAAAGATTTATGTGCTTCACCGTAAAAATTCGTGTAAAATCTCTTAATGTCTTTTTGAGGCGTGAATTTTTGTGCTTCTTCCCCCGGTTGTTATATAACTTTATTTAGTTCAACACTTTTTGATTTGAGCAACAGAAGGTCTTCGAAAAAATTCGTCTTTACCTGCTGGTCTGTTTTGACAGATTTCTGTCATTTTCTGCATTTGCTTCTTGTTGGTTCCTTTTTGAGTTCTTTTGGGGAATTGAGATTTTTGAGGGAAGTGCTACAGTATCTAGTGTTCTAATGGAAGTTTATATGGTGTTAGAACTGAACCTTAAGACTTATTTATCTTGAGTGCACTAATGTTGCTAATAAAGATTGTGTGAAGTTTTGTATGAAGGAAAAATTTCAGGTTTATGGAAGGAATGAGTAATGAGATGAAGGATGGACTAAATCTCAAGCTTGGGGATGCCACACGTGTCACCCCAAGAAATATCCAAGAAGTACAAGCGTCAAAGCTTGGGGATTCCCAAGGCATCCCCTTCTTCATCAATAAAAATTCTAGGTTTCTTCCAAACGCTTCATTTTTATTGTTTCATGCACATTTGTGTTGTTCTTGGAGCGTCTTCTTTTTCGTTTTTGTTTTGGTTTTTGTTTTCTTTTGTTTGCTTAGTTTTCTGAATAAATTGTTTGGACCCCCTCTTTCATACATTGGTTTGTAAATAGTTTGGTTTGGTTTGGAAAAGAGTAGGAAAGTTCATGCTTATGTGGTCAAAAGAGCTCGTTTTTGACTGTGGCCTATGCTTTGTCATGCCATGCTTGATATTGTTTTGGCTTTATGCTTAGTATTCTTTGTTGTACCATGACTTTTTATAAACAATTGAGATTGCTTAATGTGCCTTGGATGAATCATACGTTGTTTTAGCATATTAAAGCATAGTATAGTGGTATTCTCCTTTGATGCTTTATTTGGGTTGACTTGGCGCATGCTCACACCATGTTATGACTATCTCAAGTCACCATAGCCTTTATGATCCTTTAGTTTTCAACTTGTAGTATCACTTTATGGTTTGATCAATGATGTTTTGTTGCTCTGCATGATTATGGCCATTATTTCTCTCTTAGTTTATCGCTCCCAGTCTTTTGCTAGCCTCCACAACAAAGTATGAGTTCCACTCATGCATCCAACTCCCTAAACCAAGTTATTCCAAAGAGTCCACCATACCTACCTATTAGCTTATGCTATTCCAAGTATATTCATGCTTTTGTTTACCTTCCAAATTAAACTTGTTATGAGAAAACTAGTGATTAAAGCTCTCACGAACTTGATGGCACACTTTACTTTACTTGCCCTTAATAAACTTGAACCATTGTGTCTTCTATGTTGTATATGCTTGCACTTATTTGTTGGGAATTAGCAGAACCATGCTTTCATGGGGAACGCTTTCAACATTGCACTTGGTACTTGTACCTAGTTGATATCATGCTCTTTTGTATATGGATGTCATCGGTGTGAAATGAAAGGGAAGCTTGTAAGTCCATGGAGTTATGTATATGTGTTAGAAACGCTGGTCATTGGTCTAATCCATGCTGACATGGTGGAAACCTGCATCGTAACCATAATGAGCTATCTATGAAGCATTCTTCTTATAAAAAAAGAGTCCTATATTGAGAAAAAAATAGAAAAGAGAAAAAAAAAGATATTATGAAAAGAGGAAAGAGAGAAAAGCACCATATTCCCATGGTAAATAAGAAGATTGTTGAGATGCTCGTTGTCTGCTTGCCTTGTCATTTTGATATGGGTATTCTTCCGTATCATCGGGCAAGGGGTACCCTGTTGGCGGTTCTCTATGATACACATGTACTTACAATGACAAGAACTTACCGGTGACTAAACTTGACTAGCATGAGGAGCGGCCCTCGTATACAAGGGACATGAGATTTCTAACTTATACTTCGTCAAGCATGTACACCATAGTTTGTTCACTTTAACCTTAATCACTTCAAAATGCTTATGATAGGAGCAATGAGAGCTGAAAGCTATAAGTACCATAATTTTTGGAAGCTCTTTATGAGACTTGAATCCCTACTTCCTTCTATGAAGGCCTTTCTTCCACCATTACATTGAGTCTCCACATTCTATCTTTATCCACTTACTTTGAGAGCATAGTGGCCATTCTTAGTTCTATGTGCATTGTCCCAAGACTAGTTGATTGATGCATAACTTGATATTGCTTGTTTTAAACTATTTGCATCTAGTCACTCTTATGAACTTTGAAGGTGTCCTATGCATTTATGTTTTTCTACTCTATGAGGGACAAGCTGAATGCTATTATGCTATGTTTTCTTTATGAGAAACAAACAAACGTCTTGCAAAGCATTGTTATTCATGAATCTTTTGTTTGTGCCTTTTCATGTTGCATCATAGTTTCTTTGCCTATTGCTAGAACTTTGTCTTTCATGTTATGATTGAAGTACTATGATCCCAGCTTTGAATGTTTTACAAATACTTTGATCAAGTCTTTGATGGTGCATGTCACCTCAAAAATTATTCTTTCTTTTTATCACTTACCTACTCGAGGACGAGCAGGAGTTAAGCTTGGGGATGTTGATACATTGCAAATGTATCTATAATTTTTGATGTTCCATGCTTGGTTTTATCCACTTTCTTGTGTTTTGCCCACACTTTGGAGTACTTTTCATATGATTTCTTGGACTAACCTATTAACAAGAGCCACAGTGCCAGCTGCCTGTTTTCTGTTGTTTTTGGTTCCAGGAAAGTCAGAAAATGAATATTCTCGGAATTGGACGGGACAAAAGCCAAAGTGCCTATTTTTTCGAAAGTCATCAGATGCCAGAATATGAGACGGAGAGGGGCTAGAGGCCGGCCACACCACCTGGCCGTGCGGCCAGGCTTGGCCCACGCCAGGGGGTGGTGTGGTGGCCCCTGGCACCCCCTCGGCCTCCCCTTCCTCCTATAAGATGCCCTCGGGACGTAAACCCTAAGTACCCGATCAAAAATCCACGAAAGAGTCTATAGCCGCCGTCATCTCCATCCCTAGATTGGGAGGGATCTGAAGCTCTTCCCGACACCACGGAGAGAATTCACCCTGGAGGCCTTCTTCATCACCATGCAAGCCTCCGGTGTGATGCGTGAGTAGTTCATCCTTGGACTACGGATCCTTGTAGTAGCTAGATGGCTGGTTCTCCTCCTTTGTGCTTTCATGTTTAGATCTTGTGAGCTCCGTTCATGATCAAGATCATCTATTTGTAATTCTGCATGTTGTGTTTGCGGGGATCCGATGGATATTGAGATGCTATTTCAGATTGATTATTGATTCTATCATGTCTTTGTTATTTGTGATCTTGCATGCTTTCCGTTGTTAGTAGCTATCTTGGCCAAGTAGATGCTAGCAACTCCAAGAGTTAGTATTTATGCTTGATAGTGGGTTCATGCCTCCGTAACTGGGAAGTGACAGAAATCTCTAAGGTACTAGATGTGTTGTTGCTACTAGGGAGAAAACAACAATCCTTTGTTAATAGAACAATCGTATTGTTTACTTTACACATAGTTCGTAAAGCAATAATCTGTTGCTTGCAACTTAATACTAGAGGGGGTTCGGATGATAACCTGAAGGTGGATTATTAGTCATAGATGCAGTTGGATGGTGATTTATGTATAATATTGTAATGCCCAATCAAGTCTCAAAGGAGTCAAGATGATTAGTATATGCATGTATTGCTTTCTCGATGTTTGTCAATTGCCCCGCTTTAATTTTTTCACCCAGCATGTTATCTATCTAAGGAGAGCCACCTCTAGTGAACTATGGATCCCGGTCCTTTTCTTTACATACAATCTATAAACTGTTTACTGTTTTTGTGTTTACTTTCTGCAAACTTTTACTTATTTCCATTTGATACGTTTAATCCTTTGTTTTCCGCAAAACACGGTGAGATTGACAACCTCATCGCAAGTTGGGGACAAAGTTCTGTGGTTGTGTTGTGCAGGTCTCCATGTTGCTACTAGCACCGGTAGTGCGCCCTGCCAAGGCTCAGCTAGCAAAACCTTTGGGGTGTTTCCTTGCTCCTACTGGTTCGATTAAACCTTGGTTTCATACTGAGGGAAACTTGCTGCTGTGCTCATCATAGCTTCCTCTTGGGGTTCCCAACGAGCTCTACATCAACCACGCTCCAGCATTTTTCTGGCATGATACACAGAGCCATCAGCAACACGCGCCATATATTAGGGCTTCTTCGAATTATGGTTTATATCCCTAACCCGTCAAACCATGCCTACCTAACCTCCTCGCTTGGCCACTTCGACCCATCCGATTTTCCCCTTTTGTAGAAACTATGTAACCTAGAGACGAAGAAAAGGAAATGGCGCTTGAGGATATGATCAACGAGGGAGGACATATCAATAACGATGTCACCTCGCTATATCCGAACAACTCTGGTGAGGGAGATCTGGGTTTCGACCGAACAGATGGCTCCGATGAGGGAGAAGCTGACGAGGGAGAAGCTAGTGAGGGAGAAGCCGACGAGGGGCATATATATTAATTAATTAAGCCTCTATTGTCTATATACATATATATTAACGCTCTTTCTTATTTTAGCCCTCTGGTTCGAGCAAATCTTCTGCAAAGAATAAACGAGGCCCAGACAAAAAGTTGGGAGACCATGAAAGGTACAGGATCAAAGAAGTCGCTCTAGACGGCGAACCGAAGGCTCCCATTGATGCTGGAAATAAATTTATAAGGCAATGCGGACTTATTGTTAGGGACTACATCCCGATCACTGTTAGAGAATGGAATAGGTCGTCAAAGGATCCGGAGTCTCTATATGTCAGTGACTTAGCCAAAGACACTCTTTGGAAAAAGCTCGTGATTAATTTCACCCTACCGACGTTAGAGGTGGATCCAGATGACTACGATGCAGATGAGGAGATTCCAACTCAGGAGGAACTACATAAACACATGGAGCAAAAAGTCAAGGAGTGGGCTCTTAAGAAGATGGCCTAGCAATTCAACAACTGGAAGAAAAGATTGCACCTTGACTTTGTCGTGAAAGAGAAGACTCCGGATTTCACTGGAGCGTATGAGAAGATAAAAGACTACTGGGCTGATTTTGTGGCGTACAAGACATCGGAGCCAGCTAAGAAAAGGTCTGAAATGAATAAGAAAAATGCTGCTAAAAAGCAGTATCACCATACTATGGGGCAAGGTGGCTACAAGGCTAGCAAGCCTAAGTGGGAGAAACGCAAGTCCGAGCTGATTGCTAAAGGGATCACCCCGGAGCCATACAATTGGATCGAACGGGTAAGGAATTGGTTTTACAGGCATGGGGCACGTTGGACTCAGAAGGGAAGTGCATATATAACAGTAAAGGCTATTGAAGATGGGGAGTTCATTCCCGATAGAGAGAATGACGAGCTCGCACTCGCCCTTGGGAACAAGGAACACAAGGGACGAACACGAGGCACAGAAGGCTCCAAACCATGGAACCTTGGGTTTCCCGACATCCGGAAAAAATATCCCGATAGAAGCCGTCAAAGGAGAAAGGAAAGGGAGGAAATTGAAGTAATGAAGCAGGCAGACCGGATGCGCGACATAGAACAACAATTAAAGTAGCATCAGAATCAACTTGACAAACTTAGCCAGCAAGCTACCGGCCCATCTCAGCGGCACATGTAGACGGAGTTGCCTTTGATGCTACCGACCCATCCACTAATCGAAAAAGCAGCATGGCTTCCATGGAGCTCCCCGGTGATGATGCTGATGATGCACCGACGATGGCTCCTCTTCGCTACCTAGTGGATGATATCATGGAGATGTCACATTGTGAGCTGCATGTGAAAGTTGTCAACATAACCATGAAGGTGGCGGTCGGCTATGCCTTACCATTAGTTGGACCGGTACCAACTTACCATTGTTGTCCGGTTCCATAGGGCTACGCTATTTCCAGGGTGGATGAAGTTATGGACGGATTCGCGCAGCTCAAGCTTGACTACCCTGCAGGTGAAGGGGATGTGACTAAGCTGGGAGAAGCAAAAAAACATGACCATTCTATGGTGAAAGGAACACATCGTGCTTTCAAATCGGATGCCAAGGCCATCCACTCCTCAGAGCACAACTCCATATTCATTGTAGCCTCACCCGTCTCCAGCGCATCAGCCATCTTTGCCGTCGCTGCGACAGGCGTCGTCTCCGCCACCGCATCAGCCATCTCCAGCATGGCCGTCTTCACCGCCGCGTCAGCCGCCTCCAGCACGGTCGTCTTCACACACGCGTCGCCTCCAAAGACGGGCCGTCTTTGCCGCTTCAGCAGCCTCCCAAAAAGTACAAAAGGGTCAGGGCCAAAAGCGAAAGAGTAACCAATCACCGAAGCATCTACCGGAGCCCCTCCCAAAAGTACCAAAGGTTCCTCCCAAGAGAGCTTACGACTATACTGAAGAGGAGAATGCGGTGATCGCAAAGGCCCAAATGCAACAGTGGTTTGATAGCCTCAAGTGCTGAAAGAGCCACAGTACCCCAGCACTAAAGAAGAAAAAGCTAAAGCGCAAAAAATGTTGAAGACCCTTCATTAACCCGAGCCAAGGTTGTCATAAGACTATGACCGCTCTATTGTCAAGTCACATCAGTCAATGGTGTAGTTGAAGAGCACTAGTGCAAGCGGGAATTCAGTTCCCTAGCTCGGTTTATAGAAAAACAAGGAATGCCCCCCACTCAAAGTGATTTCCGATACCATGGTGGAGTCGAGCAAAGCTGCGAATGAGCAGCATGATACAGAAATTATTGCACTGTATGGAGAAGCGACCGCTGCCCAAGGTATGACTATTGCTCAGTACTTAGACCAGTTAGATTTCCCCGTGGCTGAGGAAGCATACAAATACGAGTACGAGAAACCTCTCGTCAGACCTGAGGATGTCAAGTATCTACCAACAAAAATGCGAAGATTGCATAATTGGTACATTAAAGCCACAAAGGAAGGGCAAACTGGATAGTGATCGGAGTTCGAAACGAGCATTACGGGTATGGAGATGCCCAGATACTGATTAAATTTCCTAAACAACATCAGTTTTTCAATCAAGACGCCCTCAACAAATCGATCGTCAGTGCCTACTGTCTGTAAGTATTATTTCTCTAATAATTAAGTCTCTAGTTATCTCACCTTGTTTATATCGCACGTATAATCATACTCACTATATTATGCAGACTGAAGATTCTCGAATGTAGAAGAGGATAGATCTATGACATTGGGTTCATTGACCCATATTGGGTTCATGAACTTACCGTGAAATTAAGTCCCAAGGACACAGGATAAAATTGTAATGGCGTTAAGGTTTCAAAAAACCAAAAGGGAAATATTATTACCTTACAACTTCAAGTGAGTGTTATTGTCTTGTAAACATTCTATTTCGCTTACTCGATGTTAAATGTATAATTGATGAGTTATGCATGCGCAGATTCCATTATATTCTGCTAATCATTCAACCTGACAATGGAGTAGTACAAGTCATGGACTCTAAATGTAAACCCCTTGAGGATTGGGCCCCAATGCAGGATATGCTCCAGCGGTAATTTTAGTCATTATGACACTATATCGGCAACTTTCATTCATTTACTTATATCAAGTTTCATTCATTTTCTTTGCCGGGCAGCGCTTGGAAACGGTTCACCAACAAGGCTAAGGGTGCCTGGAAAGAGAATCTTACATTTAAACCACTAAATATAAGAACTACTAGCTAGATCCGTGCATCTCTTTGATTCTAGTTTCGATACCATTTTTTCGTGAAAACACAAAAGCCTTGCATTTCGATTCATTGATAGGTAAAGAGAGTTCTATACAGACATATACAAAGGCTCAGATGAGCCGGCACCCATACAACTCAACCCACTAGTCCTACGGGGCCGCCGGGATCAGGGCATGGAGGCCACGAGCGCCAGCAGCAGCCCGGGAACGAGCTTCAGATCGAATCGAATAGTAATGAGAAGGGTCCCCATGTTGGGCGAGGCATTGTTGAAGACCACAGCGTTACGTTGTTTCTAGATTCACCATGCCGTCAGCATGATGAGCAAGGACGAACCTTTGCGCATAGCATGGGGGGTAGAAGACGAAGCTTGCAGCCACTAGTCCACGAAGTCCCCTTCTCCATCCGGTGGTAAGATCGTCGACCGAATCCAGGAGAGCACCTCATGCCAAATCGCCTTGGAGAAGGGGCAACCGACCAGAAGGTGGGTCATGGTTTCGTCAGATTGATCACACAGGGGGCGGTGCGGGGGGTGAGGGAGACCCCGTCGCGCCAGTCGCTCAGTCGTCCAACAGCGGTCCTGGCAAGCGAGCCACATGAAGAACTTCACTCTGGGGGGCGCCCAAACTTGCTAGTTCAGCTTCTAGGATCTAGACGTGATAGAGCCCCTGAAAAGGAATTCGTAGCATGACTTGGCGGAGTACTGAGCGTCCGATGTCCAACACCAAAGCAAGGTGTCCGATGTATCTGACAGCCCAAAGTCCCGCACCCGCGTCCAGAGCTGTACATGCTGCCATAGGGCCAGCGGACTCAGCGCGCCTCTAATATCAGTGATCCAGCAGCACTCCACCAGCGCCTCTCTCATGGTCCGCTGCTCCCTAGCGCGCTTGGGGATGAGTGCGAATAGCTCTAGTGCCAGCTCCTCGATGGTCCTCCCATCAAGCCAACGGTCCTGACAGAAAAGCACAGTGTCTCCGTCACCTACCTGCATCTGGGTGGAGGCGTCGAAGACCTATAGCTCTACCTTCGAGAAGCGCATATCAAGCCCGCGCCAGGGTCGCAGCTGGTCAGTGCGCATCCGCCAAATCTAGCGTGTCCGAAGGCTAATCGCCATGCGGCCCAAGTCAAGGATACCTAGGCCGCCATAACACTTCGGTCTGCACACCCTCTCCCAGTTCATGTGACAGTGCCCCCCTTGGCCTTTGTCCGGCCTGCCCAAAGGAAGCCCCGCATGATCTTCTGGATCTACCTCAGCATCTGTTTGTTGAGCCCCAACACCATGATCTGGTGTAGCGGGATCGCCAAGAGCACAGACGAAACAAGGGTCTGGCACCCGGCCTTCGCCATCATAGAGGCTTTCCAGGTTGGCAGCCTATTCGCTATGGTGTTGACGAGGGGCTGTAGGGCCGACGCGGGGAGCCGGCGGAGCGATAATGGAATTCCCAGGTATTTGACAGGGAATGGTGCCAGCTGGCAACCCATCATCGTCGTGGCCTGGAGGGCCAACTCATCTGAGCAAACAATTGGCGACACCGAGCACTTGGCGAAGTTCGTGCGGAGCCCCGATACCTCTCCGAACAGGTCCAGTAGTGCATGCACCATGCGCAATTCTGGCTCATCCGGGTGACAGAAGATCACCACGTCATCTGCATAGAGGGACACGGATGTCACCAGGTCTCGGGTTGCGATGCGTTTCAGCATCCCCAGCTCTAGGGCCCGAGCCAACAACAAATTGAGCATGTTGATGAACAACACGAACAACATCGGCGATAGGGGTCACCCTGTCTCAGGCCCCGTCTGTGCCAGATTGGGAGTCCTGGCTCGCCATTGAGCATCACCCAGGAGCTCGTGGTCGAGAGGAGGATCGCAATCAGCTCTCGTAATCGCGAGCCAAAGCCAACCTCTTGTAACACCTCAAACAGCTGCGCCCAATCAACCGAGTCAAAAGCTTTCACAATGTCTAGCTTCAACATGACTCTTGGCTCCTTCAACCTATGGAGCAGGCATGCCGTCTGCTGAACCAACATGAAGTTATCATGAATGAAGTGTTTTTTGATGAAGGAGCATTGGTCCAGGTCAACTAGGGCTTCCAGTTTCGGAGCTAGCCTCGATGCCAACACCTTAGCTACAAGTTTGGCGAAGATATGGATGAGGCTGATCGGCCTATAGTCCCCCAGCGCAGCCGCATCGCCATGTTTTGGCAGCAGAATGACCAGGGCCTAGTTAAGGCCTTGGAACCCGCGTCTCTTCATGGTGTATAGCTTGGAGAATGCCGCCATGAAGTCCTTCTTCACCACCCCCCAACAGCGCTGGAGGAATTCAGCCGTGAACCTGTCTAGGCCCGGCGCCTTTCCATGAGGCAGTCTTTTCATCGTGTCCTAGAACTCCTCCTCTGAGAAGGGAGTCTCAATCTCCGCTAGATTCCCGGAGGGAGATCCGAGGAAGTCTAGGTCCAGCGAGAACTGGCGTGTCGCAGCCGTGCCCAACAGGCCCTAGAAGTGATCGAAGGAAGCCTTAGCCATGTCCGCATGATCACCAAGGACCGCTCCATCAACCCGTAGGCTACGAATCATGTTCTTTTGTCTACGGTAGGGCGCGTGCTGGTAGGAAAAAGCCATGTTGGCATCCCCTTCCCCCAGCCATCTGATCTTGGCCCGTTGCCTCGCCATGGTCCGCTCCAGTGAAGCAAGCCCCAGGTAGGTTCGTTTCAGCATCGCGCAAAGTACACGTTCATCCGGGGAAAGATATCTAGATTCCATAGCCACATCTAACTGATAGACAATGACACGCGCTGTCATCAGCTGTAGTTTGACGAATCCAACCTTCTTATCTGCCCAACTCATCAGCTGTCGAGCTATATGTTTGAGCTTAGCCACCAGCCGACGGAAGGGGTCTGGGTCCCCGTCAATAACTGTCCAGGCCTCCGACACAACCTCCTCGAAACCTCCCAACCGAAGCCAGAAATGCTCAAACTGGAATCGTCCCCTCCCGGCAGCCACTAGAGTGCAGTCCAAGAGCAAGGGGCAGTGGTCCGATATCACCATCAAGAGGCAGCGCAAGGAGCAGCTATTGAACATCTCCTCCCAGTCAGTAGTGCAGAACATCTTGTCCAGCCTGACCAGGGTGGGGGACTCGCGCTCGTTGGACCATGTGTACCTCCTGCCATGGAGATAAACCTCTTTCAACACAGAGTCGTTGAGGAATCTCCGAAACCGTCCCATCAGGCGATGTTGGAGGTTATCGTTGTTCTTGTCCTCATCGTGGTAGATCATGTTAAAGTCCCCGCACAGTAGCCAGGGGCCAGGGTGGGCTCTCCTAATCTCACGAAGCTCCGAAAGGAAGGTGACCTTGTCAACCACCGCCTGCGGCCCATAGACACAAGTCAGCCACCACGGCGGGTTGCCCATAGCCGTAACCCTGGTCGTCACGCTGCTCACATCCACGTGTGCACTGTCGAGCTGCACCACCCTACTTTTCCATGCTACTATGATACCCCCTAGTGTCATCCGCTGGCAAGCAGAAGTAAGCGTCAAACTCTGCGCCTAGGGTTTCCATTACAATAGCGAGCGATACAATAGCAAGTTTGGTCTCCTGCAAGCACACAATAGAAGCGTTCGTCGTAGCGACGACACTCCGCACACCCACGCGACGCGCACGGTCATTTAGGCCACGCACATTTGACACCAACACCATAGGTTCGTAATCCATCTAAACGATGGTCGCACCCGCTAGCGACCTTGCGGTCAGACTACCACCAAGTGGCCACCCTCCATATCTGCCATAGGAGCGGAGCACCCGCAAATCACCGAGAGTGTCCAGCCGTATAGCTCACCCACAGCCTCAATCATGTCATATGTCAGAGGAGTCTCGAACATTCGGTGAAAGGCCTCCAAGGCCACATCAGAAGGCGCTTCGTCCCCCTCAACGAGTCCCAGTTTCCGCAAGAGATTGCGGATAGCTCTCTGCTCCGAGTTAAGGCCTCCTGGTTGCCGCGCAATCCTGGTACTTCTCCATGGCTGGAAGTTGAGGGCTAACAACCTGCGCTGCACTGGTGGTGCCAGCAGCGGGGCATCTGAACTAAGCTTCGCGGCCGCTAGAAACTCTCCCAGCATCCGCGGGCGAGGCAAAGGCGTCCCGGACAAGCCTGCACCCCCCAGAGACGAAGCGCGTCAGCTAAGGAACTGGATCGGTGGGGAGGCCAAGATAAATGCCGCTGCGCGGGATGGCGTGGGGGTGGCCGCGAGGGGAGGCGTAGGAGGGAGGGATGGCACTATATCGGTCGGCAACACGGTGGCATCAGAGGCCCTAGTCTCCACCTGGGCGTCCATGTCAAACAGCCATCTTGGCATCACGAGCTCCTCCCCCATCTCACTGCGCCTACCGAGCGGTTGTGCCGTGGCGGTAGCAGTAATGTCCCTCGTGAAAGGCACCAGAGAGGATGAGATGGTCTGCGAGCCTGTCTTCAAGGAAGCTTGCGACGCGCACAACCCACGGACCGAACCAGGGGATCCCAGTGAACTAGGAAGCACCGGCCCGCCAGTGACAGCATCCCCACCGAGGGATCCCGCCTCTGACCCCGTCGGTCTGCCATTGGGCCTCACCAGGCCCACCTCGGCTAGAATGGCACGGGTTGGCAGTGGGTCGCTAGGCCCCTGGCTAGAAGTCGCAGCCTCCACCACAACCGGTCTAGCCTAGCCAGTGGGATGGGAAGGACGCGCGGTCCCCATGCCATCTACCTCCTCCTGGGCGCACCACGACATACAAGGGGGTAGGGGAAGTGTCTGGTCCCGCCCCTCCATCGCCCTCCGTCAGCAGCAGCGTGGCTGGCCGTTCGTTCCCGCGTTCGAGCTCCTTCACAGCGGCAGCAAAAGCCGCTTTAGCTTTATGGCTGGCCTTCCTGTGATGCTGCTTTGCCAGCCTCTGCTTCTGTCGCCTGGTCAAAGGTGCGGTCGGCGCGTCCCCTATAGCCGCGCTCCCGTCCAGCCCAACGTGAGAGCGGGAGGGAGCACCCGGAGGGAGCCGTGGTGCTGCCTCAGCCTGGCGCGTAGCGCCTTGGCCAGCCGTCTGTCCCAGGGCAACATCATCCACGACCCGCCCATCTCCCGCGTGACGAGCACGTCCCCTTCGCCCGCATCGCAACGAGGAAGAGGGAGCCCCAACACTTTCCAGTTGGCGGTGCCGGGGCCCACCGTCGTGGCCATCGTGGCTGTCCTGAGGGCGTGGGTCACCGCCGCCAGAGCCCGCCCCCGCGCTGCCCTGCGGCAGCGAGTCCGGCGAGCCCCGCACGTAAGTGTACTGCCACGAGATGGGGTAGCCTGGCGAGGGCCCTCCACCATTGTCGCCACCATCAGCGCCCGGAGGCCACCGTCGGTAGTCAGTGAATGTTGTGACATGGACTAGTAACGAATGGACCAGAGTGGCGATCTGCGGTGGGGTGACCGCGCTAGCCGGCGATGTGTGCTGCTCCGGCGAAGGGGTTGGCCCAGGTTCGATGATGTGGAAATCGACCGCCTTGGGTATCAGCGCAGGATCCAGGCACCACGCCGACAGCCGGAGGGTCTCCATGTCCACGCGGGAGCGGGTTAGCGGATCGAGCCTCTCCACCCACGAGCTCGGAGTGAGAATCGTCTTCGCCGCCGCCATGCTCCAGGCATTGGAAGGGACACCTTCGATCTCCAAGTTTACGTGCACACCTAGGCCGCCTGCCTTCGCGTTTGTCCGGCGCGACCACGGCTTCAACAGCAGCCTGAAGAACGGTGATTATACGTACTGGGCGTGGAGGATACGGTCACGGTCTTCCCCAGCGATGAAGTAGATCAGCAGTCTGCCGCCGCTGTGCCTGTGAACTGAGAACACCTCCGCCGGAATGCCATGGCCCTCCTCAATTGCAGCCACCACCTCGTCAAGTGGGACGTCCGAGCGCTCGTCGACGAACACCCCCACCAGCGCGCTCTACAAGTCGCGCTCAGCATCCTCCACTTTCGTGGTGCGCCCGGTGCCACGCGGTTCCTGGCGGCCATCCCCGCCTGCGCCCTACCGCACCGGCGTGCGAGCACCTATAGCAGCACCAGTGGCACGGTCACCCATCATCGGACCACGGTTCTGGGCAGCCGTCGTCATGCGCAACTCATCCGCATAGGGCGCCTGGCGCTGTACCTGACGAGCTTTGCCACTAGAGGGGCGCTTGCTTGGCGGTTCGTCGCCATCCGCCGGGGGCATGGGCGGTCGCGGGAGGCGGCACTCCCTGGCCATGTGGCCAGCCTGCCCGCACCTCAGGCACACCGGCCCTACGGTGCAGTCCTTGGCCCGGTGGCTGGGCTCATGGCAGAGCAGGCACATGCCCCTATAGGCATCGTACGCGCCAGGTTGTCGGCCAGCACGCGCCACTCTTGCCGCCACCACCTTCTTGCCAGCGCGTCGACCCCGCGCACGCCTGCTACTCGGATCCTCCCAAGGCGCGTCGCTGCCGCCTTCCAGCGAGTCCCTCGAACGGTCCAGCTCATCCACCGCGGCACAGGGTGGCTCCCGGTGGATCTCGGAGCACGGCACGCGGCTGGTCGCCTCCGGCTGCTCCACGACCTGCTTGCCCTTGAGCGCCTCTAGCTCGATGGTGAGCTCCCAGACTCATATTCGCAACCTCCCCGCTAGCGGCTCTCGCGGCTGCGCGGACTGTCCATGTCACCGGACGAGGTGGAGGAAGGGGAGGGGGAGGTGATGGGTATCGGGGAGGTGGGTGTCGTCACTAGGATAGGGGACGGCGGGGGGGGACGTGGTTGTCGGCGCCGGAGTAGCCACCGGCGGCGGGGAGGGGTTAGGGGCCTCTCATGCGCTCGCTCGCTCAATCGTCAAACCAGTTTCGATACCATTATCATGCTTAATTATTATTATTTTGATTGAACTTTGTTCTTGTACAGTGTCTGAGGCAGGCAGCCGGAAATAACTTATGTGATTAATATGTTTGCGAGTTCATTCGTCAGACGACCTGTGAGAAGGGCAGAAATTTAGGACAACTTCAAGCACATAAACAATATTCAGAATTTTGTTTTATTACCATCAAGTGTGTTTAGTTTCATTCATATATGTTGACTCCTTTTAAATTACATCGAACAGTTGCGGGACCATCTTCTAACAAAAGATCGCATACAAGCAATCTAAGAGGAAATTGCGGGATTCTTAGATGCAGAGGTCCTAGATCCAAAAGGAGAATACTATCGAAAGATTATGATAATGTAATAGGGATCATAAAAGACTTTATATTGTATATATGCATAAATGTAATATATTCGATACTTGTTGTGTAATATAATCATGAGATGTTTTATATAATGGTTCCCTTAAGGTAGATGACACTTACCCCAGCACTATGTTGTGAGGAATGCTCGTCATCATAGTAGATGGTGCGGGGTTGATGTTACCGAAAGTGGATTCGCATGGAGGCATGGTGCGGATTTGAGTGAGGAATGCTCCTCATGGAGGCATGGTGCGGATTTGAGAGACATACATACTATGTCTTTCAAATCCGCACCATGCCTCCATGCGAATCCACTTTCGGTATGTATGTCTCTCAAATTCGCACCATGCCTCCATGCGAATCCACTTTCGGTAACATCAACCTCGCACCATCTACTATGAGGACGAGCATTCCTCACAACATAGTGCTGGGGTAAGTGTCACAAAATAAATGTTGCCCAAAACACAAAAAGGAAATAGATAAAGGGGAAACCAAATAAATGAAAATATACAAAAAAAATCTCTGCCGCGGCACAAAAATTGCCCAAAATGCTGTCGCGGCAGAGGCCTATAGATCCCGGTTCGTATTAGGAACTGGGACAAATGCCCCCTGCCAACAGCCAGCGGCCATGTGGACCACCCCTTTATTCCGGTTTGCAGCCCAACCGGGACTATAGGGTTGGGGCTTTAGTCCTGATTGCCCCGTCCCAGTTGGGCAACCAGGACTAAAGCCCCTTACAAACCGGGACAAAAGGCCATGTTTCTACTAGTGGGAGTTGCATCTGTGAAATCCCTGGTGTTGTGTAAACACTCACTGTTATAGTGAAGATTTGTTGGTTGGCGCCCGTGGTTTTTCCCTCTTTTTGTTGGAGAGGGTTTTTCACGTTAAATCTGTGTCTCCTTGCTGTGATTTTGTTTTTGTTCTTCGTTATTTGATTGTCGCAAAACTAACAATATAGAATTGCAATTATGTATCATCCTTCCTTAAAAGACAATAAATCCTGAAAATAACAAATACACAAGCCGGGTGGTGTACGTCATGGGATCTTTGCCTCAATTATCCGCCGCTGGAGATTGGCATAAATCAATCCTACTCGCCCCACAGTGCCATCTTTCCGATCAAAGGGATGGAGGAGTGCCCGATTTGGACATGGAATGGGATCGGAGGCAAGAGGAGAACTGAATTTGTGTCTTATGGTAGAGTTCCTTGGCATCACGGTCCGGCGACCACTTGGATTTCCGTTATACTCCATCCGTACAAAAATATAAGACCTTTTATTTGTGAATCGAATGTATCTAGACGTATTTTTGTGTATAGGTTCGTAGAGGTTCAAAGTAAACTTATATACTAAAAAATGTCTAGATACATTTATTTCATAAAGTTAAAATGTCTTATATTTCTGAACGGAGTGAGTAATAGAAAAAAACTTTAGCGGTAGGTCAGCTAGCAACGCATATGGCAACCTACTGAACCTACATGAAGGAGGGCCATCAGTTTTCAGCTCTGAACCACCACCTAGTGAATTTGCACTAAAATTCTTATTTCGTGAGAAATATGATATCAAGGCAGATCAGTTTTTACAATCAGTTCTACGAAAATGCACCTAAATTTCATTCTACAGTCAGATATCCTAAAGTACATAGGCATTTTCTTAGGGCGAGACTGAAAAAACATAATTGCATAAATAAAAATAGAGCACTCCATGTATGGACAACAACTAACCATCCATGTCCTACGCTTCACGGAAGCATTCCTTTAGGTTTTTATTTCCGCTCCATCCAATGATATTACATCAGAGGATCACATAAACATTCTAGTAAAGCAATTTATGTAGATTTCCTGCTGCCACTTAGAACAACAAGCGCAGTAGTCTACAGTAAACATGTTACTAACTAAGTACTTGGGAAAAAATATTCTAAATTTGAATTCTCGCAGTAACTGTGAGACAATAACAAAAGTAGTATATGAGGAGCTTTAAGATAAAACGAGAAGTCGTTCAGTTAATTCTATGGTCAATGAAGAGATAAAATCCTTGCTCAAGGATCGTCAGTGCTGGATTACTCATGTTAGAAGATCTCTAAATAGTAGTAGTCATTTTATGGCAAAATTTTGCTAGAGTTAATAAATCGTACGGCAGTTTGGCTAGGCTCAGGTTCTGATGGTCTAGTAGAAACTTGTCATGATATTGTAACAACTTCTATGCCTGAGTAATGCAATTATTCCCCCGCAAAAAAAAGATAAACGAGAAAATACTCACCAATTATACTTTCTACACCTTTTGTTTGCACCATGGTCCAGAATCAACAGTGACAACAAGAACTACTTCCTCTGTTTCAAAATATAAGATGTTTTAGCTTTGTGAAAAGAGTGTATGTAGATCTCCTTAGTGTGTAGGTTTACTCCAAACATAGATGAATCTACATACTAAAAGGAATCTACATACACTTTATTCACAAAGCTAAAATATCTTATATTTTAAAAGCGGAGGGAGTACCTGGAAACTTCTGAACTGAAACGCGACAACAAACCTTAATAAATAATTTGACGGAGCCAAATGTATACTAGCTCCCAGCAAAGAGTTATGTGAGTCTTTCCATTGTCCGGCTTCATAATATGTCTGGGAAAGGTATATGTGCGTAGTAGCATTTGTATTGTAGAAGAACTTCGGCAAGCAATTTTGGCATATTTTAATTGCTTGTTGAAAAAGACCTTTAGGTCCGAGAAAAAAAAACATTTAGGAGAATATATAGTAGTACAGTATGAGCCTAATTGATCCATACCTCATAACAGAAGTTGACGTTATATATTGACATCCGAAAATGATTGATGCTACACGTAAGGACGAGTTTTACAAAAATCTGAGTGGGTGGAAATCACAACGTGATCCTTTCTTCAGCTAGGTCTCAAATTTCAGCCAACCAATTCAGCCCACGATTGGTCCATAAGCTTTCGTTAGGTAAAGGTTTACTGTCTGAAAATAGAAACGTAAGCGATGGTGTCAAGAAATGTTAGCCGCGGACATTTGGGTCGTTCGCTGGGCGCGGCCGATCGCGTTTCAATCTGACCGCGGGCCGACCTAAACGGATAAAATAGACCATTTCAGTCACGTTTTTGGGTCGACCCCCTAATCTTTCCTTAGGTCTTAGGTTTATTATCCAAAATAGAATATGGTCTTCCAAGCATGCACATCACATGCCTACTTCCTCCGTTTCAAAATATAAGACGTTTTAGATATGTAAAATGAGTGTATCTAGACTCTTTTAGTATATATGTTTATTTAGATTTAGAGTGAACCCTACACACTAACCCCCCCCCCCCCACCCCACCCACCCCCCCCCCCCCCAGACCACCACCACCACCACCACCTCCCCACCCCCCCACCCCCCGGGGGGCCCAGCCTTCACTCGAAAAATCCTAGACTCCTGCCCCCACTCAGGTAAAAATATATGGAGTAGTACTCGAAAGATAGGATTATAGAGATGGATCGTATCCACTGATTGTAGCGATCGATCTCCCCTCCTGTACCGGTTATCGCAAGGACCTTTTCTACTTGCCATATAAACACGTACCCGGCAACTCTAGTTCCCGCCTAAAAACCATCGCAGCCGATACACTTGATCAATAAGCTCTTGCCACCTGCCCCCATGGCCAACTTGAACCGTGCCGGTGCGTCCCCGACCACACCCCTGCCGCTGGACGCCGACGAGTTCCGGCGGCAGGGCCGTCAGGTCGTGGACTTCATCGCGGACTACTACGACCGTATCCACGAGTACCCCGTCCGCCCCGCCTTCTCTCCCGGGTTCTTATCGCGGCAGCTCCCCGACCTCCCGCCGTCGTGGCCGGAGCCCGACGCGTTCTCGGCCGCCCTGCGCGACGTGCGCGACATCATCCTCCCCGGCGTCACCCACTGGCAGAGCCCCCGCCACTTCGCCCACTTCGCCGCCACAGCGAGCAATGTGGGAGCGCTGGGAGAGGCTCTAGCCGCCGGCCTCAACATCAACCCGTTCACGTGGGCCGCCTCGCCGGCCTCCACGGAGCTCGAGGTCGTCGTCACGGACTGGCTCGGCAAGGCGCTCCACCTCCCGGAGAAGCTGCTCTTCTGCGGCGGCGGCGGCGGCACGCTGCTGGGGACGTCGTGCGAGGCCATGCTGTGCACCCTAGTCGCCGCGAGGGACAAGAAGATTGCGGTAGTAGGCGAGGACAGGATGGGCGACCTCGTCGTCTACTGCTCCGACCAGACCCACTTCTCGTTCAAGAAGGCCGCGCACGTGGCCGGCATCCGTCGGGCGAACTGCCGGGAGATCCCCACGCGCCGCGAGAGCGGCTTCGCGCTCTCTCCTGCTGCACTGGAGGCCGCCGTGCGCGCCGACGAGGCGGCCGGGAGGGTCCCGCTGTTCCTGTGCGCGACGGTGGGCACCACGCCGACGGCGGCGGTCGACCCGCTCCGCGAGCTGTGCGCCGCCGTGGCGGGGCACGGCGTGTGGGTGCACGTGGACGCGGCGTACGCCGGCGCCGCCTGCGTGTGCCCGGAGTTCGCCCACCTCGCGGCCAGCGCCGAGGCCGCGGACTCGTTCAGCACGAACCCGCACAAGTGGCTGCTCGCCAACATGGACTGCTGCGCTCTGTGGGTGCGTCGCCCCGCGGCGCTCGTTGCGGCGCTCGGCACCGACGACGGCGTGATCCTCAAGGACGCGCAGTCCAGCGGCCACGAGCTCGCCGTGGACTACAAGGACTGGCAGGTGGCGCTGAGCCGCCGGTTCCGCGCGCTGAAGCTGTGGCTCGTCCTCCGCTGCCACGGCGTGGAGGGCCTCCGCGGCTTCGTGCGCGGCCACGTGCGCATGGCCGCCGCCTTCGAGGGCATGGTGCGCGCCGACCCGCGGTTCGAGGTGCCCGTGCCGGGGAGGTTCGCGCTCGTGTGCTTCCGCCTCCGCCCCGCCATCCACGGGGACGACGGCACGGACAATGCCACCAACGAGCTCAACACGAGGCTGCTGGAAGCGGTGAACGCGACGGGGCGCGCGTACATGAGCTGCGCGGTGGTGGGAGGCATGTACGTCCTGCGGTGCGCCATCGGGAACTCGCTGACGGAGGAGCGGCACGTCCGGGAGGCGTGGAGCGTCGTGCAGGAGCAGGCCGCCGCCGTATTGATGCCGGTGGCCGCCGGCGCAGCTGCAGCTGACACTGCTCGTTCGAACGAGCACACGGACGAAGTTGAGGACGCCCGTTGCACAGAGACCACCGTGCATGAAAAATGCCGCCTCTTCCTTCAAAAAAAAAGAAAAATGCCGCCTCTCAGTGACGACGCAAGCTGTACGTGCGCCACGTGATTCGCTACTGCGGGTGAACCGGATTTTCTACTGATAAGGTACCAGTAAGCTTGCACGTGCACGCACGTAGTGCTAACTAGTCCTACTGGAAGTATCATAAAGAAAGATTACGTACGCATTTATTTCAAAAATCGACGCAAGATCACAATTAATGAAGAGAGAGATGTTAGTAGTATCATAATATGATACCGTATCATAGCACATGAAACTAGATAATTTAATGACCAATACATCTCATACACACAATTGCATTGAGATTGTAGAAAAAATTAAATATAATGGTACTATGATACTACTAGATGATACTAACCACTAGAGAGATAGTATCATACCTAGTATCATATGATACTAGTAATATGATACTTCCACTATGACCAGCATAATCATCGTTTGTGTTTAATATAAATCTAAAATAAAAAATAGGTACCTCTTTTTGCACTCCCGTTTTTCTATGCATGCAATCCATATATACATCGCAAATTATCATACGTTGTTTGAAAGGCAAATAGTTTGCTGCCCAGCCCCGGTAGATGTTGTACATCATGTGCCTTTGAGATACGTGCTAAAACAGCTTAACAAGAATAGTTTATTAACCCATCACTGATAAAGGTGACACATAACAGCAGGCAGATGGTAACGAGTATGGAGTATGTGTATGTGTCCTGTACCAGGAGCTTGTCATGTTCTCTGTTATGTGTATGTGTATGCGTCTCGGATTCTGCATGCATGCGACAAGTCAGCGACGACCTGACTATGGTACTCTGTGCCACTCCCACCTGCGCTAGTTTACTTGCTAACACAGCGTTACCATGGCTCGTACCTCCTCCGTTTTAAAATATAAGATGTTCTACTTTTGTACCTCCTCCGTTTTAAAATATAAGATGTTCTACTTTTGTGAAAAGAGTGTATCAAGACTTATTTTAGTGTGTAGATTTAAGTAGGTTTAAAGTGAACCTATACAATAAAAGACTCTAGATACAGTTCTTTCACAAACTAAAAACATCTTATATTTTGAAACAGAGCCTGGGCACCCGAGATTTATCACGGGTATGCAGTTCACCTGGATAAGGAAGTACAACCTTCGTTCCATAATAGTATAAATCTTTTTAGAAACTACTTTAGCTTCCTAAAAGGCTTATATTGTATATCAGAGTAGTAATAATCAAGAACTAACCAACGTAAAAAAAGAGATGGTTTGTGTGATGCTCCCTACGTAGCAACAACTAGCAGGCTAGCTTGCTGGTTCACAGGGCAACGGCTACACAAGTTAATATACAGCCAAGGGTACTCCCGAGTAAGCACTAATCATGTGTTCACACTTCACAAGCACATGGTTTTGTTACATGCTTATAGTAGCTACCGTTGTCTAGTCCCGTTAATTTTTTTAAGCAGTGAAGAGGTAGTCAAAAGATTCCAAACTCACATCCCGATGAAAGGGACCCATAGATAAATGAATGGATTCACACTTAGGCACATGTAGCTTACACAAGCTTTCATGCTCTGCACACATGCAACGTCACACGAGAGGGTGCATGCAGACTGACAAGGCCCCGCAGTCCAAGCACACTCTAATCACCGATTAGTACCACATCGCCAGTAACACAGCAAATGACAGCCAGATGACCATGCGGATCTCAACACGAATCGTACGGTGTTGGCTAGGGGGAGCAGCTATCCCCCTTGGCAGCAAATCCACACTCTGTTTGAAAATGTCTCAATGCTTTCCTAAACTAAATGGACAAATGATTACCACGTGCATATGCCTCTGGTAATTACACATAAATCTAGAACACCCGAACCACAGAAAATAGGTGGTACTAAAGCAATAGTGAAATTATACTTCAAAATCCAGACAATGATATGGGATAAAAAAACACTTTTTTTCCAAGCTCAAGTATCAAGGGAAACACAAATTGTAACGGTAGTTGGACTTGCAATTAAGAATTAATAGACATCGCTTGGGCCACACATCTACTTGCAATTAAGAATGAATTAGACAGCACCTAGGCCAAGCAGCTCAAACTGCTATTTGAACTCTACCAAACACTAATATGCAATTTTAATAATTGTCAATATTTCCTACAAACTGGAACGTTACATCATTGTCAATGATCTAGCGAGAAAATTATTAGGCTATTCTTTTTCCAAGAAAACACAAAGAAGTTTTTGCGTTTCATTTGACTGAATAGATAGGAGTTTCATTCGCAAAAAAAGAGAATAGATAGGAGTTTAATTACATGCCTTTAGGAGGCTTTCACAAAGAAACAAAACAAATACTCCCTCCGTCCAAAAAAATGTCTCTGATTTGTATAAATTTGTATGTATCAAAAGATTAACTATCCGTAGGCGCTTTGAGCGCTCACAAAGCTTTATTTTATTTCAGGATGAAATCAGAGCTGTAGCCCAAGGATAAATGCAATCAGTAAAGTAGAGTACAAAGTAAATCCGAAATCTTAAAATTAGATGCGTATCATCTGGTGACTTGGGTGTAATACTTGCTCATAATATAGTGATCTGAGGGAGAATATAAAGAAAGTACTTTTACATCATTGTTGTTATTTAAAATTGTAGAAAATATATGTATAGAATCATGCACACTTAAGATTTGAGGCATCAGATTCTTGCAAAAATAGTTAAAATAAGTAAGAAAAACTATATCGAGATGCACGGAAGATGGAACTATATATCTTGAAACAATTAGTTTCAGGAGTAACAATTTGAGTGTCTGAACATGTATGCCTATTTCAGATTTGCATACTACAGTCAGCCCATATGGTTATCCCTCTTAATGTATGTGTTCTTTGAGGGAAAGATGAACTTCGAGTCCATGGTAAAGCTCAATGCAGTCAATATAAACCTAGTTGTTTGACCAAGTATAAAAGCGTTGGCTTTTTTGTGAGGTCGTGAGGTGGATACTGTTCTGTTTTTTGAAACCAAATCTATTTGGGACATAATTCTGAACACAATGATTTTTGAAACCAAGAGTTATGCAATACCTAGCTGACTGTTCAATTCAACAGAAAATGGTTTGGGAAGAGAACTCTAGCAGAAAATGGACAAAAACATACCACAATATTTTGTAACCAGCGCATTTTTTTGAGAATATATTGCTATAATGAATAATTGGAAGCCAATATATGGTATTGAAAATTACCTTGCATTGGAATAATTTCCTAAGAGTCATCATATATATGCCATAGAACACTGATCGCCATTGCTCACTTGTATTGTCCTACCATCACAAAAATGAACAACAATACGTATTAATCCTCATGCTGCACAAACACAGATTGTAGTGCTCAAGAATAAATCTTAAGCTACAAAACAAGAGTTGCAACAATCCAACATATTCAAATATCCTCTGTGCTAATTTCAATTTCGCACTACCACAAACATATTAAATAAATATAAACAAATAGATCCAGAAAGCTGGTCCATGTAGTATTAAGTATATCCGAACTTATTATTGCTTCCAAAGTTTAAACGACATGGAAAAGGAACTTGCGAAGCTTAAATTTGTTTACCGTCTAATAGCAAGAATATTTAATTAATATAAAAAATCAGATACATACTTACAATACATCAGGGCAGTTCTGTATACAATTTGGTGTTTCCAAGCGTCTTGCACCTTAGTACCAGCCTTTAATTTCTTGCATGATTAGACGCAGGAAGACATCCACAAAATCCTCATCACCAGAAACATAATCAACACAACAGGAACTAACGTTGTGCTGTTCGACAAACTTCAGAGTATGTTTATCAGCTTTCTGAAACTCACGTCCTGCCAACATAAAAAGATTGGACCTCTTTGCATTCTATATAGAAAAGGTCACAAGTTGAGCTGTAGCAATTAAGTACAACAAATGATAGCAAAAGATATATGCATGTCAATGATTTGGCCTCTCGCATACAAGTAATCCAACTGAAAAGCAGTTAAAACCCAAATAATTGATACTCATACTCACATTCCTATAAAACTATTGATAATGCCCTGATTAAACAATTTATTAAGAACTGGTTTATTTTTTGATAAAGCCCTGATTTAAAAAATAACCAACCTGGTGAAGATTTACAGTGATCTAATAGTGCTACTAATATACATACTGCATACTCTGGTAACTGAATTCTTTGTTCCTCGTCGCTCCACCTACAACCCACGCCCAATCAGCACATGATAGTATGTATGATCTGGCAAATGCAATTGCCGACACCAGATGCACCATCAGTGTCGCTGAGGCTGCTGAAGACAATCCAATCAACCAACGTTTGATAACAAACCAGTGCCTTTAGCATAAGTAAGCAAATCAACATCTAGAGACTTTTCTTAATATAAGATTCTCCATTCTAGAATAAAATGTCAGTTTCTCTGGATATTTTATAAGGGAGGACATCTACATATTCAGTCTCCTAAACATTTTGCATAATCTACACGTAACAGTACTCATGCAAAACTTAACTTAGTGGGATACGAATAATGGATGCTGAGTCAGGGTTAAATAGTAGCACACATACATCCAAGATGGCAGAAAAAATTCAGTTCAGGTTCATTCTTTCCCAAAGCCTTTCCTTGCACAATTAGACAAAAAAGAAGGAAGAAATACATGCTAAATTGAGAATCAAAGATACATGAGTTTGGTTGTCAGAATTATGACAATACACATAAAACAGAGAACAAGAATTACATGCATGTAAATTAAGATATTGGAACCAGACGGGGAGCAATTTCGCATTGCTAATGTCCACTAACCAGGACGGTGTTCTGTAGGCCTGTACGTTGGGACGATGTTGTCCTGCTGATCGTGACGACTGACGACTGACGACGGGATCGAGGCGGCTGTCCTGCTGGTCACGCGACCGCAGGGCAGAGAGGGTCGACTTGTTTGCGGCTTCTGCGGCAAGATCACGCCAACTGCCTTGCTGGCCACGCGATTGAAGGGGAGAGAAGGCCGGGGTGTAGGATGGCGTGCGGCAAGCCGGCAATGACGGAGAGGGAGAAGCGCATGATGGCCGGGAGGGAAAACGCCGACGGCTTGCGACATGGGCAGGGCGGCGGGATCCTCGCGTCAGGCAATGGAGGAGTGTTAGGAAGGCAAGGAGACCTGGGAATCACATGGGAAGCCGAGCCGACAGTACGAACGACTAGCCCATAGCCACGCAGACACCCCAAGTGCAGTTAGATTGGTTCTGTAGGCCTGTACGTTGGGACGATGTTGTCCTGCTGATCGTGACGACTGACGACTGACGACGGGATCGAGGCGGCTGTCCTGCTGGTCACGCGACCGCAGGGCAGAGAGGGTCGACTTGTTTGCGGCTTCTGCGGCAAGATCACGCCAACTGCCTTGCTGGCCACGCGATTGAAGGGGAGAGAAGGCCGGGGTGTAGGATGGCGTGCAGCAAGCCGGCAATGACGGAGAGGGAGAAGCGCATGATGGCCGGGAGGGAAAACGCCGACGGCTTGCGACATGGGCAGGGCGGCGGGATCCTCGCGTCCGCAATGGAGGAGTGTTAGGAAGGCAAGGAGACACAGGAATCACATGGGAAGCCGAGCCGACAGTACGAACGACTAGCCCATAGCCACGCAGACACCCCAAGTGCAGTTAGATTGGTTCTGTAGGCCTGTACGTTGGGACGATGTTGTCCTGCTGATCGTGACGACTGACGACTGACGACGGGATCGAGGCGGCTGTCCTGCTGGTCACGCGACCGCGGGGCAGAGAGGGTCGACTTGTTTGCGGCTTCGCGGCAAGATCACGCCAACCGCCTTGCTGGCCACGCGATTGAAGGAGAGAAGGCCGGGTGTAGGATGGCGTCGCAAGCCGGCAATGACGGAGAGGAGAAGCGCATGATGGCGGGAGGGAAAACGCCGACGGCTTGCGACATGGGCAGGGCGGGATCCTCTTGTCGCAATGGAGGAGTGTTAGGAAGGCAAGGAGACAGGAATCACATGGGAAGCCGAGCCGACAGTACGAACGACTAGCCCATAGCCACGCAGACACCCCAAGTGCAGTTAGATTGGTTCTGTAGGCCTGTACGTTGGGACGATGTTGTCCTGCTGATCGTGACGACTGACGACTGACGACGGGATCGAGGCGGCTGTCCTGCTGGTCACGCGACCGCAGGGCAGAGAGGGTCGACTTGTTTGCGGCTTCTGCGGCAAGATCACGCCAACTGCCTTGCTGGCCACGCGATTGAAGGGGAGAGAAGGCCGGGGTGTAGGATGGCGTGCGGCAAGCCGGCATTGACGGAGAGGGAGAAGCGCATGATGGCGGGAGGAAAACGCCGACGGCTTGCGACATGGGCAGGGCGGGATCCTCGCGTCGAGCAATGGAGGAGTGTTAGGAAGGCAAGGAGACAGGAATCACATGGGAAGCCGAGCCGACAAGATTTAACGACCAGCCCATAGCCACGCACACCCCAAGTGCGTTAGATTGGTTATGTAGGCTCGTACGTTGGGGACGATGTTGTCCTGCTGATCGTGACGACCGACGCATCGACGACGGGATCGGCGGCTGTCCTGCTGGTCACGCGACGCAGGCGTAGAGGGTCGACTTGTTTGCGGCTTCTGCGGCAAGATCACGCCAACTGCCTTGCTGGCCACGCGATTGAAGGGGAGAGAAGGCCGGGGTGTAGGATGGCGTGCGGCAAGCCGGCAATGACGGAGAGGGAGAAGCGCATGATGGCCGGGAGGGAAAACGCCGACGGCTTGCGACATGGGCAGGGCGGCGGGATCCTCTTGTCAGGCAATGGAGGAGTGTTAGGAAGGCAAGGAGACCTGGGAATCACATGGGAAGCCGAGCCGACAGTACGAACGACTAGCCCATAGCCACGCAGACACCCCAAGTGCAGTTAGAATTGTTCTGTAGGCCTGTACGTTGGGACGATGTTGTCCTGCTGATCGTGACGACTGACGACTGACGACGGGATCGAGGCGGCTGTCCTGCTGGTCACGCGACCGCAGGGCAGAGAGGGTCGACTTGTTTGCGGCTTCTGCGGCAAGATCACGCCAACTGCCTTGCTGGCCACGCGATTGAAGGGGAGAGAAGGCCGGGGTGTAGGATGGCGTGCGGCAAGCCGGCAATGACGGAGAGGGAGAAGCGCATGATGGCCGGGAGGGAAAACGCCGACGGCTTGCGACATGGGCAGGGCGGCGGGATCCTCTTGTCAGGCAATGGAGGAGTGTTAGGAAGGCAAGGAGACCTGGGAATCACATGGGAAGCCGAGCCGACAGTACGAACGACTAGCCCATAGCCACGCAGACACCCCAAGTGCAGTTAGATTGGTTGTGTGGACGCGTACGTAGGCGTAGATCAGCGGCGGAAGCCAATGCAGTGCTTGGGCGTGCAGCGTGGTGGCGTGGGAAGCTGGTGGCGCAATCAGGAAAGCATCACGGCACCGAGGTTGCAGATGGAAGCAAGGAGATGGAGAGGGTGAATAATAAGGTGAGTAATTAGCAGGGCAATCAATTTAGATAGGAGCCGGTAATGGGGCGGGGATTTTTCATCTGCTGGCCAATCAATTCGTATCGGAGCCGTCAAGGTAAATTGCTAAGTGCATACAAGACACCAATTGGCCTAATGCTAGCTGTTGGATTGACTTTTGTGGGCCTAATCATACGGTGGTAATAGCTCCATGTATATCTTATGGGGTGCGTTTAGAAAAAATAATGTTTGCTCTTTTATTAGTAGTAGAGATATACCGGAGTGCCACACAGCGATGACGTTAGTACTCACCAAATTTTTAAAAAAGTAAAATTTGTCAAACTTATGAAACATTTTGTACTATTCACGCAAAAGTTTTAATATTTCAGTTAAGTTTCAGTCCGATTTCAATTTTATGTTACTTAGTGATGTCAGCATGACGTCACCCATGTGCTGACCGAAAAAATAGTTGACACCAATCTAAATAAAAATAGACGGTGGATAGGAGAACAACACGTATAGCCAACTATAAAAAAAAATTCATATTGCAGGCCTCTTTGTAGAAAAATGTATGAATGTATCCAATGCACTTGGAGTTCTCGTGCAGCCCGGTGCACCAAACGCTCAAACCACATGTCTGCCACACCCCCGAGGCCTGAGGCTACCGGAGGCGGATAGACCGTCGGCGTCGCCGATGGGAGTAGCAAACCCTAGATGAGTTTGAGCGCCGCCTCCACAATCGCCTTTCCCAAGGTACCGGTTCGGTTTTTTGTCATTTTTGTTCGTTTGCATAATAACCTTGGGTGCACAAAACTATAAGCCTCAACATTCTTGACGAAATTGTAATCAAAGTCATCATTGTTGCGCCATCATATCTCCCACGGTAACGGACAACATCGAGAAATTCATCCGCTTAATTACCTAAAGACATGTAAATGACAATTTACCTCATGGAACTGCATAAAAGAAATATTGGCAATAGCGCAAAGCATATCAACATGGGCAACATCAACATTGCCAAACCATGTGCCAATATTGCTCACAAAGCTCGAATTATCGCTAGAGCATACTAGGTCCCCTCATGAACCTTGCTGTGTCCTTTTCTCGGTCTTCTTCATCCTAAAGAAATATAACTCATCCACAAATTATTTTGTGACTTCTATTTTGGGAAAACAATTTTTTTGCATTTGGGGTTAGATTAAAAAAATAGTGTAAAACCCCAAAACTGGTAAACTTCAAAGTTACTAAGATATCTTTTGGACCTATCACCGTCGTGAAGGGTGCAAGATCATGTTGATTTCTCATTCAAAAAGGCCCACTACATACTCGATATCTATGATATATTTGGTGACGAAGAAACTTAATCTTCTTCACGATGACCTTCCCATGATTGATAGGAGTTCACAGTACCTCCGTTATCCATTCTCCCCTTCTCTCTCACGTCTCATAAGTTGTGGGCGGTTTCTTGACTCTCCGACTCCTAGAGATCATGGATTGTGGGCATGCTTTGGTCGACATTCGAGCAGTTACCCGAACACATCGTAGGCTTTGCTGCATTCATTGAATGGGTGGACCTTCGTTTTGGTTGATTTGTTGGATGTTTTGGCTCAGACTAGTGATAGTGCAAGTAACTTCAACGGTAACTGAAGGTCCAACTAAGCCAAATTCTTTATATGGTAATGAGTTAATAGGGAGAGCGAAAGATGGAATAATATATTTGGTTACTCTAACATAACGAGTCTATAACCTAATAAATGATCTTTTGCATGACGCCACACAAATGTTACTACTAACTAGTTGAATGCCCGTACGTTGTTACGGTCCTCGAGTCTAATTCACTCCTACATCCACACCTATGTGTGGGCTCATTGGACATGATATTTTGTAACTCATCTGCTTTGTAGACAGGTTCTAAACATTACGGTGTGGGAAAAATATGAAAGGTTCCATATATGTATCACACCACCATAAATAAAAGCAAAATTTGAAATATTTTATTATCAATTTAATTACAGAAAATAAAATTAGTTCTACAATATATTGAAACAACATGCATGTTTTATTTCTCCTTGTCACCTCTCCTATTGGTGGACCCTGATGAATATTATTTAACCAATATAGAGAACTCGTCATCACTTCTTAATGTACATCGAAGTTCCAATATTTCTTAAATAGAAATAACTTTTGTTGTACATAAAAATAATTATCCCCTACAAGATATTATATGCACACATACATAAAAAAGAAAAATAGGAGATATATATAGTCTTGCACTATGGAGAGGAATTGTAACGCTAGACAGTGAGCTGTGTCTTGTAGTTAGCTTTGCAGGCATTCATCACTTCTCGGTCCCATGTCGAGTAGGTTTGGTGCCACTTAATTGTCACAGCCGTATAAAGAGAAGATATTCTTCACTAAATAGAAGAAGCATTGTGCAGCAACATGCGATTTTTTTTTATGGAAATAAATGTGATAGGAGAAGACCCTACAACATTTTCGTTTTTTGAAATAATTAATAAGACCATAAATCTGCGTTCGTGACTTCCACTTCCCTAACCAAGTGAGCTAGGCTCACTTCTTTAACACGAGAAATCTGCTTGCTCTTATTTTCTTCTACATTTTGTGAACTAACAGATAGCATATGTAGGGGTTCCCACATTAAACCTTCTTGATGAGCAACATTTGCCCTTAAGGAAGTTCTTGCATGTAATAATCGTGTAGTCTCTTTTGTCCCCTGAGACTGGGTTGGACTGCAGGGGCATGGCACCAACAAGATCTTTCACCGATGTGGTACAAGTATTCGATTTGCTTGATACATAAGTTTGATGGCACACTTCCTTTTGCACTTTGCTAGAAGTTACATTGTTCACTTCTCGGGGCCCAAATATTTAGAACAATATGATGGATTGTCTTTTCACATTTCTAAACATTTTATCAAGCAACTAACACTAACACTATGAGACTCTCTATTTACCATGCACCAAAATCTATATTGGTTCTTTTTAGTTAACAATAACCAAGACCAGAACCAAACGGAACTCCATAAGAAGGATCTTTTTTTCTTTTGGATATGAGACAAAATCATCTAGCAACACATGTCGCACTATCTTATGTATTTAGAGTTTAGATTTATAAACAGTTTATGCTAGCATGGTATATACATTATTCTAAAAAAATGCATTGTATATACATCTATTATTTTTGTTTGCTCAGCGTTGTCCTGCGAAGAAGTCAGAAAAGACCACATGTGAGTGTACTAATCATTTTCTGTACATTTAATCTCATCAGACTAAAGAACTTTATCAACAATATAAGACCTAACAGGTAACACTTTCTGAATTCAGTAAACCTTCATTTAAATATAAGTGACAGAAATCACCCGTATCAACACCATAAATTAGCTGAAATTCTTTTTCCGACAACTCGCAAAGGAGGTTACAAAGTCATAAGGGGGTAGAAGGCAGGATCCGAGTACCCCGACCACCACCATCAGTGAGCAACGGCGCTTTGGTGTCTAGTTGCACATACCTATACAGTTATAGATTGTGTAACATCTCTTATGGTTCTACTTCTACACCTAACCCACTCTAGCCATTGATCCGAGATACACGAGCTTAGAGAGGTAGCGGTACACATATTGCCTTCAAACACTCACGCATTGCGGTCAAGCACCAGTGACCGCATGACGAGCAAGCAAAGGGAGTTGAGCCCGCCCCGTGAACCGTGGACAGCTCCGAC
Source organism: Avena insularis (assembly GCA_023614405.1). Classification (NCBI taxonomy): domain Eukaryota; kingdom Viridiplantae; phylum Streptophyta; class Magnoliopsida; order Poales; family Poaceae; genus Avena; species Avena insularis. The sequence continues at coordinate 500,350,022 of CM042684.1, forward strand.
CGATGCCAATGGCCACCACTCCACCAAGGTGTCATTCGTATTGGGAAACGGCCGTTGCAGGCCTTGCCCTCGGAGCAACTTAAACTATACCGATCTCGAGAAGGAGCACTGGAGTAGGATGTGATCGAGGCTCTCGTTCCCGTTCTCCAACTCGCACAGCGGGCAAGTTCCATGGTTCGGCAACCCCCGGCGTTGTAACCTCTCTACAGTCCAGCACCTGTTCTGGATAGCGAGCCAGACAAAAAACTTATATTTTAGCGGGGTGGAAGTAGACCATACTGCGTGGCAGCTGGCAGCGCGGTACGCCCAGCAAAGCAGGCGAGGTAGGTGGACCGTGTCAAGAAGGAACCATCCGTGGCAAATTTCCAGCGAAAGGAGTCCTGGACATCCTCGTGAATCGCAACAGCCTGGATCATAGGCCAAAGCTGGAGAAATTGGACGACCGCGTCCACCGTGAGCTGAAATTCAAAGAGAATTACCTACTCAAGCAGCTGACAGAATGCTTGGATTTTTGAAAATAACCACATGAATCTGAACCTCTGAAATTTAAAATATGGAATAAATCACTGATATTACAACATATTTTAAAAGATAGAAGCTACAAATTTGAAGTCCATTGAAAGTGAAGAATAAATCCAATTTTACACGAGATTGCAAAAGAAAGTGGATTGATCTTTGAGTAATAACTCCAAATTTGAATGTTCTCCACAAACTGAACCTATAACTCACTTTCTGTACCTAACGCAAGGTAGACGTCTAGACGATGCAGGGAAAGTCCTTGATACATCTGCACAACGAAATATTTTTTTTACTGCACCAGCACTTCAAACATGAGACTGGCCGGGTCATTCTGTACTATTATACATAGCTTTCTACTATGGATAAATATCCCTGCAAGTTGCGATTGGACCAAAGAACCATAAATCAAACAAATCTTGTGGATAAAAAAGGGCATAACATTCTAATTTGTTTAAATATAAATTACCAATTTGATGAAAAAACTATACAATCCTATGAGCAAGGTAACTTTCATATATTGTAGTCTATAACTACATTATATTTCACAGGTCATTATATTATTCAAAAATCTACTGAGTAGTTACCTGATCATCTTGGCCACACCAAATATAAAATATAATGAAATAGACTTGGCATACTTCTATACAAGGCTAAACAGACCCAAACGATATGCGGAATATATATGTGTACATGTTCCTATCTTGGGTTGTACACCATGTATTTGTGTGTGGATTGGAGAGAATTTCTGTTCTTTACTTGTCAGAAACAACAAACATACCAAGAGTCCCAAACGACATGTACATTGTGGCCCATCGAGAAGATATCATTCATCCATTCATATATTAGGTACAATGACGATGGGGAGCGAGGGTGGGCACGCATACAAACCTTGGTGCAGAGTGATCAGGATTTGAAATCTTTCTCAGCTGATCCTTCCTCGAGGGCCTGATAATGACCACATACCTGAAGAACAAAACACATAAATCATTAACTTAATTAACTAACCCCTAATCTAGCTGAATCTGACCTCACTGACCACATACCTTTTTTTTTCCGAGGTAATGACCACATACCTGAAAAACAAAGCACAAATCATAAACTTAATTAACTAACCCCCGAGAGCTCCTCTTTGAAATGAATACACTGTTCTAGTTGAAACTGACCTCACTGTTTGTAGTACAAAACGATCTCTTGTAGATGCCAGAGGCACCAGCGGGCGTCAATATTTCCGCTACGCGTGCAGGTCACTGCTGTGCGCCTGCGCCCATTGTGAAATCCATGTCAGTGGAGACGGAAGAGAGCTAGGCGGAAAGCATCAAGCATGTGGTGAGGGAAAGCGCCACCGCTGCCGAAGTGGGCAGCATCGACTCCAGCAAGAGCGTGGTCCGCCCCACCGTGCGGCGCCGATGCGCATGGACCGGCCGATGTGTCATGAACGCCCGCATAACCGGGTCGGCAGAGTCTACTCAGGCAGTCAAAGATGACGAAATACCATCTTGACTGCATCCTAGATGACGAAATACCATCTTCCTCAGAGCAGTCAAAGAATAACACAAACTGACGGGGTCGGCGGAGACTACTCAGGTAGAGGGAGGCAGGTGACGACGATGGTGACTGGCCGGTATGGTTGAGGCCGAGGCGAAAGGCGAGGGGCAGGAGGACGGAGCACGACACCAGCACCGGCACGAGCATCCTCCCTGTGGCACCCGCGCGCCACCGTGGATGTCATTGAAGTCCACGGCGATGCCATCGGGGTTCCAGGGGGACGACGCCGAGACGCAGGAATCCGTGAAGGCGCTGCTGACTGCCGCCGGTGAGAGGTAGCTCTTGGAGAGCACGGGGCTCCGGGGCATCGGCGTCGGCGCTTCCAAGGAGGGGAAACGGAGGCAGGAGGTAGGAGCATGGGGTCGTCGGCGAGGGTGGAGGCGAATCCGAGCATCCTTGGCGTGTGAGCGGCGATGGTTGTGCGGTGGAGGCCGGCCGAGGCGGGGGGAGGCGAAGGGGACGGGGCGGCGGCGCTGCGTAGGGTTTCATGGGGAAGAAGGGGATGGGATGGGATGGGACGAAGGATGGGATCACGGGATTATTTCCTCACACTTTTTTTTGGTGTTGGTTTTGCACGGAATCGCCGGAGCGGTATTTTGCATTTATCGGTGGCAAAGCAGCGTAATTACTAACCGACGAACTAATATACCATGAGATATAGATTGGACAGTTCAGATGTTTCTAATTTTTGATGTTTAAGGACCTACGATTACCAACTCCCATTTAATAGTAAAGATTTGATCCATCGATGGTCAAAGTAGCAAACAAAATGTTGGGTGTGACCTCATAGATGGTCTACCGATGATGTCTGCGTTCCATCCCAATCCCATGGGATAGGTTTCAAAGGGCATAATGCGATCAATGTTTGTTACTAGGAGGGTTTTTTATCATTTGCCACACTCTACATTGATTTTTGCGGCTTTGACTGCCCCATGCCAGGATACGGACCGTGACAAATGATCAATTGCAAAATTAAACATTTTAGGCAATGGTTGTGTTTATTACCACTCTCTCGGATTCATACTCTCCGTCCCGAAATAAGTGACTTGCACTTATTTAGATTTATACCTATCTACTACACACTAAAACCTGTCTAGATACATTCGAATCTAGACAAATTCAAGTCACTTATTTTAAAAAGTATTAATTATTATTAAATTAGATATATCTAGACATAAGATACATCCAATTCAGCGACAATTAATATGGATCGGATGGAGTAACTGTTTTTATTTTTTTGAGGGCTGTCAACGCTATAATATTTTCCTATACATAGATCAGATCTCAATTTTACCCGCAAAAGATATTTTTTGAATTGTCTGGTTGAAAAAAAAGGTTAGCTTTGTAATTTAGACCGGGCCACGTGAGGCACACGTGAACACGTAGGCGAGTCTGTCCGCGGCGCGAAGCCGGCGGCTCGTCTCCTTCCAGCGGAAGGAACGCACGAAACCAAATTGAAATGAAATTTTGGAGGGAAAACCCCCGCCAACATAAATCTCCCCCCCACGCCCCCCATTCGTCGTCACAAATCCGGAACCCCCCAGCCCCGCAGGAACTCCAGAGTCCAGACCCCCCGAGGAGAACGAGCGATCGGAATGGCGGACATGGGCAGCCTCGAGAAGATGGGACGGGAGCTCAAGTGCCCCATCTGGTACGCCGCCCGCCGCTCCTTTCCTTCCCTAGTCCTACCGTCGTTCTCGTGGCTGATACCTGGATCTGTCCACATCAGTTCTTCGATCCATCCATTTTCGTGTGAATTAACTGGGGGATATATTTGTTTTCTATTCGCAGCCTGAGCCTGCTCAAATCAGCGGTATCCGTCACCTGCAACCACATCTTCTGCAAGTGAGTACCTTCTCCCGGTTCCCCTCCGTCGCAATCTCGCTGTAAACTTATAACGCCGTTGACTATCTTGTCCTGTCTGGATTCATGTGTCCCCTCTCCACCTTGCTGCAGCGATTGCCTTATGGAGTCGATGAAATCCTCCTCCAGCTGCCCCGTGTGCAAGGTCCCGTTCCGCCGGAGAGGTTAGCGTGGTGTAATTATCGCCTTGGCTCTGCTTCAGTTGTTATATTATTACTTTGTGTTGCATAGAAATTGTTGGACCGCAAATGACGGGATTGTTTAGCTGTGCGTGCGAAAATGATTAACCTTCTGATAATCGCGTAATGTTTACACAGCATACTTTACCAAAAGATTCAATATTTATTTATAACTATTTTAAAACCAGAGGCAGTGAGGCACTGTACTCTTTTTCCTCCACTGATCTGATTTTAGAGCTTGTTTGGTTCATGACTAACATTGCCACTACTAAACTTAGGGAAAGTGCGGTTACCACAAAAAGTACTGAACTTCTGTTTACTGTGACTCTGGAAGTTCTGATGTAATGGACTTATCTATATCTGGCGCGGGATTGTTTTGCCGTGTGTGCTAAAACGATTAACCTTCTGAGAATCGTGTAATCTTAACATGGATGAAATGCCTGTTTTGCCAAAATTCAACATTTGTTTTTTGGCTAAATTCAATATTTCTGTAAGTATATAAAAGCCAGAAGTACAATGCTATTTTTCCTCCACTCAGATTTTGATGCACTGGTGTTTACTGTTATTCTGGAGGTTCTGATGTAATGGTCCTATCTTTATCTGGCACATAAGCATTATGACAAAGCTTTGGTTTTGCTTTATAGAAATACGGCCATCACCGCACATGGACAATTTGGTCAGCATTCTGAAAAGCATGGAGGCTGCAGCAGGAACTAATGTTGTCTCAACACAAGTGACTTCTGCGGTGGAAGTTGCAGGTAATTTTCTGGCAGAGCATTGGCTCTTCTTTTATTTGCTAGCATATGTGAAGGTGGTCAATGGCGACATTAGCTTTAACGATTGATTTGGTTATGTGGTTGTTTTGCATCTGTTGGTTCTGTACCACACTTGTTGTATTAATCTCATCACGCAGTATGGTTTGGCTGTTTCTCTTTAAATTGAAAGCAACTTTAAGGAAAAAAATGGACAATTATTTTACAATCTCAAACTTACAGTCTTACTCTTACTTGATTTTGAAGAAGGATCAAAACCTGCAAACAGCGGGAAGAAGTCCAAAAGGTCAAAAAAACCAATGGTGGAAAAGAAGATATCATCCAAGAAGGAGGCCAAAACAACAAAACCTGCTGTGGCTTCTGCATCTTGTCCAACTAAAAAGCCTTCTTTCTCTACAAACAAGAGAATACATGTGACGCCATTCCCTGAATCTGAGACACCAGTCAGGCCAAGGAAGATCATGAAGCCTGAAGAGCCAAAAAATAAATTGAATGATGATGCTCAAGACAAAGATAAAACATTGGCTTCTGATAAACCTGAAGGTTTTTCGTTGTCACCGTTCTTTTGGTTGAGGGAAAGAGAGGATGAAGAAGGTGGGACTCTTGAAACATTAAGTGAACCACTATCTTTGGCCACACCCTTGCGCCACAATGCACCTTGTTTTAGTGATATTCAAGGTTCTGAAGATGAAACCCCTCCTAATATGACACCACATGTATGTTTTTATGAACATCTTAGTTTTTTTCTGTTTAAAATGTGTGTACCAGCCTTAAAGAAATTGTGCTTACTGTTAGCTACTTGAGTTGCAGAGCAAAGCTGAGGTTCCTGAATTCTATGATAGTGAAATCTTTGAATGGACCCAGAGGCCTTGCTCTCCGGAGCTGTGTTCTACTCCATCGAAAAAGCAGGTATTTTTGCTACATGAGGCTAGACACACCATTACCATTAATCACTTCTTTCTTTGTTGACAATCTGATGATTTGCATCTATTTTATATCTAGCATGTATTTTACTCTACCATTTTGACCTGATAGGGTAAATTTAAGGACACACTAGATCACATACCAGAGAAATGTGATGAGGAAGATATACAGCTTGATGGTTCATTTGATAAGTTAGGTCATGCAAGTGATGCAGCTCAGCTTGTCAATGCTAAGGAAATGAAGCAGAAGGGAAAGAAGGCAAGAGCTAGGAACAGCAAGAAGGGAAAGTTGTCCGATCATCTGAAGGTCAGCATAAAAGAACCTAATGCCAATCAACAAGATTCAAATAGCACTAAACGTCTTGCTGCAAAGTCATGTGATAAAAATAGCTGTACTACAGAGAAGAGCACTTCAAGTGGAAGAAACAAGGCACTTAAAAACATCAATGTATTTCCTTGTTCTAATGGTAACTCTTCTGAGATATATCTCCCTCAAGATAGTCTGGTGACTAAAGCACATGCTGAACAACTTCCAATAAGATCCAAGAGAAAGGGAAAAAATAGTCAGCAAAAGGAAAGTGCAACGAAGCATGGAACAGCAGGGAAGAGTACAGTTGAGACTACAGAGACTAACTGTGAGCCAAGTAGTAAGCGAGTTAGGGAGATGCCTGATGGTGTCAATGCAGAAAAGATAAGACTTATTGATTGGTCTACAAATGAAAGAGAAACACCAGTACCCCATAGTTTCATGAGAAGTTGCACCCAACGCAAACTTTCAGATGGTAAAAGTAAAAAGAGCAAGTTCAGTGGAGAAATGAACAGTCAGATCGGGCTTGCTAGCATGAAATCAAACATTGGTGGAAGTACATCAAGCATTTTACTTGGTAGATGCCAAAGTAATGAGGCAGTACACGCGTCTCCTTCAGTAATGGATGTATCTGCTAAGAACAATTGTGCAAAAGGAATCAAACAGAAAGATTATTCAGGAATGAAAAACTTTGGAAAACTCCAAGCCTGCACTGGTAATACTTTCCTTAAGAAATGTAATGATACTGTCTCTAAGGTTTCCTGTACTTTCTGCCAGTCTGGTGATATCACAGAGGTATGTTCAGATAATTTTCGAATGCCTTCTCTTGAAGTTCCAAAACCTTGGTCTAATGAACGACAAATATCTCTACTTTTTAAGGAATCTGGCGAGATGGTTCACTACCATAATGGAAAACAAGTCCCTGCAGAGTTCAGTGGAGGTGCTAATGTCATACATTCTCACAAGAACTGCATGGAATGGTTTGTTATCCTCTCTAGCTCATGATTATATTGTAGTAAAATAATTTTCTACTTGGTATATCTAGATAATTTTCATCATACCCTTTTATTTCACTATAGGGCTCCAGATGTTTACTTTGAAGATGACTCTGTGTTTAATCTTACGGCTGAGTTGACTAGAAGTAAAAGGATAAAATGTGCTTGCTGTGGAGTTAAAGGTGCAGCCCTTGGATGCTTTGACAAGAGTTGTCGGAAAAGCTTCCACTTCACATGTGCTAAATTGGTCCCAGAATGTAGATGGGATAATGTAAGTATATTGTGTTCTGAAACTAGTAATTTCAACTTTATCAGAATAATTCCTTGAAATTTTTCAAAGTTCTAAATTGCCACCTTATTGCTCTAATGTATATTTTCACTGTCAGGAAAACTTTGTGATGCTATGCCCTTTGCATCAGTCTTCCAAGTTGCCTAAAGAAACTTCTGAGCCAAAAAAGCAATCCAAAAGGATGTCAGCACCAAAATGGTATCTCTACAACGCGTTTTATGAAACATAGTCAAGTAATGGTCTAATACTGTCAAATGTATGATTGTACTTACTGAAGGATAATTGTTTTTTTCAGTCCATCTCAAGTAAAATCTAGTGAAGATTGTAGTAATAACTGGAAATGGCCATCTGGATCACCACAGAAGTGGGTTCTCTGCTGTTCAGCTCTTTCTGCTGCTGAGAAGGTACTTTACAATGTTCATTTTATTTCCCTGATAAAATCCGTGATTTTTTTTCTCTGTATGAGTTTTCACTGAAGCAAAATGGTCAAATTACTTAGGGAGTTGTATCAGAATTTGCGAAATTAGCCGGTGTGCCTATTTCCACAAGCTGGAGTCCCAGTGTTACCCATGTTATTGCATCAACTGACCTCTCCGGTGCTTGCAAGCGCACACTGAAGTTTCTGATGGCAATCTTGAACGGCAAATGGATTGTCTCCATCGACTGTAAGTGGATAGCATACTCATCACTGCCATATCAACACCGTACTGTTATTGATGCCCTTTGTTGCTAACTGATGTGTTTATACTGTAGGGGTTAAGGCCTGCATGGATCGCATGGAACCTGTAGATGAGCAGAAATTTGAAGTCGCTACTGATGTTCATGGGGTCACAAGAGGTCCCAGATCAGGAAGACAGAGAGTAGTCAACAAGGTAAATTCTTTCACTGTATATTATGTACTGTTATGTATGCAGTAGGAGGAGTTTGTTGCATATAAATCAGCACCTGCCAAGTCTGAACAATCTTAGCATCAAAGACCAGAATAAAAGTTGTATCTCATCTTGACAATTGAGCATGAGTGCTCATGGGTATAATGCCACAGCAATCAGTTAACCGTTCATTTACTGCTGCATGCAGCAACCTAAGCTGTTAGATGGCATGCGGTTCTACCTCCATGGCGACTACACCAAGTCCTACAGAGGCTTCTTGCAAGACCTTGTGGTTGCGGCTGGAGGCGCTGTTCTGCACCGGAAGCCTGTCTCGAGGGACCAGCAGAAGTTGCTCGACGACACCTCTCCCGTCATGGTCATCTACAGTTTGGAGAATCAGGAGAAGGCGAAGCTCGGTGATGATGCTCGCCGCAGGCAGGCCGATGATGCCCAGGCCCTGGCCTGCGCCTCTGGTGGCAAAGCTGCGAGCAGTGCTTGGATAATCGAGTCTGTGGCAGCTTGCAGCCTGCAACCTCTGTGAGCTCGAAGAAGTTCTACTGCCCAACTGTTCTCATGCTTGCGTTGGGTGTCTCGTGGGTTAAGCAGTGGTATAAACAAAAATAAAATCTTAGGATGGAAGAGTACTAGTGCATAACTTTGTTTCGTTTAATGTAATTACAAGACTTGTTATGTATTTTCCTGTTACAAACTCAAAGTTTGTTGGGAGAAAATCTATCAATATCCCCCCTAAAAAACATCTGTCAATTTTATATTTAAGTTTTGTTTTCGTAGAAGAATCCAGTACAGTTGTAAACAACCGTAGGCAAGGACAGCTAAACAAAAAGAGGCCTATGTCAACACTATATGTTATTTCACTTATGAATAAGTTATAAGTGCAAGAAGGAAACACCATTTTCACTGTACTAGCAGTCTGGCAGGTGGCAGAGACCATGGACGAAAAGAGCAAATTATTCAATAGTACTTGTGCCATGCTTCCATTTACACTGCTTCATTCTTCAACACAAGTTCTCGTTGAAGCATGAATATATCGTCATCATAGCATTAACATCATGTAACCGTCCACGAATAAAGGCTAGTTTTCAGAGCGGTGCTTGCAAAAATAAATTGGCCTTTTTCCTAAGCACCAATGCTTATTTCTACATGAGAGTTTTCTAATTAATCATCTTCTTTATATAAGTAAATATTGGTGCTTAAGCAAAAACTGGTTTATTTTTATGCATCTCCCTAAGCACCTTGCATAAAAATGCTCATTATATCGGTGAAAATGTTAAGCTCGCTGATGAAGAATCTTCATAGCCGTCTAGATATTTTTACTACAATAATTCATGAAATATGCTTCATCCAATAATATGTGCCGAACTCAAGATGATATTGTATTTCCATGTAAAATGGCAAGGAACATCACTAATCACTGTAACAAAGATAAAAAAATGGTAGAACATGATGGAGCTACAAGTTTAAATACGAAAAATATACGCTTATTACAGGAATAGAAAATAGTGAACCAAAAATATTTATAAATAGTTTTACTGAAATAGAAGTCGAAGAACAAGGAAATAGATGGAGGGCCAAGGGAGACGTATATAGGAACCGCAAGGGAGAAAAGCGACCTTAGGGTTGTGTTCTCTCGCCAGCGACAATGTTGGTACGCTTTGCCTTGGTGGCCTTGGGGTCTTGGAGGTGCGGCAGACTAGGCCCCTCGCAAGCGGAAGCTTTCCTTTCTTTATTTTATTTTCCAGCTTGTTCTTTGGGATGGCGAGGCAGCGGCGACATAAAGTCAGAATTAAGTTCTCTGTGCCCCATGATCGCTCCAGTGGTGTGCCTAGCGCTCGCGGAGGACGGGTGGAGTTGTGTGTCCAGCTGATCTCCTAGGATCTAGTCTTTTTTGTGTCAGTTGGTGTGGTTTTAGGTATGGCTCTTCCCATCTACGAGTGTCATCTTTGACGATGGTTACTGCCGTGAAGTCTTGATCCTTTAGGGTCTTAGCACGACGAAACTCTCCGACCAGGTGCCATCAAACCGATTCTCCTTGTCTTTACCTCTCTCCTGTCTCTCCGCCGCGCTTCCCCTATTCACCAACGACGGCCATCGCCCAAGCGCGACGATCAGTGATATGAGGTGACGATTGGACGGTGGCACAACGATCCCAGAAGGTTAGCTCCCATTTTAACCCAAAAAATTGTGTTTTATATCATGGTGAAGTGTCCGAGGTTGGCTAGAGGTAATGTTGTGCTATGTTTCCACGTTTGCTTGTGGAAATTGGTTACGATTTATTTTGTTAGTGTAACTATTTCGTTTCGCTCTTAAAAGGCAGAGTTTTTGACAATATTCGGTAAACTCAATGATTTTTTTTGACTCATATCAATTTTTGTGTTATTTTTTGTATGACTTTGCAATAATGAATCCACTGGACCATGCGTTTCCATTATCGTGGCACCTTTGAATGGATTGGATGACTATGGGTTTACAAATGCTGGAGCACCGACACTCGTCTGCATTGGAGGGGGGAGGAGAATGGATTGGAGGGTAGTGTTTTTTTAAATGCTAACCTACTCTGCATCACAAACTTTGACTTAACTTCTTCCCTAATGTGAAATGGTTTGTTGTGCCGAGAGATCATGGGGATAATTTGATGTCATGTTTCTAGTTCCTTATGATCCATCTAGTTTCAACTACAATAGTATCTTTTGTTAAGAATTTGATGGCTGTTCTGGAGGTAATGATGTTGTGCATGAGTTGGCTAGCATAGGTAGAGAGGCGTCGTTGGGTACTTGCATAACATTGTCAAATGAGGGTTAATGAAAGAATACCATGATTTTGTATAACACCATTTATTTATAAGTATCTTTTTCCAACCAGACTAACCCCTTTCCATTAATTCCTTAACGGAAATAGAAAGTTTGCTAAAAAGAGGAAGAGGGAAAGAGAGGGAATCGAGTTGGGGCACTAGTAGGAAACCTGCTGAAGATGCTCGATCTCGAAACATCCTCTACAGGGCAAAAACCTACTACCACCTTAACCCTAGAGAATTCCAGTCAAAACAACCAAAAACAACAAACATCCAACATCCATCACTAGACAACTACAACCATCAACTGGGAATGAGGCACCAACACAGCCAGACAGAGATCAAAACACTCCAAATACCACCATCATTATGGATACCAGGCAAACACCATCATCAGGGACTCCAAAATAACACCAGTCACCAATCCGCACAGGCCCATCCGCCCTTGCCCTAGAGATCATGTCCACATCAACCGCAACCTTCATCATCTTCTTGGTGTTATCAATCATCATGTTTTTGTCGTCACCTTTCTACAAACCCGCCCAGTACAAAAGAAACCAGCAAACCATAAACACAGCCTCGATAGGGGATCTGAGAACATACCCCTCAAAGTTAACTTTGTTTCTAATGGTCCAGATTTCCCAGCACAGTATGGCAATTCCAACCAAATAGAACTTTTTACCCCCAGGAAGGAAACGATAAAGCCAACACAAAGCCTACCAATTGTTTGTAGGGAAAGTCGAAGTACCAAACAGTTTACCCATAACCCACCAAACCACTCTGGCAATAGAGCAAGAAAAGAATAAGTGATTCACAGATTCAACTTTTTTACACAAGGAGCAAATAGGATTCCTAGGCTAATTACTCTTACGCATATTATCTCTTGTAGGAATAGCATTTCTGAGCATTTTCTAGATAAATTTGTATCTTCAAAGGAACCTTTTCCTTCCAAAGAAGTTTATTATCAGCTCCAGCAAAGTTTCTCTCTAGGAATTCATAAACAGACTTAGTAGAGAAGATCTTATTGCCAGTAAGATTCCAAACCACTACATCATGTTCATTGTTCTACTGAATGTGATTAATTTTCATCAAGATGGCACTCCATTGTTCTTCAAGCACCCCATGAATTCTTCTCCTAAAAGGTAAGGAGTTCTCATGATCCACCACATATTGGACAGTACAATCTAGAAGCTGGCAAACATTGAAAATGTCAGGTAATTGAACACACAAAGCCCCGCCAGAATCCCAGGGATCTTTCTAGAACCTCACCATATCACCACTATTAAGGATGAGACCCCTTCCAGCCAGATAAGTATCTTTAACCTGGAGTAAGTACTTCCATTAAGGAGTATCATTAAATCTAGGAACCACAGAATTAACAGTTTTATTCCTAAGATACCTGGCCTTGACAATTCTTTGCCATAAGTCATCAAATTTCTCTAATTTCCACCACCACTTCTAGTAAACTTATGTTTTGTTTCCTCAAATCCTTGATGCCCAATCCACCTTTTTATTTGATCTACATACTTTATTCCATTTCACCATATAGTAACTCCTCTTATCTTTATTTTTTTGCCAAAAAATCTTTTAAGGTGTTTATTCACTCTTTCAATGAAACTTTTCTTAAGGAGAAACATGGACATAGGATAATATAGAATGGTGGATACAGAAAACTCAATCAGAATTTTGTTTCCCCTAGATACATAGATATCCCCACCCAAGCATCCAATTTTTTTAACATACTTAGCATCAATGAAATCCCAATCAGAGTTCTTAAGAGATAAAGCTGAAATAGGGATGCCCAAATATTTCATAGGTAAGGCACCAACTTGACAACCAAACAAATTTGAGTAAAACTCATCAGTGTCATTATCACCCCCAATGGTATAAATCTCACTTTTTGCAAAATTGATTTTCAAACCAGACATCAGCTCAAAAAATATAAAAAAGAAGTTTGAGATTAACAGCTTTCTCAGGATCATGAGAAATGCACAACATGGCATCATCTGCATACTGCAAGATATCAACTCCTTTATCAATCAAATCAGGAACAAAACCCTCAAAAATATTATTAGCTTGTGCTCTCAACACCATGTTGGTCAAACACTCAACAACAAAATTGAATAAAGTAGGGGAGAGAGGATCCCCCGCCTCACCCCTTTAGCACTACTGAAATAGAGACCTGATACCTTCGATCCGTATTACGGATGTAGTATAGCTCTTTTTCCTTAGTAGACCTAGGCTTATTGAATCCTCGGGAAGCGTAAGCGTAGTGGAGTTACTTTAACGAACCTTCGAGAGTTTTAGAATTCCTTTTTGTGTTTTTACCGGACCAAGAGTTTGCGTCTTTTTATTGTTGTCGATGATGGAGAGAGAGGGCCTAGGGCATTCGGTTTCACCTGTAGCTGTGCAAAACATCTGATGGGAATAAAAGATAACAATAAAGTATGCATGTAATTGTTAGAGCAAGATAAATTATATATGGGCAGTGCATCCATAATTGCTATTGCATCCGCAACCGCTTATAGCAATAACCTACTAGTCTCATCCATTAGAGAAAGAGAACTAATGATATGCATAGTGACGTCACCATTAATCCCAAGTAAATCCCGCACATACAGTTGTACTACCCTTTCTGTCACTGGGTTCCCAACCTGCAGATTAGTCATTACTCATACTCCCTATACCTGGATCAATCCTCGGGGTCTTAGGTACCCGACAAGTCCTTAGATTAAGGCAAGAGAGGATACAATAATCATCATATCATACAAACTAATACATGATCCCATCTATGATAAATAACATGCACAAAAGATACATGGTAGGCCGAAGCCCTTAGCCCAAGGAGAATTACTCACACATAGAGATGAGATCAAACATCATATACATTGTAATGGAAATCATGAGATTGATAGCAAATAGTCTTACAATATCGCCAATCGAAGAAGAGATCTACTATTACAAGTGGTGGAATATGGCTATGGTGATGGAGAAGGGGCTGGAGATTAGATCTAAGTATATTCCTCCGATGGCTCTTCGGTGTTATGGATGGAGATCTGGGGGTGGCTGATGATTTGGGAGAGCGCTTGTTTCTCGTCACCCGAGGCCTCTTTATATAGGGGTCCCTTTGATACGTTGTAAACGTATCTATAATTTTTGATGTTCCATGCTTGTTTTATATCTACTTTCTTATGTTTTGTCCATACTTTGGAGTATTTTTACACATTTTCTGGAACTAACCTATTAACAAGATGCCACACTGCCAGTTGCCTGTTTTCTGCTGTTTTTGGTTTCAGGAAAGCTAGTAAGGAAATATTCTCGGAATTGGACCAGACAAAAGCCAAAGTCAATATTTTACCAGAAGACTCACGGAGCTAGAAGACGAGACGGATAGGGGCCACGAGGTGGCCACACCACCTGGTGGCGCGGGCCAGCCCAGGCCACGCCAGGGGGTGGTGTGAGCCCCTGGTGCTCCACCGACCATGCGCTTCCACCTATAAAAGCCTCCTGGGACGAAAACCCTAAGTACCCGATAAAAATTCCACGAAAGAGTTTGTAGCCATGTCATCTCCATCCCTAGACCAGGAGAGATCTGAAGCTCTTCCCGGCACCCTGCCGGAGGGGAGAGATCACCCTGGAGGCCTTCTTCATCACCATGCCTGCCTCCGGTGTGATGCGTGAGTAGTTCATCCCTGGACTATGGGTCCATGTAGTAGCTAGATGGTTGGTTCTCCTCCTTTGTGATACCATGTTTAGATCTTGTGAGCTCTGTTCATGATCAAGATCATCTATTTGTAATCTTACATGTTATGTTTGTGGGGATCCGATGGATATTGAGATGCTATTTCAGATTGATTATTGATTCTATCATGTCTATGCTATTTGTGATCTTGCATGCTTTCCGCTGTTAGTAGCTATCTTGGCCAAGTAGATGCTAGCAACTCCAAGAGGGAGTATTTATGCTCGATAGTGGGTTCATGCCTCTAGTAATCTAGAGAAGTGACAGGAATCTCTAAGGTACTAGATGTGCTGTTGCTACTAGGGAGAAAACAACAATCCTTTGTCGATGGGACAATTGTATTGTTTACTTTACACACTTTGCTTAATGCAATTATCTGTTGCTTGCAAACTTAATACTAGAAGGGGTTCGGATGATAACCTGAAGGTGGATTATTAGTCATAGATGTAGTTGGATTAAGGTCTATGTATAATGTTGTAATGCCCAATCAAATCTCATGGGAGTCAAGATGATTAGTATATGCATGTATGCTTTCTCGGTGTCTGTTAATTGCCCCGCTGTAATTTGTTCACCCAACATGTCATCTATCTTAAGGAGAATCACCTCTAGTGAAATATGGACCCCGGTCCATTCTTTTACCATCAATCTACCATCTATTTACTGTTTACTGTTTACTTTCTGCAAGAAATTACTTTCTTCCACACAATACATTTAATCCTTTGTTTCAGCAAAACCGGTGAGATTGACAACCTCACTATAAGTTGGGGCAAAGTTCTGTGGTTGTGTTGTGCAGGATTCCAAGTTGGAAACAACACCTTGGAGTTGTTTCCTTGCTCCTACTGGTTCGATAACCTTGGTTTCATAACTGAGGGAAAACTTGCTACTGCGCTCATCATACCTTCCTCTTGGGGTTCCCAACGAGCTCGATATATTTTGAGCCATCAAGCATTTTTTCTGGCGCCGTTGCCGGGGAGTCAAGGACATCTTCACAAGGGGAGTCCCTCACAACCAATCTCTTTACTTTGTTTTTTGTTTTGCTTAGTTTATTTCTGCTTTGTTTGCTTGTTTCTTTTATCAAAAACACAAAAAATTAGTTGTACTAGTTTGCTTCTTTATATCAAAAACACACAAAAAATTAGTATCTATCTCCAGTTGCTATTATGTCTAGCATTGCTCCAATCACTGTATCGCCTGATGAAATGATTTTTACTTTCAAACAAGGAATTGAAGAGAGTTTCAATGAAGCTTGGTCTAGAATCTCTGATTTACATGAAAAAACTGAACCTAAAATGACTCTAAGCTTGTTTCTTAGCAGTTTCTACTTTGGAACTGTTCTTTGCTATAGATATGCTTTGGATGCTATAGTAGGAGGAGATTTCCTCCAGTGCAATGACGGTGAAGCTTTTAATGCCATAAAAAAGTTGGTTGGAACATATGACTTGTCTAGCAAATCTGATTCCTCCATTACAAACATTATTGCTAGATAGAACACTCTTGAGACCAACACAACTAGTTTAAAAGAATGCTATAACATGCTTAGAGAGCATCATGAATATGTTCCAATAAATTTAGAATCTTCAAAACGGCTTCCTTCAGTAAAAGTTGTTATAAATAATGAAACTTTTTATGCTCGTTGTGATATCATGTCTGAATTCTGTCTTATGCCTAAAGATGTCTATGAATCTTTAAATCTTTGGGGAGTTTCTAAAGGGGGAGAAGAAATATCTCTTACTAATAATACCACAATATTACCCATCAGAATAGCTAAAGGAGTGTTTATAAAGATCCTAGGGAAAGTGGTGTCTACTGATTATCTTGTTATTGAATGTGTAGGAAAAATACAAATTACACTTGGAAGATCCCTACTAAAACTCCTTGGAGCAATAATAGATGTGGAAAAGGGCATCATGCATTTTGCTTCTCTACCAAACAATCATACATTCCCCAAGGATAAGAATAAATGTAAGAAAGGTAGGGGCAAGAAATTTGGTTTTAATGCTTCTTCATTTGAGAATAATTGATTCTTGCTTCTTATGCCTAGCTCAAAGGCGTTAAAGAAAAGCACTTATTGGGAGATAACCCAATTTTTTAGTCAATAATTTTTTCTTTTGTGGAGTCTTGGAAGTTATTGCCTCTGTAATAACCTCTCCTTATTATTTTTGTGTGGTTTTTGTGCCAAGAGTAACCTCTAATGAGAGAGAAGTAAGACTTGGGAAAGTTGCTATCCTGAAACAGATTTTTGTGCTTCGCTGTAAAAAGTCGTGAAAAATCTCTGTATGTCGGATTGAGCTGTAATTTTTTGTTCTTCTGCCCCAGGTTGTTATCCAACTTTTGTTAGTTTAACACTTTTCGATTTGAGCAATAGAAGGTCTTCGAAAAAATTGGTTTTTACCTGCTGGTCTGTTTTGACAAATTTCTGCCATTATTTGCATTTGCCTCTTAATCTCTTTCTCTTTGAGTTCTCTTTGATCACCTAAACTTTTAAAAGAATTTGCTACAGTAGCTTGTATTTTAATGGAAGTTTTACTTCTGTTGAAACTTAACCTAAAGACTTATTATCTTGAATACACTAATGTTGCTAATGAAGATTGTGTGAAGTTTTGTATGAAGGAAATTTTAAAGTGTAGGGAAGAACAATGTGATAAGATAAAGTATGGACAAAATCTCAAGCTTGGGGATGCCACCCGTGTCACCCCAAGAAATATTCAAGAAATACAAGCGTCAAAGCTTGGGGATGCCCAAGGCATCCCATTCTTCATCAATAAAAATCTCAGGTTTTCTTCCAAACACTTCATTTTTATTGTTTCATGCACAATTGTGTTGTTCTTGGAGCGTCTTCGTTTTTGTTTTTAGTTTTCTTTTGCTTAATTTGCTTGAATAAATTGGTTGGACCCCCGCATTCATACATAGTTTCAAATAAGTTGATTTGGATTGGAAAAGAGTAGGAAAGTTCATGCTTATAAGTGGTATAAAAGGAGCTTGTTTTTGACTGTGGCCTAGGCTTTATCATGTCATGTTTGATATTGCTTTGACTTTATGCTTAGTGATTATTGCTATAGCATGACTTGTTACAAACAATTGAGATTGCTTAATGTGCCTTGAAAGAATCATGCGTTGTTTTAGCATATAAAAGCATAATACTGTGGTATTCTCCTTTGATGCTTTATTTGGGTTGACTTGGCGCATGCTCACACCATGTTAAGACTATACCAAGTCACCATAGCCTCTATGATCATTTAGTTTTCGACTTGTAATATCATTTTATGCTTTAATTAATAATGTTTTGTCGCTATGCATGATTATGGCCATTATTGCTCTCTTAGTTGGTCGCTCCCAGTCTTTTGCTAGCCTCCACATGTACCAAGTATGAGTTCCATTCATGCATCCAACTCCAAATAAAACCAAGTTATTCCAAAGAGTCCACCATACCTACCTATTAGCATTATTGCTATTCCAAGTATATTCATGTTTTTATCTACCTTCTAAATTAAACTTGTTATGTGAAAATGAGTGATTAAAGCTCTCATGAACTTGATGGCACACTTTACTTTCTTGTACTTAATAAACTTGAACCATTGTGCCCATCTATGTTGCGTATATGCTTGCGTTTTGTAAGTTGTGAATTAGTAAAACCATGTTACCATGGGGAACGCTTTCAATATTGCACTTTATTTAGTTGATATCATGTTCTTTTGCTTATGGATCCCGACGGTGTGAAATGAAAGGGGAGCTTGTAAGGCTCATGGAGTTTGTATATGTGTTAGACAAACGCCTGGGCGGCTAGTCTAAGCCATGCCTAATCATGGTGGAAACATGCAGCATAACCATAGTGAGAAATCTGTGAAGCATCCTCAATAAAAAAACCTATGCAAATAGGAAAGAAAAAAGCCTATGCAAATAGGAAATAAAAGGATCGCTGAGATGCTCATTGTCTGCTTGCCTTATCATTTTGATATGGGAAAGCTTCTGTATCATCGGGCAAAGGGTACCCCGTTGGCGGTTCTCTATGATACACATGTACTTACAATGACAAGAACTTACATGTGACTAAAGTTGAGTAGCATGAGGTTCGGTACTCGTAAGTAAGGGGCATGAGATTTTCAGCTTATAACTTGTCAGGCATATCCTCATATTTGCTCACTTTAACCTTAATCACCTAAAGATACTTCTGATATGGGCAATGAGAGCTGAAAGCTAATAAGTACCATAATTTTTGGAAGCTCTTTATGAGACTTGAATCCCTTCTTTCTTCTATGAAGGGCCTTTCTTTTACTTTTATGTTGAGTCTCCATATTCTATCTTTATGCACCTATTGAGAGAGCATAGTGGTCATTCTTAGTTTAATGTGCATTGTTCCAAAACTTGTTGATTGATTCATAACTTTGATATTCTTGTTCTTAAACTATTTGTATCTAGTCACCCTTATGAACTTTGAAGGTGTCCTATGCATTTATGTTTTGCTACACTATGAGGGACAAGCTGAATACCATTCTCATTATGTTTTCTATATGTGAAACTAACAAACGTCTTTCAAAGCATTGTTATTCATGAATCTTTTGTTTGTACCTCTTCATGTTACAACATAGTTGCTACGTCTTATTGTTAGAACTATATCTTTTATGTCTATGTTAGAGTACTATGATCCCATCTATCAATGTTTTACAAATACCTTGATCAAGATTATGATGGTGCATGTCACCTAAAAAATTATTCTTTTTTATCACTTACCTACTCGAGGACGAGCAGGAGTTAAACTTGGGGATGTTGATACGTTGTAAACGTATCTATAATTTTTGATGTTCCATGCTTGTTTTATATCTACTTTCTTATGTTTTGTCCACACTTTGGAGTATTTTTACACATTTTCTGGAACTAACCTATTAACAAGATGCCACACTACCAGTTGTGTGTTTTCTGCTATTTTTGGTTTCAGAAAAGCTAGTAAGGAAATATTCTTAGAATTGGACCAGACAAAAGCCAAAGTCAATATTTTACCAGAAGACTCATGGAGCCAGAAGACGAGACGGAGAGGGGCCACGAGGTGGCCACACCACCTGGTGGCGCGGGCTAGCCCATGCCATGCTAGGGGGTAGTGTGGCCCCCCTGGTGATCCGCCGACCTTGTCCTTCCGCCTATAAAAGCCTCCCGGGACAAAAACCCTAAGTACCCGATCAAAATTCCACGAAAGAGTTTGTAGCCGCCGTCATCTCCATCCCTAGATCGGGAGGGATCTGAAGCTCTTCCCGGCACCCTGTCGGAGGGGAGAGATCACCCTGGATGCCTTCTTCATCACCATGCCTGCCTCCGGTGTGATGCGTGAGTAGTTCATCCCTGGACTACGGGTCCATGTAGTAGCTAGATGGTTGGTTCTCCTCCTTTGTGCTACCATGTTTAGATCTTGTGATCTCCGTTCATGATCAAGATCATCTATTTGTAATCTTACATGTTGTGTTTGCGGGGATCCGACGGATATTGAGATGCTATTTTAGATTGATTATTGATTCTATCATGTCTATGTTATTTGTGATCTTGCATGCTATCTGTTGTTAGTAGCTATCTTGGCCAAGTAGATGCTAGCAACTCCAAGAGGGAGTATTTATGCTCGATAGTGGGTTCATGTCTCTAGTAATCCGGGGAAGTGACAGGAATCTCTAAGGTACTAGATGTGCTATTGCTACTAGGGAGAAAACAGCAATCCTTTGTCCATGGGACAATCGTATTGTTTACTTTACACAGTTTGCTTAGTGCAATTATCTGTTGCTTGCAACTTAATACTAGAGGGGGTTCGGATGATAACCTGAAGGTGGATTATTAGTCATAGATGTAGTTGGATTACGGTCTATGTATAATGTTGTAATGCCCAATCAAATATCGTAGGAGTCAAGATGATTAGTATATGCATGTATGCTTTCTCAGTGTTTGTTAATTTCCCCGCTATAATTTGTTCACCCAACATGTCATCTATCTTAAGGAGAATCACCTCTAGTGAACTATGGACCTTGGTCCATTCTTTTACCATCAATCTACCATATATTTATTGTTTACTGTTTACTTTCTGCAAGCAATTACTTTCTTCCACACAATACGTTTAATCCTTTGTTTCAGCAAAACCGGTGAGATTGACAACCTCACTGTAAGTTGGGGCAAAGTTCTGTGGTTGTGTTGTGCAGGATTCCAAGTTGGAAACAACACCTTGGAGTTGTTTCCTTGCTCCTACTGGTTCGATAACCTTGGTTTCATAACTGAGGGAAAACTTGCTGTTGTGCTCATCATACCTTCCTCTTGGGGTTCCCAACGAGCTCGATATATTTTGAGCCATCACCCTTCACGAAAGTTATTCTGTTTGACCTAGCAGCGTAAATGGCAACTATACGACCGAAACTATACGACCGGAAATTTATTCCCGCTGTATAGTTTGTCGTTAAAGCGTCTGTCTTCGCTTCACAGCTCCTGGTTTCTTCGGGTTGTTGGAAATATCGTATCTTTGACTTTAATGTACTGATTCCCATCATCAAACGTCATTATCTGCGCAGAAAAAAAAGGATTGCATACCCCTTTGATCATTAGGCATTAGTGGCAGGGTTTAGAGAGATATTTCATAAAAAAATATGAATAATATCCAGTTTAAATGCGGATGTAGATGGATATATTTCAGAGCCATCAACCTCCCCAAGCTTAAACTTGATCGTCCTCGAGCAAGAAAACCAAAATAAAAAAGGAACTCGGCATTTAAACTGAAATAACAAGATGATGATCTTACTGATGATTGGTAGTCTCATGTTTCCTCCACTTTATAAATCTGAAAAATTTCAACATAGATAGAGTAATGGCAAGCATATCATACGGGTTTTTATGCATCCTTATAGCGGAGTAAAATTATTGTTAACATGGATGATTCAAATGAGTAAACTTTATTCCATGTCATGTTATCAACTCATAGGCTTGCCTTTGAACAATAAAGTATAATCATGTAAAATTGAGAGTGTGAGAGTTGTCATGAAAAGCATATATACTAGAGTATCTCAATTCTCCCACATGAATAAATCAAGACTCTTCAAGCACTACTTTTCTATTCATTGTCCTTCAAGAATTTCAATTCTTAAGTAATTGAGAGCATGCCAAAGATTTTAATTAGTTTATCAGGCTGTGATGGACACTCGTGACATCACTAAGGTTTTTGTTCCTCTTGTACAATGATTACTCATAACAGCCAGAGGAGTGCTTCCATCATACATAGCTACCCGAGAGTGCCAAGAATCTTACCCATTATAGCATTGCTGCTACATATGTTTAATCAACTCATAGCCAAAATCTAGGAGTTTCCTCCATGAATATCATTCGTAAGCTAGCGGAGTTGTTGGCATCCCATGCAGTTTGACACACATAAAGCTATATCATTCTTATGATTCACAAGTCAAACATTTAATTCAATCAAACAAATCCTTTTAAAGAGAGCTATCACGTCAATCAACATTTTTTGTGGTGTTGAGTGTCTCTAGAAATAAGCCTTCAAGACTAAACGCTACAACACCCAAGCCTTCAATTGTGAGACTTTTTCTTATTACAATTGTTTAGCAAATTTTTAGGCAAGACTTGGTTAACTACAAGAGCTGGAACAAAATGTACCCAACTAAATACCCATGCAAACAAAATTTTACTCCAATACAAAGACTCACTCCACCAATATAATGTCTCAACATTTACTACTAACTAGCATGGGTTTCTCAAACTTCAAAAGTGGGAAGTCATAAGGCACACCTCTCATGTTTGGTTCCACCTCTCTCTTCCCTTTTGATTTGTTTCTTAGAAACTCAAAACCAATCACTCTTCCTGCAAATACATGAGAACCTCGAGGCGAAAAGAAAAGAAAGAGGGAAAATAAAGATAAATGGACAAATCTTTTTGTTGTTTTTAAGAGAGGGAATTAAAGAATAGAAAATTGGCGGCAAAGCTCGGCTAGAAAATCTCGAAAGCAAATAAAAATAACTAAATATAAAGTGTTGGGGAAACCAACAGGAGTTCTTATAAACTCGAATTAAAAACATAACCTCGAAAATAAATAAAAGAAAATGAACGCCAAATAAAGATACATGAGGAAACTTCCCCAAGCTTAGGATTTTGCAAGCCTTCAAATCATTATGGTGGCAAGAAAAAGTCGGAACTCTAATTCGCAAATTGAGTTGATAAATTACTAGTTGATTCTCGGAGGTTCAAAGAAAGGCTATGCATCCTCTCCACAGTACCTCCAAGTTCTTGGAAGTCTTGGTATGTAGCGAACCGGGTTGGTGGCTTCTCCTCTTGATAAGGAACTTCTTGCTCCTCTTTTTGGTCCTCATCCTCATCCGGAATCCCCTCCTCGGGTTGGTGTTGCTCAACCTGCAAGTCATATAGCAAACGTCCTTCCACGATAGAGAAAAGACCATTAGGCAAAGGAGTGGGGTAGAGGCGCCCAGCTCTAGCAATATGCAAGTAATAAACATCACCTCTCCTAGTGAGCATTCCACAAGCTTTCAAAGTAGAGAAACCGACACATCGCTCACCTAGCACAGCTTGCAACTCACCTAGGTTGATGCCTAGGGCAGTGGCAAGCACGGTGATGACGCCTCCACCTGTAATTGGTCCTTGGCTTTGGGAGGATTGGTGCTCCAGGTAGCGCACAAGGATTGCGCCCAAGTTGAGTGTAAGTTGCAGTTGTCATAAGCAGCCTTTGCAAGGACTAAGATGTCCTCCTCATTGAGCCTCGTGAACTCATTTCGTGCCTGCAAAGTGTTAGCAATAACGTAGAACAAATAGCGAATTGCAGGATGTTGAATATTCTTCCCCTTGCTCACTCTAGAACTGAAGCTCATTCCATTATAATATTGTTCAGGGGAAGGGTCTAAGCCAGTAAAGGATGCGCACCATTCATCTAGTGATAAAGTGTAATTTTTGTTCATAAGCCGGAAAGAAATCCTATCCTCTCCATGCCATAGTTTAACGGTGCTTTGCAAAGAACTTAGGAATTCAATGGTTAACCGGTGATAGGTAGGCACATCATTGAAAATAATGTTTTGCAAGCCAACCCTATTGCAAAGTAAATTGAAGTAATTATAAATACCGAGTTGGTTCAATATGATGGGGCAAGCCCACTTGGTTGCCTTCACTTCTCGATTCTTGATCCTATCGAAGCGATCATGTTGGAGTTCATTCCTGAACCCTATCCCCATGCGTTCCTGAGCGACAACCCGAGAAGCACTAGCAACAGCACGAGCACGCGTTTGGCTCCTTGTATTCATCATCTAAAATAAAGAAAGACAAAAATAAAACTTTTTGATCCAACAATAATAAGCATAACATATTCCTCATCATAGCACACTAAAGAATCCCCTCAAAGTAATAATCTAGGCAAGAGAATCATGGCAATAGTTCATAGTAGGTCTCACCCTAGATTGATAATGATAATAGATCGAAGATGAATTTGTAAAAATTAATTGGAGGATTGGAGGAGAAACATACCGTAGATCACTTGTGTGCGAGGAAATCAAACGAAATTGAGTAGAGATGAAGATATCTTGAGGTTTTGAGAGAGTTTGGAGGTAGAAGAAAGAAAAAGGATTGAAGTTTTGGGGTTGGAGGTGATACATTGCAAATGTATCTATAATTTTTGATGTTCCATGCTTGGTTTTATCCACTTTCTTGTGTTTTGTCCACACTTCAGAGTACTTTTCATATGATTTCTTGGACTAACCTATTAACAAAAGCCACAATGCTAGCTACCTGTTTTCTGCTGTTTTTGGTTCCAAGAAAGTCAGAAAATGAATATTCTCGGAATTGGACGGGACAAAAGCCAAAGTGCCTATTTTTCCGGAAGTCATCAGATGCCAGAATACGAGACGGAGAGGGGCCAGGGGCCACCACACCACCGGCCGGCCCAGCCCACCTGCCCGCCCAGGTGGTGGTGGCCTGCACCCCCTCGGCCTCCCCTTCCGCCTATAAGATGCCCTCGGGACGAAAACCCTAAGGACCCGATCAAAAATCCACGAAAGAGTCTGTAGCCACCGTCATCTCCATCCCTAGATCGGGAGGGATCTGAAGCTCTTCCCGGCACCCTGCCAGAGAGGGGAATTCACCCTGGAGGCCTTCTTCATCATCATGCAAGCCTCCAATGTGATGCGTGAGTAGTTCATCCTTGGACTACGGATCCATGTAGTAGCTAGATGGCTGGTTCTCCTCCTTTGTGCTTTCATGTCTAGATCTTGTGAGCTTCGTTCATGATCAAGATCATCTATTTGTAATTCTGCATGTTGTGTTTGCGGGGATCCGATGGATATTGAGATGCTAGTATTTATGCTCGATAGTGGGTTCATGCCTCTGGTAATCTGGGGAAGTGACAGAAATCTCTAAGGTACTAGATGTGTTGTTGCTACTAGGGAGAAAACAACAATCCTTTGTTCATAGAACAATCATATTGTTTACATTACACGCAATTTGTAAAGCAATAATCTGTTGCTTGCAACTTAATACTGGAGGGGGTTCGGATGATAACCTGAAGGTGGATTATTAGTCATAGATGCAGTTGGATGGCGGTCTATGTATAATGTTGTAATGCCCAATCAAGTTCCAAAGGAGTCAAGATGATTAGTATATGCATGTATTGCTTTCTCGATGTTTGTCAATTGCCCCGCTGTAATTTGTTCACCCAACATGTTATCTATCTTAAGGAGAGCCACCTCTAGTGAACTATGGATCCCGGTCCTTTATTTTACATACAATCTATAAATTGTTCACTGCTTTGTGTTTACTTTGTGCAATGTATTACTTCATTCCATTCGATACGTTTAATCCTTTGTTTTCAGCAAAACACGGTGAGATTGATAACCTCATCGCAAGTTGGGGACAAAGTTCTGTGGTTGTGTTGTGCAGGTCTCGATGTTGCTACTAGCACCGGTAGTGCGCCCTGCCAAGGCTCATCTAGCAACACCTTTGGGGTGTTTCCTTGCTCCTACTGGTTCGATTAAACCTTGGTTTCATAACTAAGGGAAACTTGCTCATGTTCTCATCATACCTTCCTCTTGGGGTTCCCAACGAGCTCTACATCAACACTGAGCCATCAAGCATTTTTCTGGCGCCGTTGCCGGGGAGTTAAGGACATCTTCACAAGGGGAGTCCCTCATAACCAATCTCTTTACTTTGTTATTTTTGTTTTGCTTAGTTTCTTTTTGCTTTGTTTGCTTGTTTCTTTATCAAAAACACAAAAAATTAGTTTTACCAGTTTGCTTTCTTATTTGAAAACACAAAAAAATTAAGTCTCCTTTAGTTGTCACCTCTTCCTTAGCTCACCATGTTGATCCCTAAATTCACCCTAAAAGACCTTTCGATTGGTAGTGGTTCCATAATTGGGAAAGATAATATTGAAGAATTTTTTAATCATGTTAGTAAGCATGAAGATACCAAGGATAGATCCCTTGCAAAACTTGCTCCAAACTATGAGATTGCTGCAGCTTCTTTAATCCACATGTTAGAAGCTAGGTTTGTTAACCTCAACCCCTTAATGCAAGTAATGTTTCTTAAGCTTAAAGAAATCGAGGACCCTGAAAAGAGGGATTTTATTCTAGAAACTTTGTTTAAGGAGTTCTATGATGTTGCCAAGGAAGCTAGGAAAGTCTTTAAACGTTTCAATATGCTAGGCTCATGTGTAGATGTTGTTGGTACACTAGAAAAGATGAAAAAAACCGAACCTAATGGAGAGGAACCTAAGATACCAATACCCTTTAAACTAGCAGCAATACATGAAGCCATAGAAAAGAATCTTGATTGGATTGTTCCTGAAAACCCTTTTGATGAAAATAGTGAACCTAAGAGCATTAATA
Source organism: Avena insularis (assembly GCA_023614405.1). Classification (NCBI taxonomy): domain Eukaryota; kingdom Viridiplantae; phylum Streptophyta; class Magnoliopsida; order Poales; family Poaceae; genus Avena; species Avena insularis. Next base: position 500,376,681 of record CM042684.1, read on the forward strand.
AAGGATCCTCTAGAGCTTATTTAGATGATATACCTTGCCTTGTTGAAAATATTTCTGGTATTGGTCTTAATGCTTCTTCATTTGAGAACACTTGATTCTTTCTTGCTTCTTATGCCTAACTTAAAGGCGTTAAAGAAAAGTACTTATTGGGAGATAACCCAAAAGTTTTAGATGAGTCTTGAAAGTTATTACTTCAGTAAAAACCGCTCCTTATCCTTTTTATTTGCTTTTTGTGCCAAGAGTAACCTCTAATGAGAGAGAAGTAATGATTGGGAAAGTTGCTGCCCCGAAACAGATTTCTGTGCTTCACCGTAAAAATTCATGTAAAATCTATGAACGTCTTTTTGAGGCGTGAATTTTTGTGCTTCTGACCCAGGTTGTTATATAACTTTAGTTAGTTCAACACTTTTTTATTTGATCAACATAAAGTCTTCGAAAAAATTCGTCTTTACCTGCTGGTCTGTTTTGACAGATTTCTGCCATTTTCTGCATTTGCTTCTTGTTGGTTCCTTTTTGAGTTCTTTTGGGGAATTGAGCTTTTTGAGGGAAGTGCTACTGTAGCTAGTGTTCTAATGGAAGTTTATTTGGTGTTAGAACTGAACCTTAAGACCTATTATCTTGAGTGCACTAATGTTGCTAATAAAGATTGCGTGAAGTTTTGTATGAAGGAAAAATTTCAGGTGTATGAAAGGAATGAGTAATGAGATGAAGGATGGACTAAAGCTCAAGCTTGGGGATGCCACGCGTGTCACCCCAAGAAATATCCAAGAAGTACAAGCGTCAAAGCTTGGGGATGCCCAAGGCATCCCCTCTTCATCAACAAAAATCCCAGGTTTCTTCCAAATGCTTCATTTTTATTGTTTCATGCACAGTTGTGTTGTTCTTGGAGCGTCTTCTTTTTTGTTTTTGTTTTGGTTTTTCGTTTTCTTTGTTTGCTTAGTTTTTTGAATAAATTGGTTGGACCCCCTCTTTCATACATTGGTTTTCAAATAGTTTGGTTTGGTTTGGAAAAGAGTAGGAAACTTCATGCTTATGTGGTAAAAATAGCTCGTTTTTGACTGTGGCCTATGCTTTGTCATGCCATGCTTGATATTTTTTTGGCTTTATGCTTAGTATTCTTTGCTGTAGCATGACTTGTTATAAACAATTGAGATTTCTTAATGTGCCTTGGATGAATCATGCGTTGTTTTAGCATACTAAAGCATAGTATAGTGGTATTCTCCTTTGATGCTTTATTTGGGTTGACTTGGCGCATGCTCACACCATGTTATGACTATCTCAAGTCACCATAGCCTTTATGATCCTTTAGTTTTCAACTTGTAGTATCACTTTATGCTTCGATCAATGATGTTTTGTCGCTCTGCATGATTATGGCCATTATTGCTCTCTTAGTTTGATGCTCCTAGTCTTTTGCTAGCCTCCACAACCAAGTATGAGTTCCACTAATGCATCCAACTCCCTAAACCAAGTTATTCCAAAGAGTCCACCAGACCTACCTACTATCTTATGCTACTCCAAGTATATTCATGCTTTTGTTTACCTTCCAAATTAAACTTGTTATGAGAAAACTAGTGATTAAAGCTCTCACGAACTTGATGGCACACTTTACTTTTTTACATCTAATAAACTTGAACCATTGGGTCCTTCTTTGTTGCGTATATGCTTGCGCTTTATAAGTTGAAATTAGCAGAACCATGTACCATGGGGAACGCTTTCAACATTGCACTTGTACTTTGTACGCCATTGATATCATGTTCTTTTGCTTACGGATCCCGGCGGTGTGAAATAAAAGTGGAACTTGTAAGATCATGGAGTTTGTATGTGTGTTAGAGAAATGCCTAGGCCGCTAGCCTAAGCCATGCCTAATCATGGTGGAAACTTGCAGCATCACCATAATGAGCACTCTATGAAGCATCCCCAATAAAAACCTATGCAAATAACAAATAAAAAGATCGCTGAGATGCTCATTGTCTACTTGCCTTGTCATTTTGATTATGGGAAAGCTCCTGTATCATGTGCAAGGGGTACCCCGTTGGCGGTTCTTTATGATACATATGTACTTACAATGACAAGAGCTTACTTGTGACTAAAGTTGAGTAGCATGAGGATCGGTCTTCGTAAGTAAGGGGCATGAGATTTCAGTTTATAACTTGTCAAGCATATCCTCTTAGTTGTGTCACTTTAACCTTAATCACCTTCAAGATGCTTATGATAGGGCCAATGAGAGCGGAAAGCTATTAAGTACCATAATTTTTGGAAGCTCTTTATGAGACTTGAATCCCTACTTCCTTTTATAAAGGCCTTTCTTCCACCATTACATTGAGTCTCCACCTTCTATCTTTATGCACCTACTTTGAGAGCATAGTGGCCATTCTTAGTTCTATGTGCATTGTCCCAAGACTAGTTGATTGATGCATAACTTGATATTGCTTGTTTTAAACTATTTGTATCTAGTCACTCTTATGAACTTTGAAGGTGTCCTATGCATTTATATTTGCTACTCTATGAGGGACAAGCTGAATGCTATTATGTTATGTTTTCTTTATGAGAAACAAAAAAACATCTTGCAAAGCATTGTTATTCAGGAATATTTTGTTTGTGCCTTTTCATGTTGCATCATAGTTTCTTTGTCTTATTGCTAGAACTTTGTCTTTCATGTTATTATTGAAGTACTATGATCCTAGCTTTGAATGTTTTACAAATACTTTGATCAAGTCTTTGATGGTGCATGTCACCTCAAAAATTATTCTTTCTTTTTTTCACTTACCTACTCAAGGACGAGCAGGAGTTAAGCTTGGGGATGTTGATACATTGCAAATGTATCTATAATTTTTGATGTTCCATGCTTGGTTTTATCCACTTTCTTGTGTTTTGTCCACACTTCGGAGTACTTTTCATATGATTTCTTGGACTAACCTATTAACAAGAGCCATAGTGCCAGCTGCCTGTTTTCTGCTGTTTTTGGTTCCAGGAAAGTCAGAAAATGAATATTCTCTAAATTGGACGGGACAAAAGCCAAAGTGCCTATTTTTCCTAAGTCATCGATGATGCCGAGACGGAGAGGGGCCAGGGGCCACCACACCACCTGGCTGCGCGGCCTAGCCTGGCCTGCACCAGGGGGTGGTGTGGCCGCCTCTGGCACCCCCTCGGCCTCCCCTTCCGCCTATAAGATGCCCTCGGGACGAAAACCCTAAGGACCCGATCAAAAATCCACGAAAGAGTCTGTAGCCACCGTCATCTCCATCCCTAGATCGGGAGGGATCTGAAGCTCTTCCCAGCACCCTGCCGGAGAGGGGAATTCACCCTAGAGGCCTTCTTCATCATCATGCAAGCCTCCAGTGTGATGCGTGAGTAGTTCATCCTTGGACTACGGATCCATGTAGTAGCTAGATGGCTGGTTCTCCTCCTTTGTGCTTTCATGTCTAGATCTTGTGAGCTCCGTTCATGATCAAGATCATCTATTTGTAATTCTACATGTTGTGTTTGCGGGGATCCGAGGATATTGAGATGCTATTTCAGATTGGTTATTGATTCTATCATGTCTTTGTTATTTGTGATCTTGCATGCTTTCCGTTGTTAGTAGCTATCTTGGCCAAGTATATGGTAGCAACTCCAAGAGTTAGTATTTATGCTCGATAGTGGGTTCATGCCTCCGTAACTGGGAAGTGACAGAAATCTCTAAGGTACTAGATGCGTTGTTGCTACTAGGGAGAAAACAACAATCCTTTGTTCATAGAACAATCGTATTGTTTACATTACACGCAATTTGTAAAGCAATAATTTGTTGCTTGCAACTTAATACTGGAGGGGGTTCGGATGATAACCTGAAGGTGGATTATTAGTCATAGATGCAGTTGGATGGCGGTCTATGTATAATGTTGTAATGCCCAATCAAGTTCCAAAGGAGTCAAGATGATTAGTATATGCATGTATTGCTTTCTCGATGTTTGTCAATTGCCCCGCTGTAATTTGTTCACCCAACATGTTATCTATCTTAAGGAGAGCCACCTCTAGTGAACTATGGATCCCGGTCCTTTCTTTTACATACAATCTATAAACTGTTTACTGCTTTGTGTTTACTTTGTGCAAGCTATTACTTCATTCCATTTGATACGTTTAATCCTTTGTTTTCAGCAAAACACGGTGAGATTGACAACCTCATCGCAAGTTGGGGACAGAGTTCTGTGGTTGTGTTGTGAAGGTCTCCACGTTGCTACTAGCACCGATAGTGCGCCCTGCCAAGGCTCAGCTAGCAACACCTTTGGGGTGTTTCCTTGCTCCTACTGGTTCGATTAAACCTTGGTTTCATAACTGAGGGAAACTTGCTACTGTGCTCATCATACCTTCCTCTTGGGGTTCCCAACGAGCTCTACATCAACACTGAGCCATCAGGAGGTACCTCCCGTGGTGTTTTTGTGGTCGGACGCAACTATACGGGCAAACTATATAGGCAGAACATTGTGTTCCGGCCGTATAGTTGGCCTGCTATCAAAATTTTAGGGTTTCCACCTGGTGGCGCAGCAATACGGCCAGAACTATATGGCCGAAACAACGTGTTCCCGCCGTATAGTTGGTCATCAAACCGTCTGTACCTGGGAAAGAAAATTGTATGAAAGCATCGATATCTATACGACTGGAGCTATATGGCCGGAATTTTCATTCCTGCCGTATAGTTGGCCATTAAACTATCAGTACTTTTGAAAGAAAAATTATCGAAGGCAAAGATATCTATACAACCGGAACTATACGGCCGGAATTTTTATTCCTGCCGCATAGTTGGTCATTAAATTCTCTGCACTTTTGAAAGAAATTTTGTTGATGGAAAAGTATCTATACGGCCAGAATTTTTATTCCCGCCGTATAGTCGGTCGTTAAACTCTCTGTAGCCATCAAAAAAATTCCGTTTCTTCGAGAATTACTTCTTATACTGAAACTTGGCGAAATACCTTTTTTTGATAGAAAGTTGATAGTAAAATTTTTCGACCAACAATAGCATGCATATAACAGGTTTTTACTACCACCGAACTTCTTATCCTCAACTCGAGTTTTCTAGCACTCTTTTTTAAACATAATCTTTAAACTAAAACTTAAAAAGTTTACTCAAACCTTTATTTCACATGGGTTGCCTCCCATGCAGCGCTCTTTTATGGTCAATAGCTTGACCTTGATGTTGTTCACTTAGGCCAGATGAGTGGGACACCCACTCCAAAATAGTTGGCCTTCAAAATGATGGCCTCCTTTTCATCATGCTTGGCTTTCTTCTTCCTGGGGAAATGAATAACAAAAGGATCCCGTGAAGGCAATTGAAGCTTCACGTTCCCTTCATGGAGATTAATCAAAGCCTTAATAGTTCTTAAGAATGGACGGCCTAATATTATAGGAGCAGTAGCATCTTCAGGCATGTCAACAATAACAAAATCAATAAGACCAGGACAGCCTTTAATGTATACTAAAGTATTCTCCTTAATTCCTACAACTTGTTTGTAGGTAGAATCTACAAGATGTAATTTTAACTCGGTGATTTCAAAAGAGCCAAGATTTAACTTATTAAAAAGACTTTTGGAAATTGTTGAGACGCTTGCATTGAAGGGAATATACTCGAGAGGCAATAATAAAGTGGTTATTATCTTATTCCTTGTTTATGATAAATGTTTATTTTGCATGCTATAATTGTATTAATTTGGAAACGTTAATACATGTGTGTTTAATAAACAAAAGGAAAGTTCCTAGTTATGCCTCTCATATAAACTAGCTCGTTCATTAACAAGATGATCAAGATTTCCTAATCATGGACATTGGATGTTGTTAATAACGAGGTCACAACATTAGTGGAATGATGTGATGAACATTCAACCGAAGTATAGCATTACAATCAAAGTCATTGTGTTTATATTGCTATAACATCATACGAAGTAATCCTAGTCCTTAGACCATGAGATCATGTCAATCACTACCACTGGAAGAGTATCTTGATAACATCAAACGTCACACCGTGAAAGGGTGATTATAAAGGTGGGTTCAGTGCTACGAAAGTGTTATGTAGAGGCTCATGGATCAAGAGTAGGATTTGTCCATCCCGATGACAGATAGATATACTCTGGGCCCTCTCGGTGATATCACATTAGTTAGCTTGCAAGCAAGTGATGAGATCACTAGAATGTTATATCACGGGAACGAGAAAAGAGTACATGTCGGTAACGATATCAAACTAGGTATGGAGATACTGATGATCGAATCTCGGACATGTAATATATCGCGAGACAAAGGGATTTATTTACTAGCGTTAAAGGTTCTCACGATCACAAAAGTCATCGTTGAATGTGTAGGAGTCAGTATGGATCTCCAGGTCCCGCTTCTGATTATTGATCTAAGAGGGGTCTCGATCATGTCTGCATTATTCGTGAACCGTAGGGTGACACACTTAAGGGATACCGACACCATTTGGAGCAAATATGTTTCAGATAAAGATTTAAGAAAGCGCTGGAATTATTTCAATAGACACCAAAACTGTTTTGGGTGAAATTGCTGAATTTGGTTCTGCATGTAATATTGAAATGTTGCAGGGGTTTTATGTGAATATTTGTTAATTAAAGTAATTAACAAAATTCTGAATAAATTTAATAAAAGAGTTTTATTAAATGAGAGAACATTAAATTTGGAGAAATTTAATGCATTTAAAGTGGAGACTTTAAAAGAGAATGTGAAGGGGCATTTTAATGTGGAGGGAGTTACCACCACATGAATGGGGGAGGTGAGGGCTCACCCCCCATGGGGCGCCGACCATGGGGGAGGGGTACCCCCCTCCTCCTATAAAAGGCCACCCTCACACCCCTTCTTCCTCACACCTCCCCGTGAAGGATCTCTCTCCCCCTCTAGTATTTTTCCCCCATGGTCTCGGATTAGCGAGATACATGTTCCTGGTGGCTTTATCTGGAAAGGAGTTGCTGCTTCCGCTGCTTTGCTGGAGCGAGGGATGGAGGTTGTTGGGGTACTGGACGTGTGTGCGATCACAGATGCACCGCTCCTTTGTGGTGCTGGACTTGGTGGTGCTGGACTTGCTGGAGCTAGATCTGATGGACGTGCTGGAGCTGGACCTGCTGGACTTCATCACGATCTTGAGAACGGCAAGTGTACGACTACATCATCCACGAGTTCCATCTCATTAAAAAAGCTTTGTTGTCTTCGAGGGTATGTTCTCTATGGATGTATATCCACCCGTTGCTTGTATCTAATAGATAGATCCTGGCGTATAGTAGTTCACATCGTAGGAATTTTTTTGTTTTTTATGCTGCGAACCCTTCAGTGGTATCAGAGCCTGATCTATGCGTAGGTGCTTTGCACGGGTAGTACACATATGTTTATATGTGCGCGATGATGATCATGGTATTGCTTCTTTTATGTATTTTGGATATTGGTGGCATAGTGGGATGAAGCGGCCCGGACCAACTTTACATGTCATCGCACATGAGACCGGTTCCACCACTGACATGCAACTAGTTTTGCATAAGTGGCTGGCGGGTGTCTGTATCTCCTACTATAGTCAATATCTGATTTACAACGAGTTGCTAATAATTTGGTTATCATCGTTGTGGTTCCATGTTCGTAGGTAAGAACGGTTCTAACTTCGAAAGCCCTAAGCCACATAAAAACTTGCAATTGATAAATTAGAGGCGTCTAGTTTAGATCGTTGCTGGGCTAGTGTCATGATATGGTAATGTTGTAAGTTGATGTATGGTAGATACTCTTACAACACACTTAACCTGTAAGTTCCATAGACCTTGGCCTTACACACAAAGGAATGATATAGATCATATCACGATGCATATGATAGTGATCAAATGCAAGAACCATTTATTTCACTTCACACATATGATGTTCGCATCTTATATTGCTAGTTTGGCTTTTTAGTAGCATTATAAGATGATCCCTCATTTAGATATCAAGATAAAAATGTGTTCTTCCTTAAGTACGCACCGTTTATGTTTCACCGCTTCAATACATCACGTGATGATCGGGTGTACTTGAATCCATGTTCATATAACGGGTGTAAGACAGTTTTACACACGCGAGTACTAAGGTTCTTACTTGGCGAGCCTAGCATGTACAAACATGGCCTCGAAACACGGACCGAAAGGTTAAGCATGAGTCATATAGTTGATATGATCTGCACCAACTCACGTGATGATCGAACTTGGTGTAGTGGATTTGGTTCATGTAATCACCAAAAAGGCACAAGGGATGTTGTTTTTGAGTGGGAGTTTATTTCTAATTTGGATTAGTCGAACCAAATTTGTCATAAACTAAATCAAAGTGAATTTGCATAATTTGTTGTAGTCATTGACATCTGTTTACTATCTTATGCTTAGTTTTACTTGAGATAATAGAACTATAGAATTCTGGATATTTAATTTACGAACTAGTATCGTATTGTTTTGAATGTCAATTTAAAGTTTAGAAGTCCTATTGCAAACTTTCAGCAAACTCTATTTACTCCATGAAGTTTAATAAGTAGTATTAAATCAAGAGTAAGAATTCCAATGTTAGTATCTAAAGTATCATGTTTGCCTCCATGATTCTTGATATTCAAAAGTTGTTTTAATATCGAGGTTATCTAGGAGCTGAAATAATTGTTTCAGAAACCATCATGTGTGAAAGATATTGTGATATTTGAAACAAAGTTTATGGTTACAATATGATAGAGTATAATTTAACAAAATACACGTTCTCATATTGTATGAGAATTTGTGAAGGTTGGAGACGCTAGGCATCCTAATCTACCAAAAAGGTTTTGGGAACTGATATTATACTCACGATTCTTCCTTATAGGCTATAGTAGTTTGATCATGAAAGTTTTCATGATAAGGATGAATAGAAGATGTAAGTAAAATGTTTACTACACTAATATATTACTAAAGAATGGATTTTTGAAAGAACACCAAACATTTGATGATGGTGATCCACTTCAAAGTGCAAGTCCAAAGGTATTAGTATTTGACTATATACACTTTGTACTACGTGTCATGTGAATGACACCACTATTGATGTTGATAGATTCTTTTAAAAGAAAAGGAATTGCTGAAAGAGAATCTATAAAATATTTGGCAGAAAAGAAAAATTTGGAGATGTCCAACTTAGGTATATAGAAGATATACATGGTATGGCTATATTATTTGCTTGTTAAACAATGTGGTTCTTGGGTATTGGATAACGAATTGGTTGGTGTGAAGTGTCATATAGAACAACACAGTTCATGAACTAGAATGACCTAAGTAACTAGCAAGAGAATAAGTGATGATGTTCATCGAAAACAAATAAAGTGTTATTGTGTTTTTCATTGTCGGTAAACCTAGCCTTCAAGATTTGTTTTAATAATTGTTATTTTGTTCCGGTATTACGAGAACAATGGTTGTTCAAATAATTACCGTATTCCATAAAGGATGGATGAACTTTTACAAGTCTACTTGGAGAAATCACATCCATAAACATTATTGCTAAAATGTCGCAAGACAAATGATTGGAAGATAACTTATGAAGTGACATCGTTGTTTGAATTATATTAGAAAGTAAACTTGAAGTAACTCCATGTTGATGGATTTTTGGAGTCTTTGATTTTGATTAATTGACGCTTGTGAGACTTTTCTCGAGATAATTGAAACTCCGTTCATAGGCCAAAGAGGAACGGATAACTAGCTTACTGGAAATTGTGCATGCTAATGTGCATAGTCCATTATGTGTATCCATATGCGATGGATCTTTTTTGCTTCATATGCTTTCTCCAGAAATTTGAGTGAATATATTTATATATTTACTTAATAAGGAAGAAGTATGAAACATTTGAAAATTGTTCAAAGACTTTCAAGATGAAGTGAAAAAACATTGTAATAAGAAAATAAAGAGTTTATGATTCGATCATAAAGGAAGATATTTCAGTTACATGTTTAGCAAAACACATAAGATTTGAGGAATTGTTCCATGATTTGTGTTTCCCGATAAACCATAGGAGTATGGCATATTCGAGAGATGAAATCAAACCATGTTTGACATGGTAAGATCAAAGGTGTCATTTATAAAACTTCCACTATGTTTTAAGGATTAAAGCTTTAGAGACAACCGCTTTTACACTGAAAAGAGCACCATCGTGATCCGTTGAAATGACACCATATGAGTTATGGTTTGGGATAAAACTCAAATTGTCTTTTCTTAAATTTTGGTATGCTATGCATAAGTAAAATGTTTACAACCAAAGTAGGATAAGCACATCTTTGTAGGTTATCCCAAACAATTTGTTGGGAATTCCTCCATAACACCGAGGACAAAAGAGTTTGTCTCTTGGAACATCAAGTTTCCTGAGAAGGATTTTTTCGCGAAAAGTTAAGTGGGAGGACAATAGAACTTTGATAAGGTTGTTGAACCTTAGCTATATGTGCTAAGTAGCGCAGCATCGGAAAGTGTCCCAGTGGCGGCCACAATGCTCATGGATCCCGTGATTACAAAGGTTGTGATCTCGGAGATTAGAGTTCCTATTGAACCATGTGGGTCAGTAAGAATCAAATAGTGAGATTTGATAAACAAGTCGTTATTGTTTTGACAATGATGAACCGACTGCATGCAAAGAAGCGATGATAGGCCCTGACTCCATAAAATGATTAGAAGTCATAGAATCCGTGATAGTATCCATACACGAGAAATCAAGTTTCTGAACTTGGAAGACCCTCCGGAAAGGCGTGAAGCCTATCGGTCATGTTTGGATCTATAAAGAAATAGACATGGATGTTTAACTTCTATGAAATAGTCGACATGCCAGAAAGAAGTTTACATCAATGTTCAAGGAGTTGACTATGACAAGATTTGATCTTTCATAGCAATATTTAGTCTTGACGAATTAATGTAGCGACCACTACATATAATTTGGTATATGGTTGTTGAATAAACAAAACAAGGTTCTTCTAATAGAATGGTTACCTAGGACGTGTACATGACACGGTTCGAAGAGTTTTGTTAATTCGAAGGGTGCTAAAAGGGCATGCAAACTTCAATAGTTGAAGTGAGCATAGCGGAGTTGGAATCTTCACCATGATGAAAATGTTAAAGGAGTTTAAATTCATCGGAGACGATGAAGATGCTTGCATTTGCAAGAAATTAAGTGGGAGCACTGAGACAAATTTTCAATACATTATGTAGAGTACATATTGTTCATTGGAAATGATGTATCTTTCATTGACACAAGTTAAGAATTTCATTAAAATAAGATTTCAATGAAAGACTTGGGCAAAACAGGAATATTTGGCATCAATGTCTATATGGATAGATTGAGGCGCTAATATGGTTGTGCCATATGTAAATATATGAGATATTGAAAGGGTTCAATATGGAAACAACAAGAAAGGTTCTTGCTGCATGGAAAGTATTGTATCAAGATTCAAGTGTTTCAACACTTGGTGAGTAAAATCACATGAAGATTTTGATCGATTATACCGTGATATGTATATATCCAGATATGTCCTATGCTCTAAATGTTATGAGCACATACCAGAATGATTCATAAGATGATCATTGGACAATAGTAAAGATATTCTTATGAGCTTTGGAAGAACTAAGAATAAATCATGTATAAGTGACAAATAGTTAAAGGTAGTTCATTGTAAAGTGTTACATTGATACTAGTTTTGTCACAAGATACAAATTAAGATTTATCTCAATTTAGACTATGGGTGGTACAATGTAATGGAAAGTATGTTCCATGATGGATTTGGATGAGTTCCAAAGTTGAGACATTGTGACGGATACTACAACAAAAAAGCTAAGTATATGACTGCTATAGTAGCAGCAAAGGAGGGCCTTTGTGTTAAGTAGTTTGTTATCAAACTAGGTGTGATTCAAAGTGGGCTAATACTATGAAGATATATTGTATGACAATAATATCAACATATTTTAACCATAACGAACTAAAGGTCTTACCAAAGGACCAAATTTATACAATGCCATCTCATTTGAGAATGAGTGATGCGTAGAGACGCAAAGACATGCAAATACACACGAACCTGAAACTGTCAGATCCAGAGATTATGTTAACCACTAGCAATCGCGTATATGCAACACCAGAAAGCCATAGGTGTTCAATACACAAAGTTTTTCAAACTAGATTATTGACTCTAGTGCAAGTGGGAGACTGAAGGGAATATACCCGAGAGGCAATAATAAAGTGGTTACTATCTTATTCCTTGTTTATGATACATATTTATTTTGCATGCTATAATTGTATTAATTTGGAAACGTTAATACATGTGTGTTTAATAAACAAAAGGAAAGTTCCTAGTTATGCCTCTCTTATAAACTAGCTCGTTCATTAACAAGATGATCAAGATTTCCTGATCATGGACATTGGATGTTGTTAATCATAAGGTCACAACATTAGTGGAATGATGTGATGAACATTCATCCAAAGTATAGCATTACGATCAAAGTCATTGTTTTATATTGCTATAACATCATACGAAGTAATCCTAGTCCTTAGACCATGAGATCATGTTAATCACTAACACTGGAAGAGTATCTTGATACATCAAACGTCACACCGTGAAAGGGTGATTATAAAGGTGGGTTCAGTGCTACGAAAGTGTTATGTAGTGGCTCATGGATCAAGAGTGGGATTTGTCCATCCCGATGACGGATATATATACTCTAGGCCCTCTCGGTGATATCACATTGGTTAGCGTGTAAGCAAGTAATGAGATCACTAGAATGTTATATCACAGGAACGAGAAAAGAGTACATGTCGGTAATGAGATCAAACTAGGTATGGAGATACCGATGATCGAATCTCGGACATGTAATATATCGCTAGACAAAGGGATTTAGTTACTAGCGTTAAAGGTTCTCACGATCACAGAAGTCATCATTAAATGTGTAGGAGTCAGTATGGATCTCCAAATCTCGCTTCTGATTATTGATCTGAGAGGGGTCTCGATCATGTCTGCATTATTCGCAAACCGTAGGGTGACACACTTAAGGGATACCGACACCATTTGGAGCAAATATGTTTCATATAAAGATTTAAGAAAGCGCTGGAATTATTTCAATAGACACCAAAACTGTTTCGGGTGAAATTGCTGAAATTGGTTCTTCATGTAATATTGAAATGTTGCAGGGGGTTTTATGTGAATGTTTGTTAATTAAAGTAATTAACAAACTTCTGAATAAATTTAATAAAAGAGTTTTATTAAATGAGAGAGCATTAAATTTGGAGAAATTTAATGCATTTAAAGTGGAGACTTTAAAAGAGAATGTGAAGGGGCATTTTAATGTGGAGGGAGTTACCACCACATGAATGGAGGAGGTGAGGGGTCACCCCCCATGGGGCACCAACCATGGGGAGGGGTACCCCCCTCCTATAAAATGCCACCCTCACACCCCTTCTTTCTCACACCTCCTCGTGAAGGATCTCTCTCCCCCTCTAGTATTTTCCCCCCATGGTCTCGGATTAACGAGATACATGTTCCCGGTGGCTTTATCTAGAAAGGAGTTGCTGCTTCCGCTGCTTTGCTGGAGCGAGGGATGGAGGTTGTCGGGGTACCGGACGTGTGTGTGATCACGGATGCACCGCTGCTTTGCGGTGCTGGACTTGGTGGAGATGGATCTGATGGACGTGCTGGAGTTGGACCAGCTGGACCAGCTGGACTTCATCACGATCTTGAGATCGACGAGTGTACGACTACATCATCCATGAGTTCCATCTCATTAACAAAGCTTTGTTGTCTTCGAGGATATGTTCTGTATGGATGTATATACACCCGTTGCTTGTATCTAATAGATATATCCTGGCGTATAGTAGTTCACATCGTAGGAATTTTTTGTTTTCTATGCTGCGAACCCTTTATGCACCTAGATCACAAAGTACGTCTATCTCATTTGTCTCAATTTTAATCTTAATAGTAGGCTCAAATATATCATCAAACTTAACAGGTAAATTTTCAGCATTTTTCTTATATTCTTCTTCAAGCTCACGTACCTTTATTGCTACCTGATTAACGAAGTGTTGATATGTGGCTTCATCCTTTCCTTCACTTACCGGAATCTTAATGTTGATCCTTTTTACAAGATCTTCAATGGTGTAACTTGGCGAGGGAGCATTACTATAATCTAGTTCTTCGGGCTCCTCCCTTTGGATTCTCATCATCTTGAGGTCTTCAACGGGATTGGGTTCAACTTTACCTGTAAATTTAGCTAGAATGAGAGTTTGACTCTCGGTTATCTTACCTAGTTGTACCTCAACAATCCTCGTCCTTTCTTGGAGGGCCTGCAAATCATTCCTCAAACTTACAGCTTGGTTAGATAATTTACCAAGCATAGCATCATGGTTCTCCGTTATTTTAACAAGGATATTGTTTTTCTCATTTTGTGAGTCTATAAAAGATTTAAGTGTTTCTTGGAGACTACCATTACTTGATCCCATATTATTATTAGAGTTACCCGCAGGACTAGAATAGTGTTTTTGAAAATTAGGATTATAATTCTTCTTCCAAGCAGGGTTATAATCATTACGAGCTATAAAGTCTACTTCTTCAATACTAGTTTCTAGGATAGCTTTTACCTGGGTTTCCTTACCTTTTATGGCTAATATGAGCTCATCCAGTTTAGCATTGAGTTCTTCATTTTCTTGTGGTGAGACGGAGTTCACCTTCTTCGTGTTTGATCTATCCACATGCCATTGGGCATGGTTGTCTTGCATATTGTCTAGTAGCTGCTTTTCTTCGGTAATATGTTTACCCATAAATGTTCCTCCAACTGCAGTATCAAGCATACACTTAGACACATGATTAAGAGCATTATAAAATAAATGGAGGATTAACCAATCTTCCACCCCGTGACTGGGATAGTTTCTCATGCATTCTTTCATCCTCTCCCATGCAAGCGCTAGTGGCTCACACTCTTCCTGTCTAAAGCTAGTAATATTAGATCTTAGTCGCATAGTCTTTGCAGGTGGAAAAAATTTAGTCATAAACAAAGAAGTGCATTCCACCCATGATGTAATAGTATTTCTAGGCAAAGATAGCAACCATTCTTTTGCTCTTCTTCTAAGAGAGAAAGGAAATAGGCACAATTTGACTGCATCGGGATCAACATCTTTTATGCGCATCATATCACATATTTCAGTGAAAGTGTTCAAGTGCATACCTGCGTCCTCAACAACAGAGCCTCCAAATTGATTCTGTTGAACCAAGCTTAAATAATGGGGCTTAATTTCATACTCATCAGCAGGAATTGCTGGCTGAGTAATAGGAGTACGCAAATAATCATTATTGGGAGTTGCAAACTCCCCAAGCTTCTTTTCAGCCATATTTCCTATGTTTTTAGGTTTTCTTAAACAGAGACTTAAGATAATAATAAAAACAAGAATTTAAAGACTAACTATTTTTTTGGTTTTTCAAATAAAGACTGAAAGCAAACTAACAAAATTAAAAATAAGAATTAAAACTAGCAAGGTTCCTACTAACCTCACCAGGGTAGCTATTGCTTTCCTGGCAACATCGCCAGAAAAAAGGTTGATACCTTCGATCTGGATTACGGATGTAGTATAGCTCTTTTTCCCTAGTAGACCTAGGTTTATCGAATCCTCGGGAAGCAGAAGTATAGTGAAGTTACTTTAACGGACCTTCGGGAGTTTTAGATTTTTTGTGTGTGTTTTTACTAGACCAAGAGTCTGCGTCTTTTTGTTGTTGTCGATGATGGAGAGAGAGGACCTAGGGCGTTCGGTTTCACCTATAGCTGTGCAAAACATCTAATGGGAATAAAAGGTAATAATAAAGTATGCATGTAATTGTTAGAGCAAGATAAATTATATCTAGGCAGTGCATCCATAATTGCTATTGCCTCCGCAACCTCTTATAGCAATAACCTACTAGTCTCATCCATTAGAGAAAGAGAACTAATGATATGTATAGTGACGTCAACATTAATCCCAAGTAAATCCTACACATACAGCCGTACTACCCCTTTTGTCACTGGGGTTCGCAACCTGCAGATTAGTCATTACTCATACTCCCTATACTTGGATCAATCCTCAGGGTCTTGGGTACCTGACAAGTCCTTAGATTGAGGCAAGATAGGATACAATGATCATCATGTCATACAAACTAATACATGATCTCATCTATGATAAATAACATCCACAAAAACTACATGGCTAGGCCGGAGCCCTTAGCCCAAGGAGAATTACTTACACATAGAGATGAGATCAAAGATCATAAACATTCTAATAGAAATCATGAGATTAATAGCAAATAGTTTTACAGTGTCGCCAATCAAAGAAGAGATCTACTATTACAAGTGGTGGAATATGGCTATGGTGATGGAGAAGGGTTTGGAGATTAGATCTAAGTCTATTCCTCCGGCGGCTCTTCGATGTTGTGGATGGAGATCTGGGGGTGGCTGATGATCTGGGAGAGCGCTCGTTTCTTGTCGCCCAAGGCCTCTTTATATAGGGGTCCCTTCATGAAAGTTGTTCTATTTGACCTAGCAGCGTTGATGGCAACTATACGGCTGGAAATTTATTCCCGCCGTATAGTTGGTCGGTAAAGCGCCTGTCTTCGCTTCATGGCTCCTGGTTTCTTTGGGTTGTTTGAAATCTCATATCTTTTACTCTAATGTAGTGATTCCCATCATCAAACGTCATTATCTGCGTAGGAAAAAATAAAAATAAAGGATTGCATACCCCTTTGATCATTAGGCATTAGTGGCAGGGTTTAGAGAGATATTTCATAAAAATATGAATAATATCCAGTTTAAATACGGACATAGATGGCTATATTTCAGAGCCATCAAGAGCCATCTCATTATTAATCTTCACACCCACTATACCTTCTAAAAGAGCCTTTTTAACCCAGGAACATAACACATCATTAAACCCTCTGATATGCAAGGAATCTAACAAGAAATCCCAGTTGACTTTATTATAAGACTTTTTGAAATCTATTTAAAGTATCACGCCACACTAATTATTAACATGAGCATAATTGAGTAGCTCATGCAGAGACAACACCCCATCCATAATGTTTCTCTTTTTAATGAAAGCATTTTGTTGAATACTAAACATCTTATGAGCATAAGGTTCTAATCTAATAGTAAGAGCTTTTGTAATTAGCTTCTAAATGCACCTCAACAAACAAATAGGTCTAGACTAATAAATATTATCAGCACCCGCCACTTTAGGTAGAAGAGTGATCACTACATAATTCAAATGTTTCAAATCCAAAGTCCCTAGGAAAAAACAATGAAAGATATACATGATCTGAGGCTTAACCAAATGCCAACAATGTTGAAAAATTCAATAGGAATGCTATCAGGCCGAGGAGCCCTATTCACATCCATGGAAAATAAAGCACCCTCTACTTATTTCACATAAAAATATTTGGTCAAATCATTATCCTCATCATTAATTGTTTTATCAACACTCCACAGATCACTAGATAGATGAAAAAAATTACCAGGTGTAGGCCCAAAGAGATTTTTATAATACTCAGTAGCATGCTTGAGGATATTATCAGTAGCTTCAATCATCACACCACCATCTTTCAAGGAATGAATAGTATTTTTCCTTTTTCTCCCATTTGCTACTCTATGGAATTAAGGAGAATTATGATCTCCTTTCAACAACCATCTTGCATTGGATCTTTGTAACCACAAAAGCTCTTGATCAACATAAATTTATGCAGCTCAAAAAGGATGTTAGTTTTTCTTACATAATCATCAGGAGATAGAGGGGATGATTCTTCAACCACCTCAAGACTATTAAGCTCCTCTTTTAATTCTTTTTTCCCTCTTTCTCACATGCGAAACACATTAGATTCCCAACCTTTGAAATGCTTCTTAAATCTTTTCAACTTGACATTTAAAATATGAATAGGATCACAACTATTAACTTATTTCTTTGAAATTTTCTCCACTTTTCCAAGGAAATCATCATTTTTAAGCCAAGCAATATCAAACCTAAAATCTCTATTTTTAGGAGTCACATTATTACAATCACCAGACATAAGTAAAAGGGGACAGTGATCAGACAAGTCAGAGACCAGCTTTCTGACCTGAACAAGAGGAAATTATCCTCTCAACCAGAAGATATAAGCACCCTATCTAGTTTTTCCAAATGTACTCCCCCATCTTGAAACCTATCACCCCAAGGGTTTCCTGTCTAACACCACAAAGGAAACTCCCAGACTTACCCATTGAAGGAATCCATTTCCAAAAGAAATGACCACCAGGGTCAATTTTTTGAAAGAAACTATCATAATAAGTTTTTTCATAGTTTCTTGAAAAGCAAGGAAATCAACAACATGATCAGTAATGAGCTCATTCAAACAAGCAGATATACCATTCTTACCAACCCCCTCCCATTCCAAAAGGATCCTTTCATGTAAACTTATCGGGTTTTTTCCTATGCCTATTAGCTCCACTAGGAGTATGGGTAGAGATGTCACTCTTATGTTGACTTCTAGTCATAGGTCGATGATTCACCACCACAGTGTTACCATTAGCTTTCCTAATTTTTTGATTCTACAATAGTAAAAGCACCTTCTTCTTCCTCCGGAGATGCCTAGTTTAAATCCAAAGGAGTTTTAGCCTCATTCACATCTTCAATAAGAAGATTATTCAAATTATTTGTTTCTCACATAAGTTCCCCCTAGAAATTTCAAGCTCTCTAATAAGGTTAACAGACTCAAAATTATCACCAGGAATATTAACACCCATCAAAGAAGCCCTAAGCATGATTTTTTGATCAGAAGAACAACAAACGCATTAACATGAGGGTTCTGAGGAGATTTACCTTGCAAATTCCTTTTCTTGCAGAGATTTTTAGCTTTCTCCAGGATAATTTCATTTGCCATAGCTGAGCTCCTTTTGCTAAATCTCCCAGGTTTATCTATCTCCATTTCCTAAGTATAAAAATCACTCTCTTTCTCACCAGAAGAACTATTAGGGGATTGAATAGTGTAGGCCTGAGGTTCAGTGTCAAGAGCCAGGGTTCTACTCTCAATTTCCACCACCTGAGGCAAAGGAGGCCACATCTCTTTACACAAGGATTGGCAATAGGGAGCCATCATAAAAGGAATCATCCTGGGATGTAAATCAGGAAACCATAATTCTTTGTTGACAGTAGGTGTGCCAGGTGGGACGACGCAAGCATTGTTCCAAACCTGCACAGATTTGTGCAAAACCATAGATTTTCCTTGTTTTTCCCCTCCACAACAGTATCAACACTTGTTTTTCCCCAGCATGTTCATCAGTCCCCTCAACATTATCTCTCACATCAGCATTCTCTTTCTCAAGTTCTACAGATTCCACAGTCTCATTCTTCTCCCTGCTTCTCTCTTGGATGATCTGGTCAATGAGTAAGACATGATAATCTTCACTCTCCTCTTTAGAGTCGTGATCATGCACAATTTACAATCCAAGAGTATATGATTTCCCATAATTACCAGATGCAGAGTGTTGAGCATCATTTGTGTTCTATCCTTCAGAGGAATCATGAGTCAAGTTCTCAAATTTGGCCATTTTAGGAGATGGAGTTTCAGACCCATGATCCACTGGAACCAAAACCTAGTTCTCAGGAGTTCCACCAATCACAATTTTATCCATCCCATAGTAAAACAAATAGAAGTTATCCCCCAGACACCCTTCTGCTTTTTCAGGTATTTTCTCAATATCTCTACACCCAATAAGCACTTTCACATACTCAGGATGATATAAAGTCGAAGAATCAATCCCCAGAGGAACACCAACCAAGGAGGCAACATAGTAAGCATGAGCTTCACACCTTTTTTCAGAAGGGATATTCTTCACATGGACCCAGGCTTTTTGAAGCTGAGCTAGGGCCCCAATAGAATCAGACCAAGGAGACAAATTCAGAACTGCATCTTTTGTTTTCATTTCCATTCTCTTTCCCTAATAAAAAGATCTTTCAACCTCTTTAGGATTAGTAAATCGCATAGTAAATTGCTTAGAACTAATAGCTCTTGTAGTGCACCGCCACCTAGCACCAAAGAATCCATCATTAAATTCCATTTCAATATCCCACTACACCTTTCACCATAGTAATGATAACTGTGCTAGCTTTCTCTTTCAATTATTTAGGAGTACTAGTATTAGGAAAATAAAAGAAACCATGGCCAGAAGATTGGAAAGCACATGTGAAAGCCACACATTGCCATGGAAGTAAAGCCTGACAGATATGAGCAGAATGTCCTAACTTATCGCAACAAGCACATCTAATCGTAGAGCAATGAGCCAATAGATGACCAAATAGGTTGTAGTTATGGCATGGACTAGGATCGTCAAGGTTACCATTATGTGCACCTTCATTAAGCGGAACATTGGTAGGAGCATGGTGAATGTCTTGACTGCCTTGAACATCAGCAGCAACCTCCCGGTGATCTCGCTCAGGGATTTGTTGGCTCACCAAAGCTCCACCACCATTAGGAGAGTTCTGCCTCACCACCTCGCGAGGTCCGTGGTGCCAGACGTAATTGTGCCCGCAACCTCCACCACCACCTCAATCTCCGCGGCCCCCATAATCTACCACGACCTCGAAATTGCTGACCCCGCGCACCCCCGCTGCCTCCCTGGCCTGCCATCGATCTCGATGCTTGGACACGGTAACTCGAGGGTGTAGGAGAAGCAACTACTTGAGCGAAGGATCTAGAATCACCGACGACCTTCCCCGGCCGCCACCCAAAGGAATCACGGGTCAGTGGTGGTGAAACCCTAGGCGCCTCCTAGAAATGGTGAAATAAATCCTGTAGAACCTGACCGAGAGATAAAGTGCTCGTGGAGAGGGAATCAGAAGCGAATATACCATCCACCGTTGGCGTTTCCGACGCTGTCGATCCAGGGTTCAACGTCGCCCCGCGAGGACCCGCCCCGAGAATACCTGACGTTGGCGAGGGTAACGACACCCACTGGAGCCCCACCTGTAAGACCCGCTGAGTCTCCTCACATCCCTCCCCTGGTGGATCCGGGACGAAGACGGAGATGGAGCGCGCTCCATGATGCCGGAGATCTTTCCGGCGAGGGTCAGAGGTGGGTGGAAAAAAAGTCGCCAAGGTCGACACGTTGAAAGCCATAAGTGTATGCTTAACGATGAAACTGTTGAACTGTGTATTCTTTATTTATAATTGAAATGACGTCGAAATTATCCTACCCGAAAGAAAAGACGAAAAAAAAGAAAAAAACACTCCTAAAGGAAAACCAGAACCAAACACGGTTGAAAGTAACCAGCGCACCCCGTCTCTCATGTCCGCAACACATACCGCGTACGCGTCCCCTCGGCCTCTCATCGCATCTCAGCCCAACAAACGCCTCCTCCCTCCCCCAGCTCCTGCGAAAAGTTTCAAATATCCACCCGCGACCGCGATTTCTTTCTGCTTCTCTTCACCGACCTTCAAACCCTAGCCGCTCGAGCTCTCCCGATCCACCCCCATGGCGATGGCGTCGCCTCCTCCTCCTCTTCCCCAGCAGCCCGCGCCCGCATGCTCCTTCTTCCCGCAGCACGACGAGCTCCAAACCCTAGTCGCCCAAATGCTCCGATCCCAATCCACCCCCACCCCCATGGCGTCCCCGCCGCGTCCTCCTCCTCCCCAGCAGCCCGCGCCCGCGCCCGCACGCTCCTTCTTCCCGCAGGTCGACGAGCTCCAAACCCTAGCCGCCCAAATGCTCCGATCCCAATCCGCCCCCAACCTCATGGCGTCCCCACCGCCTCCTCCTCCTCATCCCCAGCTGCCCGCGCCCGCACGCTCCTTCCCGCAGCACGAAGAGGTCCAAACCCTAGCCGCCCAAATGCTTCGATCCCAATCCACCCCTATCCCCACGGCGTCCCCGCCGCCGCCTCCACCTCCTCCCCAGCAGCCCGCGCCCGGCTTCTCCTTCTACCCGCAGGAACACGAGCTCGTGCAGCAGTACCTCCGCCCAAAGCTCCACGGCTCGCCGCTCCCATCCGCGACAAAGCATTTCTTCCATGACGCCGACGTGTACGCCGAGCCCGCCTTCGCCTCACTCTGGCCGGCGCCCGGGCCTTCGGCGAGCCAATGGTACTTCTTCTGCCCCGTGAAGGCCCAGATCGCGCACGACGGCCGCAGGCCCCGGATCGTCGCCGGCGGCAAGGGCACCTGGAAAACCGACCGGGGCAAGAACGTCGTCGACCCGGTCGAGGGCTGCGTCGTCGGCCGCCGGGAGAGGTTCACCTACGTGCCCAAGCCCAAGGAAGAGGGCAAGCCGACGGAGTGGCTCATGACGGAGTTCAGCGTTGATCAACAAGAAGGCGGCGCCGTGCCAGGGATGGTTCTTTACAAGATCTACCGGAGCCCCCGCTTCCTGAAGAACGCCTCCAAGGCATCGTCCTCGTCATCGGCGTCCGTCTCTGCGCGCAAGAGGAAGGCGGCCGACGAGCTCCTCGACGATCTTTCTCCGCCGCCATCGCTGTCTGCGCGCAAGACCGTCAACGCCACGAGCGGATCATCATCTCCCGTCAGGCGCCAGCTCCTGTTCCCTTCTCCGCCGGCCGAAGTCGCACCGAATCCGCCTGCCTCAGTCGCACCAAATCCGCCGGCCGAAGTCGCACCGAATAATCTGACGGCCGAAGTCGACGAGATGATGGCCGAGTATCTTGCAGACGACAAGAACTGGGAAGGATTCAGTTGCATCGCCAACCCCTCGTCTGCCCCCTGGAGCTGCTCGATGATGACGATGGCGTCGAACCCCTTATGCAGCGGACCAGAGTTCTTGAATTCCATTGTTGCTGCTCCCTGAAATCACATCTCTGACGACTGAAGACAGATACTCTTTTCTCTCTTTTTTTTGCCTGAGGGAAAGCTTGATACTCAGTTAGAAGGCCTTAATTCGTAGCAGGATAGTGATGATTGTGAGGAATAGATTATTAGTTGCAGAAAGACATTACATTAGACTCAACGCGATCTGGGTATTAATCGATTATCTGGATTGTGATGCGCCATGTATGACATAGCACTTCTGTGCTTTTGTTCGTGACTTTGACGGTTTGATTATAAGATATTGCAATTGTGTTAAAATTGTGTGTAATGGTTGTGTAAACATGAATGACAGCTCTGTTACTTTCATTGCCAATCAGACACCCAAGATTGAAACAGCTTGGTGAGAAATTACCAAAACCAAACTTGATTCAAATCAATAAAATTATATAACTGACAGCAAATTTAGTTGGTTGCAGCTAACTGTAGCAATTACAAAATGCCTTTCTCGTAAACTGAAACCCCAATCAAGCAATTTAGCATCACAAGATTGACATCATGTACTGTAGCACTTAGTTCGATACTTCAGGAACGGGAAAATGGAGTCCCAAAACCGTTAAAAGCCGAGAGAGCTCCGAAGTTTTTACAACCATACTTCATAGAGGATACAAATGGGAGAAAAAAGAGAAGATACCAAAAGAATGAGCAACAAGCCTGCAACAAAAGGACCTAGCACAGAAACTAATTCATTCTGCCCACTCCTTGACACATCTTTGAACTGATTCCTTCTGTTCACTTCTCACTCTGTGAGCCGCTTATGCTGTGCAATCTCCCCTTTGCAAACACCAAAAACTGCGATCACTTGTGGATGAGAACAAGTACTGGAGCAACTGTCCTGTTAATCATTTCAAACTTGCAGCTCACCCATGCATCAACAGACAAGCTTGGCGCAAAATGATTCAACGAAATCGAGTTCAGCCCTACAAATAAGAAAGCGAAGAAGATAAATGGACCCCAGTCTTTAAACTGTATTTAATTGGAGTACGATGCTAAACAACCAGATTCTAAAGACATGTTACAAACAAGTATATAATAGATAAGACACATGAGCAATCAGAAATCACTTACTAACAATCATTGATCACTTTAAAACAATAACTTGGACACAATATTTACAGTTGCCAAGTGACATATACCTTCCACCCAGATGCCCAATGAAGACAAGGACACTCAGACACTTACGAGTCCCCCTGAGCTAACAATTCTGCTGGCAGCTTGGAATGCCAGCTCAGTTGTCTTAGGTACTGTTAGTATTGTTTTATCTCCTGGAAGGTAGCCCAGATTGAGTTCTACAAGCCTAAAAATACTGGTCACGATTATAGTTACCTGAACTGCCAATTTTAGGATACTATTTTACTGAATCCAAGAACTGAAATATACCAATGAAATAATAGAAACTTGATCACCTGACAGGAGAATCTTTCGGAACAATCTCCTCCATTCTACTGTGACATATGGAAAACAACTTGACGAGCTGCATCTGCTGCAAAAGATATATAGAGTTCAGCCAGCATATGGCACAAAATTGAGGTTTTCTTCTTCCTCTTCTTCCAAATGGTAAAATGGCAAGGTCCAGGTAGAATCTACAATGAAAACATTTAGAGCAAAAATATCGCTACATAATCATGTACACTGTTTCAGTCTGGCCACTCAGTTGACCCATCTTTGAACTGATTCCTTCGGTTCACTTCTTGCCCTGTGAGCCCTGCACAGTCTCCCCTTTGCAAAACACCAAGAACTGCGATCACTTCTTGTGCATGGATGAGAACAAGTACTGGAGCAACTGGCCTGCTAATTATTTCAAACTTGCAGCTCATCCATGTATCAACAGACATGCTTGGCGCAAATGATTCAACGAAATCAAGTTCAGCCCTACAAATAAGAAAGCGAAGAAGATAAACGGATTCGGTCTTTAATGATGTTTGATTGGACTACAATGCTAAACATTAAGATTCTGAAGACACGTTACAAAAAAGTATATGATAGATAAGACACATGGGCAATCAGAACTCATTTACTAGTTAGTACTAACAATCAGTCAATCATTAATCACTTTAAAAACAATCACACAATATTTGCAGTTGCCAGCGAAACTTATGAGCCCCCCTGAGCTAACAATTCTGCTGGCAGCTTGCAATGTCAGTTCGGTCGTCCTAGGCACAGTAATTATTGTTTTATCTCCTCCTGGAAGGTAGCCCAAGTTGAATACTACTCCCTCCGTTTCAAAATATAAGATGTTTTAGCTTTGTGAATGAAGTGTATCTAGACCTCTTTTAGTATCTAGGTTCATCTAGGTTTGGAGTGAACCTAGACACTAAAAGGAGTCTAGATACACTCCTTTCACAAAGCTAAAACATCTTATATTTTGAAACGGAGAGAGTACAAGCCTACACACAGAGCGTCACTAGTGTCATGCTCATCTATTTCTAAAGAATCTTGCATGTGCTTCATTTATTTCTAAGTAGACCATGACAAGTGTAGTACTACAGTATTTTTGGATCAGAATATTTGCTACATGAAGTTGTAATGGCCGTGTCGGCTGCCAGCGCAAATAGCACGACCCAAAACAGTTGAACTGGAACAACCGAGTGCTTTTTAAAATGTCCCAAGTTCGATCCGTCACCTCAAGTCCTCACAACACACAGAAACCAACAGTCGGCCACACACCTCAGCAACATGGTCAGCAAGCGCCTCAAACCCCTCTACCAGCTGGTCGTGAACAACTTCCTCATCGTCGTGGTGCTACCTGTCACAGCCGTTGTCGTTCTCCGCAAAGCCGCACAACTCGGCCCCGACGAGCTCCTCTCCCGGCTCCACGGGCTGCGGCAGGCCCATGTCTTCCTAGCCGTCTTCCTACCGTTCGCCATGGCCACCCTCTACCTCGTGCGTCACCCTCGCAGCGTGTACCTCGTGGACTACGCGTGCTGCCGGCCTAAATCAAATTGCCGCATATCCATAGGCTCCTTCATCGAGAGTGCACGTCTGTCGCCGTACATGGACGATGGCACCTTCCGTTTCATGACGCGGATGCTGCAGCGCTCGGGCCTTGGCGACCAGACCTACCTCCACCCTTCGCTGCACCACATCCCCCCGCGTTGCTGCTTGAGCGAGAGCCGCGACGAAGTTGAGCAGGTCATCTTCGCAGTCGTCGACGACCTGCTTGCCAAGACAGGCATAAGTCCCGGAGCGATCGGCATACTCGTCACCAACTGCAGCGGCTTCACCCCGACGCCGAGCTTCACCGACATCATCGTGAACAAGTACAAGCTCCGAGGCGACATCCGGAGCGTGAACATGTCTGGGATGGGGTGCAGCGCCGGGGTGGTCTCCCTCGAGGTCGCGAGGAACCTCCTTCAAGCGGCACCACGGGGAACACACGCCTTGGTGGTATCCACGGAGATCACCTCTTTCATATACTATACTGGACCGGACCGGACGATGCTACTGCCAGGTGCGCTATTCCGGATGGGCGCGGCAGCGGTGCTACTGTCGACATCGTCCGGGTCCAGATCCCGGTTCCGGCTCAAGCACATCGTGCGAACGATCACCGCCGCGCAAGACAGAGCTTACCTGTGCGCCTCGCTCAAGGAGGATGACCACGGGGAAACAGGAATATACCTGTCCAAGGACCTCGTGCCCGTCGCTGGGGAAACACTCAAGGCCAACATCGCCGCGTTAGGGGCCATCGTCCTCCCGCCGTCCGAGAAGTTGCTCTTCGCGTTCTCCTTCATCGTCCGGAAGGTGCTGGGCAGGAAGATCAAGCTGTACATGCCTGATTTCCACACGGCCTTCCAGCATTTCTGCGTCCATTCCGGCGGCCGGGCGGTGATCGATGCGGTGCAGACCAGCTTATGCCTCTCGGATGAGAATGTTGAGCCATCACGGATGACGCTTCACCGGTTCGGGAACACGTCCAGCAGCTCGCTGTGGTACGAGCTGGCGTACATTGAGGCAAAGGGACGGACACGGAAGGGCGACCGGGTGTGGATGGTCGGCTTCGGATCTGGTTTCAAGTGCAACAGCGCCGTGTGGGAGTGCATCAGATCGCCCAGCGACACCGCTGTTGGCGCACCATGGGCTGATTCCATCCATCTGTATCCTGTGAAGATCTAGAAAGTAAAGGGCTGCAGGTTGCATGTACGAGAGTATATATGACTCGTGTCCAGGCAGTCATATCCTTTGAGTGTTGATGCAAAAATACTTCCAATACTCATGCCATTGTATGCCAAAATATTATAAATAACAATCTCGTGACCAGACTCGTTTGTTGAATATATCATGGGGTAAGGCGTAAAGCTCAGGAAAGTAAACTTACCTGTTGGCAGGGGAACTAATGCCCATTGGCGGAGACTGATCTTAATTCAATCTAGTCTCAATAATAGCCATTTGCTCATGATGTCTTTTTACCCGTTGCCGAAGGGGGTTAAAGGGCGTATGGATTACTCAAAGTTTGTGATCTTTTCTATTCCTTTTGCTCTTGCAAAATTGGTAATAGAAAAAAGGACACGTTTTTGGAAAGACCACTGGACTGCGAATTCGGCCTTTGCTGTTAGATTCAGACGTCTATATGAAATTTGTGAGACCAAAGAAGTCACAGTACATATGGTGCTAACTTCTGGATGACAAAGTATGATAATTCATCGCACACTGACAGGGTTTGTTCTGCAGATGTGGGAAACAGTTTGACAAGAATGTGAAGCAATTCCACTTGTTGATAGCGAGGACACTGTTGTATGGAAATTCAATCCAAATGTTTTTTTTGGGTCAGATCTCTATATAGAGCCGAAATGGAGATCCTTGGGATTTCCTTTCAAATCTCTGTGGAAATTTAAAATACAAACTAAAGTAAAAGTTTTCTTGTGGTTGGTGGAAATAGTATACTAACAAAAGATGTTCTTCATGCGCAAACTTTGTGGGAAAAAAATGAAAGCATAACACATCAATTTTTTTCTCACCCTCTGGCTCGCTATGTCAGGACTGTAGCGTGTTGTGCATTTGGTTTTAAAACAAGCCAACATCCATGCAACATTTGCTAGGTGGATGGTTGAGGAATTTTTTGAAAAAGGATAATAAGCATTTAGTTACAGTTGGGGTTGCACTTGCAGAGATTCTATGGGCATTATGGAAAACACGCAACAATGCGTGTTTTAGATCCATTAGGCCTAATGATCCCGTTGTGGTAACCAGTCAGATTAGACAAATGGTTTCTGATTGGGCAAATTTGCAGGTAAAGGAGGAAAACCAAAATGCGCTCAATTCGGGAGCCAAGTTGTTTGTGTAGTTGTCAAGTTAGGCAGTGGCGGAACTGGGATCGGCAGCAAGTGATGTCAAAATCACAAAGTGTAGTCATTAATCAATTTTTTGGGGGTCAAAACGAGTGTACTTAGCTGATTTCTTCAGTGTTTACAGGTTTTTTGTGATGTCGCCTGACCACACATAATACACACAGCTCCGCCACTGAAGTTAGGCATTCAAAGTGGTGCGAGGGTGGAGGCAGACGTCCTGAGGCTGTCTGGATAGAAGATGGGATCTGAAGAAGATGAAGAGGAGGAAAAAGGAGTTGGGATCCTATCTCTTGTAGTAGCTTGTTGCTTCAATAGCTGGTTCTACCCCTGGAAGTCATGTACCCTTCTAAGTCAGTTTACATGCCTTCGTTTTGTAATAACTGGCTAGAAAAACTCGATCTGGATGCTACACTTTACCTTTTCCTTTTTTCCTCTATTTTTCTTTTACTTTTGGTAGATGTAAAACTGCTATGGTTTCTTTAATGGAAATCGGGGGGAAACCCCTTATCTAAAAAAACATGATGTCTTCCTTCCAAGTGTGAAAATCAGCGCTATTAAGGGCTAACTATTTCTTTCAAAAGAAGGATATAGACTTCTGCCTCTGCATCAATCGATGCATACACATATTTTATTACAATGTTTTCATTATTTAGAGTTTATAGTTCACGGATTGCACAAGGTGGATACATAAATCAAACTCAACTGGGGCAAATCTGGCATGTAAATATCGGGATCAGGTGAACCCAATGAATGTGTGCGGACGTAGAAGAAATTGCTACTTAGCACCATGTATTACTTAGTTTGAGCACATAGATATACTGAGATGAACACAATGCATAATTTTTCTAGCTTCGCCTAGTGAAATAGAAAGAACATAAAGCTCCTAAGCATCATGAATTCTATAGGTGCACCACCCGTCCCGGTTGAAGTTATCATGTGTGCTGCTAAGGCTTTACTACTATATGTCTAGAGATCATGGTTTTAAAGGCGTTAAGGCGTCTTAAGGCGATCAGGGGGCGCTCTGACGCCTAGGCGACGCCTAGGCGCCTAAAGCGGGCGTTTTTCCAAGGCGGAGGAGGGGCGCCTGGACGCCTAGGCGACACCTTTAAAACCATGCTAGAGATTTCTAACATAATGATTTTGAGAAAAAAAAACGACTTGCTAAATGGCGTGTAATTTACTGACCTAAAGACAAGCAAGGTGCGGGATTCAAAGCATCAAAGTCAGAAACATTGCACTACTCGGTCAATAGGTATATAAATTTCTTACCGATGATGGTGTGTTGCCGGATGTGCCAGGGGATAAATATGTAGCAGAAAAGGGACTTTACAAATTCAGTGGAAACATGGGGTCTCCAACTTTTGGGGGTGAACTAATGAAGATAAAGTCATAACTCTTCGGCCATCCAATTAAGTACCGTTCTCGAGTAAAGGTTGCTGGAAGACACCTACAGTAGAGAATAGCATGTCGTTGACGGTCCATAAACCCCACATTTTACTGGTTTTGGGCCAGTTTGAACGCAAGAGAAGATCACAATAGTCACTTGCATAGTGGGACTATCGACAAAGCTGAAAAATGGAAACCGCGCTAACACCAAGACAGTGGGATGTGCGAGATTTGTGTCGGGGACAAACCGGATAACTTACTGACTACCGGGACCAACAAATGCTTCTCCACACCCTAATAACCAGACAAAAGCATAACAAATATAAGTAACAACCCCCAGACAACTAGCTTGTAAGTTGTTGTAACAGACATCTCATTTGGACAAATTCCACAGAGAAATCCACACGAATCATCCATCGTTTACTTCCCTTTCCAGGGTTGTAAACAGACATATCACTAACAAAGCATTGGCAATGGTACTACAGTCCATACGAAGGTGATTCAGACTGAAAAACATAGTATGAAATGGTACTCATGTTTTCAGTTTCAGCAACCGAATGACAGTACGCGACGACAGTGAGGGAGGTTAGTACCTACGCGTGGGCTAGTTCTGTTGCCTTGCTCTTGCCGGTGACGAAGCCCGCCACTGCCTCAGCAACGAATCCTGCCGGTCCACTGTTACAGCCTTACAGGAGTGACGAGGCGGAGAGGCGGCGCTGCTGCCTGGGAAGGACGAGCGGAGGCGGTGTGCTGAATCTGGGGACCCGTCAGAGGAGCAGGGAGAGACGGTGGCGCAGCAGCAGCGGCGGCGGTCGGCGGAGGCATGCGGGGCGGCGGAGGCTGCAACCGTGAGGATCGGTGGTGCCAGGTAGGCCCCGACTGCAGAATCACTTAGTAGCGGGTCCTTCTATCCATCCATCACAGCCCAGAGCCCAGTCATCTTGGCCCGAAGTTTTCTAGAAGGAAACAGAGAAAGAACACATTCGGCCCCGTCCGTCCTCTCCTTCCCGGCCCATCCATGTCGGCCCAGTTGCAACGCCATTGCCATCGCCATATCCTTTGGTCTCCCTCACTCGGCGCCGTTTCCCTCCTGGCCATGGCCGTCGCCGTCGCCGTCGCCGTCGTCGCAGGCCGGCGAGACCAGTCCTCGAGCTTCCAGGTCTCTATTCCAGCTTCCTTCCTCCTCCCATCGCTTGGTCTCTGATTTCTCTGCACCTCCTCGGGGTCTGCTGCTGTTTACATACTAGCTGGAGCGGAGGTGCTCCATCGCTTCTTCTCTTGGTAAGGATAGAACACTCCGTGGCCGTACTGATTGCTATACCAAATTCTTTTGTTGCCGTGGCAGTACAACTGAGCTCTCTTGAATTGGATATATATCACGTATGGGCTGCTGGTTCGGTCTGCGCACTACGTGCTCGGCAGAATGCCGCCAACGAACACTCCCTCCTTTTTCAATTCCTGCAGCCTCGTCCTGAATGAATTCCACTCGTGCAGGTGCTCTCCCTACCATGTGCTGTGAAATGAGGCCGCGGTTCGGGTTCGGGTCCACCGCGCGGCGCCACATCTGGCCTGCCCTCTGCAGCTCTGCAAAGAAGCTGCACGTCGCGGTGCCGCCGCTGCTACCGGTTGCGAGACAGAAGAGAAAGGTCATCGTGATATCAGGCCCGACGGGCGCCGGGAAGAGCAGGCTGGCACTGGAGGTGGCCAGGAGGCTCGGGGGAGAGATCGTCAGCGCGGACTCGGTGCAGGTGTACCGCGGCCTCGACGTCGGCTCCGCCAAGCCATCCGCTGAGGAGATGAGCATGGTGCCGCACCACCTGATCGACATCGTGGACCCAAACGAGGATTACTCTGCCGGGACGTTCTTCGACGACGCGAGAAGGGCTACTGAAGATGTTCTCGACAGGGGCCGCGTGCCCGTCATCGCTGGAGGGACCGGGCTGTACCTGCG
Organism: Avena insularis; assembly: GCA_023614405.1. Taxonomy (NCBI): domain Eukaryota; kingdom Viridiplantae; phylum Streptophyta; class Magnoliopsida; order Poales; family Poaceae; genus Avena; species Avena insularis. The sequence goes on from CM042684.1 coordinate 500,408,117, forward strand.
GTGGTTTATGTACGGCAAGCCGGATGTTCCGCGGTCGTCCGTGGAGATCGCGTCGAGTGTGCGGTCTGAGCTTGCTGGCTTAGGGTGGGAAGATGCCGTGGAGCTGGTGCTCCAGGCCGGGGACCCCAAAGCTCGGGACTTGGACACGAATAACTGGGTCAGGTTGAGCAGAAGGCTTGAGATCATCAGGTCATCAGGTTCCCCTCCATCTGCATTCACCTTACCATACAGCTCATTCCAGGACACCAAGCTCACTGATTCCCCGATGGACTGCCAAGTGAAGGAACTGGATTATGATTTCCTATGCATTTTCCTCGCAAGCCCACGTGTTGAACTCTACAGATCAATTGATTTGAGGTGCGAGGAAATGCTGGCTGACACAGGAAGAGGCCTTCTTTCAGAAGCCTCGTGGCTTCTTGATATCGGTCTGCACTCCGCGAGCCGTGCGATGGGCTACTCCGCAAGCCGTGCAATAGGTTACAGGCAAACCATGGAGTACTTGTTGCACTGCAGACAGAATGGAGGCAGCAGCTCCCCCCAAGAGTTCTTGGAGTTCCTCACCAAGTTTCAGCAAACGTCCAGGAACTTCTCAAAGAGGCAGATGACCTGGTTCCGCAACGAGAAGATTTACCAGTGGGTCGACGCGTCGCAGCCTTTTGAGGCGATTGTTCAGTTCATCTGTGATGCTTACAATGGTGTTGAGGCAATGGTGGTGCCTGAATCACTTGAAATGAAAAGGGAAAGTTGCGTGCACACAAGCAATGATCTCAAAACCTATCGTTCAGAGAACAGGGTGTTCCTTGGGGATGAAGACTGTCGTCACGTTTTGGACTGGATTAGAAGGACACAGAGAAAGTGAGGTTCTAGTTCTGCTCTCTTGTCATACTTCCTTTTGTTTCCACCAGGAATTTTTCCTGGCTATAGGAGTTCAATTTTTTAGAGATTGCAACAGGAATTTCAGCTCAATAGTTCATACTTTTATATTCTGTTTTCATCATAGATCGATAAAAAACTCAGACTGTTCGGAAATGGAATGATAAATTGATAGCCCAATGGTGCTTCTTTGAAGTCTTTATCTTTGTAACTTGGATGGAACTGGGAAGTCCTTCTCTGTGGCCGATTGCATGATGCCAAGTTGACAGAACTCTGAATCCCAAATGATATAAGTCATGAAAACTAGTCAAAGAATCATAGGAAGGCATGTGCTCTCGACCTTTTTGATTAGATCTTCTCATACTCACAAACTGTATATAATTAGTTCTTGCTGACCAATGTTTAGGCATTAATCTAATGATGCAGTGGTTTCTGTTAGTACAACATAAGTTTGACAATGGTGTGTATCTTTGACTACATTTGCACATAACTGAGCAAAAAACATACAATTTCAGTTCTGCGCATAAGAAATGATACAAGTACAATTTCAGTTAAATATGATCATTAAGCAGTGCCTCTGGAGGGATAATGTGGATACACCCAAACAATCATTGGCATCCTGGGAGATGATATGTAAACCCAAGATGAAGGGAAGTCTGGTAATTGTGGATTTCTAAAATAAAAATGATGCTCTGCTTCTCAAATTCCTTGATAAGTTCTACAATAAGGATCTTTCAGTACCACGGGTAAAATTGATATGGGAGACCTACTACGAGGGGAATGTCCCCCATGCTACTGCTCCTTGTAGATCTTACTGGTGGAAGGATGTTTTCAAGCTCATGGACAAGTACAAGGTTGTTGCACATTCAAATGTTCATTGTGGGGATACTGTGCTCTTTTGGTCAGATAATTGGGAATTAGTTGGGAATTAGATAATTCCCGTGCCCACCTTGATGGAAAACACCAACTTCTGCCTTTGGAAAGGATGCAGATCCTTGGTAAAACAGCAAGCAGAGTACCGCTGCTTCACATACTTTTTATTTAAAACAAATGTTTTACTTACTCTTGAAACGGAACAAAGAGAGAAATTTGGAGAAGAATCATACTGTGTACCTAAGATAGTACATCATAGGTACATCATTGCATGCCCGAAGCGATGAACATAGGGCTGCATTATTAACTTGCACATTAAAGACATTGATTTCCTTGTCTCCAACAAACATGATGCTGCCAGGTAAGATGGCTTTCTATGAAGCCATGAAGTAGTTTCTAGTATGTACTATATGCATGTTTTTTGGCTGTTCTCTTCTGTTGTTCTGTTAACTGGATCTAATGCCTGGGAGATGTGTATGTGTCCATGGACTTGCTGGCTAGTTAAGCCAGGTTTGCCTGCAGCCTTTACAACATTGTACAATCAACAAAATATTCATTGGGTTGCAGCTGGCTGCAGCCATTACAGATTTCCTTTCTCATAACTCAAAACCGCAATCGGTAATATTTCAGCATCACAGGATCCACATCATGTACTATAGCACTTAGTTCGAGCAGGAACTGGAACTGCTATCGTTTCACTAAAAGGCAAGAGAACTCGGAAGCTTTTACACCCATACTCCCTCCGTTCAGAAATATAAGGCAGTCTAGGTTTGTGAAATGAATGTATCTAGACGCTTTTTAGTGTATAGGTTCATTCCGAACCTCTACGGACATATATACTAAAAGACGTCTAGATACATTCGATTCACAAAGCTAAAACATCTTATATTTCCGACAAAAGAGAAGATAAAAAAAAAGCAACAGGAACGCAACAAAATTTAGTCTGGCCACTCCTCAACCCATCTTTCAACTGGCGCCTCTCCCCTCCTCGTTTCTTTCTGTGAGCCCATAGCTTTGTGTTTGACATTTGTTTTTACAATTTCTCATAACTCAAAACCTCAATCAGCAAACCAGCATCACAGGTTTCACAAAACAGCAAGATTCATGTTCAGAAAAATGTACCACTGACAAAAATTCATTCGGCTACAGAGCCTTTACAGAATTCCTTCACCACAGCTCATAATGGCTATCAGCAATTCAGCACCACAGGATTCACATCGTGCACTGTAGCACTTGGTTCAATCAACAGGGAGTCCAAAACTGTAGAGCCTCACCGGAACTGTGATCATTTCTTGTGCAGGAGGACAAGTACTGGAGCAACTGGCCTGTTAATCATTTCAAACTTGCAACTCACCCATGTATCAACAGGCAAGCTTGATGCAAATGATTCGACAATGGCGAGTTCATCCCTAAACGCAAGAAAACGAAGAAGATATTCAGTCCTAAACAATATTCAAATTGGAGTAAAAAAAGATTCTGATGACACGTACAAACAAGTACATAATAGATACACATTTTGGCAATCACCAATCACTGAAAAAGCTACTCCCTCCGACCCAAATTAATTGACTTAGATTTGTCTAGATTCGGATGTATCTAGCACTAAAACATGTCTAGATACATCCGAATCTAGACAAATTGAAGTCAATTAATTTGGGTCGGAGGGAGTAATAAAGAGCAATCAGTTTAAAATAATATTGGCAGTTTGCCAACTGACTGTTACCTTCCACCTAGATGCCCAATGTAGACAAGGATGCTTATGAGCCCCCCTGAGCTAACAATTCTGCTGGCAGCTTGCAATGCCAGCTCAGTTGTCTTAGGTACTGTGACTATTGTTTTGTCTCCTCCTGGAAGGTAGCCCAAATTGAATGCTACAAGCCTACAAATACATGGTAAGGATCAAAGTTACTTGAACTGCCAATTTCAGGATACTATTTTACTGAATCATAGAACTGAAATACCAATGAAGTAAAAAAAACTTGATCACCTGACAAGAGAATCTTTGGGAACAATCTCCTCCATCCTACTGTGACATATCGGAAACAACTTGACTAGTTCCATCTGCAGAAAAAATATGTAGAGTTCAGTCAGCACATGGCACAAAGTGAGGTTTCATGAGAATGTGGCAGTCGGATTTTTTTCTTTTTCCTCTTCAAAACGGTAAGGTCTAGGTAGAATAGCCCAACTTAAACATTTAGACCGAGAATATCGGCAAACTTATGTGAGTATCGCTACATAATCATGCACACTGTTTCATCACTGTTCATCTTTTGTCTCATTTCTCAAAGGGGATTAGATAAAACAAGCCACATTCGGTAGTCCAGAATCATACCAGCAACTATTCTTACATTTCCTGCAGTTGCTTGAAATGCATACCTCTTGGCTATCGACAGCCATTTTCAGAAAAGAGGAAGTGCTATCTATCGCGGCATCTTGGATGTCCATCCCATAGACACGCCCTCTCCCAGTTTCATCGGCCACCATCTTAAGCAAAGCGAAGGTGTCATTGCCATTCCCACAGGTGGCATCAACCACAGTATCTCCCTTTCGAACTATACTTCTCCACACCCTAATCAGACAGAAGCGTTACAATAATTAACACACCCTCCTGGAAAAAATATCTTGCATAGACATTTCATCTGAGTGAATTCTACAAAGAAGTCCACACGGACCATTTTCTTTCAGAGCTGTAATCAGGTGCATACATATCACTAACACAGCACCGTGAATGGTACTGTCCTGGAAGGTGATTCAGCATCAAAACCTCATGAACTCAAGACACACAGGCGGTGACAATGGGTGGGTGGGGGGGACTAGTAGTACCTACGCGTGGGCTACCTCGGTGGCCTTGCGCGCCCCTGCAACGAATCCCGCCACTGCCTCGTCCACCCCTGCCCCTGCAACGAATCCCGCCACTCCACGGTTACAGAATTCTCGCAGTCACAAATCATGAGTTAACAGAAGGGGGAGGATGCTAACCTGGGGCGACGACCGGGCCAGCGAGCTGCGCGGACGCGACGCAGAGGCACCGCTGCTGCCTGAGCAGGACGAGCGGAGGCGGTGGGCTGAAGCTGGGGACTCGTCGGAGGAGAGGAGGTGGAGTCCTGGGGCCGCGGAGGAGGAGCAGGGAGAGAGGATGACGCAGCAGCAGCGGCGGCGCCGGAGGCATGGCGGCGGCCGTGGCTGTAACCGTAATAATGAGCTGAGGATTGGTGGTGGTACACGCACTCTAGCGGGTTGGAACTTAGCGGCGCCCGTGAGATCGCGTCCGTTGGACAGAAAATGAGCGGCCCAGATTTTGGTGCCGAGAATGAAGTTGGAAAAAAAAAAGAGGAACCATGTTCAGGTGCAAGTGTGAGAATTCAGGATGCCTAACAGAATGGTATCTGTTAGCAATGCCACGTAGAATAAGTAGAGAGGTGTGCTTCGGTGTTCCCCTCCCTCCTAAATTTAAGTTTGTATGGATCAATTTTATTTTGACCGGCCGAAACCTATAGCCGCTAAGTATATCTCTGTATAAGTGTACTCGGTCGAACTGGGTATACTCAACGTTCTTACCGGCCGATCTCACCTCCCGTTATCGCGATCTACGTCTTTGCATGCCATGTTTTGAAATTTTGTTGCTGTTGTAATATATCTCCCGATTTTCATCTCCCGCAGGCACGTGAGTATATGTGTACGGTGAGTATACATCTAAGAGGGTCATACGGCCTTCGGGTGGGTTCATACAGTCTTCAAAATAAATCGATATCAAGATTTTGTTGTCCAAGTTTGAAAAGGATAGGGGACACTGAAGCAAAAGTGGTAGAATAATTGGTGATGTGGAAAAGAGAGAAAAAAGAGGTCAATCTCTTATCTAAAACTGTATTTGGATGTAAATTTTAGCTGGAAATTAAATTGGACTGGGAATTCTAAATCCAAGGTAGAAAGAAAGAAATTAAATTGGACTGGAAATTCTAAATCCAATGTAGAAAGAAAATTGACTGCAATTCATTTCTGTTGTTTATACATGCATGGAATTTACACTTGGAATCGAAAGGTAGTACCTATTTTCAATTCCTGTTAGGATGTCAAACCATGAAATTGTGGACAATTCCTGGCCGTGATAGGCCAGGGGTGTGGCCACCTTACCCCTCCGACCGTTGTTCCTCCTACCACCGTTGTTCCCCCTCCCGTCGATCTAGGGTTGGGGCATGGCAGTGGAGAAGGACAGACGCCATGGGCGCCGCTGGCTTACTTCGAGGGCACATGGAACGAAAAAGAGCGTGGAAGGAGGGCACGAAGAGGAGATGCATGGGAAGACTCACCAGAGCCGCCAGAGCTGCCTTCCTGCAAGTCCCTGTGGTCTTCTCCTGGTGTGCGAGCTCGCTTTTGTCGAGAGTGGACAAAACGTACACGATGCTTGTTTCCGATCTCCCACGCTTAGAAACAAGCGAGGACAACTTACACTGGACGCATGCCGACGCAGAATTGGCTCTAGGTTCCCACACCCAAATTCGTAAGCCACCCAAATGACTGAATTCGGCTGAGCCATTTCTCAACGGCCAATTCCGAGTCCCATTTACAACATCCAAACACAATATAAGACATGATCTTATTGCAACAATCTCTCATCACATATTTAGGGTATCTAGTTACTGGAGACCAGACTATCAAAAAAACCATTGTACAATATATTTTATTGTTATTTATTTCTCGATACGAAACTAGTGAAAACATTTTTGCGCAGTGGACTCAATGATGATAGGCTTGAGTGATGACGTTATTTGTTATGTGCATAAAGAAGAAATGAAGAAAGACACCAATAATCAAGTGGTTAAGTATTTCATGAGTTTGAAAAATCGAATGTACTAAACAGTAGAAGGTAATGTGAAAACTTTTTTTTGAAACGAGGCAAAATCTTTGCCTCTCATTGATATAGTAGAAAAGAGTTGGTCGGTTTATGAGGAAAACTGCCGAAAACCGATACAACACAACACCACACGCCAGCCCTGAGGCTGCGCTCCACACGGGCCGACGACCAAACAGGTCGATACCACACCTCAACGCAACAGGGGGAGGCGAAAGACCGGACCCACCGCTCCAACTACCACGCCGGCCCCAGTGTCGCGACCCTTCTGGCCGAAGACGAACCCGCCTCCGCCAAACCACCAAAACAAACCACAGTCCCTCAGTCCGGTGGACGTCCAAAGCGAGGCCCCAAGAGGCAAAGCGACACAAGAGCGCCGTCCACGCCCAATCCCGCGAAGGATCTAGGGTTTCCTCCGGAGAGCCCGGGCGGAGGAGCAAGAAACACCCGCTGTAATGTGAAAACTTAAGCTACTTGCTTACTACTTGAAAACTACTATATTCTACTTGAAAACTAAATCTACTTCTTACTTTGTAGGTTATTGTGCCTTGGAGTTTGATGATATATTTGGGATTTGAAAACGCAAGACATCTTTTCCAAGGAACTTTGTCCTTCGTTTCATCAATATAGTAGGCATTTTGATTTTTTATAACTTGCTCTTTTATATTTGTATGTTGTCTCCACGGGTTATATATGCGCCGGTTCGATCTTAGCCTACCTGAGTTAAAATAGGAATTATAGGTTTGCAAGCCATGGGTGGCAGAGGATTTGGGATCACATGACGAACAACAAGGGCATGAGCATTTTGGCTGGAGCCACACAGAGGCGACATATCCTCTTGCACTAGCAGGATAGCTATGAGGCCACCCCGTCTTGTTTGCTCAAACGCAGGCACCTGGCAATTCCCGGCCTGCACTTCAAATTTGTACCGTCAGAGATCACGTACAGACTGCGGGAATTTAGGATGCATTCTTGGACAGAGCAATCAGATCACAAGCTGTCGTCCTCCATTCACCAATTTAGCATGTTTGATCTGTATCGCTCCCCTTAAAGGAAGGACAATATGCATGTTTTCCATAATTTGAAAAGTTGTATGAAGAAACTGGAACGTGGTTTAGTTTATTACATACATGCGGTGGTGCGAGAGGGACGGCTTGTGTAGGGGCTCTGGGGTGCTGTGAGGGTGTGGCGACGTGTGGAGGTCTGAGGACGACGACGGCGCCCGTGCTGGTCCGTTCTAGGCCTGGCATGGGCCTAGATCTGAGTACACGGGCCCATCTAGGCCCGACCTAGGCTGTACGGTACGCTGCGCATGCGCGCGAACATGGCTCGGGTCCTGGCACCGGAGTTCGTGTGTGTTGGGTCCGTAGCATAGAAAACAAAAAAAATTCTACGGTGTGAACTACACGCCAAGATCTATCTACTAGGTACAAAGCAACAGGTGGAAACGAGAACTTACCCTCGTAGACAACGAGCTTTGTTAACGAGTAGGAACTCGTGGTTGATGTAGTCGTACACTTGCCGATCTCAAGATCGTGATGAAGTCCAGCAGGTTCGGCTCCAGCACGTCCATCAGATCCAGCTCCAGCACCACCAAGTCTAGCACCGCAAAGCAGCGGTATATCCGTGATCGCACACACGTCCGGTACCCCGACAACCTCCGTCCCTCGCTCCAGCAAAGCAGCGGAAGCAGCAACTCCTTTCCAGATAAAGCCACCGGGAACATGTATCTCGCTAATCCGAGACCATGGGGAAATAATACTAGAGGGAGAGAGAGATCCTTCACAAGGAGGTGTGTGTGAGAAGTGAGAAGAGGGGGGCCTTTTATAGGAGGAGGGGAGGGTACCCCTCCTTCATAGCCGGCGCATGGGGGAGGTGACCCTTCACCTCCTCCATTCATGTGGTGGTAACTCCCTCCACATAAATTTGCCCCTTCACATTCTCTTTTAAAGTCTCCACTTTAAATGCATTAAATTTCTCCAAATTTAATGCTCTCTCATTTAATAAAACTCTTTTATTATTTTTATTCAGAATTTTGTTAATTACTTTAATTAACAAACATTCACATAAAACTCCCTGCAACATTTCAATATTACATGCAGAACCAATTTCAGTATTTTCATCCGAAACAGTTTCGGTGTCTATTGAAATAATTCCAGCGCTTTCTTAAATCTTTATCTGAAACATATTTGCTCCAAATGGTGTCGGTATCCTTTAAGTGTGTCACCCTACGGTTCGCGAATAATGCAGACATGATCGAGACCCCTCTTCGATCAATAATCAGCAGCGGGACTTGGAGATCCATACTGACTCCTACACATTCAACGATGACTTCTGTGATGGTGAGAACCTTTAACGCTAGTAACTAAATCCCTTTGTCCCGCGATATATTACATGTCCGAGATTCGATCATCGGTATCTCCATACCTAGTTTGATCTCGTTACCGACATGTACTCTTTTCTCGTTCCCGTGATATAACATTCTAGTGATCACATCACTTGCTTGCAAGCTATTTCAATGTGATATCACCGAGAGGGCCCAGAGTATATCTATCCGTCATCGAGATGGACAAATCCCACTCTTGATCCATGAGCCTCAACATAACACCTTCAGAAAGATCGAACCCACCTTTATAGTCACCCTGTTACGGTGTGACATTTGATGTTATCAAGATACTCTTCCGGTGTTAACAATTAACATGATCTCATGGTCTAAGGACTAAGATTACTTCGTATGATGTTATAGCAATATAAACATAATGACTTGATCGTAATGCTATGTAATGCTATACTTCGGATGAATGTTCATCACATCATTCCATCAATGGTGTGACCTTGTTATTAACAACATCCAATGTCCATGATCAGGAAACCTTGATCATCTTGTTAATCAACAAGCTAGTCTATAAGAGAGGCATAACTAGGAAACCTTTTTGTTTATTAAACACACATGTATTGATGTTTCCGATCAATACAATTCTAGCATGTAAAATAAACATTTATCATAAACATGGAATAAGATAATAACCACTTTATTATTGCCTCTCGGACATATTCCCTTCAGTCTCCCACTTGCACTAGAGTCAATAATCTAGTTTGAAAAACTTTGCGTATTAAACACCTATGGCTTTCTGGTGTTGCATATACGCTATTGCTAGTGGTTAACATAATCTCTGGATCTGACAGTTTCAGGTCCGTGTGTATTTGCATGTCTTTACGTCTCTACGCATCACTCATTCTCAAATGAGATGGCATTGTATAGATTTGGTCCTTTGGTGAGACCTTTAGTTCGTTCGGCTCAAAATATGTTGATATTATTGTCACACAATATATCTTCATAGTATTAGCCCACTTTGAACCACACCTAGTTTGATAACAAACTACTTAACACAAATGCCCTCCTTTGCTGCTACTATAGCAGTTATATACTTAGCCTTTTGTTGTAGTATCCGTCACAATATCTCAACTTTGGAACTCATCCAAATCCATCATGGAACATCCTTTCCATTACATTGTGTCACCCATAGTCTAAATTGAGATAAATTTAATTTGTATTTTGTGACAAAACTAGTATCAATGTAACACTTTACAATGAACTACCTTTAACTATTTATCACTTATACATTATATATTCTTAGTTCTTTCAAAGCTCATAAGAATATCTTTACTAGTGTTCAATGATCATCTTATGAATTATTCTGGTATATGCTCATAAAATTTAGAGCATAGGACATTCTGGTATATGCTCATAACTCCAAAGCCGGGTGGCCCAACTCTGCCCTTCTTTGCTGAGTGGTTTCTCCCTCCTGTGGCGGGGTTCATGTTCAGTAAGCGCATCTAGGCTAGGGTTTGTTTGGTGGCGTCCATTGTAATGTTTGCCTCGGCCATGTACTGTCTTAAGTGTGTCGGGTGTGCGCCCTTTGGCGTTTGTGTTTACTTTATACAAAACTCTTTTTCTATCAATAGATCGAAACACAAGGCTTTTGCATTTTCGCGAAAAAGTTTATTACATACACACCTTTATTCAGCATAAATACAAACATAGTACATTTTGCTAACGGCCCTTTATCAGTACCACTAGTGGAAAAAGGGCCTACAGTCCCGGTCCGTAAGGGGCTTTAGTCCCGGGACTGGAGGGGCGGGACTAAAGGCCTCCCCCTTTAGTCCCGGTTTGGCCACAAACCGGGACAAAAGGCCCTCACGGGACAGTGTCGAGCGTGCGAGACCTTTAGTCCCGGTTTGTAATACGAACCGAGACTAAAGGGTTTTTTTTATTAAAAAAATTGATTTTTTTTCAATTTTTTCTTGAACATTTGAATTATCTGACTTGCTAATCTCTCATATCTCTCATTTTTCACACTAACTATATTTAATCTTAAGTCAAATTACACTTATAGACAAACTTCTCGGTCAGTCACCATATCTCTCATTTTTTACACTAACTATATTTAATCTTAAGTCAAATTACACTTATAGACAAACTTCCCGGTCAGTCACCATATCTCTCATTTTTCACACTAACTATATTTAATCTTAAGTCAAATTACACTTATAGAAAACTTCCCGGTCAGTCACCCATCCTAGCACTACTCCACCCCTAGCACGCTTAACTTTCCCATTCCATCTCTCCCACCTCGTGCGAAGGACTCTTATACCTTGTTGTTAAGACTAGTATATCAATCCTATTAGCTCATATCAATATGTCAACCGTCTTTATTTTTCAAAATTACGAATAACTATTTAAGTAAACAACAATAAATAAGTAATAATAATATTTTATTCTAACAAAAAATTCGAAATTAATATTTTATTCATTTTTTGCCATTTATTCATTTAATATGACATAAATAATATCTTCAAATCTGTAAATCGAAATTTGACAAATAATATATCCATTATTATCAGAAAAATGTGAGGAATTCAAATATGACATAAAAAATTATTATATTAAAAAAATTGAAATAACTTTTTTTCCATTATTAAGAATAACTTTTTTTCAAATATGACATAACTTTTTTTTGAAATTACGAATAACTATTTCGAAATTTTTGAAATAATATATCCATTATTATTAGAAAAACATTAATTTTTGAAATATTTTTTTTATTTTCAAATTTTAAGAATCTAAAAGAATCCAAAACGGCCTAAGGCTATTGAAATCGAAGAGGAAATTTTTTTCTGCATGTTTTGATAGGCTGTACGTATTTCCTGATATCGTATGCAAAAGTTATGACCATTTGATTTTTTTTTTGCCAATTTTCTTTAGTCCCGGTTGGTAATACGAACCGGGACTACCTTTAGTCTCGGTTGGTGATACGAACCGGGACTAAAAGGGTCGACACCGGTCGCAGCCTGTCGCAACCCTTTTAGTCTCGGTTGGTGTCTCCAACCGGGACTAAAGGTCTCGTTTAACCCGGGACTAAAGGTTGTTCCGTTGGAACCGGGTCTAATGTGAGTATTAGTCCTGGATCCAACCACAACCGGGACTAAAGGAGTGGACGAAAGGCTCTTTTTTTACTAGTGTACCACCAACATTTTTGTTCCCATGAAGTACACTGGGACGTTAGGATTCAAGACATATAGACGGACACCATTTTTGTTTGTTGGGTCATGATTATTAAGCAAAAAATAAATATAGGTAGGGTTCAGAGTTGCTCAATTTCGGACAACATTTTTGTTTGTTGTGTCATGATGATTAAGCAAAAAAAAAAATAGACAGGGTTCAGAGTTGCTCAATTTCACCTGATAATTTAGGTGGATATTTGACGACCCAAATTACCAACTAAGCGTTTCATCATCACAATGTCTACATGGGCACGGTGGGGTGAGAGAGGCTCAAACTCTCGACCTCAGGATAACTCACGGTTTATAGCTATGAGACCTACGCGCTAGCCAACTGCGCCACCACCCCATTGTGATAACGAGCCGAAACTCTCGGTACTGAACGTTTCGTATGTTAGTAGATCCGTACACACAAGCGCACCAGAATCTGTCCGGGCCTTTGTTTCTTCCAATCTAGTTCAACAGAACTCCGTGAACAGATGGATGGCAGATTAATTTGACACGGCTGAATTTAATTAGGTGTGCTGCATTTGGATCTTGATTCCCACCCCAGGATTGTGACAGCTAGCTCTGACTAGATAGATTAGCAGAACTGAACTTGCTTCGCACTGGAAACTGAAACAATTTAGCACTGACATGGCTAGGTGCTGCCTCTTGAGTTTTTCTTGAGTAGATACAGAAAGTGCACTTTACCTGAAGCCACAAAACATAGAGAGGGCTGCTGAAGGATCCTTTTGCCCGCAGTAGCTAGCTAGAAATACTGTACTAGAATCAGAGAAGGAGACAAACGAGACAGAAATTCCCTGAGCAGGTGGCGTAACAAATATCTTTCAGAGAACAAATGGAAGCGGGAGAATACACGGCACATCTCTGGACCGCACGAACATCAGGTTTAATGAGTTTATTATACAGTTTGAAAAATCCCCTGAGCATTATTCAAGTTGTTGATAATTTCACTGATGCAGACCGTAACAGGGATACAAATCACTGTAGACTGTGAATAAACACCCATAACACATAAGAGGAAGAATTCGCCCCCACTTGAGGCAGGCAGAATTCGCCCGGTCATCATTGTCGACCTAAGATGTAGACCAACACACGTGCACACACGAGGAGCCAGTGCGGCTCCAAGTTCTTCAGAGCCCCCTTCTCTTCTTCCGTGTCCACCCGCTTCTCCACCGGTTCCGGACCCGAGCATGGCCTCGACGACGACCGCGACCGGAGCTCCATAGCCTCCATGTGTTTGAGGATCACCAGAGGCAGGTTCATAGCCGAAAACGTCTTCACGACGCCGTCGTCCCTGGAGTGGGCGCACCGACTGAACTTGTCGGCTCTGGCCACACGCAGGCGCAGCTGAGCCCGCGGCGGCGCTGGAATGCCGGCGGTGGTGCCGCTGAACATAGCCATTGTTGATGATGTGTGCTTTTGCCAAGACGCAGCGAGCCAAGGAAGCGGGAGAGTCAGCCAACTGAGTTGTGGTCTGTGGGTGGTGTGAGGAATTTAGGTACCGAGGCATCTTATATATAGTCTATGATCATGGCTAATTTTTTTAAATAATATATTTTTTAATTAATTTTATGAATAATACATGAAATTGGTAATTTCGAAAACTAGGGCGGCCTTGGGGTTTGAACTCTCGACAAGGACCTTTCGGAGTTAAACTCCCGACCAGTCCAATCGGTGGTTCAAACCCTGACTAGGCCTAGCTTTTCACTACTCTATGATCATGGGTGCAATGGCCAATGGGCATACACTTCTCACCCTTAGAGTATCTCCACTCGGGGTCCTCAAAGGCCCCCCAAAGGCCTATGAGAGCCGTCGGCACCAAAAAACACGCCCAGCCGCGGCTCTCATTTTAGAATTTCCGTCGGCGCGATCCAATTATTAACCCGGTACTTCTGCTAAACCCTATTCACGGGAGGCAAGCGGGTTGCCGAGAATAAAATATTGCTCGCTCGCGCCATGCCACGTCGTACCGAAGTGGCCGCCACGCGTCCTCACAAGAACTTCCCACAAGTTCCACCGCTTCCTGTCAGTTCCTTTCCGCCAGATCCACCGCTTCCCGCCTCAACTTCCCGTCATTTCTGGCTATATAGGCCACGGCCGCCATTGCCATAGCTCAGATCTACACGCAATGTCATCCTCCAACCTCCCCACACTAACATACGCCGAGGCGGAGGCGCCATGCCTCCCACTACCCCCTCGCCCGGTAATGCGGTACCTCCGGGCTGGAGGTTGAGCGCCGGTGGCATGCCGGTCCCGCCCGTCCCTCAAGGTGCTGCCCGCCGGTTGGCCATCACCAACCACTACTACGGCGAGCTCACGCCGGAGCAACGGATGGACACCAACTGGGACCCCGACAACGCCGCTACCTGGAATGCCTTCTTTGCGAACCATCGCGAGCGGCAGCTCTCCATGTACGATGGGGACAGTCCACCGTTGTCAACAACAACGGCGGCAGTCAAGTAGGCGGGCGCCGGACTCTTCTTGTGATGGACCACATAATTGTGGCATCCCGCTAAAACCACTACTAGAAAATCGCTGTGTTTTTGTGCATTGCATCATCATGACCGCATACTCATGTCTTCATGCCACATTGTATTTGAGCATCGTCATGTCATCCTGCATGGTTTTATCTAAAACTGTTTTCGAAAAACCTATTTCTGTTTTCTAAAATACCCCGTCTTTATTCAAATACAAAACCCAGGCTTGTCCGGAATATTTTGTTTCGTCTAAGAACGAATTTCAAAAGCCCGTTTTAAACAAATAAAATATTTATATTATTTTTAGGGGGCAGCCGAACCAGGCCCGAACCGGCCCAGCCGGCCACCCCCAAAAACACCCAATCAGCCAACCCTAGTCAAAACCCTAACCCCCTCCTCCCACTTCTCCCTCCTCCACGAGCCACCTACCCCCTCTCCCTATCCTATCCCTGCCGCCTCCACACACACCTTGCGTGCACCGCACCCACACACAACACTCACGCAACACACCCGCGCAGCAGGCGACACACACGCACTCCACCAGACCCACCACGCACACTGACCAGGACCGGGTCCCACCCTGGCCCCGTGCCGACAAACCACCCCGGGAGCATCGTCCCACCCCGCCACGATCTCCTGGCCGCTCCCCACCTGGCGTTCTCCCGCCTGGGCCCCCAGCACGCATCTCCGCGTCCCTGTCCGCTCGCCCACCCGACGCCAACCTGCTCCCAGCGCCTCCTCCTACCTCCCGCAACCCGCTCCTCCCCAGGGCCACCGCCGCCGCTGTGGGCCCCCTCCCCTCGCGCTCCTCTCGCTCCACCTCCCTCGCTCCGCACCTCGGTCTTTCGCGTGCCTCGCTTCTCCTCGCCTGGAGCGCCGCCGCACTCTCCCTGCCTCGCCATCCCACGCTCGGCCGTGCCCCCCGTCGTCCTCCGCCCCGTGTGCCTCTGCCCTGCTGCCTTCAGGAGCCGCCGCCAGGGCTGCGCCCTCACCCCTCTGCCCCTCGTCCGCGAGCCCGGCCCGCCTTCTCCGCGTCGACCTCACCAGCGTCTCCCAGCTCGCGAGCTCCGCCGGCCTCTCCATCGGCTGCAACACCGTTGTCCCCGACCTCGCGCACGACCGCCTCGTCCTGCGTGCTCTCGCCACCGCACGGCCCCCGTCCTCGAGCTCGTCCATGGCGCCGCTGCCGCCGTGCAGGACGCCAAGGCCGCTCCTCTCTGCCGGTCGCCGCGGCCCCTTCCGCCTCGGCCGCGATGTAGCTTCTCCGGCCGCCGCCGCGCGTTCCTCTGCCCCGCAGCGACCCCTCACGCCCGCGTCGCCACCCGAAGCCTCCATCAACCGCTGCAGCCCCGAGCCTGCATCGCCTGGTGTCGTGTTTATACCCGGTGCCTGTGTTGGTTCCTGTTGTGTAGAGGTTGTGTTTGTCCTATGTGGTCTTGATAAGAGTTGGCAATTTGGTATGGTGAAGATCCGATGGAAGACAGATACATGTGGTGCAGTGTTGATTGCGTGGTACTTGTTGCAAGATGCTCGAGGTCAACCATCCGGGACTCCGATGAAGAATACCAGGGGCTCCTTCATGGAACATCAAGACCCCGGTTCCAAACCCCGAAGACACCGATCTTGAACCCGAAGACCACCAAGCTCTCCGACCCGGTATCCAAAGACGCCGAGACCCTGGACGTCAAGATCTCCTCCCGGATCCTGGAGCCCCGTTCCTGGAGTCCGAAGACCGATCCCACCGAGACCGAACTCCATCGACCCCCGGTGAACACCAAGATCGTCGATCCGATGTGTGTGACCCCTATCCGAGACCCCTATTTTTATAATATGACATATATATATTTGTTGTATTAAATCATTCATCTCGCACGCATACAATTGTTGTTTGGAGATATTTAGGCGATTCACCTAAATTAAATATGGAGACTATATGCAGGCTTTTCTAGTCTCATATTGGTCCCATTTAAATTTGTGTAGCGAACCGATGCCATGCTTTGCCTTGTTAATTCCATATTTAATTGCGGGGTAGTTAAACAACATGAACCTATTAATTAATTGTCGGGACCCTGGTTCCGCTTAATATTGCCTAATTGCATCGCATCTGTGCCATGCCATGCATCATATCATAATCATGCCGGATCTTCTGCCGTAGTATTAAATATTACATCCGGTGTTTCTTCTAGTGTTTGTTTCTTCGCGGATTAGGCCGATGAGTTGATGTGAGTATCGACAAGTTCTTCGGATAATGAACCTTCGGCAGTGTTTCCCAGGCGAGCGTCTCTCCCTCTTCTACCTATTTTTCATTTATAGTCTTTATTTCCTCCTGTTGATCTATTGCTATCCGTGTTGAGATGCTTTAGTTCCGTACCTGATATATCCCGTGCAGCCTCTATATTGCCTTGGACACCTCCTATTACCTGTTGTTTGGTAGACAACTGGCCTTGCGAGTCGTAGTTGCTTGCTCAGGTGCGATCTCGTGTTGTCGAGTACCACAGTTGTTGGAATGATGGCAGATGTATTATGGTGGAGTTGATCATGACTTTAAATACAACTATTAAATTGTTGGGATAACTAATGAAAGAGGCATCGGTGGGCAATATATGCTATTTGGTTTTTATGTCCACTCGTCTCTCGTAGGCCCCGAGTACTTGATACATGTTCCTTGATTATTCGCACTATCCACATCCGGGAGACCCTATGGGATCCCCCTGAGCCAGAGCTTGATTCATTTCTATTTCTTAGGACCACAAACTAGTTTGGGGCTTTATTACTATCCTGTACTTATGCCATGCTTTACTGCTTTATTTACGATTGTGCGTGGAGCACCTGTACTGTTTTGGATGCGGGAGTGTTTTCGCGGTATCGACAAGCCCATTCACACTTTCGGGTTCCCGATGTTTCTACCATTGACGCAAACCTTGGGTCCGTCTCGAGCCGCCAACTTCGCTATGTAGCTTAATAGGGTGGCTCCCTGAAATATTTTATGAATCCTGTGATTGCTTTGTCGTGAAAGCCTCGTTGGGTTTTGATTTGGTTTTTCCGAGGTTGATCGTGTGTGTGTTGCTATTTGTGCACCCCTGCAGGGTAAATCATTTTAAAAGCCGTGTCCGCGGTTATGGACGACTTGGAGCATAGTATCTCGATCATAGACAAGCATAACTAAAGTAGTGCTATAAATTTGACTTAATATGTGACTAGTAATTCAGCTTCACTACAATGGAATGGATAATAAAAATGCCAACAACTGGTGGATCTGTGGTGATCTGTGTCATATCATACCTGCCTAGTAAGTATTGCAACTCCAATGGAATATGATAAAAGTGCCAACAACTGCTGGGTTTTGGGATTCCTCAGGACAATTATATCTGACTAGTAAATGTTCCAACTACAACGGAATGTTAACTAAAATCGCCACTACTTATGCTATCAGGATGACTCATGCTATACATCTGACTAGTAAGTGCTTCAACTATAATCGAATGAATAAAACTGCCAACTGTGTGAGTTCCTCGGTTTGACTTCCTCGTTTGGTCTCAAGGGAGAATTTCAGGATGGGTATGTTTGATGTTAGTATCAAGTTGGTCTCGAATAAGTCTTTCTTATCCCTCTCTCATAGCCGCCAGTTTAACTGAGTCTCTATAGGTTGTTTAATCTTCACGCCGCTTTCACCATGCCTATGTAGGCGAGCCTTAATTCTAGCCTCGCTGCATCGGCCTCAGATCGACTTGTCCTCTTTTTCCTTTGCCCTTTCGGCACCCTTTGTTTTAGCAGGTTTGAGATCGACGTCGTTAGCAGGTTACCCTTCCGCTGGGTCGGCAGGGTTATGGACGCCATTGGTTATTCTTCAGGGCTCTTAGCCCAATTTGCTTCTTGTTCGTACTCGGACGTTGTATCGATTTCAAGGTGATTTGGATCTTTGTATTGTATATCTTGTAGGGGTTCGTAGCATGGAAAACAAAAATTTTCTATCGCATACAAACAAACAAGCCAAGATCTATCTACTAGATTGCAGCAACGAGTCGATAGAGGAACTCACCCTCGAAGATTCCAAAGCGGTTAACGAGAGCAGATTCTCGTGGGTGATGTAGTCGTACTCTTTCCGATCTCAAGATCGTGTAGACGATCCTTCCAGCGCACGTTCCAAAGCGCTCCATGATCGGTCACACGTTCGGTGCTTTTCGAAGACCTTCCTCTCCTTGTTCCAAAGAAAGATGGAGGTTGTAGCACTCTCCTCGCGATTCCCGTGACAACGGCGTGGTAGGAGGTAGAGGGGAAATCCCGCAGGGCTTCGCCTTAAGCCGGTGCGAGTATGGTGGAGCTTATGAGAGAGGCTATTAGTGGTCTAGTAATTAGACACACCAATTAGAAGGCTCTAAACCAATTAGAAGGCTCTAAACCAAAATAGCTCTAAACCGGGTCTAGATCTAGGGTTTAGATTAGAGGATAGGAACTTGTGTGTGTAGGAGAGCCCTGCCTCCTTATATAGGTGGGAGGGCTGGCGCCAGGAAGGGGTGGAGTCCTCCCCAACTCGGCATTGGAGTTGGCCGCCGTTGGAGGAGGTCTCCCTCTCCAACTCGGTTTCCCTCTTCTCCTCCTCTTTCCACTTTCCAAAACTTGTCGTTTGACTTTCAAACTAGCCGTTTGACTTTTCAATTTAGGATTTAAATAAATCCTTTATTTTGGACAGCGAGAACACTTAGTACATGATGCAATCATTCCAACTTACAATGACACATTCATGTACCCTTCCCTCCGAGTCTTGGGACATTCCAGACTTTCTAGAATGTTCCCGATGAAAACACCTAACCATTCCCCAACTCCGAAACGGGACTTTCCTTATATGAATCTTATTCTCCGGACCATTCCGGATCACCTCGTGATATCCGGATCCCATCCGAGACTCCAAACAACATTCGGTCTCTTTCTCATAATACCATAACTACTCAAACAACGTCAATCCTTAAGTGTGTCTCCCTACGGTTCGTGAATTATGCGGACATGATCGAGACACTTCTCCGATCAATAACCAATAGAGAATCTGAAATTCATATGGCTCCACATATTTCTACGATTACTTTGCGATCGAATGAACCACTTACATACGATACCAATTTCCCTTTGTCTCACGATATGTTACTTATCCCGAGGTTATGATCGTCAGGTATCTCTGCATACCTAGTTCATCCTCGTTCTCGATAAGTACTCTTTTCTCGTTCCCGTGATATGTGATCCCTTGTGACCAAGTCACATGCTTGCAAGCTAATTGGATGACATTTCACCGAGAGGGCCCAGAGAATATCTATCCGTCATGTGGATGGACAAATCCCACTCTTGATCCATGTGTTTCAACCAATACTTTCCGAACACTCAATGCCACCTTTATAGCCACCCTGTTACGGTGTGGTGTTTGATGACATCAAAGCATCCATCCAGAAAAGGCAATATGCATGATCTCATGGTCGAAGGAATTAGGTTACTATGTATCAGAAAGCATATAGCAATTCAACTATTGAAAAGACTTGATCTTTATGCTACGCTTATCTACAGGAGTATGTCCACCATATCATTCTCCTAACGATATGATCTTGTTGTTGATAACATCTCAATGTTCATGATATGGAAACCACAATCATCAATCAACCAACAAGCTAGTGAAGTATAGAGGCTATACTAGGGACTTCAAATTAAGTTTACAAATCACACAAGTATTAATGGTTTCCTTGTTAATACTATTATAGCATGAATGTAAACATTTATCATAAGTATGAAGATATGATAATAACCACTTTATTATTGCCTCTTGGGCATATCTCCAACAGTCTCCCACTTGCACTAGAGTCAATAATCTAGTTTCAAACCTTTGTGTTTTCAACACCTATGGCTTTCTGGTGTTGTATGTACACGATTGCTAGTGGTTAACTAATCTCCGGATCGACACTTCCGGTCCGTGTGTAATTGCATGTCTTTGCGTCTCGCATCACTCATTCTCTAATGAGATGGCTTTGTATGATTTGGTCTTTCGTGTGACCTTTAGTTCTTTGGGGTTAAAACATGTTGACAATATTGTCGCATAATATATCTTCATAGTATTATCCCATTGTGAACTACACCTAGTTTGATAACAAACTACTTGACACAAATGCCCTCTTTGCTGCTATAATAGCAGTCATATACTTAGCCTTTTGTTGTAGTATCTGTCACAATGTCTTAACTTTGGAACTCATCCAAATCCATTATGGAACTCACTTTCCATTATATTGTGCCACCCTTAATTTAGATTGAGATAAACTAAATTTGTACTTTGTGACAAAACTAGTATCAATGTAGTACTTTTACAATGAACTAACCATCTATTTGTCACTTCTACAAATAATATACTCTTAGTTCTTCCAAAAGATCACAAGAATATCCTTACTATCGTCCAATGATCATCTTATGAATCATTCTGGTATATGCTCATAATATTTACAACATAGGACATATCTGGATTTGTACATATCACAGTATGATTGATATAAATACTCTTTGTGATTTCATACATCAAGTATCAATCTATACTTGAATCTTTGTTTCACTTACCAAGTGCCAATACACTTGAATATATCATCAACATTGAACTCTTTCAATCCTTTCTGTGCAACAAGAACCTTTCTTGTAGTTTCTATATTGAATTCATTCAATATCTCGTTTATGTACTTACCGCACAACCATATTAGCGTCTATTGATGCCAAATATTTGGGTTTTGCCTAAGTCTTTCATCGGGATGAAATTCTTAATATGTGTTAATAAAAGATACATTATTTCCAATCAACAATATGTCTTCCACATAATGTATTAGAAACATGTCTTAAGCGCTCCACTTAATTTCTTGCAAATGCAAGCATCTTCATTGTCTCCGATGAAATTAAACTCTTTTAAGCTTCATCATAGTGAAGATTCCAACTCCATTATGCTTACTTCAACCATTGAAGTTTGCATATGCTTTTAGCATCCTTTTGAATTAACAAAACCCTTTGGACCGTGTCATGCACACGTCCTAGGTAACCATTCTATCAGAAGAACTTGTTTTGTTTATTCAACTATCATATAACAAAATTATATGTAGTGGTTGCTACATTAATCCATCTAGACTAAATATCACTATGAAAGATCAAATCTTGTCATAGTCAACCTTTGAACATTGTTATGAACTCTTTCCCAACATGTCGACTATTTCATAGATGTGCAACATCCATGTCTATTTATTTATAGATCCAAACACGACTGTAAGGTCTTACACCTTTCTCGAGGGTCCTTCAAGTTCAAAACTTGATTTCTCGTATGGAACTATCACGGATTATATGTCTTCAAGCCATTTGACTGAGTCGGGGCCCATCATCGCTTCTTTGCATGTAGTAGGTTCATTATTCTCAAATAATGATTCAACCCTCAAATCTTGGTATTTGATTGTTCCGACCTACTTGTTTCAATAGAAACTTAGACCTCTGTGACCACAACCTTTGAGGCACGTGAGCCATGAGCATTGTTCTGCCTCCCTAACACTTTTTGTCAAGCGCAACTTGCACATATAGCTAAGGTTCTTTTAACCTTATCAAAGTTCTATTGTCCTCCACTTAACTTTTCACGAAAATTCCTTCTCAAAGAAACTTGACGTTCTAAGCGACAAACACTTTTGTCTCCGGTGTTTATGGAGGAATACTTAACATAATACAAAGACAGGTTTATCCACTTTGGTTGCAAACATCTTTCTATAGCATACCAATGTTTAAGAAAGGACTACTTGGGTTTTATCCCAAACCATAACCTTATATGGTGTCATTTCAGCGGATTATGATGGAGCTCTTTTAGTGGAAAAGCGGTAGTCTCTAAAGCTTTTAATCTTTAAAATATAATAGCAGTTTTATGAATTATACCTTCGATCTTACCATGTCAAACAAGGTTTCAATTACATATCTCGAACGCTCCATACTCTTATGGTGTTTCGGGAAATGCAAATCCACAGAACGATTCCTTAAATCTTAGGTATTATGCTAAACTTGTAATTCAAATATCTTCCTTTATGATCTTATCATAAACTATTCATATTCTTGTTACAATGATTTTGCACTTCATCTTGAAAGTCTTTTGAACTTTTCAAATATTTCACACTTCATCCTTATTAAGTAAATATTCACATATTCACTCAAATTTTCGGAGAAAGCATATGAAGTTGAAATCCATCGCTCTTGACTACACATAATGGAGTTCGTACAACAATATGCACAAGTTCCAATAAGCTAGTCATTCATCCCCTTTTGGCCTATGAACGAAGTTTTAATTATCTCTAGGAAAGTTTCACAAACGTCATTTGATCAAAAATCAAAAGACTCCAAAATTCCATCCACATGGAGTTTCTTCATGTTTTATTTCCAATATAATTTAAACGGCGATGTCACTTCCTAAGTGATCTTTCAATCAATTTGTCTTTCGACAATTTTAGCACTAGTTTTATGGATGTGATTTCTCCAATGAGATTTGTGAATCATCCATCTTTTATGGATTACGGCAATTATTTGAACAACCCTTTTGTTCTCATAATACCTGATAAAACAAATCTTGAAGGCAAGCGTTGATGTTTAACGAGCAACAAAATAACCCTTTATTTGTTCTCGATGAACATCATCACCTATTCTTTTGCTAGTTACTTAGGCCATTGTAGTTCATGAATTGTGTTGTTTCGTATGACGATTCACACCAACAAATTCAGTATCAAATACTTAAGAACCACATTGTTTAATAAGTAAAGAATATAGCCATAACACATATATCATCTATATACTTAAACTGAACAATTCTAGTCTTTTCTTTTCTGCCATATACTTATGAGATTCTCTTTCAAGATTTCCTTTTACATTTGAAAGAATCTATCAACATCAATAGTGGAGTCATACTTATGACACATAGTCCAAAGCGTGTATAGTTAAATACCAATGTCTTTGAACTTGCACTTTGAAGTAGATCACCATTTATCAAATATTTGGTGTTCTTTCAAATTCCTTTCTTTAGTAATCTCTTGGTGTAGTAAACATTTTACCTACATCAAATATTCACCCTCATCATGGACTTATCCATGATCTAGCTACTTTTAGCTTGTAACGGTGAATCATGAGTATAATGTTGCTCTCAAAACCTTTTGGAAGATTAGGACAACTAGTGTCTCCAACCTTTTGCAAATTCTCATCCAAATATGAGAACATGAACTTTGCCATATTATACTTTATCATGTTGCAACTAAAACTTTGTTTAGATATCACAATATCTTCCACACATCATGGTTTCTGAAACAACTCTTTCAGATCCTAGATAACCTTGATATTAAGAGAATCTTTTGAATATCAAGAATCATGGAGACAAACATGATACTCAAACACTAACACTTGGAATTGTCACTCTTGTTTTAATACTAATTATTAAACTTTATGGAGTAAAGGAACTTCTTTGAAAGTTTGCAATAGGACTTTTAAACTTTAGATTAACACTTCAAAACAATACGATACCAGTTCGTAAAGTAACTAACCAGAATTATATAGTTCTATCATCTCAATTAAAACTAAGCGCAAGGTGGTAAACGGATGCCAATGACTACAACAACTATGCAAATTCACTTTGATTTAATTTATGATAAATTGAGTTCTAATTAATAATTAAATTAATCCAGGTGAACTCCCACTCAAAACAACATCCCTCACATTGTTTTAGTGATCACACAAACCAAATCCACCACATCAAAACCGATCATCACGAGAGTTGATGTAGCTTCAATGGCGAACAATCAACATGTTCATCATATCTACTATATGACTCATGCTCTACCTTTCGGTAATCCGTGTTCCTGAGGCCATGTCTGCAGACATGCTAGGCTCGTCAAGATCAAACCTTAGCTACCGCATAAGCAAATCTGGCTTGCTTACGTTGTATTCACCGCGGAATCAAAGACACCCGATCATCACGTGGTGCTTGAGCGACAAGCTTTGGCAACGCGGTGCATACTAAGGGTGAACACTTTAGAACTTGAAATTTATGTGCATGAGGGATCATCTTATAATGCTACCGTAAATCTACTAGGCAATACAAGATGCATAAAGGATTAACATCACAGCAATTCATAATATGTGATATGATATGGCCTTTCTTCTTTGTGCTTTCGATCTCCATCTTCAAGCACGAACATGATCTCCATCATCACCAAGCATAGCATCAAGGTCAATGATGCTTCTTCATGGTTGTCGTCCACCAGCTTCAACTATTACAACTACTTTGAATAGACACGCCGGTCTTAACAAAATTAAAGACAACCATATGGCTCCTGCCGGTTGCCAACTTACAATAAGGAACATTGCATACATCAAATATAAACACAATCATGGCCATATCACATCATCAAGACACCCCCAAAACAAAGTTAGACGCCTCTACTTTCTTTTGCATATTTTACGTGGTTTGGGGCTTTCAATAAGTGTCGTTCTAACTTACGAACAAGAACCACAACATTGATACTAGCATTGTTGATTACCCGTGTAAATTGGATCTTAACTATGCTAGGAGAAAGCAGCACATAGAGCCACTTATGCAATACAAGTTGCATGTCAAGCGTGGAGCAAGTCTCATGAACGATGTCATGTAAGGTTAGCCGGCCGCTTCATCCCAACATACCGCAAGATGCAAAGTACACAAAAGCAATCTACAATAAAGCATCAACGCCCACAATGACCATTGTGTTCTACTCGTCTGAGATCTACATATAGACACGGCTCGATACCCTTTGTAGGGGTTCGTAGCATGGAAAACAAAAATTTTCTATCGCATACAAACAAACAAGCCAAGATCTATCTACTAGATTGCAGCAACGAGTCGATAGAGGAACTCACCTCGAAGATTCCAAAGCGGTTAACGAGAGATTCTCGTGGGTGATGTAGTCGTACTCTTTCGATCTCAAGATCGTGTAGACGATCCTTCCAGGCCCACGTTCCAAAGAGCGCTCCGCGATCGGTCACATCGTTAAATTTCGACGAAGACCTTCCTCTCCTTGTTCCAAAGAAAGGGAGGTTGTAGCACTCTCGCGATTCCCGGCAAGACAATCTGTGGTCGGAGGTGGGGAAATCCAGGCTTCGCCTTAAGCGGTGCGAGTATGGTGGAGCTTATGAGAGAGGCTATTAGTGGTCTAGTAATTAGACACACCAATTAGAAGGCTCTAAACCAATTAGAAGGCTCTAAACCAAATAGCTCTAAACCGGGTCTAGATCTAGGGTTTAGATTAGAGGATAGGAACTTGTGTGTGTAAGGAGGGAGCCTCCCTCCTTATATATAGGTGGGAGGGCTGGCGCCAGGAAGGGAGTGGAGTCCTCCCCAACTCGGCATTGAGTTGGCGCCCGGAGGAGGTCTCCCTCTCCACTCGGTTCCTCTTCTCCTCCTCTTTCCACTTTCTAAAACTTGCCGTTTGACTTTCAAACTAGCCGCTTGACTTTTCAATTTAGGATTTAAATAAACCCTTTATTTTGGACAGCGAGAACACTTAGTACATGATGCAATCATTCCAACTTACAATGACACATTCATGTACCTTCCCCTCGGAGTGCGGGACATTCCGACTTTCTAGAATGTTCCCGATGAAAACACCTAACCATTCCCCAACTCCAAACGGGACTTTCCTTATATGAATCTTATTCTCCGGACCATTCCGGATCACCTCGTGATATCCGGATCCCATCCGAGACTCAACAACATTCGGTCTCTTTCTCATAATACCATAACTACTCAAACAACGTCAATCCTTAAGTGTGTCCCTACGGTTCGTGAATTATGCGGACATGATCGAGACATTCTCCGATCAATAACCAATAGAGGAATCTGGAAATTCATATGGCTCCACATATTTCTCGATTACTTTGCGATCGAATGAACCACTTACATACGATACCAATTTCCCTTTGTCTCACGATATGTTACTTATCCGAGGTTATGATCGTCGGTATCTCCGCATACCTAGTTCATCCTCGTTCATCGATAAGTACTCTTTTCTCGTTCGTGATATGTGATCCTTGTGACCAAGTCACATGCTTGCAAGCTAATTGGATGACATTTCACCGAGAGGCAGAGAATATCTATCCGTCATGTGGATGGACAAATCCCACTCTTGATCCATGTGTTTCAACCAATACTTTCCGAACACTCAATGCCACCTTTATAGCCACCCTGTTACGGTGTGGTGTTTGATGACATCAAAGCATCCATCCAGTAAAGGCAATATGCATGATCTCATGGTCGAAGGAATTAGGTTACTATGTATCAGAAAGCATATAGCAATTGAACTATTGAAATGACTTGATCTTTATGCTACGCTTATCTACAGGAGTATGTCCACCATATCATTCTCCTAACGATATGATCTTGTTGTTGATAACATCTCAATGTTCATGATATGGAAACCACAATCATCAATCAACCAACAAGCTAGTGAAGTATAGAGGCTATACTAGGGACTTCAAATTAAGTTTACAAATCACACAAGTATTAATGGTTTCCTTGTTAATACTATTATAGCATGAATGTAAACATTTATCATAAGTATGAAGATATGATAATAACCACTTTATTATTGCCTCTTGGGCATATCTCCAACATATCTGTATTCTTGACTCGTTGAGTCGCTGTTGTATATATATATATGTTCTGTAGATCCCATCGAGGGTTGTTGTGTAATGGTATTACTTCGTTTTCCACCCGCACGAAAGTGCCTGGTGGGCGTCCTTGAATCGTTTCTATGCGGGTTTGGCGGAAAGGGCTAAAACTTGCATAGGGCCGATTTGAGGGTGTTACAATAATGGCGGGCGACTATCCCCGCCTTCGGTACCCGCACTTCCAGCGGAAAAAGGGTGGAGGCCGCGTGGTGTTCTGGGATCCTCTTGCCCCGCGCGCGATGCTACGCCTCGACCGGATGTTGGAGGCTCGACCGGAGCCTCAGCCGGAGCCTCGACCGGAGTGTGTGGTCCCTCCGGAATACACCGTGGCGGCGCGCCAGCAGAGGTGTCCCGGCGACCCGGAAGAATTTCTGGGCCAGCGTGCGGCCATTCGCGCGTCGCTCGAACCGCCGCCGCCGGGGGACACCTGGTGGCAGAAGGAGGAGGAAGCCTATCGTGCACGCGGCAGAGGCGGAGGCGACGGCGAAGGCTGCAGCCATTGCGGGCGCCGGTCCCCAAAGCGACAATCGCTCTTCGGCGATCGTTCGATGTGGTGCGATCGTGGCCGGCCAACGCCGCCGAGGCCGGAGCGCGCGTCGACCGATGGCGGCTCCTACGACGACCACGAGGACGATTACTACAAGGCTAGGCACGATTACGACTAGTTTTCTATTTTTATTATGTAATAAAATTAGGTTTTATCTATTTAACTATTATTTTATTAAAATATGTGTTTATTTTGTAGGACACGGCTAAGAAGACGGCGCCCCTTATTTTTGATTTCGCGTCGACGGCCCCCATACAGACAAAAACCGGGCCACACCTGAGCCTAAGCTTGTATAGGAGTTACGAGTGAAGATGTTCTTACATCACAGTCAACTTAAATCAATCAAAGGAAAGCCAACAGACCAAGCCACCGTAAAAATAAGAAGTTTGCAAGCCAGAGGAAAACGACAAGGGCTGCACGTAGCGACAAAGCTGCTAGATACAGTATACTAGACTCGGACAGAACAATCTAAGAAAGCCGCAGCGTCGCGGTTCCTGCATCTAGCATCGACCTGGATATTTGTGGCTGAGAGACGATGGAATTAAGGGTTTGTTTGGTTCTTAGCCACATTTTGCCAAATCAAAGTGTATCTATAAAAGTGTGGTAGTCACAAAAAGTATGATTATAAATTTTTAAGCCAAACTTTAACAAAAGTTAGCACAAATGATGGCTCCATGACAAATGAGCCATAGGGGTGATAAAATATGTCAAGTCAAAATGTGGCATAAACCAAACACATGTCTATTAAAGTGTGGCTAGATAAAATTTAGCTTGACAAGGTTTGGCTGACAACCAAACAGCCCTAAGATGGGAATTCGTAAAGGAGGACACATGAGAGCGCAACAAATTTCTCTGCCAGAGATCACTCATTACATGCATGAGGACACGTGAGTCATCTCAGGACCGCACAATCGGATTTCTGAGTTTATACATGCACGCATTCGCCCTCGATTTAAATTTCACAACTTTTTTGGGCATTATTCAAGGTCTTGATTATTTGAGCTGATGTATCCCTATCGCTAGTACTACTATACTACTCCCTCTGTTTCAAAATAAGTGATGTGAATTTGTCTAGATTCGGATTAGACACGTTTTAATATATAGATACATGCGAATCTAGATAAACTCAAGTCACTTATTTTGGGACGGAGGAAGTATAAGTTGTTTTAGCTTTTGTGAAAGGAGTGTATCTAGATGTATTTTAGTGCAAAGATTTAGTCACACTAAAATGCGTCTAAATTCATTCTTTTTCATAAAAATTTAAAGCATCTTGTATTTTAAAACAGAGGAAATAGTAAACTACATATAGTTTTCAGGCCAATATCTTACCTTATCAAGGTATAGTAATAATTATGAGTAATAAAGTGTCAATTATCGACACTGTTGTTGGTTTTGTTTTCTTCTTTGATTTCTTTGTTGTTTCTTTTGAGCGTTGTGGTGTCTGGCCAGCAGCGGTCTCAAACGGTTGTTATATTAATATAGCTGGGAAAAACCTGTTTCGAGAAAGGAGGGCTATGCATTTCACACAACTAGAATTAGTAATCAGGAGTGCCACTTTTAATTTGGATCTTCAATTCTTAACTAGAACCAACTCGGATCTTGGAGGAAGAAGCTAGAAAGCAACGTCTTGTGTTACTCGAAGGAAATAATCCAACAGAAGTCCTAGGCATCACAGGGTTTACAAGCCACACGTACGAATTGTAAACGACGAGGGCTGTAGGTAGCGACAAAAGGATGAGGAGCGTAAAAAAAAAGAGTTTCCCTATCAAGCGTTAGCGTCTCAGGCTAGTTATAATGGTAGTATCATATTACTAGTATCATACTTATAATACTAGTGTATGATACTATATTCATAATACATGTATCATATGGTAGTATCATACTATTACTATATTTAATGATTTGTAAAATCTCAATGCAAAATTGTGTATAAGATTTATTTACATGAATATTTTCTAGTTTTACGTACTATGATACGATATCTACCTATGATACTCTAATCATCTTTTTTTTTATTAATTATTATGCCACATCAGATTTTGCCAACATGGCATGCATGATACTAGCTATGATACTCCTACTAGAACCAGCCTCGGAAGAAAAAAGACAAGGGTGAGCGTTCGATCTGGACAAGGAGAGCGTTAACCAAACATCTCGGGAACTTACTAAAAGACAGAGAGCAGGTTCAGTTTTGCTGTCAACTGAAGAAGAATTCAGGAGCGTCTCCAAGGCTGTTGTGATATTGCACTGTAGCAAACCCTCTAGCTACCTTTCTGTAGCAGCAGCAGCAGCAATTATAGCCCTCTAGCTACCGATTCCTGCCTAGACACATTCCTCTCGACACCTGAATCAGATCATCAACTTATATCTGATTATGTACCTCTGACCAGGCAAACTACTGACTGTTTGTTGATTATTTATGTTCCCATATACTGGGCGACTCTTTATTGAAAAAAACATATACCTGGTGACTTCTTCTACTGATCTCGCACTTCAGGAACAATATGCAACTAGGGATGGAAAAAATAACACAAACCGAGAGGTCGAATTTGAAACAGGAATTTGTCGATGAAAAGAAAACTCTGTTTCAGCATTATTTACACATAAGGCAGACAGAACAAAAAGGAGACAAGGTTCAGAGCTGCTCGGTTTCACCTGTTGATTCAGGTGTAAGAGTGATGACCCAAATTGTCAGCGAGCGTTTCATCATTACAATGTCAACTTTCAGTGGGGTGAGGGAGGCTCGAACACTAGACTACAGGATTACTCGTAGTGATCTAGCCAACTGCGCCACCACCACCTCGTGCTACATTAGCGAAACAGGAGTACTAGTGTGCATCGGAAGCAGCTGAGACATATAGAAACTCCAATAAATCATGGATGGTTTGCACGCCAATATCTTACCTTATTAAGGTATAATAATAATTACTAGTAATAAAGCGTCAATTATAAAAAAATAAGGTATAATAATAATGATACCTCGCACAATTTGGATGTTGGTACAACACTTGGCCGATTTGCAAATAAATATTTCTCAGGTATAGAACTAGCAACTACCCTGGATAGTTTTTGTTTCGCATGGCTGATAACCTTTGCAATTTTATATTTTTGTAATATTCACACATGTCGTACATGTAGACAATGAGCATATGATCTCCATGAACAATGATTCGAGCCTCCTTTCTCAGATATGTGTAAGTTTTGTCTACTCTTTTTTCTACTTCCCAAAAGTTGTGTTAAAATGTCATCATCTCTAAAATTTTTGAAACTTGATTTCGCAAGGCATTCGACATAATGGAGCATAGTGAAATTTAAAAAACTTGGCATGTCTGGGTTTCGATGATAGATGGATCAACATGGTGAGATTGATTCTGGATTCTTGAACTTTCTCGATTTTCCTTAACGAAGTACATGGGAAAAAAATCCTTATCATCGTGGGGCGCAGCAAGGGGATCCACATAATGACTAGCAACTTCGCAGAAAAAGTAAAATAGGAGGTGGTGATGAGGTGAGAGGGAGCATAATTCATAAAGACCGAGGGAAACAAATCGATTGTTTCCTTTGGGGATGGAGCAATCAGCCAACCGTGGGCTTGCTAACATGAATGAACTTCAACTGGCTAGCGTCAAATTCAATTCTCACTGGAGTCATTTTATTTTACTGGGCTACACCTGAGGGTTTGGGCAAAAGTCATCTAGGTCAATTGACCCCAACCAGTCACTATAGCTCCGAATCCACCTCAGAATGAACAATGAATGAATGTGGGCGGTCAACCAGGGTAAGCCTGTGCCCAGGAAAAGGACTAGGAAGAGATTGAGAGAAGCTTTCATGGTGAAAAATGAAAAGAAAAGCATATTGTTCTTATGAATTGTGAAATTTGACTAGGTTAGATCTATTGTTTAGCATCAAGAGGGAAGTCTTGTAAAAGCAACACGAAGAATTACAGATACCCGTGAGCGAGGCTTACTTGGGTCGTGTTATAAATGCTCTTGCTAAACCTATTAACGCGAGAGGCAAAATTTTAGCTTTGGAATCTCACTTAATTGAATCTCCTGCTCCGGGTAGAATTTCCAGGTGTTCTATATATGAATACCTTCAAACAAGGCTTGTTGTTATTGATTCGATGATCCCCATAGGGCGCGGCCAATGAGAGTTCATTTGTGGGGATAGACAAACTAGCAAAACAACAGTAGCCACAGATACAATTCGAAAGACAAAAATATCAAGATGTAAGAAGAACGAGAGAAAGCTGGGTACATGCGATAGGCATGCACTTCCTACCCTTACATCACAAAATCCTCCTGATGTATTCTCTAGTGGTTTTGTGCAGGTGAAACGAGGACATGCGCAGACAACATGGATCGAAGGAAAACCAAGAGACCAAGTGACGAGGGGTAACCTCTGTTGGGTTCGCAGCATAGAAAACAAAAAATTCCTACGATAGGAACTATTATATGCCAAGATATATCTACTAGATACAAGCAATGGGTGGATATACATCCATAGAGAACATACCCTCGAAGACCGACAAAGTGTAACGAGATGGAACTCATGGATGACGTAGTCGAACGCTTGCCGATCTCAAGATCGTGTGGAAGTCCTAGCGTCGCAAATCAGCAGCGCATCCGTCCTGGCACACACGTTCAGGCCACCGAACAACCTCCACCTTCTCGCTCCAGCAATGCAACGGAAGCAAGGACTCCTTCTATACGAAATGCCACCAGAAACATGTATCTTACTAATCTGAGACCATGGGAGAATAATTCTAGAGAGGGAGAGAGATCCTTCACGAGGAGGTGTGAGTGAGAAGGAGGGAGAGGGTGTCCTTCTACAAGAGAGGAGGGGCTGCCCCCTCCCATGGCCGACGCTCATGGGGGGGGGGTGCCCCCACCTCTTCCTCATTCATGTGGTGGAAGCTCCACTCACATAAATTGCCCCTCCATTTTCTTCACTCAAAAATCCCACTCATATGCATTAAATTTCCACCAAATTTAATGCAACTCTCATTTAATAAAACTCTTTTATTTATTTTATTCAGATTTTGTTAATTACTTTAATTAACAAACATTCACATAAAACCCCCTGCAACATTTCAATATCACATGCAGAACTAATATCAGCAATTTCACCCAAAACAATTATGGTGTCCATTGAAATAATTCCAGCGCTTTGCAATTCTTTCGTCTAGAACATATTTGCCCCAAATGGTGTTTGGCAACCCTTAAGTGTGTCACCCTACGGTTCGCGAATAATGCAGATATGATCGAGACCCCTCTCAGATCAATAATCAAAAGCGGGACCTAGAGATCCATACTGACTCCCACACATTCAACGATGACTTTTGTGATCGTGAGAACCTTTAATGATAGTAACTAAATCCCTTTGTCTCGTGATATATTACATGTCCAAGATTCGATCATCAGTATCTCAATACTTAGTTTGATCTTGTTACCGACATGCACTCTTTTCTTGTTCCCGTGATATAACATTCTAGTGATCTCATCACTTGCTTGCAAGCTATCTTAATGTGATATCACCGAGAGGGCCCAAAGTATATCTATCTGTCATCGGGATTGACAAATTCCACTCTTGATCCATGAGCCTCAACATAGCAACTTCGGAATACCCAAACCCATCTTTATAGTCACCCTGTTTCGGTGTGACGTTTGATGTTATCTAAGTGTTCTTTTGGTGCTAGCAATTAACATGATCTCATGGTCTAAGGATAAAGATTACTTTGTATGATGTTATAGCAATATAAACATAATGTCTTTGCTCGTAATGCTATACTTCGGATGAATGTTCATCACATCATTCACCAATATTGTGACCTCGTTATTAACAACATCCAATGTTCATGATCAGGGAAACCTTGATCATCCTGTTAATCAACGAGCTAGTTTATAGAGAGGCATAACTAGGAACTTTCTATTTGTTTATTAAACACACATGTATTAAGGTTTCTGTATTAATACAATTATAGAATGCAAAATAAACATCTATCATATACTTGGAATACATATAATAACAACTTTAGTATTGCCTCTCAGGGCATATTCCCTTCAGTCTCCCACTTGCACTAGAGATAATAATCTAGTTTACATAGTGATAAATATAACACCCATGGAGTTCTGGTGTTGATCATGTTTTGCCCTTGGGAGAACTTTAGTCAACGGTTCTGCTACATTTAGGTCTGTGTGTACTTTACAAATCTTTATATCTCCATCCTTGACATGCTCGCGGATGGAGTGAAACCGGCGCTTAATATGCTTAGAATTCTTGTGAGACCTTGGTTCCTTGGTGTTGGCTATGGCTCCATTGTTGTCACAATAGATCACCATTGGGTACAATGCACTAGGAACCACACCTAGTTCCGTTATGAACTCCTTCATCCAAACCGCTTCCTGCACCGCTTCTGAAGCAGCAACATATTCCGCCTCCGTTGTTGATCCAGCCAACACAGGTTGTTTGGAACTCCTCCAACTAACTGCTCCTCTGTTCAAGAGAAATACGTATCCGGATTGAGACTTAGAGTCATCCGGATCGGTGTCAAATCTAGCATCGACATAACACTTAGCGACTAGCTCTTCTTCACCTCCGTATACAAGAAACATATCCTTAGTTCTTCTTAAGTACTTAAGGATATTCTTGACCGCTATCCAGTGTTCCGAACCTGGACCAGATTGGTACCTACTAGTCAAACTAATAGTATGTGCCACATCCGGTCTTGTACATAGCATGGCATACATTATAGAGCTTATGGCTGAAGCATATGGGATCTTATCCATTATCTCTCTTTCTTCCGTCGTAGTCGGACTTTGAGTCTTACGCAATGTCTTGCCTTGCAACATAGGTAAGAAGCCCTTCTTACTTCCGTCCATACTAAACTTCTTTAATATCTTATCAAGGTATTTACTTTGCGATAGCCCAATTAGGCGCCTTGATATATCTCTATAGATCTTAATGCCTAATATATATGATGCTTCACCAAGGTCCTTCATCGAAAATTTACTGTCTAGATAACTTTTAACACTGTTTAAAAGATCTATATCATTTTCAATCAATAATATGTCATCCACATATAATATCAGAAATTCCACATTTCTCCCACTCACTTTCTTGTAAATACAAGCCTCTCCATAAGTTTGGACAAATCCAAACTCTTTGATGACCTCATCAAAGCGAAGATTCCAACTCTGGGATGCTTGCTTCAGTCCATAGATGGATCACTGAAGCTTGCATACCTTATCAGCATCCTTAGGATCGACAAAATCCTTAGGTTGTGTCATATACAACTCTTCTTCAATATTATCATTGAGGAACGCAGTTTTGACATCCATTTGCCATATTTCATAATCGAAATATGCAGCAATTGCTAACATAATCCTAACCGACTTTAGCATTACTACGGGAGAGAATGTCTCATCATAGTCAACTCCTTGAATTTGTCGAAACCCCTTTGCGACAAGTCAAGCTTTATAGATGGTCACATTACCATCATCATCAGTTTTTCTTTTGAAAATCCATTTATTCTCAACAGCCTTTCGGTCGTGAGGTAAGTCCACCAAGGGCCAAACTTGGTTTTCGTACATGGATTCCATCTCACATTTCATGGATTCTAGCCATTTGTTAGAATCTGGGCTCATCATCGCTTCTTCATACGTTGCAGGGTCATCTATTTCATCAACCATGAATATCATAACAGGATTTCCATACAGTTCAGGAGCTGCACGTGTCCTGCTTAACTTGCAAGGTTCGGTAGTGTCCTCTTTTAAAGTTTCATGATCATTATCATTAGTTCCCTCTTCATTCGTTGAAGTCAACTCTGGAACAATTTTCGGTGCTGCGCCACTTGCCGTTTCATGAAGAGAAGGTTAAGTAACCTCTTCGAGTTCTACGTTCCGACTACACATGCCTTTCGCGAGAAACTCTTTCTCTAGAAAGGATCCATTCTTGGCAACAAAAACCTTACCCTCAGATCTGTGATAGAAGGAATACCCAATTGTTTCTTTAGGGTATCCTATGAAGACGCATTTTCCACTTTGGGTTCGAGTTTATCAGGTTGAAGTTTCTTCACATAAACATCACAACCCAAAACTTTAAGAAATGACAGCTTAGGCTTATTTCCAAACTATAATTCATACGGTGTTGTTTCAACGGATTTAGATAGTGCCTAATTTAAAGTGAATGCAGCAGTTTCCAGTGCATAACCCCAAAATGACAGTGGCAAGTCAGTCAGAGACATCATAGATCGAACCATATCCAATAAAGTACGATTACGACGTTCCGACACACCATTACGTTGTGGTGTTCTGGTAGGTGTGAGTTGTGAAACTATTCCACAATCTCTCATGTGTGCGCTAAACTCGTAACTAAGATACTCATATAAATTTAATCTTTCTATTATGATGATTTTCCACTTCACTCTGAAATTCCTTGAACTTTTCAAAGGTTTCAGACTTGTGTGTCATCAAATAGATATACCCGTATCTACTCAAATCATCCATGAAAGTAACAAAATAACGATATCCACCTTGAACCGACACACTCATTGGACCACATACATCTGTATGTATGATTTCCAATAAATTTGTCGTCCGTTCCATTGAACCGGAAAACAGAGTCCTAGTCATCTTGCCCATAAGGCATGGCTCACATGTATCAAATGATTCAAAATCAAGTGATTCCAAAAGTCCATCAGAATAGAGTTTCTTCATGCGTTTAATGCCTATATGACCTAGACGATAGTGCCACATATATGCAGATATATCATCGTCAAGTTTAATCCTTTTAGCATCAACATTATGAATATGCGTAACACTATTATCGAGATCCAACAGAAATAAACCATTTATCATAGGTGCATGACCATAAAAGATATCATTCATATAAATTGAACAACCATTGTTTTCGGGTTTAAATGAATAACCACTTTACATCAAACACGATCTGGATACAATGTTCATGCTTAGTGCAGGCACCAAATAACAATTATTTAGATTTATAACTAATCCCGATGGTAGGTGGAGAGATGATGACCCACAAGTATAGGGGGTGTATCGCAGTATTTTCGATAAGTAAGAGTGTCGAACCCAACGAGGAGCAGAAGGTGCTGGCTAGTGGTATGGATCAGGAATTCTCTGCAAATACTTAGCAAACGGATTTTTAGGGGTTTTCGATAAAGCAAGTAAACAAAGTACGAGTAAATAAAAGACAGTAGGAATAAATACAGCAAGTGGCCCAATCCTTCATGCAGCAAAGGACAAGCCGGTTGTATTACTTAATATGACCAAACGTTCTCGAGGACACATGGGAAGACTGTCAAGTGCTTTCGCTTCATATAGTCGATTAATCTTCTCTAGCTTGCTAAGTGTTGTGTGGGTGAACCTGTGTTAATGTACCACCCCATCCAAGACTAATACATAATTGTGATTATACCCCTTGCAAACATCCGTAAGTACAAGAAAGTAATTAAGGTAGAAACCTAACCACAACTTTAAACTCTAAGACCCTTACGTCCCTTGTGCAATGGTTTCCTAACGGGGGTTCAGGTTTCTATCACTCTGGCAACCCCTATGATTAGTAGCCAAATACACAATGCATTCCCCTAGGCCCATATAGGTGAAGTGTCATGTAGTCGACGTTCACATGACACCACTAGAAGAAGTGCACCACAACTTAAATAACAATCTATTGAATCTTTCTCAACGCAACTCCACTACTAACAACAAGACTTCTCCCATGTCCTCAAGAACAAAACGAACTACTCACAAGACATCATATGGATCATCATCAGAGATGGAATAATGATGTATAACAATCTGAACATAAACAGTAATTCAATGGTTCACTCAATAGCATCAACTGCAAAGAGTAATCAACACCGGGAAAGTTTCCCTATGAACTATGCAAGATTCAACGCAATTCTTACAGCAATATGAAGATGGTGATGAGGGTGCTGATGGTGATGATGGTGGTGGTGGTGATGATGATGATCCCGATGAAGTCCAGCTTGATGGTGGTGTTGATGGCGACGATCTCCCCTCTCCGGGAAGGAATTCCCAGAAATCATCGCCAGAGATCTTTCTCTCTCGGTGTTTTCCGCCCCGCAGAGGCGGCGGAATCTTTCTATGGTCGCTCCCCGAGTCTTAGGGTTTCGGGAGGTTGATATACGCCAGAGGGGAGAGGCTGGAGTGGGCCAGGGCGGCCACACCACTCCCAGGCGCGGCCTAGGCCTGCCCGCTCCATGGGGTGGTGTGGTCCCCCTGTGGCCCACCTCCACTCCATCTTCTGGCATCCTTAGTCTTCTGGAAAAATAGGATTTTCCATATATTTTCCCGGATTTTCTGATCTTCACGAATTTTGCCTCCAAACAGCACCTTTTCCATCAGAATCCTGACTGCAGCGGTCCATGCTCCAAAAGTCATCAACCATGCAAAAATAGATGAAATAACATAAGTATCACCTCTCAATACGAAATATATCAATGAATAATAACGAATTAAGACATAGAATAGTGATGCAAAATGGACGTATCAAGAGGTAGCGTTCCGATGGCGATCACATGAATTGTTGATCCATTGCTGACATGCATCTTGACCTCACCCCTCGCTAGTGGTCACTTGTTCTGCAGCCCCTGATTCGAGATACAAATATTAGCAACCGATCCAGTATCAAATACCCAGGTGCTACTGCAAGTACTAGTCAAGTACACATCAATAACATGTATATCACATATACCTTTGTTTGTCTTGCCATCCTTCTTGTCCCTCAAATACTTGGGGCAGTTGCGCTTCCAATGGCTAGTCCCCTGACAATAATATCACTCGGTATCAGAGTTAGGGCTAGGTCAGGATTTCTTTTCAGGTGCGGCAATAGATTTTCCACCCTTCTTTCCCTTCTGTTTACCCTTCTTGTCTTTCTTGAAACCGGTGGTCTTATTGATCATCAACACTTGATGTTCTTTCCTAATCTCCACTTTTGCAGTTTTAAGCATTGATAGAAGCTCAGGGAGAGACTTCCTCATGCCTTGTATAATATAGTTCATCACAAAGCTCTTGTAGCTCGGTGGTAGATATTGGAGAACACGATGTATGCCTAAGTCAATGGGAATCGTTATTCCCAAGGACACAAGCTTATCGGCGTACCTAGACATTTTGAGTACATGCTCACTAACGGAGATGTTCTCTTCCATCATGCAGCTAAAGAACTTTTCAGAAGCATTATAACTCTCTACGATAGCATGGGTATCGAAAATGATTTTCAATTCACCCATGGTATCAAAGGTATTGCCATTTTTGAAACGTTTTTGAAGTTCCGGCTCTAGCCCATACAGTATGTCGCAATGAACTAACGTGTGGTCCTCCTGACGAGTCAAATAGACGTTCTTTTCATTGTCAGGGGCATCAGGAGCTGGTGGGGGGGCCTAGCAGCGCTTCTAGCACATATTTCTTTTGTTCAACAGTGAGGAGAATCCTCAAATTCATGGCCCAGTTGGTAAAGTTGCTACCAATTGACACAAGTTTCTCTTTCTCAATGAATACATTGAAATTAAAAGCAGGTGGTGCCATCTACAACAGAATTTGTAAAGTTTAGACTAAGTTTATGATAGATCGAGTTCAACTAATCCAAATTACAAATGAACTCCCACTCAAAAACAACATCCCTCGTGTCTTTTTGGTGATTACATGAACCAAATCCACTACACCAAGTACGATCATCACGTGAGTCGGTGTAGCTTCAAAGGCGAGCATCTATATGGGCATCATATCAACTATATGACTCCTACTTAACCTTTCAGTCTGTGTTCCGAGGCCATGTCTGTACATGCTAGGCTCGCCAAGTAAGAACCTTAGTACTCGTGTGTGTAAAACTGTCTTACACCCGTTTATGATCATGGATTTAAGTACACCCGATCATCACGTGATGTCTTGAAGCGGCGAAACATAAAATGGTGCGTACTTAAGGGAGAACACATTTTTATCTTGATATCTAAATGAGGGGTCATCTTATAATGCTACTAAAATGCCAAACAAGCAATATAAGATGCAAACATCAAATGTGTAAAGTGAAATGACATGGTTCTTGCACTTGATCACTATCATGTGCATCGTGGTATGATCTTTATCATTACTTTGTGTGTAAGGCCAAGGTCTATAGAACTTACACGAGGTGTGTTGCAAGAGTATCAATAATACATGAACTTACTAATACATTGCAAATGTATCTATAATTTTTGATGTTCCATGCTTGGTTTTATCCACTTTCTTGTGTTTTGTCCACACTTTGGAGTACTTTTCATATGATTTCTTGGACTAACCTATTAATAAGAGCCATAGTGCCAGCTGCCTATTTTCTGCTGTTTTTGGTTCCAGGAAAGTCAGAAAATGAATATTCTCGGAATTGGACGGGACAAAAGCCAAAGTGCCTATTTTTCCGGAAGTCGTCAGATGCTAGAGTACGAGACGAAGAGGGGCCAGGGGGCCACCACACCACCTGGCCGCGTGGCCTAGCCTGGCCCACGCCAGGGGGTGGTCTGGCCGCCTCCGGCACCCCCTCGGCCTCCCCTTCCGCCTATAAGATGCCCTCGGGACAAAAACCCTAAGTACCCGATCAAAAATCCACGAAAGAGTCTGTAGCCGCCGTCATCTCCATCCCTAGATCGGGAGGGATCTGAAGCTCTTCCCGGCACCCTGCCGGATAGGGGAATTCACCCTGGAGGCCTTCTTCATCACCATGCAAGCTTCCGGTGTGATGCGTGAGTAGTTCATCCTTGGACTACGGGTCCATGTAGTAGCTAGATGGCTGGTTCTCCTCCTTTGTGCTTTCATGTCTAGATCTTGTGAGCTCCGTTCATGATCAAGATCATCTATTTGTAATTCTGCATGTTGTGTTTACGGGGATCCGATGGATATTGAGATGCTATTTTAGATTGATTATTGATTCTATCATGTCTTTGTTATTTGTGATCTTGCATACTTTCCGTTGTTAGTAGCTATCTTGGCCAAGTAGATGCTAGCAACTCCAAGAGTTAGTATTTATGCTCGATAGTGGGTTCATGCCTCCGTAACTGGGAAGTGATGTAAATCTCTAAGGTACTAGATGTGCTGTTGCTACTAGGGAGAAAACAACAATCCTTTGTTCATAGAACAATCGTATTGTTTACTTTACACGCAATTCGTAAAGCAATAATCTGTTGCTTGCAACTTAATACTGGAGGGGTTCGGATGATAACCTGAAGGTGGATTATTAGTCATAGATGCAGTTGGATGGCGGTCTATGTATAATGTTGTAATGCCCAATCAAGTCTCAAAGGAGTCAAGATGATTAGTATATGCATCTATTGCTTTCTCAATATTTGTCAATTGCCTCGCTGTAATTTGTTCACCCAGCATGTTATCTATCTTAAGGAGAGCCACCTCTAGTGAACTATGGATCCCGGTCCTTTCTTTTACATACAATCTACAAACTGTTACTGCTTTGTGTTTACTTTCTGCAAACTTTTACTTCTTTCCATTCGATACGTTTAATCCTTTGTTTTCAGAAAACACGGTGAGATTGACAACCTCATCGCAAGTTGGGGACAAAGTTCTGTGGTTGTGCTGTGCAGGTCTCCACGTTGCTACTAGCACCGGTAGTGCGCCCTACCAAGGCTTAGCTAGCAACACCTTTGGGCTGTTTCCTTGCTCCTACTGGTTCGATTAAACCTTGGTTTCATAACTGAGGGAAACTTGTTGCTGTGCTCATCATACCTTCCTCTTGGGGTTCCCAACGAGCTCTACATCAACACCGCACCAGCATTTTTTTGGTGCCGTTACCGAGCCATCAAGCATTTTTCTGGCGCCGTTGCCGGGGAGTCAAAGACATCTTCATAAGGGGAGTCCCTCATAACCAATCTCTTTACTTTGTTATTTTTGTTTTGCTTAGTTTCTTTTGTTTTGTTTGCTTGTTTTGTTATCAAAAACACAAAAAAATAGTTTTACTAGTTTGCTTTCTTATTTGAAAACACACAAAAAAGACTACTCTTGAAAACACTAAGTTGTGTGACTTCACTAGCACCAACAACAATGATTTTATGAGCACACCTATTGCTCCACCTGTGCCTGAAGATACTTTCTTTGAGATAAAACCTGCTTTACTCAATCTTGTTATGAGAGAACAATTTTCTGGTATTAGTAATGAAGATGCTGCTTCCCATCTAAATAACTTTGTTAAACTTTGTGAGATGCAAAAGCATAGGGATATAGATGGTGATATTATTAAGCTGAAATTGTTTCCTTTCTCTTGAGAGGAAAAGCTAAAGAATGGTTGAATTCCTTAACTAGGAATAGTATTGATTCTTGGACTAAGTGCAAAGATGCTTTCATTGGAAAGTACTATCCTCCTGCTAAGATTTTATCTATGAGAAGTGAAATAATGAAGTTTAAACAATCTGATAATGAACATGTTGCTCAAGCTTGGGAAAGAATGAAATCTTTGGTAAAGAATTTTCCCACTCATGGACTGACTGCTTGGATGATCATCCAAACTTTTTATGCAGGATTGAACTATTCTTCAAGGAACCTATTGGATTCTGCTGCTGGAGGTACCTTTATGACCATTACTTTGGGTGCTGCAACAAAACTTTTGGACAATATGATGGTTAATTATTCTGAAGAGAGAGAGAAGGTTTCTTTTGCTTCTCCTATGAAAACAAAATTTGGTCTTAATGCTTCTTCATTTGAGAACACTTGATTCTTTCTTTGCTTCTTATGCCTAACTTAAAGGCGTTAAAGAAAAGTACTTATTGGGAGATAACCCAAAAGTTTTAGATAAGTCTTGGAAGTTATTACTTCAGTAATAACCGCTCCTTATCCTTTTTATTTGCTTTTTGTGCCAAGAGTAACCTCTATTGAGAGAGAAGTAATGATTGGGAAAGTTGCTGTCCCGAAACCGATTTCTGTGCTTCACCGTAAAAATTCGCGTAAAATCTCTGAACGTATTTGTGAGGCGTGAATTTTTGTGCTTCTGACCCAGGTTGTTATCTAACTTTCTTTAGTTCAACACTTTTTTATTTGAGCAACAGAAGATTATCGAAAAAATTCGTCTTTACCTGCTGGTCTGTTTTGACAGATTTCTGCCATTTTCTACACTTGCTTCTTGTTGCTTCCTTTTTGAGTTCTTTTGGGGAATTGAGCTCTTTGATGGAAGTGCTACAATAGCTAGTGTTCTAATGTAAGTTTATTTGGTGTTAGAACTTAACCTTAAGACTGATTTATCTTGAGTGCACTAATGTTGCTAATAAAGATTGTGTGAAGTTTTGTATGAAGGAAAAATTTCAGGTGTATGGAAGGAATGAGTAATGAGATGAAGGATGGACTAAAGCTCAAGCTTGGGGATTCCACGCGTTTCACCCCAAGAAATATCCAAGAAGTACAAGCGTCAAAGCTTGGGGATGCCCAAGGCATCCCCTTCTTCATCAATAAAAATCCCAGGTTTCTTCCAAACGCTTCATTTTTATTGTTTCATGCACAGTTGTGTTGTTCTTGGAGCGTCTTCTTTTTCATTTTCATTTTCGTTTTGGTTTTTCGTTTGCTTTTGTTTGATTAGTTTGCTGAATAAATTGGTTGGACCCCCTCTTTCATACATTGGTTTTCAAATAGTTTGGTTTGGTTTGGAAAAGAGTAGGAAAGTTCATGCTTATGTGGGAAAAAGAGCTCGTTTTTGGCTGTGGCCTATGCTTTGTCATGCCATGCTTGATATTGTTTTGGCTTTATGCTTAGTATTCTTTGCTGTAGCATTACTTGTTATAAACAATTGAGATTGCTTAATGTGCCTTGGATTAATCATGCGTTGTTTTAGCATATTAAAGCATAGAATAGTGGCATTCTCCTTTGATGCTTTATTTGGGTTGACTTGGCACATGCTCACACCATGTTATGACTATCTCAAGTCACCATAGCCTTTATGATCCTTTAGTTTTCAACTTGTAGTATCACTTTATGCTTTGATCAATGATGTTTTATCGCTCTGCATGATTATGGCCATTATTGCTCTCTTAGTTTGTCGCTCCCAGTCTTTTGCTAGCCTCCACAACCAAGTATGAGTTCCACTCATGCGTCCAACTCCCTAAACCAAGTTATTCCAAAGAGTCCACCATACCTACCTATTAGCTTATGCTATTCCAAGTATATTCATGCTTTTGTTTACCTTCCGAATTAAACTTGTTATGAGAAAACTAGTGATTAAAACTCTCACGAACTTGATGGCACACTTTACTTTTCTTGCCCTTAATAAACTTGAATCATTGTGTCGTCTATGTTGTATATGCTTGCACTTATTTGTTGGGAATTAGCAGAACCATGCTTTCATGGGGAACGCTTTCAACATTGCACTTGGTACTTGTACCTGGTTGATATCATGCTCTTTTGTATATGGATGCCGTCGGTGTGAAATGAAAGGGGAGCTTGTAAGTCCATGGAGTTATGTATATGTGTTATAGAAACGCCTGGGCCGCTGGTCTAATCCATGCTGACATGGTGGAAACCTGCAGCGTAACCATAATGAGCTGTCTATGAAGCATTCTTCTTATAAAAAAAGATTCCTATATTGAGAAAAAAGAGAAAAGGAAAAAAAGATATTATGAAAAGAGGAAAGAGATAAAAAAGCACCATATTCCCATGGTAAATAAGAAGATTGCTGAGATGCTCGTTGTCTGCTTGCCTTGTCATTTTGATATGTTGATTCTTCCGTATCATCGGGCAAGGGGTACCCCGTTGGCGGTTCTCTATGATACACATGTACTTACGATGACAA
Organism: Avena insularis; assembly: GCA_023614405.1. NCBI lineage: Eukaryota > Viridiplantae > Streptophyta > Magnoliopsida > Poales > Poaceae > Avena > Avena insularis. Next base: position 500,452,818 of record CM042684.1, read on the forward strand.
GAACTTACCGGTGACTAAACTTGAGTAGCATGAGGAGCGGCCCTCGTATACAAGAGACATGAGATTTCTAACTTATACTTTATCAAGCATGTACACCATTGTTTGTTCACTTTAACCTTAATCACTTCAAGATGCTTATGATAGGGGCAATGAGAGCTGAAAGCTATAAGTACCATAATTTTTGGAAGCTCTTTATGAGACTTGAATCCCTACTTCCTTTTATGAAGGCCTTTCTTCCACCATTATATTGAGTCTCCACCTTCTACCTTTATGCACCTACTTTGAGAGCATAGTGGCCATTCTTAGTTCTATGTGCATTGTCCCAAGACTAGTTGATTGATGCATAACTTGATATTGCTTGTTTTAAACTATTTGTATCTAGTCACTCTTATGAACTTTGAAGGTGTCCTAAGCATTTATATTTGCTACTCTATTGAGGGACAAGTTGAATACTATATGCTATGTTTTCTTTATGTGAAACAAACAAACGTCTTACAAAGCATGGTTATTCATGAATCTTTTGTTTGTGCCTTTTCATGTTGCATCATAGTTTCTTTGTCTTATTGCTAGAACTTTATCTTTCATGTTATGATTTAAGTACTATGACCCCAGCTTTGAATGTTTTTCAAATACTTTGATCAAGTCTTTGATGGTGCATGTCACCTCAAAAATTATTCTTTCTTTTTATCAGTTACCTACTCGAGGACGAGCAGGAGTTAAGCTTGGGGATCTTGATACATGGCAAATGTATCTATAATTTTTGATGTTCCATGCTTGGTTTTATCCACTTTCTTGTGTTTTGTCCACACTTTGGAGTACTTTTCATATGATTTCTTGGACTAACCTATTAACAAGAGACAGTGCAGCTACTGCTTTTCTGCTGTTTTTGGTTCCAGGAAAGTCAGAAAATGAATATTCTCGGAATTGGACGGGACAAAAGCCAAAGTGCCTATTTTTCCGGAAGTTATCAGATGCCAGAGTACGAGACGGAGAGGGGCCAGGGGGCCACCACACCACCTGGCCACGCGGCCCACAGCCCGCTAGGGTGGTGGCGCCTCGCACCCTCGGCCTCCCCTTCCGCCTATAAGATGCCCTCGGGACGAAAACCCTAAGTACCCGATCAAAAATCCACGAAAACGTCTGTAGCCGCCGTCATCTCCATCCCTAGATCGGAAGGGATCTGAAGCTCTTCCCGGCACCCTGCCGGATAGGGGAATTCACCCTGGAGGCCTTCTTCATCACCATGCAAGCCTCCGGTGTGATGCGAGAGTAGTTCATCCTTGGACTACAGGTCCATGTAGTAGCTAGATGGATGGTTCTCCTCCTTTGTGCTTTCATGTCTAGATCTTGTGATCTCCGTTCATGATCAAGATCATCTATTTGTAATTCTGCAAGTTGTGTTTACGGGGATCCGATGGATATTGAGATGCTATTTCAGATTGATTATTGATTCTATCATGTCTTTGTTATTTGTGATCTTGGATGCTTTCCGTTGTTAGTAGCTATCTTGGCCAAGTAGATGCTAGCAACTCCAAGAGTTAGTATTTATGCTCGATAGTGGGTTCATGCCTCTGGTAATCTGGGGAAGTGACAGAAATCTCTAAGGTACTAGATGTGTTGTTGCTACTAGGGAGAAAACAACAATCCTTTGTTCATAGAACAATCGTATTGTTTACTTTACAGGCAATTCATAAAGCAATAATCTGTTGCTTGCAACTTAATACTGGAGGGGGTTCAGATGATAACCTGAAGGTGGATTATTAGTCATAGATGCAGTTGGATGGCGGTCTATGTATAATGTTGTAATGCCCAATCAAGTCTCAAAGGAGTCAAGATGATTAGTATATGCATGTATTGCTTTCTCGATGTTTGTCAATTGCCCCGCTGTAATTTGTTCACCCAGCATGTTATCTATCTTAAGGAGAGCCACCTCTAGTGAACTATGGATCCCAGTCCTTTCTTTTACATACAATCTACAAACTGTTACTGCTTTGTGTTTACTTTCTGCAAACTTTTACTTCTTTCCATTCGATACGTTTAATCCTTTGTTTTCAGCAAAACATGGTGAGATTGAAAACCTCATCGCAAGTTGGGGACAAAGTTCTGTGGTTGTGTTGTGCAGGTCTCCACGTTGCTACTAGCACCGGTAGTGCGCCCTGCCAAGGCTCAGCTAGCAACACCTTTGGGGTGTTTCCTTGATCCTACTGGTTCGATTAAACCTTGGTTTCATAACTGAGGGAAACTTGTTGCTGTGCTCATCATACCTTCCTCTTGGGGTTCCCAACGAGCTCTATATCAACACCGCACCAGCATTTTTCTGGTGCCGTTACCGAGCCATCACTTACAACATTACCATATCATGACACTAGCCCAACAACGATCTAAACTAGACGCATCTAATTTATCAATTGCAAGTTTTACATGGCTTAGGGCTTTTGAAGATAGAACCAGTCTTATCTATGAACATGGAACCACAACGATGATAACCAAATTATTAGCAACTCATTGTAAATCAGAAATTGACTATAGTAGGAGAGATAGACACCCGCTATCCACTTATGCAAAACTAGTTGCATGTCAAGCGTGGAACAAGTCTCACGTGCGAGGACATGTAAAGTTAGTCCGAGCCGCTTCATCCCACTATGTCACCAATATCCAAAATACATGAAAGCAGCAATAACATGATCATCATCGCCCACATACGCATATGTGTACTATCCGTGCAAAACATCTACGCATAGATCAGGCTCTGATACCACCGTTGGGTTCGCAACATAGAAAAAAAATTCCTACAATGGGGACTATTATACGCCAAGATCTATCTACTAGGTACAAGCAACGGGTGGATATACATCCATAGAGAATATACCCTTGAAGACTGACAAAGTGTAATGAGATGGAACTCATGGATGATGTAGTCAAACGCTTGCCGATCTCAAGATCATGTGGAAGTACTAGCGCCGCAAATCAGTAGCGCATCCGTCCTCACACACACGTTCAGGCCACCGAACAACCTCCATCTCCTCGCTCTAGCAATGCAGCGGAAGCAATAACTCTTTCTAGAAGAAATGCCACTAGAAACATGTATCTCGCTAATCCAAGACCACGGGGGAATAATTCTAGAGGGGAGAGAGATCCTTCACGAGGAGGTGTGAGTGAGAAGGAGGGAGAGGGGGGCCTTTTATAGGAGAGGAGGGGCTGCCCCCTCCCATGGCCGGCGCCCATGGGGGGGTGCCCCCAATTCTTCCTCATTCATGTGGTGGAAGCTCCACTCACATAAATTGCCCCTCCATTTTCTCCACTCAAAAATCCCACTCATATGCATTAAATTTCCACCAAATTGAATGCAACTCTCATTTAATAAAACTCTTTTTATTTATTTTATTCAAATTTTTGTTAATTATTTTAATTAACAAACATTCACATAAAACCTCCTGCAACATTTCAATATCACATGCAGAACCCATACCAGCAATTTCACCTGAAACAATTCCGGTGTCCATTGAAATAATTCTAGCGCTTTGTAATTCTTTCGTCTAGAACATATTTGCTCCAAATGGTGTTTGGCAACCCTTAAGTGTGTCACCCTACGATTCGCGAATAATGTAGACATGATCGAGACCCCTCTCGGATCAATAATTAGAAGCGGGACATGGAGATCCATACTGACTCTCACACATTCAACGATGACTTCTGTGATCGTGAGAACCTTTAATGATAGTAACTAAATCCCTTTGTCTCGCGATATATTACATGTCTGAGATTTGATCATCAGTATCGGATACATTGCAAATGTATCTATAATTTTTGATATTCCATGCTTGGTTTTATCTACTTTCTTGTGTTTTGTACACACTCTGGAGTACTTTTCATATGATTTCTTGGACTAACCTATTAACAAGAGCCATAGTGCCAGCTGCCTATTTTCTGCTGTTTTTGGTTCCAGGAAAGTCAGAAAATGAATATTCTCAGAATTGGACGGGACAAAAGCCAAAGTCGATATTTTACCAGAAGACTCACGGAGCTAGAAGACAAGATGGAGAGGGGCCACATGGCGGCCACACCATGTGGTGGCGCGGGCTAGCCCTGGCCGTGCCACCAGGTGGTGTGGCCCCCCTAGCCGCCCATCGACCTTGCCTCTTTGCCTATAAGATGCCTCCTGATACCAAAACCCTAGATCATCAATCAGAAATCCACGAAAAGTTCCACAACACCGCCACCACCGAAGGGGAGATTCGGGGGACAGAAAGTCTCTGTTCCGGCACCCTGCCGGGACGGGGAAGTGCCCTCGGAGCCATCTCCATCGATCTCAGCCACCATCTCCATCACCGTTGCTGATTCCCATGATGAGGAGGGAGTAATTCTCTCTCGAGGCTAAGGGTTCTACCGGTAGCTATGTGTTCATCTCTCTCTCTATGCATGATCATATTTTGATCATGAGCTTGTAATCTATAGATCTACCTTGCTACTCAAGTGCTTTAATAGATCTCTGCTCTCCCCATGTGTGTGAAAGTGACAGCGTGCACACCATGGTGGCACTTAGGCTAGAGATTACAAATACTTGTTATGAGTTATATTTGGAGTTGGATGTTTCTATGAAATTTTGGTGTTTGTTGGAACCATCTAGAGCTCAAGGTGACAGTGTGGGGTTATCTAGATGGGAAAGGCTTACTTTGAGGTGTGCTGTTATAGCCCTACCATGGATTAGAGTGTCCAACCGGAGAGAGTTAAGAGTAGTATCATAAAGAGAAGATATTTATATGAGAGTGTTCACTAGTGAAAGTATGATCCCTAGGCCTTGTTTCTAAGCATTGATACTTCGTTTGCAACTAGATCTGTTGCATGTTTGCTTGCTTCCATCTTTATTTCAGTTTGCCTTTAGTCTTTTCCCACGTCAACCACTTGTATTTCACTATCTCTTCGCCGTACTAGTGCACCTATACACCCGACAAGTGTATTGGGTGTGTTGGGGACACAAGAGACTTCTTGTATCTTGATTGCAGGGTTGCTTGAGAGGGAATACCTTTGACCACTTCCTCCCTGAGTTCGATAAACCTTGGGTGATCCACTTAAGGGAAAACTTGTTGCTATTCTACAAACCCCTGCACTTGGAGGCCGAAAAACTGTCTACAAGAATAGAAATGCGTAGACATCAGTATCTCAATACTTAGTTTGATCTTGTTACCAACATGCACTCTTTTCTCGTTCCCGTGATATAACATTCTAGTGATCTCATCACTTGCTTGCAAGCTATCTTAATGTGATATCACCGAGAGGGACCAGAGTATATCTATCCGAATCGGGATTGACAAATTCCATTCTTGATCCATGAGCCTCAACATAGCACCTTCAGAATACCCAAACCCATCTTTATAGTCACCCTGTTACGGTGTGATGTTTGATGTTATCAAAGTATTCTTCTGGCGCTACCAATTAACATGATCTCATGGTCTAAGAATAAAGATTACTTCGTATGATGTTATAGCAATATAAACATAATGACTTTGATTGTAATGTTATACTTCGGATAAATGTTCATCACATCATTCACCAATAATGTGACCTTGTTATTAACAACATCCAATGTCCATGATCAGGAAGCCTTGATCATCCTATTAATCAACAAGCTAGTTTATAGAGAGGCATAACTAGGAACTTTATATTTGTTTATTAAACACACATGTATTAAGGTTTCCGTATTAATACAATTATAGCATGCAAAATAAACATCTATCATATACTTTAAATACATATAATAAAAACTTTAGTATTGCCTCTCAGGGCATATTCCCTTCAACCTCGGCAATGCCCATGGTGATGGACTTAGGATTTTGCGGAAAAGAGAACGCTGGAGATTTCATCGAATATCAGGCAAACAAGGAAGTCGAAGTCGCTTGAATACTTGATGAATAATACTATTACAGATTGCTTGGGGTTTTTCGGTACCTATTATCTAGATCTAAAGTTGGGTGTAACATCTATTATATTATGTTCTCTCCTCCTCATTTGCCCCTCTTAGCCTTTATATAAGGGGAGGTTGGGTATCAGGTACCAATACGAGTAGGTTACAAGCCATAGTTTGTATCTAATCTAGTCTTCTACTTTCCTTGTCTTGCATCGCCAGGAGTCTATGTTCTTGTAGGCTTCATATCAGCCAAACTGTCATGGGCTTCATGGATCTTAATATATCTTCAAGTGAGCCTTCCATTGGGTCGCACCATATATACCAATAGTGGGCACCCGAAGGGTTATGCCCATGTCACCAAGCCACATGAATCAGAGGTTTGCAAACTATAAGTACCTCTATATACTGGAGGATTCATTCAAGGTCGCATGGTACACCATGGAGAATATAGCTGGGTAGTGACAAAGGACCAAGAAAGATAAATAAAATCTACATTTTGTTTGTAGCCACATAGACATAACAGATCCCCTTGCACAAGCGACATAGGTTGATATACTAGTCTACAAAACAATCCATGGAAGCCTTAGCGTCACCATTCTAGGTGGCTGCAACAGTCTAGGGAAGCCTTGGCGTCACCATTCCAGGTGGCGGCATCAAACTCTACGGCAAAGAGAAGAGAACAATAGAGATTCTAGGTTCAAATTTCACCAAAAGATTCAGGTGCACATGTGATGAACCCAAGTTGCCACATAGCATTCCATCATTATTACTGCTAAATTGATGTTGTGAGAGAGGAAACCTCGAGCTTAGGATAGCTCCAGCTTAGCTATGAAAGCCCAGGATAGCCCAAACACATGCACCTGCTGTTTCCCGGTCTGCACAATAAATATGTACCATCACAGCATACAAGTGTGAGAAATCAGGATGCATTTCTAGATTATATACAATCACATTATAAGTTTTTTCCCCTCCATTCAATTCAAAAAAAATCCATGGCCACTCAATTCTCGATCCCTTACGCTGGAGGACTTGTAATTGTGTTATGCTTGGAAAGACAAAGAAGTACCATAATGGCACAACTCGAGTTTGAGATCTCCAAGTGCGGTGACCCAGCATACCACTTCATGATGTAGTATACTATAGTCTTTGACATAACACTAATGAACAACCGTTCCACTAGCATTACATCCTTCGGAGTGATACAACAGAAACACCGTGGGCTAAGACATGACTATAGATTACAACTCAACTCTTTACAAAAGATCCAGAGAACAACTTAAGTTAAAGAGGAAGAAAGGTCTTACAAAATTAGAAACAGAAACAACAACTTATAAACTATACTAGGAACAATTCAACTTCTAATACTATTTTGTCTTGCGATTGCGGCTACTACAATGCTCTACAGAAATAGGTTATATGAGCTAGAGATTGGTATTCCTATTAATCTCAGAACTTTGTCCTCACTTTGATTGATGTAGATGGTGACTCCTTTGGTTTCACTGAATAACTTTGGATTCTTTTAGAGGTCCTGTTGAGCATCATCTAGTGTTGTTGACATCTTCATCGGCTTTAGAATCTAGAAAGGATTAAGAAGGCACGATTGAGTACGAGCATACTCAGCAAGTTCATTAAATAGCACTGTTTGATGCACTTTCTACAGCCACAGACCATAGGTCGTAGGTTATCTAGATTTTCATAAACATTTTTTAAAGGTTGCTTTTATCTAAAAAGCTATATCCGTTAGCCTTCACAGGTTTACTAACTTTATGGAGCTCTTTCCCTGCTGCGTTCGTAGCTCTTTCCTGGAACAGGAAGTAACATGTCATATTTGTATACACTCTGCAGAGAGGTGCGTAACTTTTTCCATAAGAGACCTTAAGTCTTGTTGCACATCCGAGAGTATGTTACCATTCAAACTTCCTTGGTTTGAGGCCCATTCTAAGATCCAAGCCGATCACTGCCCTTCTTCGCAGGCTCACATGCCAACACGACTTTGCAAGAAAAACTACCTCTGCTACATCCCCATATAGGAAGATATAACTCTAATAGCCCCCTTGAAGACTCTGTAAGTAGATCATGTCCGTAGCAGTCCCCATCAAGTGGTAGTGTTGGGGAACGCGCTACGGAAAGAAAAAATTCTAGCGCATAACCAAGATCCAATGCGAGGGAGGAGGTAACAGATCATACCCTCGAAGATCGAGCTAGCGGAAGTTTGTCGATGATGAGGTTGGTCATGCATTGATCCTAGCAACAAGCCTTAGCGAGTTAGAGGAGATGTATTATCCCACAGATGGTTCCAATGATCTACTGCTCCAAGTGTCACACCTCCAGTGATATCCACATGTGCAACGAATATGGCTCCGCGTCGAGGCGAGATCAAAAACTCGTAGATGGGTTGAGAACGTGTCGATGAAGATCCGGCAACACTCCCTCATCATGCTAGATTAGATCTAGACGGGTTAGAAGATGAGCGACTCCGGGTGTTGATGAAGATCTCCTCCCCGTGATGATGATGACGACGCGAGGAAGAGGAAGAGGACCAGAGGCCGGGGTGGCGGTGACGCCGGCGCCGACTAGGGAGGTGGAGGTTTGGGGATGGGGCTCCTTGGGAACTTGTGTGTTGTGCCCTTACCCTCTTCCCTCATATACATAGGTGGCCTCTCCCCTCCCAATGGGAGAGTAGGAGTAGGACTCCGAATCCTACAAGGATTCATCCATTGTCTCCTAGCACCAATGAGAGAGAGAGTAGGAGAGGATGAGTTGGACTCCACCACGGAGTCCTCCTCCCTCTCCTCTCCTCCAAATTGACTTGGGGGAGTTGGAGTCCGGGGAGGACTCCTCCCTCCCACCGCCACACCCGCCCCGTCCCCACCCGCCCGCCATAGGGGCTCCCTGGCTGATTCGGCGAGGGACTCCTCCCCCTTTCCAGCACGCTAGTGGCCTAGTGGGCCCAATCTGGCCCTCTAGCCCATAGGACCCACTGGGATAATAAATATAATAATTACTTATTAATTATTTAATATAAATTTATTTCAAAGCGTCCCGAATTAAATCCTGAACACCTCCAAATTAATTCGGAACCTTCCTAAAATATTCTCAACATTCTCTTTTAATGTCCAAAACAATTTTGTCCACTCTCGTTGATATTCCGGACACCTCTGGTATATTATGAGACGCTTTGAAACATCTTTCTGGCATTACTTCATTCAACTATCTTATTCGCATCCATGTTCTAAAATGCCGAAAACGTCTTAAGTGTGTGACCCTGTGGGTTCGGATATTTGCGGACATGTACGGAACTTATTCCGTGACAATGATTATATGGCGCGCCACCACACGTGGGGTGCCCCTTGGCCCTCCTTGTATGGCGCGCCACCACACGGGCCTCCCCTCCGGGTGAGGCCCATTTAGGTGGGTTATGCCTAAAATCTAATTTAAAAATATAATTTAAAATTAATTCATTTAATCAATATTAACTATATATTATTTAATTCCTATCACTCCGAAACACCTTTTGGCACCCTTCGATCATCATCGGATATCCCCGGCCATTCCGGTACCACCTAGAACTATTCTGGAGTTTTCTCTCTTTTCTCCAAAGATCTCGAATCAATCACTAAGCATCATCTACCCTTAAGCGGCGTAGACATGATCGAGACATCACTCCGGTTAGTGACCAATAGTGGGATCTGGAAACCCATGATGACCCCTAAGCTTTCCACGAATTAACTTGATCACTTGAATCTTATACGTCAAGTCTCATTCCCTTTGCTACATGATACCTAGTTTGTTCAAGACTTGATCTTTGGTATCTCTATACCTAGTTCGATCTTGTTACCGGAAAACATATTTACTTATTTCCGTGATATTATATCCCCGTGACCTAGTCACATGTTTGCAAACCTGTAGATGTAATCTCACTAAGTGTACCCAGGGTATCTAGCCGCTAGGCGGATGGGTAAATCCCGATCTTGATGCATACGCCTTGACATACCCCTTAGGAATAACTGATAGACACCTTTATGCATACGCCTTGACATACCCCTTAGGAATAACTGACTATTGATGCAGTCAAAGCATCCGCGGGTGGTAGTGATTAAATATGATCTCACGGTCAAAGGAGTGAGTTACTACATTTTACTAGATATCACAATATTGAACTTTATGACTGGATCTTATTGCAATACTATGATTGGGTGTGTGTCCATCACATTATTCATCCAATGAAGTGACCCCGTTGTCAGTTGACATAAATGTCCATAATAGGAAAACCTCGATCATTGGTTGCCCAACGAGTTAGTCGACTAGAGGATACTAGGGACCTTGGACGACAACAAGTTGTGCACTCGAAGGCCACACATTTAGGAGGACAGAGGATGTCGGAGATGCAGGTGATGTCGATGGCGTTAATACAAGCGAGGGCCTCCGTGATCCCACCCGTCTCACGCTCGATGTCGACGACCAGGGCAGTGGTCGAGTGCCTTCTTCGCCCAAATGGGACATGCTTCGTCGAGGCGGGGGACGGCAGGGATGCGGGCTACATCAGGGGCATGGAGGAAAGCGAGGGCATTGGTGATGCCGCCCGTCCCGTGCTCCATGTAGACGACCACGAGGAGGGATTTGAGGTAGGTGTAAGACAACGCCAGAGATTGCGGAGGCGACAACACGGCCATGAGTAAGGATTTGCGGGTTGATATGGAGGGACAAAAAAGCAAAAATTGACATACAACGATGCGCGGCGAAGGTTGGACGAAGGACGAGCGAAATGCTCAGTTGGCTGAAAACGGATCACTTCGTCTTTTTTAGGTAGCAGAGACTCCCCGTCTCATTTGAGATTTCACAGATGGTGGGAGCAGCAAGCACCGGTACATCAGTCATGTCCTTGCACCTCCCGGCTTCCATCATATCTAGCAGCCGTCAATAATTGAGTTAGTTTTTTTTACTTATTTTTTTGAGCGGGTAGGGGCCACGAAGGACCCCTGAGAGGTGCGTTAAATCCCGGCGGTTACAAACCAAAGAACAAGCAGGACCTTACAACAGGTGAAAAATACAACATGGCCCTGGAAATAAGCATCTAGGACCCTGGAAAGCTTGCAAGAAAAGCGATCGGGTCCTTGGCCACCGCCGCAAGGACGACGACATCGCCGACCGTCAACCTCTCCACCGGGGAACCTGCCACTTGGGGAGAGGAGAGCGTGAAGCGTCGACGAGAAGTCGCAGAAGGACCTTCCATCTAGAGGTTGAGCAAACGCCGCGAATCCGGCGCCGGGAGAAGTCGTCTGTCGGCAAACAAGACCGGTGGGCTCCATGACCACCGTGGTTGAGCTCCCGAGAGAGGATTTAGCTGCACCAGGGAGCCGCTGGCCCAGAATAGCAGCAGAAGGGCCGCCCTCTATCTCTTCCTCGGCACCATGGCCGGCCAAGAGAGAGAGAGAGCAGCACGACGACCACCAGAGGGACAGTGGAGACGCTTTCTTGAGGAGGGGCTTTGCCTACCAGAGAGCACCACCAACTCCCGCCTCGGGAGCTCGGATTGGCCGTTGGCAGACCGCCGCCCGGCGACGCACCGAAACGCCGGAGCGGGGAAGCACTGTTGCAGTCCCCCAGGTCCGCTCGCCATACTACCATTATTTGCAACCCCCTCGCCACCACGGCCGGCCGGGAGGAGAACCAACAGAAGCAGAGCCACATCAAACCAAGAGGGAGCGCCGGCCGAAGCTTTATTGTAGAAGACGGTGTCTCTCGCCCCGAATCCCTTCTCCAGCCGACGGAGCAGAGACAAACGAGCAAGAAGACCTACACCTAAACTCCAGATCTGGCCAAGACCCAGAGCTCCGCCTCCTCTACCGGGCAAACCGCCCGCTACCGGCAAAACGCCAACACCACAACCTAGACTACGGTCACCGGCACCGCCCCTCCGCCATTCCTCACTGGCAACGCCAGCGAGAAAGGCGTTGGATTGGGCCGGGGCGACGTGATTTGTCTCTAAGAACCGTAGCAGGGGGAGGGGAGGGGAGAAGGGAGAGTCTACTTCTGTTTACGTCTTTTTTAGTGAAGAGGGAGAGAAGAAAATCAAAATATGATGGTTCTCCACAAATTGAGGCTGTAGAAAATCTTCATATCAAGATCCAATCACAGGTACTTTCCAAAATTCTCTTCAATTACATTCTCAAGAAGAGATGCCTGATTAACAATCAAGACTTGAATGAACAAAGCAACCAAAGCCAAGTGGACTTCATAACAATATATGCAACATGTACGACGCAAATTTTGACCGTCGCTTGACCGATAGTGTAAAATCACCCTTGAATGAAATTACTGCATCAACTAGGGATGTTGCGTCAGATTATCGATGGGAATCGTACATGAAACATGTATGCCAAAATATTTCGATGTGCCAATGAGCATTATTTGCATAGAATGTTCATGCCATTTGTTGCATACTAAAAATCATCTCCAATGTTCGCGGCAACACACATGGTATCAACTAGTTTTCTACTCTCTCCGTCTTAAAATAAATGTCTCAGATAATTTGTATACTAATGTCCACAAGAGAAACCAAACTAAAAACTTTGATCATCGCCGACGCAGAACAACATCAATGTAGTAAGTCCTCATACAGGAGGCCCGGCTGCAGCGCGGACGGTGGCGCGGCAGAGCGGGCAGGTTGCGCGCATGCACAACCACCCGTCAACGTAGCTGGCGTGAAACAGGTGCCCGCACGCCGGCGGCCGCCGCACCGTCTTCCCCTCTTGGACCAGGCCAGGCCCGTCTAGGGGCCCGTGCGAGCTGGGCGACCGCACAGAGCCCCCATATTCTTAGGGCCCCCGGTTTCAGGCGCAGCCCAAGTCTGTAGCATGCCATCTTCAATTTTTCAGTAAACTCCCGCTTAAAAGGCTAGGCCTTGTCCAAATTCTTAGACTCCCCTAGCCCAATAACTAGTCCAGAGCGCTTCAGTTAACGGACATGCATAGTACTATATTATACATATCCCGAATTCCTCTGCTGGTTGTTCTGATATAAGACGAAAACAGATCTGGTCCGATCAAGATGATAAGTTCATCGATCTAATTCCCCTACGCACGTCGCCTAGACCACAGATGGCAGTGTTGCCAGCCCACTCGCCCTAGCGCCTTCCCCTCTCTTACGTCGTACCGCCATTAAAATTGATCTGTTGATTGAAGTTTTTCCCTGAGGTCCCAGCCCCCAACTACCGATCCCGAGGCAGGTTTTGCCAATTGGTCTTCTTGAATTCTTTTATTATTTGACCTACTAGATATATTGATAATTCTAAAAGCCAAGAAATGTTTGAATTAAATCTTAGTACTCGTATTATCTTAGCATCATGTATTCTACATGTACTTCAAAGCATAATAAGATATTGCATTATTGTTTAATATATTTCTAACTATTATAAAGAAAATAGGAGATATTGAAATTTCTATAAGTGAAATGTGCTTTAGTTTTACAAAATTTAGGGCCCTCTTTTAAGTTTTGCACAGGGGCCTCCAATTTCTGAAGACGGCCCTGGACCAGGCCCAGGCAAATGGCGCACTCCGTCCGCTCCTCCACGGCCAGCACCTCTCCCTTGAACACGAACGGTGGCGGCAGCGTCGCTATGGCAGCGGCGTCCATCCCGCGCCGCCGACGACGACGATTACGACGGCGACGAGGACGGAGGCTTTGCCGGCCGGTTAATACGAAGTTGACGAGGTCGCGTCCGGCAGGGGTGAAGAGGTAGCTGAGGAATATGACGGCGACGGCCCCGGCGGTGCACCAATGTCCGAAGAGCATGTAAAAGACGGGCAGCAAAACGGCGGAGGCGAGCAGGTGGCTGGTCCCGTCGCACATGCATGCACGGCGGCGGGCCTCCGCCCGGCTGTTGCGACTACTGTCCATGCACGTGCGCGCCGGATGAGATCGATCTGGTCCGCGTGTACGTCACGCGGCGGCGGCGGCTGTTGGTGTTTTTTCAGAGAAGGGCAAACGATGTAATAAATGGACGGTGGATCGTAATACTCCGTAGGATACCTCCCCATCAGATACGGGCCGGGCATATAAGATGCAGATTGGGCCCAAACTTGCGCTAACATCGCTATTTCGGATAAAATCCAGGTTCGCTCTTCTTTTCGGCCTGCCGCAGCGGGTCGCGGGTAGTTTTCTTTCTTTCTGGAGGTGTAGGGGAGCTCGTCCACCATGGTGGACCCTATTTTTTTTTTTTGAAAAGTTCAAATTTAAAGATTAAAAAACATATCAAGATGTAGATAATGATTTATAATACACACGTGCAAAAATTCATGTGAAAATACTTTGTATTCTGGGCTCCATTTTCCCAAAAATTTGTCATGCCTGTCTTATTTGCTGCGCCCGATATACAAGGTATATTTCATTGAAAATTTGCGTACTTGCATTTCATATTGTTGGCTACAAGCAAATGTTTTTTTAGAAAATATTTGGTGCTTTTTGAAAAATAAAAAATGGGTTCCATTGAGCCCGTCTGAATCGATTTTCCGGTGTGTAGGGTGCATACTATCCATGCCCAATTTCTTTTTGAATGAACTGAACCGGTGCACATCAATTACATTGGAGCAGATACAATGCTGAATCCTATGCTCTTCGGGAGGGCCTCTTTTAGCTCAACTGGGATGCAATCGCTTTACTATACAATCTGATAATATGGAGGTGATTGAAACAATGAATGATGGGGGCTTTTCGGGTACAGCCACATCAGCAAACTTCTATGATTGTAACATGTCGGCTACGGGGTTCTTTTTGGTCAAATTTGAGTACTATCCTCGTGAGGCTAATTCAGTGGCATATGAACTTGCTAAGTCTAGTTTCCGTTCTTCTAGTTCTTATACCTGGACGATGATCCCTCTAACTTTATTTTGCCTTTTTGATAAATGATATAAGTCTGTTTGATTATCAATAAAGCTAGCAGGGGATCGGGGTCCCACTGTTTCCCTCAAACAAAAGTTTAGGTTCTCTCCTTGGCAATGCCGAAGTTGATTCTGTCGGTTTCTATCCCGATGAGTGACTGCTCCCAAAGGGTCTCGGGCTGATCGAGGGGGATTCTCATATCCTTGCCCGGCCTTGGGCTTTTTGTCTGATAGTTTCTGCGAGTTAGGGTTGTGACCGCTTCCCAGAGCTCTTGTGCGGTGTGGGTGGTGAGCATGTGAGCCATCACCTCACAGGAGAGCGAGGAGGACTGGATGTAGGGTTCACCGTAGGGAAAACAAAAAAATTCTACCGCAAGAACGAATAAAACCAAGATCTAATCTATGGAAAAGCCAAGATCTAATCTATGAGATAAGTGCAACGAGATAGATCTGTACTAACCATTGTAGATCCAAAGCCTTATTCGAGATCGGATCTCGTGGTTGATGTAGACGATCACTTGCCGATCTCAAGATCGACTAGACGATCCTTCCGGCGCTGCGTTCCGGTAGCGCTTCCGCACTTGGTCACACGTACGGAGGTAGTAGATCTCCACGGAATCCCAATAGCACGACGGCGTGGTGGTGGTGGTGGAGGAGAATTCCTGCAGGGCTTCGCCTAAGCCGCAGCAGGAGGAAGGAGGAGGGAGTGGCGGCTAGGGTTTGGGGTGGAGGGGCAAGGGGGAGGCTCCCCCACCCCTCTTTATATAGAGGGGGGTGCGGCCTAGGGTTCCCACCCCTTGGCCCACCTCCTAGGGCCGACGCACAAGGGAGGGGGGAAGGTTTCCTTCTCCCAAGTCTTATCCCCTATAATCTAGGGATTTATGTTTATCTCTTCGTAGAACCTTCTGGAACATTCTAAAACCTTCTAGAAGCTCCAAACAGAACTCTGGAACTTTTCCGAACCCCAGAAAACGACTTGTATTATATGAATCTTATTCTCTGGACCATTCCGGATCTCCTCGTGATGTCCTAGATCCAATCCGAGACTCCGAACAACATTCGGTCTCCAACTCATATTCCATATCTACCTAAACAACATCGAACCTTAAGTGTGTCACCCTACGGTTCGTGAACTATGCAGACATGATCGATACACCTCTCCGATCAATAACCAATAGTGGGACCTGGAGATCCATAATGGCTCCCACATATTCAACAATGACTTCCCGATCGATAGAACCATTTACATACGACACCAATTCCCTTTGTCACCTGATACTCTA
This sequence comes from Avena insularis, assembly GCA_023614405.1. Taxonomy (NCBI): domain Eukaryota; kingdom Viridiplantae; phylum Streptophyta; class Magnoliopsida; order Poales; family Poaceae; genus Avena; species Avena insularis. The sequence goes on from CM042684.1 coordinate 500,468,885, forward strand.
CTTATCCGAGGTTCGATCATCGGTATCTCCATACCTAGTTCTACCTCGTTACCGATAAGTACTCTTTACTCGTTCCGTGATATGACATCCCTTGTGACATAGTCACATGCTTGGAAGCTAATTGGATGACATTACACCGAGAGGGCCCAGAGCATATATATCCGTCATATGGATGGACAAATCCCAGTCTTGATCCATGCGCTTAAACACATACTTTCAGAATACCTAATACCACCTTTATAACCACCTGGTTACGAAGTGGCGTTTGACGTAATCAAAGCACTCATCTGGTGATGGTGATTAACACGATCTCATGGTCGAAGGATTAGGTTACTATGCATTTGAAAGCTTGTAGCAAAACGAACTTAATGACTTGATCTTATGCTATGCTTACTATGGGTGTATGTCCATCACATCATTCTCCTAATGATATGATCTTGTTATTAATAACATCCAATGTCCATGATGAGGAAACCATGATCATCTATTAATCGACAAGCTAGTCTTAACAACAGGCTTACTAGGGACTCTTTTATGTTTATAAAACACACAAGTGTTAGTGTTTCCTAATAATACAATTATAGCATAGGATGTAAACATTCATCATAAACACAAAGATATAATAATAACCATTTTATTATTGCCTCTTGGGCATATCTCCAACACTGGAACCCACATACCTGCTGGTCTTGGGCCGCCTAGCAGGCTTACTTGGCGTTTGGCACCTTACTTCGTAGCATCCCCTATGCTGACGGTGAGATCCATCTCCTAATCTAGGAGGGATCTGTCGATGTAGCCCTCCATTTGTGCGCCACGGAAGCACTTGGGCCTTCCACAGAAGGAAGTTCCCCATTTCCAAGCTTCTCGGAGATGGACTGGTTGAATGGTGAGGTCATGGCTGTAGGCGTTGGTCATTGACGAAGAATATGAGATTGATCTATATGGGATGTGATGATGAGATTTGCTCTCTAGGAAATCATGCTAATGGGGTGAAGGCGTGACACCCGTTTTAGAGTCGCCGTTGCGTGTTAAATAGGACATGAAAATCCCTAGTCGTCGATGCGAGTTGAGTCGATCATATTGATACATGATGTATGGTTACATAATACCTCAGTTACAAAATAAGTGTCTCAGTTTTGGCTAAAATCACGTGTATCTAGACATGTTTCAGTGTGTAGATACATATGATCTAGACAAAATTGGGACACTTATTTTGGAACAGAGGTAGCAGTTAGGATACTAACTATTATTGCTAACACTCCCATCCTGTGTCCATCCGCTCCTCAACCAGCTCCGGTCCCCATGGCCTCCACGACCATCGTAGCCCCATGCCCTTGAGGACCACTGGACATAGTTTCAGAGATGACAATGCCTTCCCGTTTTCCTTGGAGTAGCCACACCTCAGTGTCTTGGACTTGGCCACTCTCAGCTGAGGCAGCCACTCAGGGCTCGTGTCCTCCTCCTTCGTGTCTATCCGTTCCTCGACTAGCTCTAGTCCCCATGGCCTCCACGACCATCACAGCCCCATGCGCTAGAGTCACCGAAGACAAATCCATAGCTGAACATGCCTTCAAGCCTTCCTTGGAGTATGTGCACCTGAAAGCCTCGGCCCTTGCCACCATCAGCTCAACCTGTGGTGGTGGCGGCCTGGCAGCAGCGGCAGTGGCAGTAAAGATGCTAAATGTAGCCATTTGCTGATGTGTGGCATGCTATGCACACTTGGGAGACGTAGCAAGCGATGGACAAGGTGCGAGTTTGGGTGCTCAGTTAGAACGATATATATATTCCCACCATCATGTGCATGTAGTTGCCACCCTTACATCATAGATTCCTCCCAGATCATATGTGTGTTTTGTGCGCTGGGGGGGGGGTGTTAAAGTAAATCCAACGGACAAAGCCACAGGAGTCAGAGGTGCTCTATTGTCCCCTTCTACCCACAGTGAAGCCTAGATAATTACACAACGAGAAAAGAAATGACGGGATTTGAGAAATCTAGGGCGTGTTCGGTTGGTCCGATCTCTTCTTCTTGCATCTAGCGGGAAGAAAGATGTTTGGTGTGTCACGGTGTACTGGGGATTTGGCTCGCACGGGTCTTAAAGCAGCCCTCATCCTGGCTCACACGGGTCTTAAAGCAGTCAAAATCTAGCGTTTCCACAAGGACAGGCCCTGGCGAGCACAAGGCGAGGAACGACGTGCGTGGGGAGGCAGTGGGAGCCGAAAGAATTGCGACGATGTATGGCATGAAAAGTAGGATCACCTCCCTCTTATTCTACCACCTCCCGCTGGGAGACAAATCCCTCCCCATTTTCCTCTTGTGCGGCGGCTTTGATGGGGTCGACGGTAGCGATTTAGATCTCCGGCAGCAGCTGCTACGTCCACTCTTGCACCGGCCGGCATGTCTTGTCCGACTCTGGCATCTACTACCTCGCAGATCTGTGGCACCGACTTCTCCCTCGCCTTCTTCTCCGCTTGCGGTAGGTCCTCGACGTCTGCCATCATGAAGGTAAGAACCGTATCCTTGCCTCCTCTCTAGCGTTTTTACCAAGGTAGTTAGCTCGACATTAGGGTAGTACCTACAGTTCTTACACAATGCCACTCTATTTAGAGCCAACAATTGAAGGTTATAATCTAGGCAGCTGCCCTAGTTGTTGTGATTCAGGAATGGATGTTCCTATTCTACAGAAGAGCGGCTGCTAGGACTAATAAGCCGATAGTGAAATATGGTCCCCTGATGCAGCGCGACAGAGAGAGGATGGCAAATCTAAACTACATCTACAACAACAATGATGTGGAGGCTATCGCCATGCTCAGTATGAGGAGCGCCACATTTAACCATCTTATGCATAGATTTGGGTCTAGGGGTTTTCTTAAGGACAACATTAACACCTCTATCGAAGAACATGTGGCTCTGTTTATTCATGTTCTAGGCCATAACCAGAGATTTCGAGTGATTCACAACACATGGAGGAGATCAACCGTAGGTGTTGTAGGATGTTGGAGAACTCAGAGTAGAGATGATCAAGCCACCATCTAGTCAAACCCCCGCGAAGATACAAGGCAACAATCGATGGTTCCCCTTTTTCAAGGTGAGCAACTCTGGCATGTTCTTCATGAGCTGATTGTATTAGACAGCCGTATAACATTCTTGTAATGCCAGGATTTTATTTGGAGCAATTGATGGCACTCATGTGATGGATAAAGTGCCGAAAGATGAACATGCTGCATACTGTAGGATAACGGGTAGGCTACACTAGCATAAATCAAAAATTTCTACCGCGTCAACCAGGAATACTGTTGTCATAGATCATAGGATTACCACTAGATGCACAATTGCGGAACTTGATGAAGCACGCCGGGGCAGTGTAGATGTTCTACGTCTCCTCCTTGTCCTCATCCCACGAGCAACTCCCCTTTACGCGGCTTTGCGAAGTTCTACAGCTGCAACACCTTCGAGGTATCCACACATCCAGACTGCAAGGTCACACACCAGACTGCTAGGTCTACACATGCAATACAGGCGTGAGAGGAGTGGCGACTGGGTGGAATGCTCAACCTATTCAGATCGCCTCACTCTCTCTTATATAGGCATCCCTGGTAGACTTCTACATTAGCAGCCCATTAGTAGCCTAAGCCTGGTCTAATTCGGATCCAATCCTCATTAGGCTTCCAGCCCCTAAAGTGTGTCATACACGTATAGACATGACACGAGTACACTTACTCCATCAATAGTTGGTAGCGGCCTATAGCAAGACATGCCAACTCCTAAACGCATATAAAGATCATTCGGACAAACCATCACAATGTTGAGTACATGTCTTTCCCTTTGCCCTACGATATTTATTCTAGCTCCAAGCCAACCTCTCTTTCTTGATACTGTGATTCAGAATCCCTTTACTAGGTTAACTCTTAACCGTATGTAGCACGGCCATGCATTTCTGGATCCGATCGCTCCTGGGGCCCAGAGATATCTCTCTCAAGTAGAGAGGGGCAAATTCCATCTTGATTGACCAATGCCTTGTGGCATGTATCAGGACAAATCCGAAAGCTAACTTTATAACTACCTAGTTATGGAGCAGTGTTTGATAGCCCCAAAGTAGGTCGATCCACATCTCAAGTACATGCGACAATCTCAGATCTAAGGACAAAACGTACAAGATGTGTAGAGAGAGCTGCAAGTATTATTGCCAGTCTCAAGTTGGGTCGGTCCAACCCCATGTTTATAACATGTGTCCACATCAGTGGTTTGACATCTCCATGTCCATGACTTGCGAAACATAGTCATCAACCAATTGATGTGCTAGTCTAATATTCACGTGTGTCCTCACATGAACTCTGACTAGGGATAACTATTAGATAACCATACAAGTAAAGAGTTTCACAAAACAATTCACATAATTGCCAATCAATACAAGTTGCTTGATATATGAATATTCAAGGAACATTATAATAACTCATAGATATATAAGAAATATAATCATCTCTATGATTGCCTCTAGGGCATATTTCCTTCACATATAGGGGAGGGAGCACTACCCGAACCAGAATGTGCTTGCCGCTATTGATTTCGACATGAAATTTACATATGTACTTGCTGGGTGGGAAGGATCTTCCCATGATATGACAATTCTAAATGATAGCCTTAGCAGACCTGATGGCCTCATGCTCCCTGATGGCAAATTCTACCTAGTAGATGTCGGGTATGCTTGTCGGCCTGGAATTCTTCTATCCTTCAGGTCAACAAGGTACCATCTCAACGAGTTCTCTGCTAGAAACTAACCAAGGAGTCTGGAAGAACTTTTCAATTGAGGCACTCTAGCCTTAGAGTCATGGTTAAGAGGGCTTTCTCTGCTCTGAAGAACAGGTTTAAGATCCTTGACCAGAAGCCTTTTCATTCTTTCCTCATCTAAGTTAAGCTTGTTCTTGCATGTTGCATTTTGCACAACTGGATCTTGCAATTTGGCTCCGATGAATACTTCCCAGCTGAGGAAGATGTAGTTCTTGATGACAACGACACTGACGGTGACCATGGTGTTGCCCATAACAATTGTGCTGCTTGGAAGAACAAGAGACAACATTGGACGCTTGACATGTGGGCGACGAGAGGAAACTACAAGATCTGAAGAAGTGAAGAATACGGTTTGTTGATAAAGTGTTGCTCTTGTGTTCTATGAACAATCCTGATATGAATGTAAAACGTTCATTTGTAGTAGCTAGATAATATTGTAGTGAACTATTATTTGCTAGTAGCTAGATAATATTATCGTAAACTCATATTTGCTAGTGGCCAGGGTGCTAATTTGGTACTGCTAGTTTAATTTGCTGTTTGTTTGCAACTGTTAGTTTAATTTGCTGCCTATTTTGGTACTGCGTGGTAACGTCACCATCTCTGAGAAGTGGTGAGAACAATAGTATGACATATGCAACCATACATGCAGATTTTTCCATCAAACGAGATAAAATCAGTTTTGTTTTCAACCAAACAACTTGCTAAATTGCAGCAAAACTAGATATGGAATACCAAACAAAGTATCAAACTGACCAAACTAAATCTCCTCTCATACAGCACCCATGGGACCAAGTATGAAAAATGAGAAATATGGGCATCTGTAAACAAACACGCCCCTAAACTGGCTCACGTCAAAAAATCGAGACACCTATTAGCTAGCCACGGGCGGGCCTGATAGTGCATCACATCTCATGTCTCTCGATCCCGAATCTCAATGACAGATGAAAGGACAGAAAAACGTGTTACACGTTACATGCAATTGTAAGGAGACTGGACTCCGGCCGGGCCAGAGCCGGTGCCAGAGCCCGCGAACGCTATGCTAGGACTTCCCTTCCGTTCCGCCTTCATATATAACAAGATCGAGACGCCGTTTCGCCAGATCCCCAGGTCGCGCCTTCGGGCAGCCACACACGAATCCCCAGCTACCCAAGGCGAACACGAAATCGCACGTCGCGGCGCCGGCTCAGAGCAAGTATAATAAGTCCTAGTCAGCTGGCTATAAGCATTAAACTAGCATTGTTTTGCTTAATTAGATGAGAGAAAAGAGGTGAGAAAAGAGAGGTGGGCTCTTATGCAATAGCCAGCTCTTACGCGTGCTTCTAGACAATTCGTGAGTATAAGAGTGGGCCATTGACATATAAAGTAGTAAATCTTTGGAGATAACTATTGTACTACTTGACTATAAGCTGGCTATAGATGACCTTATAGCCAGCAAACCGGCTATACTATTGGAATTGCTCTCAAAGATCGGGACCATGGCCGGAAAGGAGGAGTGTTCTCCGCTGAAACCGTGCAGCACCGGAAGTATGGAGGTAGATAAGGTTGTCACCAGCGACAAGAAGGGCGCCGAGGACTACCCTTCCGAGGGAGATATTCTGGTGATGGACGCGGTCGCGGACAAGTGTGCCGATGCTACCGTTCTGGCCAACGTGACCCTCGATGAGATCAAGGAGCGAGGCGAGGAGAAGGAGAAGAAGGCCCTCCCCAAGACCAAAGACACAGCGCCTGATGACGATGCTACGACGGAGGAGGTCGGCGAGACAAAAACTGTGGAGCTCAGGGATTATTACTCCTTGGACGATTCCGAGGATGAAGAGACCTTCCGTGAACTTTGTTGGAATTTGGGTGTGGGCCTTGGCCCATAGCCTAATACAAATTCTGAAATTCTCTTGGCCCATTCATGCCTAGCAAGGGGTGGCACCAAAGTTTAGTCCCACCTTGCTAGTTTAGAGGGAGTTGGACCAATATATATAGTGGAGTGTTTCACTACCTCCTAAAGAGAGTGAAGAGGAGTGGCATACACGCGCTCCTCCGCCTCGCCACGCCTCGCCTCGTCAAGACGCAGCATGCCAGCGGTTTCGGAATTGTGCCTCGTGCCGATCTTATCTTTTTGCTGCTCGGAAAATTATTGTGCGAGTTATTTTTCACAACCGCTTCCGGTTTTCCGGAACGCGTGGTCATTACTACTCGGACGTGGACTACGCCCCACGTCTTACCCGACCGGCGCGCCTATATAGACGGCCTTAGGCTAAAACCCTAATACGAGAAAATACATATCTCTGCCCCGTAACTTTGCGCCGCTACACCTTCTCCATCCCTCTTCCGGCGTGCACGGACGACGGGACAAGAGGGCCTCCGAACCACCGCCTCGTGAACTCAGACGGGTGAGGCGATCAGGTTTTTGGGGAGCGTCTGGCGACTCATCGACGGCATCACGTCGACCGACCACTCCTTCCCCGACGAGGACTTCTTCCCGGACATCGCAGCCTCTACATCGACGCCATGGTCGACGACATCGGTGTCAACTCAACCAACCTGAACGCGAACCCGATTCCTCCTCCAAGATCGCACGTAATCTGTTCCTATCTAGTTCAGTTTCATTGCGATTTCTTGTACTAGCTCTTGAATAGATGTGATCTGCTTATTCGGTTGAATATGATCTGTTCGTTTGTTCTGCTAGTATACATGATTAGATTAATTCTAGCACTTATAGCCATGATTTATTATTACTTATTTCGGATTAAATATTATGGTAATTTGCTTATATTTTCAACAATCCAAAAACCTAATTATAGGCAACTGAATTCAACTGGTTTAGCCGCGGCTACAAGGCCGCCTCCTTTTGACGGTGTCAATTATAAGAGATGGCGCGAGAGCAGTTCTATGGTTGAAAACCTAGACTGCTATAGCGCCACTCTTGGCAAACTGAGGAGACCTTTCTCCTGCTCAGAGGAAGCGTTTGAAAGTCGACACCATGTTTATGGGGGCTTTGTTCAATATTCTTGGTGACAACATTGTTGACACCTATATGTCATTGATAATGGCAAGGATGCGTGGGATGCACGGACGCCAAGTTTGGTGTTTTGATCTTGGCACCGAATCAGTATATCATGGAGCAATTCTATGACTACAAGATGACTGATGACCGTCCCATCGTGGATCAGGCTCATGAGATACGCCCTTGCCAAAGAACTCGGCAGTTCAAGTGTAACTTACCGGACAAGTTCGTGGTCGGAGGCATTATTGCCAAGCTTCCTCCTTCTTGGAGGAACTTTGCTACCTCTCGAAACATAAGAGACAGGAGTTTTCTGTTTTCGGATCTCATCGGATCTCTTCATGTTGAAGAAAAGGCGAGAGCAAAAGATACACGTCCTCGAGGCTTTGATGGAAGTTCTAGCGCATGTAGTGCAGAAAAACAACTTCCGGTCCCACAAGTTCAAGAATAAAAACAGGTCGATGGCAAAGGAAAGTTTGATGGCAAAAATAAGGCCGCAGACTACCAACTTCAAGAAGAAGACTGAGTATAAGAAGAAAGGATCCCGCCATGTGGTGATCCTAATCATTGGGCTCCTAGTTGCCCCAATCGCTTTGACAAGCGTTCACATGGAAATAGTGGCAAGTCCGCTAATGTTGTCCTTGGTGATATTGAGATGAAGGATGCTGGGTACGTATATTTCCCATCGTTTCTTTCAGTTTGTAATTCACCGATTGGTGGATAGACACCGTGCAAATATACATGTATGTGCTGATATTTCCATGTTCTCTTCTTATCGTGTCGAACGGGCTGGCTCCGTGCTGATGGGAAACGGCTCACGTGCTTTCGCTCAAGGTGTTGGTACGGTGGATCTGAAGTTTACTGGGAAGATCGTCTGGTGAAGAATGTGCAGCACGTTCCCTCAATCAATAAGAATCTCGTCAGCGGATCTCTTCTGTGTCGAGATGGTTTTAAGTTAGTCTTTGAGTCCAATAAAGTTGTAGTTTCTAAGTGTGGACAATTTGTTGGAAAGGGTTATGAGTGCGGAGGCTTGTTCCGCTTATCTTTGTCAGACTTATGTACTCAAGTTATTAATCATGTTTGCAATGATAGTGAGTCCAATATTTGGCATTCACGACTTTGTCATATTAATTTTGGGTGCATGACGCGGCTTGCCGATATGAATTTAATTCCGAAATTTACTACTGTCAAAAGTTCCAAGTGTCAAGTATGTGTGCAAGCTAAGCAACCTCGCAAGTCTCACAAGACGCCGAGGTGCAGATTTGGCACCACCGGAACTAATACATTCAGATCTTTGTGAGATGAATGGTGAGTTGACAAAAGGTGGAAAGCGATATTTCATGACTTTAATTGATGATTCCACTCGATACTGTTATGTGTATCTTCTGAAATCTAAAGATGAAGCTTTTAATCACTTCAAAATCTATAAAGCTGAATCAGAAAACCAACTTGATCGAAAGATTAAGCGACTTCGGTCTGATCGTGGTGGAGAGTATTTTTCCAACGAATTTGATTCTTTTTGTGCGGAGCATGGTATTATCCATGAGAGGACGCCTTCCTACTCACCTCAGTCAAATGGGGTGGCCGAAAGAAAGAACCGTACTCTAACTGATTTGGTTAACGCCATGTTAGATACATCGGGTCTATCCAAGGAATGGTGGGGGGAGGCGATAAAGACTGTGTGTCATGTCCTAAACCGTGTTCCCAAAAAGAACAAAACCATTACTCCATTTGAGGAATGGGAAAGGAAAAGGCTGAAACTCTCCTACTTACGAACTTGGGGTTGTTTGGCGAAAGTGAATGTGCCGATACCCAAGAAGCGCAAGCTTGGACCAAAAACCGTGGATTGTGTCTTTCTGGGATATGCATTTCATAGCATTGGCTATAGATTTTTGATAGTGAAATCTCGGTGTCGACATGCATGTTGGTACAATCATGGAGTCGAATGATGCGACTTTCTTTGAAGACATCTTTCCCATGAAAGATTCGTCTAGTTCATCAAATCAGGAGATGCCTAGTTTATCTAGTCAAGAATTAATCACAATTCCTGAACCCACCATTTCGATAGAACACGATAATCCTGTGGAGGATAACAAGAAGCTCCTACCGAGTAAGAGACAAAGAATTTGCGAAGTCCTTTGGTGATGATTTCATTGTATACCTCGTGGATGATACTCCTACTTCTATTTCGAAGCTTATGCATCTCAAGATGACTCTTCGGAAAGAAGCCGTCAGATGAGATGGATTCCATCATAGCAAATGTAACTTGGGAAATTATCGTCCTTATGGGTGCAAACCTGTAGGATGTAAGTGGGTGTTTAAGAAGAAGCTTAGACCTGATGGTACTATTGAGAAGTATAAGGCACGCCTTGTTGCCAAGGGTTATACCCAAAGAAGGCGAAGACTTCTTTGATACTTATTCACCTGTGGCTAGATTGACCATCATTCGAGTACTGCTATCCTTGGCTGCCTCGCATGATCTTCTCGTTCATCAAATGGACGTTAAGACGGCTTTCCTAAATGGAGAGTTAGATGAGGAAATTTATATGGATCAGGGATGGATTCGTGATAGATGGTCAACAAGGCAAGGTGTGCAAGTTCTTGAAGTCTCAGTATGGTCTTAAGCAAGCACCTAAGCAAAGGGCATGAGAAGTTTGAAAGGACTTTAATCGATGAAGGCTTTATTGTAAACGGTTTAGTGTGTACTATCGCCATGGTGGGGGCGAGGAGTCATCTTATGTCTGTATGTTGATGATATACCGATATTCGGGACCAATATTAATGTTATCAATGAGGTCAAAGACTTTCTATCTCGTTGTTTTGAGATGAAAGATCTAGGAGTGGCTGATGTGATATTGAACATCAAGTCGAAAGATGATGATGGTGGGATAACACCGCTGGTCTCACTATGTGGAGAAGATCTTGAGTCGTTTTGGGTATAGCGAATGTAGATCCTCTACACCATATGATCCTAGCGTGTTGGTTCGAAAGAATCGGGAGATCCTAAGGATGCTAAAGATCATTGAGATATTCTCGATTATTGGCTCGCTTATGTATTTAGCCACATACGAGGCCTGACATCTCCTTTGCTGTAAGCAAGTTAAGTCGATTTGTCTCAAATCGGAGATGTTCATTGGCGGGCCCTTGAAAGGGTTTTATGCGTTATTTGAAAGGCATCATGAGCTATGGGATTCACTACTCCGGGTATCCAAGGGTACTTGAAGGGTATAGTGACTCAAACCGGATTGATGTCGATGAGACTAAGGCCACGAGTGGTTATGTGTTTACACTTGGTGGTGGCGCTGTTTCTTGGAAGTCTTGCAAGATCATCTTAACGAGGTCAACTATGGAAGCGTAACTCACAAGATTAGACACAACCACCGTTGAAGCGAGTGGCTTCGTGAACTCTTGATGAACTTACCGTGGTTGAAAACCAATACCCGCAATCCTTATGAATGTGATAATCAAACGTGATCATAAAAATAAACAGTTCTAAGGACAATATGAAGTCATCAAGACATGTGAAGAGGAGATTGAAATCTGTCGGAAAATGAGAAACTCCGAGTTATTGCATTGGATTATATCCAAACATCTAAAAATCTGGCATCCCTTCACAAAGGGTCTATCACGTAATGTGATAGATAATGCATCGAGGAGATGGGTTTGAGACCCACTTTTGAGTTGCTCAGTGGTAACCGCTCTATGTGATCGGAGATCCCGTGAAGTAGAGTTGGGAGACAATGTTGGTCAACCGGGAGGAGAGTATCCTTATAGCATACTACCACTCCGTATAGATGCAATACTCTCCTATTCTCGCATGGCAGGTTGGTATTTACCTTAATGTGTTACGAGTGGCTTGTTTAAGCAAAGATGTTGTCCTGCAACATCTTTTGAAGAACACACCTATATGAGTCCTGACCGTCAAACGTCGCAGTCCGTGAGAGTTGGGTGCTCTCTAATAAACTCATGAAAGGCCATGGAGTATGACGCATAAGCTCCAAACATGGAGAAGCTTCAAGGCAGCCTCAGACGGTCTAGACCTTATGTGAAACTAGTGCGCACCAAACTTGTAGTTCAAGGCATAGTCCACTATTCAAGTTGCAATCTAGTGTAGCATGAAGTTCTAAGTGGAAGTTCAACTTAACAGTCTCCACCTCGCACCGGTATATAAACAATGCTCTGGAACTGATTGATGTGATGTGATGATATGTGCCTATGAGAATTTGTGGGGGATTGTTGTAATTTGGGTGTGGGCCTTGGCCCATAGCCTAATACAAATTCTGAAATTCTCTTGGCCCATTCATGCCTAGCAAGGGGTGGCACCAAAGTTTAGTCCCACCTTGCTAGTTTAGAGGAGTTGAACCAATATATATAGTGGAGTGTTTCGCTACCTCCTAAAGAGAGTGAAGAGGAGTGGCATACACGCGCGCTCCTCCTCCGCCGCCGCCCGCGGTTTGCGGAATTGTGCCTCAGTGACGATCTTATCTTTTTGCTGCTCGGGAAAATTATTGTGCGAGTTATTTTTCTGTCAAACGTTTCCGGAAACCCTAATACGAGAAAATACACATCTCTCTGCCTCCAGAACTTTGCGCCGCCGCTACACCTTCTCCATCCCCTCTTCCGGCGTGCACCGGACGACGGGACAGTAGGCCTCCGGAACCACCGCCTCGTGAACCTGTACGGGTGAGGGGCGATCAGGTTTTTGGGGAGCGCGTCTGCGCGACTACTGACGGCATCACGTCGACCGACCACTCCTTCCCCGACGAGGACTTCTTTCCGGACATCAGCAGCCTCTACATCGACGCCATGGCTGACGACACTGGTGTCAACCTCAACCCCAACCTGAACGCGAACCCGATTCCTCCTCCAGCACCGTACGTAATCTGTTCCTATCTAGTTCAGTTTCTGTTGCAGTTTCTTGTACTAGCTCTTCGAATAGATGTGATCTGTTTATTCTGGTTGAATATGATCTGTTCGTTTGTTCTGCTAGTATACATGATTAGATTAATTCTAGCACTTATAGTAATGATTTATTATTACTTATTTCGGATTAAATATTATGGTAATTTGCTTATATTTTCAACAAACTTTACTCGGATGATGACAGCAGCACTGGAGAGGAAGATGGCGACGATGATGATGCGATCCTCTCCAAAGCTGAGATCTGGGACAGGGCAAACGCAAAGTACAGCAGATTCGTCGAGAGAGTGCTTGCTCGCTATCCAACAGTGGTGTTCAAGGACTATACCGCGGCTGATTTTGTCGAGTCTGATGATGAAGAGGTCGTCCATGACCATGACCATGACCATGCCAAGGTTGAGGCTGCTCCGTAACTTAAGGATTTGAGTTTGGAGACGAGGATGGATAAACTAGACTCCTTATTCTACACAGTGCTCCTGTTTGTTATTGATCCACCCATGTCTGCATGATAGTGTGATCTTGTTGTTAAGTAGGGTGCGTGTCACCTTATTCTACTGATAAACCAATGTTATGTGCAATCATTTACTAAGTTGCAACCCCTTACCAGACTCCGTTAATTTGTTCCAATTTACTGCCGTAGCTGAAGGAGAGAGATGTATTTCACACAACTTGAATTAGTAATCAGGAGTGCCGCTTTTTATTGGGATCTTAAATTCTTAACTAGAACCCCCAGAATTCGAGCGCTCGAACTAACTCGGAGATCTTGGAGGAAGAAGCTAGGAAGCGACGTCTTTTTTCCCGATAAAGGACACTTTATTACATAAAAGGTTTAAATAAGATGCACACAGCCGATAAAGTTCACAAATCCAAATAGAAAGAAGTTAAGCGGATTACATATCATAAGGAAGCAACGTCTTGCGTTACTCCAAGGAAATAATCCAACATACCAGCCATAAGTATTGTATCACAGGATTGCAAGCCACATGTACAAATGGTAAACGACCAGGGATGTAGGTAGCGACAAGAGGATGATGAAAGACAAACGAATTGTGCATTTTGGCTGGAGCCGGCACAGAGACAGACAACGAGACAGGCGCGGAAAGCCGATGGGCTGAAGGAAGCTGGGTATTTATTGGAGGACGGAGTAGCGGCAAAAAAGAAAAAAAAGACCAGGTTCAGAGTAGCTCGATGTCACCTGAAGAGGATTCAGTGGATATGTGACAGACGCAAGTTGGTGAGGATCGAACCCTCGACCTCAGCCTCAGGATAGCCAAAAAGCATTTCGAGCTACCTCCTTGTTGTGTTACACAATCTCATTCGATTCATAACTGTCCCGACTCCAAACATACAAAAAGCAGTTTCCATAACAAGAGTAAGCGTCTCAAAAAAGAAGAACCAAGGGTAAGCGTTAACCAAACATCCACACAAGCACCTGCGTTAACCAAACACCATGGGAACTTAGAGCATTTCCACTCGGGTTCCCAACAGGTCGTTCCGTGGGACTTGGACGTGACTGTTGACGAGGACTCCTTCGGCATCAAAATGGCGATTGAACATTCTCTGCGCGATGCCGCGCCCCCACCATCGATGTTGGAGCCGAACATCCTCGCCTGGTCCAGGGCGGACTGGGAGGAGGCCAAACACCAGGCCAGAGCGCGCCACGAATCTGCCTACCAGAGCGCCTCGTCCTCGGCAGCGATGACGAACCTTCTAGCTAGCCGTGGAGTACTGGCGGCTGGTCGAGGCTTCGCGTCCCCCGCAGACAGCGAGCGACGACGACGACGACGGCAAGGCGCACCGGACTACACCAGCTTGTACCGCAATTTTGGTATGTGAGACGGCGTCCGGCGGCATCAGCATCGGCTGTTTTTTTAAAAAAATAGTTTTTTTTAAGCCTAGATGATGTAATATTATGAATCAACCCGCTATTAATGAAAATCACTATATTTTACCAAAAAATGCCGAGTTTTCTTGAATTCGCTAAACTCGGAAACTCGGCCTGGGAACGCGGCTAGAAAACGGGCCGTTTCGAGGCCGAAAACTCTCTTCGTCCGTAGCTTTTTAGCTCCGGATTTCGGTCTGGAAACGCCGAACGAGTGAAGATGCTCTTATATATTACCTCTGTTCCACAATGTAAGCCTTTTTAACAAACTAAAACAGCTTGCTAAAATGGCTTATATTGTGGAACACAGGAAGTACTACAGTAAAAGGCAGACAGTTTTGGTCAAGTCATGTGAAGAAGAATCCAGGTACTAGGTGAAGCTGAGTCTCCATGGCTATTGTGACATTGCAGTGTGGTAGCAAACCTAGATAATACAGGTGCAACTGAGAATAAAGGATGATGCAGTCCTCGACTGCTGAATCAGACCACCAACTTATACAAATTGAAGTACGAAGATTAACATCTCGCGAGGCAAACTACTCATTGTCTCGGGCCTTGCCACCCTCAGCTCACCCTGCGGCGGTAGTGATCTCATACTTCAGGAACAATATGCAATTTCAGATGGAAACAAGAACACAAACCAGGAGGTCGAATTTGAAACAGGAATTAATCCAAGAAAAAAAAATGCTCTAATTGGCATTACAAGGCAGATAGAACAAAAAAGAAAAAGGAGACCAGGTTCAGAGATGCTCAGTTTCACCTGATGGATTCAGGAGTTAGAGTGACGACCCAAGTTGTCAGAGAGCGTTTCATCATTACAAGGACTTTTCTGGTGGGGTGAGAGAGGCTCGAACTCTCGACCTCAGGATTACTGACGGATTATAGCTATGAGACCTACGCGCTAGCCAACTGCGCCACCACCCCGTTGTGCTGTGCTCGCGAAACTTCGACACTAGTTCGTGTCGGAAGCAACATAGGCGACATAGAAACTCCAGTAAATCTATGGATGGTTTCCTTATGGTTCTTGCTACTTGATTGTACTGGTAGCTTGTGTGGGCAAACGATGTAATAAATGGACGGTGGATCGTAATACTCCGTAGGATACCTCCCCATTAGATATGGGCCGGGCATATAAGATGCAGATTGGGCCCAAACTTATGCTAACATCGCTATTTGGGATAAAAGGTTTCCACATCTAGGTTCGCTCTTCCTTTTCGGCCTGCTGTATCGGGTCGCAGGTTGTTTCTTTCTTTCCGGAGTTGTGCCTCCCTTTTGAATGAATTAAATCGGTGCACATCAATTACATTGGAGGAGGCCCCCTCTAGGGTTTAGGTTCTCTCATTGGCGACGCCAACGTTGAGTCTACTGGTTTCTATCTCGACGAGCGATTGTTGGCGAAGGGTCTCGGGCTGATCAAGGGGGAATCCTCGTATCCTTGCCTGACCTTGGCCTTTTTTTTCTAGTATAGTTTCTGCGAGTTAGGGTTTCAGTTTCCCAATCGAATCTTCGATCAGAGGAGTCTACGATCTAATCATGGACTCAGGAGCCTTGGCATCCTCATCGGGAACTGTAGGCCAAGAAGACATTGCTAGTATGTTAGCGATAATTCTTGACACATTTCAACTGTTTTTTTTTACTCTTTTGGTGATAATTCTTAACACATTTTTCCTCCCATAATTTTCCTTCGGTAGTTATCCCACCGTAAATCTGCGACGCTGATCACTGTAATTCATCAACGGTCATTCCTACATACTTTTCAATTATTTTCTTATTTTTTGACTAATAAATTTTTCCGACTCAGTTTTGTGCTGATGATTTTTCGCCAGTGGTTACCTTGGCGGCGAGTACTTCTCTCACCATAATTCTTCACACTAATTATTTTATATGTAAACAACTAAAGTCTTTCTGCTAAGCTATTAGTATAGCTAGAACTATGCTACTTCTTACAAAAAGGGCTACCTCAATGTGTGCACCTATTTAGAAAGAATTAAGCATTTGGTTAGGTCTTCTTACAAAAAGGGCTACCTCAATGTGTGCACCTAATCCTTCCGTGCCACGCTTCTACTGATGAACCAATGTTATGTGCGATCATTTACTATGTTACAAGCCCTTTCTAGAGTCCATTAATTTGTTCCAATTTACTGTCGTAGCTGAAGGAGAGAGATGTATTTCACGCAACTAGAATCAGTGATCAGGAGTGCCTCTTTTAATTTGGATCTTAAATTCTTAACTATAACCAACTCGGATCTTGAAGCTAGGAAGCAATGTCTTGTGTTACTCGAAGGAAATAGTCAAACAGGAGCCATAAGTATCACAGGGTCAAGCCACATGCACGAATGGTAAACGATGAGGGCTGTAGGTAGCGACAATGAGACAGGCGCCAAAAAAAGAGAAGACCAGGTTCAGAATAGCTCGATGTCACCTGATGATTCAGTTGAATATGTGACGACCCAAGTTGTCAAAGAGCGGTTCATCATGACTGGTAGTGAGAGAGGATCGAACACTCGACCTCAACTTAAGGATAGCTCAAAGCCAACTGAGCACCATCCTTGTTGTGTTAGTGCATTGAAGTAAAATGCTGTCATTCTCTTCGTAACCGTCCGGTGAAAGTAGTTGCCAAAAAAGTCGACTGCCAGCGTACAAAAAAGGTTTCCCTATCAAGCGTGAGCGTCTCAAAAAAAGAAGAAGGGTAAGCGTTAGATTTTCACAAGGAACTTACAGAAAGACGTGAGACCAGGTTTTTGCCCATGTCATATGAAGAAGAATTCAGGTAGGGTGTCACAGGATCATGTAGAACTCCCACTGGAACACCAAGAATTCAGGTAGGGTGTCTCCAAGACTGTTGTCATATTGCAGTGTAGCAAATCCTCTAACTACCTTTCTGTAGCACCAGCAGCAACGGCACTATTTATAGCCTGCCTAGATAATACAGGTGCAACTGAGAATACAGGATGTCGACAAATCAGACCACCAACTTAGACCTGAACCAGATTATGTACCTCTCACCAGGCAAACTACTGATTATTTCTTGATTATTTTATGTCTCCATAGACTGCTGACTCTTTATCAAAAGTAAATATATATACTTGGTGACTTCTTCTAGTGATCTCGCACTTCCGAAACACTATGCAACTAACTACAGATGGAAACAAGAACACAAGCCGGGAGGTTGAATTAACTACAGATGGAAACAAGAACACAAGCCAGGAGGTTGAATTTGAAGCAGTAATTAGGAACTAATCGAAAGGGAAAAAAATCTCCGACTGGCAATTACAAGGCAGACACAACAAAAAAAGGAGACAAAGTTCAGAATTTGCTCAATATCACCTGATGATTCAGGAGTACGAGTGACGACCCAAAGTTGTCACCGAGCGTTTCATCATCACGAGATCGTTCTGGTGGGGTGAGAGAGGCTCGAACTCTCGATCTCAGGATCACTCACTTGCAGCTATGAGACCTACGCGCTAGCCAACTGCGCCACCACCCCGTTGTCCTATGCTGGCGAAATAGGGATACTAGTTCTCATAGGAAGCAGCACAGACGAAATAGAAACTCCAATAAATCATGGATGGTTCTTGCTACTGGGTTGTCCTGATAGCTTGTGTGTGCCTGCATTACATTAAGGGACGCTTGTACCTTACCGCTCAGTTAAATGTTCTAACAGCTGGATGAGAGGTTTAAGTATATTTAACACGGCTTGATAATTTGGGTGCTCTACTTTTGGATCCAACAGAAAATATGAACACAACTGGCAACGATATTCGCCGGGGAGTACTCGATACCTCATTCTCCTGCACCAACACCCTGCACTGCCTCCATTGAATCCGCTTGTTATCCATCTGGTGGAGTCTAGGACAAGTTCAAATGCAGGAGTGCAAATGCCCCCGGGTAATTGAAACCAGGTTAGGCATGCTCCTCTCCATGTCTAGCTAGTATTCATCATTTAGTCCACGCTCTCGATGATTCAGACATCTAGCTAAGAAAGCAAACCTCGGCTGCCAAGAGCACCCGTGAGGTTCAGTTCAAAAGTCCGCTTCAAAATGTTGTTCAAAACGAGAGAGATTACTGTGCTAGTTCTGCAATATGCGATCGTGCATAAGATTACTGTGCTAGTTCTGCAAGATGCTAGTTCTACAAAACAAGGTTTCGCTATCAAGCATGAGCGTCTCAAAGGGGTAAGCGTTAGATTTTCACAAGGACCTGCGTTAACCAAACATCATGGGAACTTACTAAAAGATTCTTCTTCAAGTCATATGAAGAAGAATTCAGGTAGGTTGTGATGACCTCGGGTGTCATATTGCAGTGTAGCAAATCCTCTAACTACCTTTCTGTAGCAACGGCAGTAGTTATAGCCTGCCTAGGTAATACAGGTGCAACTGAGAATACATGATGACGCATTCCTCTTGACACCTGAATCAGACCACCAACTTAGACCTGAACCAGATCATGTACCAGAACTGCCCAAAACGTAATGGTGATCTTCCCAAAATCAATAAACTGATGATCCTATCTAATACAAAGTGAACTGCCCGGAACGTATGTGCAAATTAAACTTTTGCGGAAGAAACTTTTTATTTATCTTATAAATGAAGTTAACCCCTATCACAAACGAGATGAACTCTGCAGATAATAAAACTAAACTTCGCCAAAACTGATTTTATACGAAAAAATAAACAGGGGCATGACAAAAAATAAAAACTCGTATTTTTACTGTTCATATAAATTTGAAACTTATTAGTGAACCCCCCAGTTTTTTAATGAACTTTTTCAAAGTACATGCAGTCAGTCGGACTTCACCTGAGCCCTTGAAAATCCTACACGCCAGTGTGGACTTCCCCTATCGGCAGCGTGCCCAATTAGTGTGGACTTCCCCTATCGGCAGCGTGCCCAATTAATGTGGACTTCCCATATGGTGCAGTTGGGAGAGATGTCTGGTGTAGTTCAGCCGCGGATGTCCTACAGTCGCGCATGTGGTCTCCACTGGGCGGCACGGTCAACTCCCCGCGACAGCGAAGTGGACTCCCGTGGGTGGTAGGGCTGGGCAGCCACGTCGAATTGAAGGGTATTCTCCCATTGGTGGAGAACCTGACAAATTTGGGGCAGGAGCGGCTCGCCGATCGGGGGTCAGGGCTTCTAGCTGGTGGGTAGCAGAGGCGGCCGCACATAGGAGGTTGGAGAGGGTGGCTGCTGCGTGCATAGAAGGTAGTAGCGGTGACCGGTGTGCGGGATGTCGGGGCAGCAGCCGACGCGCGAGAGATAGGTTGGGGGCAGCGGTCGTCAGTGGCGGAGCCACACACTAGCTGTGTAGTCAGCTGACTACACAGTTTTTTTAATACGTAGGCAAAAATCATGCAAAATATTAAGAAAAAATCATATAACTACTTGTATTTGACTACAGAACTTTGAATTGACTACACAAGGTAAATGACCTGGCTCCGCCACTGGCGGTCGTCATGCTGGAGGTGGGGGAGGGCGGCACGCGGGGATGTATGGTGGTGGGACGACGGCCGGTGTGTTGGGGGTGTGGCAAGGGCGACTTGCGGGAGGTGGGGGCGGTGGTCGTCGCCCGAGAGATGGTGTAGGGCACCGCGCGGAGGTGGGACCGGAGGCGGTGGCCGGGGCGCGGGAGGTTGGCCGGGGGCGGCGACTGGTGCGTGGGAGGTGGGGCAGGAGTGGCGCGTAGGAGGTGGGGGAGGGACGGATGCCGTCGTGCGGGGGATGGGGTAGGGTGGCGGCCGGCAGCCGAAAGGTGGGACAGGGGTGGCGCGGGGGGTAGAGGAGGGGTTGGTGAAAGGATTGTATGGGCACCTAGAGGGGGGTGAATAGGTGCTACTCCAAATTTTACTCTTTTACAATTTAGAGTTTGACACAAAAGGTAAATTCTCCAAATTATGCAACTAAGGTGAATTTACCTATATGTCAACCTAGCACAAGTACTAAGCAAGAACTAGATAAGTAAAGTGTGGTAAAGGATAGAAGTAACCAAAGTGGAGCGCTCGGAGACACAAGGAATTGTTTCCCGTAGTTCCTTCCTTTTGAGGGGAAGTACGTCTACGTTTGGAGAGGGGGTGGTATCAAACCACCAACGCCACGAGAGGCCTCCCTTGTTCTCCGATGAACCTCACCCCAAGGGGTTCGATTTACCTCTTCCACTATAAGGCAACCTTCGAGGTGGAAGCCGACACCTTTACAATGAGTTCGGGGCACACATCCACAACTTAATTGGAGGCTCCCAAATACAAGCAAGCTGTCAAACAATCAAAGACAAACTTGTAAGAACCAAATCAAAAACTAGGGTTTCCAAAGAAACACAAGAGCATGGGGGCCCTCAAGTGAATGAGGGGGAAATGAAGATCTCTCTTGGTGAAGATATAGATCAAGGCCTCCTCCTTCGATTCTCCAAAGATCAATGACTTTGGATGGTTGGATGAAGAGATCTTATTGATTTGGTGGCTCAAATGCGCATGGTGTTCTTGAGGTGGATGATACATTGCAAATGTATCTATAATTTTTGATGTTCCATGCTTGGTTTTATCCACTTTCTTGTGTTTTGTTCCAACTTTGGAGTACTTTTCATATGATTTCTTGGACTAACCTATTAACAAGAGCCACAGTGCCAGCTGCATGTTTTCTACTGTTTTTGGTTCCAGGAAAGTCAGAAAATGAATATTCTCGGAATTGGACGGGACAAAAGCCAAAGTGCCTATTTTTCCGGAAGGGATCAAGTGCCAGAATACGAGACGGAGAGGGACCAGGTGGCCACCACACCACCTGGTCGCGCGGCCCATCCTGGCCTGCGCCAGGGGGTGGTGAGGCCAGCCCTGGCACCCCCTCGGACTCTCCTTCCGCCTATATATTACCCTCGGGACGAAAACTCTAAGGGCCCGATCAAAAATCCACGAAAGAGTCTGTAGCCGCCGTCATCTCCATCCCTAGATCGGGAGGGATCTGAATCTCTTCCCGGCACCCTGCCGGAGAGGGGAATTCACCCTGGAGGCCTTCTTCATCACCATGCAAGCCTCCGGTGTGATGCGTGAGTAGTTCATCCTTGGACTACGGATCCATGTAGTAGCTAGATGGCTGGTTCTCCTCCTTTGTGCTTTCATGTTTAGATCTTGTGAGCTCCGTTCATGATCAAGATCATCTATTTGTAATTCTACATGCTGTGTTTGCGGGGATCCGATGGATACTGAGATGCTATTTTAGATTGATTATTGATTCTATCATGTCTTTGTTATTTGAGATCTTGCATGCTTTCCGTTGTTAGTAGCTATATTGGCCAAGTAGATGCTAGCAACTCCAAGAGTTAGTATTTATGCTCGATAGTGGGTTCATGCCTATGGTAATCTGGGGAAGTGACAGAAATCTCTAAGGTACTAGATGTGCTGTTGCTACTAGGGAGAAAACAACAATCCTTTGTTCATAGAACAATCATATTGTTTACTTTACATGCAGTTCGTGAAGCAATAATATGTTACTTGCAACTTAATACTGGAGGGGGTTCGGATGATAACCTGAAGGTGGATTATTAGTCATAGATGCAGTTGGATGACGGTCTATGTATTATGTTGTAATGCCCAATCAAGTCTCAAAGGAGTCAAGATGATTAGTATATGCATGTATT
This sequence comes from Avena insularis, assembly GCA_023614405.1. Taxonomy (NCBI): domain Eukaryota; kingdom Viridiplantae; phylum Streptophyta; class Magnoliopsida; order Poales; family Poaceae; genus Avena; species Avena insularis. The sequence continues at coordinate 500,491,092 of CM042684.1, forward strand.
GCTTTCTCGGTGTTTGTCAATTGCCCCGCTGTAATTTGTTCACCCAGCATGTTATCTATCTAAGGAGAGACACCTCTAGTGAACTATGGATCTCGATCCTTGTCTTTACATACAATCTATAAACTGTTACTACTTTGTGTTTACTTTCTGTAAACTTTTACTTCTTTCCATTTGATATGTTTAATCCTTTGTTTTCTGCAAAACACGGTGAGATTGACAACCTCATCGCAAGTTGGGGACAAAGTTCTGTGGTTGTGTTGTGCAGGTCTCCACATTGCTACTAGCACCTGTAGTGCGCTCTGCCAAAGCTCAGCTAGTAACACCTTTGAGGTGTTTCCTTGCTCCTACTGGTTCGATTAAACCTTGGTTTCATAACTGAGGGAAACTTGCTGCTGTGCTCATCATACCTTGCTCTTGGGGTTCCCAACGAGCTCTACATCAACCATGAGCCATCAACACTTTTCTGGGTGTCGTGCATTGATCCATCAAGCGATTTTCGGGCGCCGTTGCCGGGGAGTCAAGGACATCTTCACAAGGGGAGTCCCTCATAACCAATCTCTTTACTTTTTTTTTTTTTTTTTTGCTTAGTTTTCTTTTTTCTTTGTTTGCTTGTTTTGTTCTTCAAAAACACACAAAAATAGTTTTACTTGTTTGCTTTATTATTTGAAAACCCAAAAAAATGACTACTCTTGAGAACACTAAGTTGTGTGACTTCACTAGCACCAACAACAATGATTTTATGAGCACACCTATTGCTCCACCTGTGGCTGAAAATACTTTCTTTGAGATAAAACCTGCTTTACTCAATCTTGTTATGAGAGAGCAATTTTCTGGTATTGGTAATGAAGATGCTGCTTCCCATCTAAATAAATTTGTTGAACTTTGTGAGATGCAAACGCATAGGGATATAGATGGTGATATTATTAAGCTGAAATTGTTTCCTTTCTCTTTGAGAGGAAAAGCTAAAGAGTGGTTGAATTCCTTAACTAGGAATAGTATTGATTCTTGGACTAAATGCAAAGATGCTTTTATTGGAAAATACTATCCTCCTGCTAAGATTATATCCATGAGAAGTGAAATAATGAAGTTTAAACAACTTGATAATGAGCATGTTGCTCAAGCTTGGGAAAGAATGAAATCTTTGGTAAAGATTTGTCCCACTCATGGACTGACTGCTTGGATGATCATCCAAACTTTTTATGCAGGATTGAACTATTCTTCAAGGAACCTATTAGATTCAGCTGCTGGAGGTACCTTTATGACCATCACTTTGGGTGCTGCAACAAAACTTTTGGACAATATGATGGTTAATTATTCTGAATGGCATACTAAGAGAGCTCCACAAGGTAGGAAGGTAAATTCTGTTGAGGAAACTTCCTCCTTGAGTGATAAGATTGATATTATTATGTCTATGCTTGTTAATGGGAAAGCCCATATTGATCTAAATAATGTTCCTTTAGCTTCTTTGGTTGCTCAAGAAGAGCAAGTTGATGTGAACTTCATAAGAAATAATAATTTTGGCAACAATGCTTATGGTAACAACAATTATATGCCCTACCCTCCTAGTAATACTTATGGCTATAATGGTAAATCTGGATTACCTAGTGAAGGAAGAATTTTAGAAGTTGAAAGAGCCACTAAAAACTTCATGCAAATGCAATATGAGCAAAATAAGCTATTCACTAAAACTACGGAGGAACAATATACCATTTTGAAAAATATTAGCCATCAACTTGAGAGTCTAAATAGGGAAATACCTAGTTTACAATTGAAACTCTCTAATGTTGAAAGAAATATAGCATCTTTGGCCGAAGCTCAATCTTCTTTGAATAAAATGGATGCTAAACCTAAAACTAATGAGAATCCCTTTGCAACTACTAATGCCATACAAGTAAGAATTGATGAAAATGTTAGACTATTAGCTGAATTACATGCTAAGTGGGAAAGAGAAGATGAAATTGCTAGAAACATTAGTGTTTCTACTATTACCACCACTAGTGTTGAGGCTAGTAATAGTTCTGCTACTTTAGATGATAAAGTTGATTTTGATCTTGATGGTTGCAACATCTCTGAAGTTATTAAGTTCCTACAAAAGCTTGCTAAAAGTCCTAATGCTAGTGCTATGAATATGGCCTTTACAAAACACAGTACTGATGCTCTCATAAAGATTAAAGAAGAAAAGATGAAACATAAAGCTTCTATTCCTATAAAACAAGAAGATGGTTGGGAACCCATCATTAATATGAAAGTGAATGACTTTGATTTCAAAGCTTTGTGTGATCTTGATAGTAGTGTTTCTATTATGCCTAGAAGGATTTATGATATGGTCGATTTGCCTCCTCTTGAAGATTGTTATTTGAATGTTCCACTTGATGCTAATGCTAAAAAGAAACTCATGGGGAGTCTTAATGATGTTCTTATTATGGTTAACAATTCCTATGTCCCCGTTGATTTCTATGTTTTGGATGTTGAATACAATGCTTCTTGTCCTATTACTTTGGGAAGACCTTTTGTTAGAACTGTTGGTGCCATCATTGATATGAAAGAAGGCACCATTAAATATCAACTCCCACTCAAGAAAGGTACAGAACACTTCCCTAAAAAGAGAGAAAAGATTTCTTTTGCTTCTCCTATGAAAACAAAATTTGGTCTTAATGCTTCTTCATTTGAGAACACTTGATTCTTTCTTTGCTTCTTATGCCTGACTTAAAGGCATTAAAGAAAAGTACTTGTTGGGAGATAACCCAAGAGTTTTAGATGAGTCTTGAAAGTTATTACTTCAGTAATAACCGCTCCTTATCCTTTTTATTTGCTTTTTTGTGGCAAGAGTAACCTCTAATGAGAGTGAAGTAATGATTGGGAAAGTTGCTGTCCCGAAACAGATTCTTGTGCTTCACCGTAAAAATTCTTGAGAGATCTCTGTATGTCGGATTGAGCTGTAATTTTTTGTGCTTCTGCTCCAGGTTGTTATATAACTTTCGTTAGTTCAATACTTTTTGATTTGAGCAACAGAAGGTCTTTGAAACAATTCGTCTTTACCTGCTGGTCTGTTTTGACAGATTTCTGCCATTTTCTGCATTTGCTTCTTGTGGGTTCCTTTTTGAGTTCTTTTGGGGAATTGAGCTTTTTGAGGGAAGTGCTACAGTAGCTAGTGTTCTAATGTAAGTTTATTTGGTGTTAGAACTGAACCTTGAGACTTATTTATCTTAAGTGCACTAATGTTGCTAATGAGATTGTGTGAAGTTTTGTATGAAGGAAAAATTTCAGGTGTATGGAAGGAATGAGTAATAAGATGAAGGATGGACTAAAGCTCAAGCTTGGGGATGCCACGCGTGTCACCCTAAGAAATATCCAAGAAGTACAAGCTTCAAAGCTTGGGGATGCCCAAGGCACCCCCTTCTTCATCAATAAAAATTTCAGGTTTCTTCCAAACGCTTCATTTTTATTGTTTCATGCACAGTTGTGTTTTTCTTGGAGAGTCTTCTTTTTCATTTTCGTTTTGGTTTTAGTTTGCTTTGGTTTGCTTAGTTTTCTGAATAAATTGGTTGGACCCCCTCTTTCATACATTGGTTTGCAAATAGTTTGGTTTGGTTTGGAAAAGAGTAGGAAAGTTCTTACTTATGTGGTAAAAAGAGCTTGTTTTTTGACTGTGGCCTATGCTTTGCCATGCCATGCTTGATATTGTTTTGGCTTTATGCTTAGTATTCTTTGATGTAGCAACTTGTTATAAACAATTGATATTGCTTAATGTGCCTTGGATGAATCATGCGTTGTTTTACCATATTAAAGCATAGTATAGTGGTATTCTCCTTTGATGCTTTATTTGGGTTGGCTTGGCACATGCTCACACCATGTTATGACTATCTCAAGTCACCATAGCCTTTATGATCCTTTAGTTTTCAACTTGTAGTATCACTTTATGCTTTGATCAATGATGTTTTGTCGCTCTGCATGATTATGGCCATTATTGCTCTCTCAGTTTGTCGCTCCCAGTCTTTTGCTAGCCTCCACAACAAAGTATGAGTTCCACTCATGCATCCAACTCCCTAAACCAAGTTATTCCAAAGAGTCCACCATACCTACCTATTAGCTTATGCTATTCCAAGTATATTCATGCTTTTGTTTACCTTCCACTTGTTATGAGAAAACTAGTGATTAAAGCTCTCACGAACTTGATGGCACACTTTACTTTACTTGCCCTTAATAAACTTGAACCATTGTGTCGTCTATGTTGTATATGCTTGCACTTATTTGTTGGGAATTAGCAGAACCATGCTTTCATGGGGAACACTTTCAACATTGCACTTGGTACTTGTACCTAGTTGATATAATGCTCGTTTGTATATGGAGTACGTCGGTGTGAAATGAAAGGGGAACTTGTAAGTCCATGGAGTTATGTATATGTGTTAGAGAAACGCCTAGGCCGCTGGTCTAATCCATGCTGACATGGTGGAAACCTGCAGTGTAACCATAATGAGCTGTCTATGAAGCATTCTTCTTATAAAAAAAGAGTCCTATATTGAGAAAAAAAGAGAAAAGAAAAGAAGAGATACTATGAAAAGAGGAAAGAGAGAAAAAAACACCATATTCCCATGGTAAATAATAAGAATGCTGAGATGCTCATTGTCTTCTTGCCTTGTCATTTTGATATGGGGATTCTTCCGTATCATCGCGCAAAGGGTACCTCGTTGGCGGTTCTCAATGATACACATGTACTTACAATGACAAGAACTTACCGTGACTAAACTTGAGTAGCATGAGGAGCGGCCCTCCTATACAAGGGACATGAGATATTCGACTTATACTTCGTCAAGCATGTACACCATAGTTTGTTCACTTTAACCTTAATCACTTCAAGATGCTTATGATAGGGGTAATGAGAGCTGAAAGCTATAAGTACTATAATTTTTGGAAGCTCTTTATGAGACTTGAATCCCTACTTCCTTTTACAAAAGGCCTTTCTTCCACCATTATATTGAGTCTCCACCTTCTATCTTTATGCACTTACTTTGAGAGCATAGTGGCCATTCTTAGTTCTATGTGCATTGTCCCAAGACTAGTTGATTGATGCATAACTTGTTATTGCTTGTTTCAAACTATTGTATCTAGTCACTCTTATGAACTTTGAAGGTGTCCTATGCATTTATATTTGCTACTCTATTGAGGGACAAGCTGAATACTATTATGCTATGTTTTATTTATGTGAAACAAACAAACGTCTTGCAAAGCATTGTTATTCATGAATCTTTTGTTTGTGCCTTTTCATGTTGCATCATAGTTTCTTTGCTTATTGCTAGAACTTTGTCTTTCATGTTATGATTGAAGTACTATGATCCCAACTTTGAATGTTTTGTAAATACTTTGATCAAGTCTTTGATGGTGCATGTCACCTCAAAAATTATTCTTTCTTTTTATCACTTACATACTCGAGGACGAGCAGGAGTTAAGCTTGGGGATGTTGATACATTGCAAATGTATCTATAATTTTTTATGTTCCATGATTGGTTTTATCCACTTTCTTGTGTTTTGTTCCAACTTCGGAGTACTTTTCATATGATTTCTTGGACTAACCTCTTAACAAGAGCCACAGTGCCAGCTGCCTGTTTTCTACTGTTTTTGGTTCCAGGAAAGTCAGAAAATGAATATTCTCGGAATTGGACGGGACAAAAGCCAAAGTGCCTATTTTTCTGGAAGGGATCAAGTGCCAGAATACGAGACGGAGAGGGACCAGGGGGCCACCACACCACCTGGCCGCATGGCCCAGCCTGGCCCGCTCTAGGGGGTGGTGAGGCCAGCCCTGGCACCCCCTCGGCCTCTCCTTCCGCCTATATATTGCCCTCGGGACGAAAATCCTAAGGGCCCGATCAAAAATCCACGAAAGAGGTTGTAGCCACCGTCATCTCCATCCCTAGATCGGGAGGGATCTGAAGCTCTTCTCGGCACCCTGCCGGAGAGGGGAATTCACCCTGGAGGCCTTCTTCATCACCATGCAAGCCTCCAGTGTGATGCGTGAGTAGTTCATCCTTGGACTACGGATCTATGTAGTAGCTAGATGTCTGGTTCTCCTCCTTTGTGCTTTCAGGTTTAGATCTTGTGAGCTCCGTTCATGATCAAGATCATCTATTTGTAATTCTACATGCTGTGTTTGCGGGGATCCGATGGATATTGAGATGCTATTTCATATTGATTATTGATTCTATCATGTCTTTATTATTTGAGATCTTGCATGCTTTCCGTTGTTAGTAGTTATCTTGGCCAAGTAGATGCTAGCAACTCCAAGAGTTAGTATTTATGCTCGATAGTGGGTTCATGCCTCTGGTAATCTGGGGAAGTGACAGAAATCTCTAAGGTACTAGATGTGCTGTTGCTACTAGGGAGAAAACAACAATCCTTTGTTCATAAAACAATCGTATTGTTTACTTTACATGTAGTTCGTAAAGCAATAATCTGTTGCTTGCAACTTAATCTTTGGAGGGGTTGGATGATAACCTGAAGGTGGATTATTAGTCATAGATGCAGTTGGATGGCGGTCTATGTATTATGTTGTAATGCCCAATCAAGTCTCAAAGGAGTCAAGATGATTAGTATATGCATGTATTGCTTTCTCGGTGTCTGTCAATTGCCCGGCTGTAATTTGTTCACACAGCATGTTATCTATCTAAGGAGAGCCACCTCTAGTGAACTATGGATCCCGGTCCTTGTCTTTACATACAATCTATAAACTGTTTACTGCTTTGTGTTTAGTTTCTACAAACTTTTACTTCTTTCCATTCGATACATTTAATCCTTTTTTTTCGCAAAACACGGTGAGAGTGACAACCTCATCGCAAGTTGGGGACAAAGTTCTATGGTTGTGTTGTGCAGGTCTCCGCGTTGCTACTAGCACCGGTAGTGCGCCCTGCCAAAGCTCAGCTAGTAACACCTTTGAGGTGTTTCCTTGCTCCTACTGGTTCGATTAAACCTTGGTTTCATAACTGAGGGAAACTTGCTGCTGTGCTCATCATACCTTCCTCTTGGGGTTCCCAACGAGCTCTACATCAACCACGAGCCATCAACACTTTTCTGGGCGCCGTGCATTGAGCCATCAGTGGACGAGTAGCTGGGCGAAGGGGATAAAGTCCTCTATTTATAGCCCTTCACTCCACTGAACCGTTTTCTGACTGTTGGAGAAAGGTTAGACCGGAGACTCTGGTTAGCATACCGGAGACTCCGGTCAATCTCCGGACCAGCCTCCGGACCGTCAAACAGAATGACCCAGCCCCCTTGTGAGCCAAGTGGACTAGAGACTCCGGTCCCTCTACACCGGAGACTCCGGTCTAAGGCAAGGACCGGAGACTCCGGACCTTCCTCCGGACCAAGCTCTGGACCACCTCTCTGGCTGACCCACGCAGGAAACAGGAACCCCCAGGGAGACTCCTGGGGAAACTCCAGACCACACTGGAGACTCCGGTCTGGAATTCCCAAGAGACAAGTAAATATGCAGGGAATGTTCCGCAGGCCAAGGGTCCTTTTCACTTTGTAATATATCAACCTATAGACAATAGCAAACTGTAAAAAGGGTCTATTTGTTGTTAACAAACACCAAAAGTGATTATGACAGTAAATGTCCTTTCAATCTCCCCCTTTTTGGTGTTCGATGACAACATGTGATTTTGCATGAAAAAATAGTTTGCAATGACTTATGACAGAGTATGGACATGCTCCCCCTGCCTATGTGCACAAAGATAAACATGTAAAGCAAGCATGGTAGGTAGTACATGGATAAAACACATAGTTCTCACACGAGTTACAATAATGTAGGAGAACCCACAAATAGAGAATAGTGTCTCGCAATAACGTAGGGCAAATAGATACGAAAGTCGAGATAGCAAATAAGAATCAAATAGCCCAAGCCCATGCAAATCCCGATGACAATGTCTTCTCCCCCTTTGGCATCGAAACACCAAAAAAGGGAAAAGACCTAATCTAGCACCCCAACAGATCAGTAGTCCTCGTCATCCTCCTCCTCGTCCTCCTCATCCATATCCTGGTCCTCCTCATCATCATCATAGTCCTCATCACCATCAGGAGCAGCATGTCCTTTGCCGTGAGGGCGAGAAGAGGAGGTACCTTGGTACCCATACCCAGAAGTGACATCAGAAAAGGTCTTCCAATCCACCAAGCTGTCCTATTGGGCATTCCATGCCCCAAAAGAAAGAGTGTAGTCTGACTGGGTGGATGGCTGAGCGCCATGCTCATCAGTGTACTCATCCTCACCTTCCTCATCATTCGCTTCACCCTGAGCCTTGATCTCCTTGAGTAGTTTCTCTATGCAACGGTTGCTCTTATAGGAGACATGCTGCTGCTTACGGATGTCCACATTCATGCAACACAGGGTCCTCTCCCAGAATGAGGCCTTCTTGACCTTCTCATGTACATAGTCACGTGTCATGGGAGGAGGAGGTGCATTGGAAGCATTCTTCCTCCAAGCCCTAGTAGGAGATGGGTCCCTCTCGGTCTCTGAGATCTCCTCCTCCATATGGGCATGGGAGTGTCTAGGAGGAGCCCTCATGTCCCCCTTCTGTTGTAGAGATACAAGAGTGTGCTCGGTAAGATTGGGAGGCAAGTGGAGAACCATGTTCCTGTGTGTTGATGAGTCTCATGACAAGTGGTGCATATGGTGGAGCCTTCTTGTATAAGATGGCATGGTACATCTCCTCAAATATGTAATCCATAACATCAATAGGATTTGCATCTGCCTCGGGGCCAGCCATGTAAATCCTGTGGGTATGATACAGTGATACGTTGCTAACGTATCCATAATTTTTGATGTTCCATGCTTGGTTTTATCTACTTTCTTATGTTTTGTCCACACTTTGGAGTACTTTTCATATGATTTCTTGGACTAACCTATTAACAAGAGCCATAGTGCCAGCTGCCCGTTTTCTGCTATTTTTGGTTTCAGGAAAGTCAGAAAATGAATATTCTCAGAATTGGACGGGACAAAAGCCAAAGTCAGTTTTTCACCGAGGGACACCTGGATCCATAATACGAGACAGAGAGGGGCTAGGGCCCGGCCACACCACCTGGCTGCGCGGCCAGGCCTGGCCTGCGGTGGCGCGAGGCCTGCCAGCCCTCTGCCACCCTCTCCCCTCGCCTATATATTGCCTCCGATAAAGAAACCCTAAGTACCTGATCAAAAATCCACGAAAGAGTCTGTAGCTGCCATCATCTCCATCCCTAGATCGGGAGGGATCTGAAGCTCTTCCCGGCACCCTGCCGGAGAGGGGAATTCACCCTGGAGGCCTTCTTCATCATCATGCAAGCCTCCGGTGTGATGCGTGAGTAGTTCATCTCTGGACTACGGGCCCATGTAGTAGCTAGATGGCTGGTTCTCCTCCTTTGTGCTATCATGTTTAGATCTTGTGAGCTCCATTCATGATCAAGATCATCTATTTGTAATTCTACATGTTGTGTTTGCGGGGATCCGATGGATATTGAGATGCTATTTCAGATTGATTATTGATTCTATCATGTCTTTGTTATTTATGATCTTGCATGCTTTCCGTTGTTAGCGGCTATCTTGGCTAAGTAGATGCTAGCAACTCCAATAGTTAGTATTTATGCTCGATAGTGGGTTCATGCCTCCGTAACTGGGAAGTGATGAAATCTCTAAGGTACTAGATGTGTTGTTGCTACTAGGGAGAAAACAACAATCCTTTGTTCATAGAAAAATCATATTGTTTACTTTATACGCAATTCGTAATGCAATTATCCATTGCTTGCAACTTAATACTAGAGGGGGTTCGGATGATAACCTGAAGGTGGATTATTAGTCATAGATAAAGTTGGATGGCGGTCTATGTATAATGTTGTAATGCCCAAACGAATCTCAAAGGAGTCAAGATGAATAGTATATGCTTGTATGCTTTCTCGATGTTTGTCAATTGCCCCGCTGTATTTTGTTCACCCAACATGTCATCTATCTTAAGGAGAGCCACCACTAGTGAACTATGGACCCGGTCCTTTCTTTTACCATCAATCTACAATCAAGTTCTTACTGCTTTGTGTTTACTTTCTACAAACTATTACTTTCTTCCACTCGATACGTTTAATCCTTTGTTTTCGGCAAAACCGGTGAGATTGACAACCTCATCGCAAGTTGGCGGCAGATTTATGTGGTTGTGTTGTGCAGGTCTCCATGTTGCTAATGGCACCGGTAGTGCGCCCTGCCAAAGTTCGGCTAGCTACACCTTTAGGGTGTTTCCTTGCTCCTACTGGATTGATAACCTTAGTTTCATAACTGAGAGAAAACTTGCTGTTGTGCTCATCATACCTTCCTCTTGGGGTTCCCCAACGAGCTCGATATATTTTGGGCCATCAAGCTCTTTTTCTGGTGCCGTTGCCGGGGAGTCAAGGACATCTTCACAAGGGGAGTCCCTCATAACCAATCTCTTTACTTTGTTATTTTGTTTTGCTTAGTTTACTTTTGCCTTGTTTGCTTGTTTCTTTATCAAAAACACACAAAAATTAGTTTTACAAGTTTGCTTTCTTTATTAAAAACACAAAAAATTAAGTTTTTCTATAGTTGTTACCTCTTTCTTAGCCCACCATGTTGATCCCTAAATTCACCCTGAAAGACCTTTCAATAGGTAGTGGCTCTATAATTGGAAAACATAATATTGAAGAATTCTTTAATCATGTTAGTAAACATGAGGATATTGAGGATAGATCCCTTGCAGAACTTGCTCCAAACTATGAAATTGCTGCAGCTTCTTTAGTTCACATGTTGGAAGCTAGGTTTGTTAACCTTAACCCCTTAATACAAGTAATGTTTCTTAAACTTAAAGAAATTGAGGACCCTGAAAAGAGGGATTTTATTCTAGAAACTTTGCTTAAAGAATTCTATGATGTTGCCAAGGAAGCTAGAAAAGTCTTTGAATGTTTTAATATGCTAGGCTCATGTGTAGATGTTGTTGGTACATGAGAAAAGATGAACAAAACCGAACCTAATGGGGAGGAAATTAAGATACCAATACCTTTTAAACTTGTAGCAATGCATGAAGCCATAGAAAAGAATCTTGATTAGATTGTTCCCGAAAACCCGTTTGATGAAAATAGTGAACCCAAGAGCGTTGAGATTGGATCCTCTAGAACTTATTTGGATGATATACCTTGCCTTGTTGAAGATATTTCTGGTATTAATCTTAATGCTTCTTCATTTGAGAACATTTGATCCTTTTTCTTGCTTCTTATGCCTAACTTAAAGGCGTTAAAGAAAAGTACTTATTGGGAGATAACCCAAAAGTTTTAGATGAGTCTTGGAAGTTATTAGTTCAGTAATAACCGCTCCTTATCCTTTTTATTTGCTTTTTGTGCCAATAGTAACCTCTAATGAGAGAGAAGTAATGATTGGGAAAGTTGCTGTCCCAAAACAAATTTCTATGCTTTACCGTAAAAATTCGTGTAAAATCTCTGTACGTCCTTTTGAGGCGTCAATTTTTGTGCTTCTGCCCCAGGTTGTTATCTAACCTTCGTTAGTTCAACACTTTTTCATTTGAGCAACAGAAGGTCTTCGAAAAAATTCTTCTTTACCTGCTTGTCTGTTTTGACAGATTTCTGCCATTATTTGCATTTGCTTCTTGTTGGTTCCTTTTTGAGTTCTTTTGGGGAATTGAGCTTTTTGAGGGAAGTTCTACAGTACCTAGTGTTCTAATGGAAGTTTTATTGGTGTTGGAACTGAACCTAAAGACCTATTATCTTGAGTGCACTAATGTTGCTAATAAAGATTGTGTGATTTTTGTATGAAGGAAAAATTTCAGGTGTATGGAAGGAATGAGTAATGAGGTGAAGGATGAACTAAAGCTCAAGCTTGGGGATGACACACGTGTCATCCCAAGAAATATCCAAGAAGTACAAGCGTCAAAGCTTGGGGATGCCCAAGGCACCCCCTTCTTCATCAATAATAATCTCAGGTTTCTTCCAAACGCTTCATTTTTATTGTTTCATGCATAGTTGTGTTGTTCTTGGAGCGTCTTATTTTTTGTTTTTAGTTTGGTTTTTTGTTTTCTTGGTTTGCTTAGTTTGCTGAATAAATTGGTTGTACCCCCTCTTTCATACATTGGTTTTGAAATAGTTTGGTTTGGATTGGAAAAGAGTAGGAAAAGTTCATGCTTAAGTGGTAAAGAGAGTTTGTTTTTGACTGTGACCTATGCTTTGTCATGCCATGCTTAATATTGTTTTGTCTTTATGCTTAGTATTCTTTGCTGTAGCATGACTTGTTATAAACAATTGAGATTGCTTAATGTGCCTTGGAGGAATCATGCGTTGTTTTAGCATATTAAAGCATAGTATTGTGGTATTCTCCTTTGATGCTTTAGTTGGGTTGACTTGGCACATGCTCACACCATGTTATGACTATCCCAAGTCACCTAAGCCTTTACGATCCTTTATTTTTCAACTTGTAGTATCACTTTATGCTTTGATCAATGATGTTTTGTCGCTCTGCATGATTATGGCCATTATTGCTCTATTAGTTGGTTGCTCCCAGTCTTTTGCTAGCCTCCGCAACCAAGTATGAGTTCCACTGATGCATCCAACTCGTAAAACCAAGTTATTCCAAAGAGTCCACCATACCTACCTATTATCATATGCTATTCCAAGTATATTCATATTTTTGTCTACCTTCCGAATTAAACTTGTTATGTGAAAATTAGTGATTAAAGCTTTCACGAACTTGATGGCACACTTTAGTTTCTTGCATTTAATAAACTTGAACCATTGCGTCCTTCTTTGTTACGTATATGCTTGTGCTTTATAAGTTGAAGTTAGTAGAACCATGTATCATGGGGAACTCTTTCAACATTGCACCTGTACTTTGTACCCCGTTGATATCATGTTCTTTTGCTTATGGATCCCGGCGGTGTGAAATAAAAGGGGAACTTGTAAGACCATGGAGTTTGTATGTGTGTTAGAGAAATGCCTGGGCCTCTAGCCTAAGCCATGCCTAATCATGGTGGAAACTTGTAGCATAACCATAATGAGCACTCTATGAAGCATCCTCAATAAATACCTATGCAAATAGCAAATAAAAAGATTGCTGAGATGCTCATTGTTTGCTTGCCTTGTCATTTTGATTATGGGATAGCTCCTATATCATGTGCAAGGGGTACCCCGTTGGCGGTTCTCTATGATACATATGTACTTACAATGACAAGAGCTTACTTATGACTAAAGTTGAGTAGCATGAGGTTCGGTCTTCGTAAGTAAGGCGCATGAGATTTCGGCTTATAACTTGTTAAGCATATTCTCTTAGTTGTGTCACTTTAACCTTAATCACCTTCAATATGCTTATGATAGGGGCAATGAGAGCTAAAAGCTAATAAGTACCATAATTTTTGGAAGCTCTTTATGAAACTTGAATCCCTACTTACTTCTATGAAGGCCTTTCTTTTACTTTTATGATTGAGTCTCCACCTTCTATCTTTATGCACCTACTTTGAGAGCATAGTTGCCATTCTTAGTTCTATGTGCATTGTCCCAAGACTTGTTGATTGATGCATAACTTTGATATTGCTTGTTTTAAACTATTTGTATTTAGTCACTCTTATGAACTTTGAAGGTGTCCTATGCATTTATGTTTGCTACTCTATGAGGGACAAGCTGAATGCCACTATGCTATGTTTTCTTTACGTGAAACAAACAAACGTCTTGCAAAGCATTGTTATTCGTGAATCTTTTGTTTGTGCATTTTCATGTTGCAACATAGTTGCTTTGCCTTATTGTTAGAACTTTGTCTTTTATGTTATGATTGAAGTACTATGAACCCAGCTATCAATGTTACAAATACTTTGATCAAGTTTATGATGGTGCATGTCACCTAAAAAATTATTATTTATCACTTACCTACTCAAGGACGAGCAGGAGTTAAGCTTGGGGATGTTGATACGTTGCTAACGTATCCATAATTTTTGATGTTCCATGCTTGGTTTTATATACTTTCTTATGTTTTGTCCACCCTTTGGAGTACTTTTCATATGATTTCTTGGACTAATCTATTAACAAGAGCCATAGTGCCAGCTGCCTGTTTTCTGCTGTTTTTTGGTTCCAGGAAAGTCAGAAAATGAATATTCTCAGAATTGGACGGGACAAAAGCCAAAGTCTATTCTTCACCGAGGGACACCTGGAGCCAGAATGTGAGACAGAGAGGAGCTGGGGTCCGGACACACCACCTGGCCACGCGGCCAGCTTGGCAGCAAGGGGGTGGTCAGCCGCCCAGCACCCTCTCCTTCCGCCTATATATTGCCTCCAATACAGAAACCCTAAGTACCTGATCAAAAATCCACGAAAGAGTCTGTAGCCGCCGTCATCTCCATCCCTAGATCGGGAGGGATCTAAAGCTCTTCCCGGCACCCTGCCGGAGAGGGGAATTCACCTTGGAGGCCTTCTTCATCATCATGCAAGCCTCCGGTGTGATGCCTGAGTAGTTCATCTCTGGACTACGGGTCCATGTAGTATCTAGATGGCTGGTTCTCATCCTTTGTGCTATCATGTTTAGATCTTGTGAGCTCCGTTCATGATCAAGATCATCTATTTGTAATTCTACATGTTGTGTTTGCGGGGATTCGATGGATATTGAGATGCTATTTCAGATTGATTATTGATTCTATCATGTCTTTGTTATTTGTGATCTTGCATGCTTTCCATTGTTAGTAGCTATCTTGGCCAAATAGATGCTAGCAACTCCAAGAGTTAGTATTTATGCTCGATAGTGGGTTCATGCCTCTGGTAATCTGGGGAAGTGACCGAAATCTCTAAGGTACTAGATGTGCTGTTGCTACTAGGGAGAAAACAACAATCCTTTGTTCATAGAACAATCGTATTGCTTACTTTACACGCAATTCGTAATGCAATTATCCGTTGCTTGCAACTTAATACTGGAGGGGGTTCGGATGATAACCTGAAGGTGGATTATTAGTCATAGATAAACTTGGATGGCGGTCTATGTATAATGTTGTAATGCCCAATCGAATCTCAAAGGAGTCAAGATGACTAGTATATGCTTGTATGCTTTTTCGATGTTTGTCAATTGCCCCGCTGTAATTTGTTCACCCAACATGTCATCTATCTTAAGGAGAGACACCACTAGTGAACTATGGACCTCGGTCCTTTATTTTACCATCAATCTACAATCAATTGTTTACTGCTTTGTGTTTACTTTCTGCAAACCATTACTTTCTTCCACTAAATACGTTTAATCCTTTGTTTTCAGCAAAACCGGTGAGATTGACAACCTCATCGCAAGTTGGGGGCAGAGTTCTATGGTTGTGTTGTGCATGTCTCCATGTTGCTGCTGGCACCGGTAGTGCGCCCTGCCAAACTTCAGCTAGCTACACCTTTGGGGTGTTTCCTTGCTCCTACTGGATTGATAACCTTGGTTTCATAACTGAGGGAAAACTTGATGCTGTGCTCATCATACCTTCCTCTTGGGGTTCCCCAACGAGCTCGATATATTTTGGGCCATCATACAACAAGTTGACCAAACCACATCTGATGGCATCATCTTTCCCAGCACTAGGAGAAATGGTCTGGCGGAAGATCCTCAACATCAGATTGTAGAGAGGCTTGAGTCCCTTGGATCCTCCCACAACACCCTCGCTACCATATAAAGGGGCAAGCTTGTTCTTGTTCGCCCCAAGAGCTGATGAGTGCATGTGCACCCCAACATGAGTAGACACCCCCTGGAATGTCTCAAAGATGGCCTCAACAAATTCATAGAAAGTTGCAGAACAATGGTGGTTGCCAGTCATCCAAGTCATGGTCCTGGCTTGGTCAGTCCCAAACACAACTGTGGCCACAAGGGTGATGTTGTAGTCTTCACAGAGCTCCATCAAGTTGAACAACCCTAACTTCTCACTAATCCACAGTGCATCCGAGAAGTAGGAGCTCTTCCTCATCTGTTCAACACTCAAGTACTTCTAGGGGCACACAAGCGATCTCTTGAGCACGCTATAAATGTCTTTCATGAAGACAGCTTGCTCCTTCCTCTAATAGCATGGATCCTCGCTGGTGCGAGACAAGGCATAGAAATTAGTCGTCCACAGCTCACGGTACTCCTGCTTTGACATGCGGGCCAAAGACTAAAGGTTGTCGTATTTTTCCCTCTTGGCACGGTTCTCTTCCTCAGCCCTTTCCCGTTCCCTCCTCATATAGGCTGCATCACGGGCCTGCTGTCTACGGTTGGATGGGGGCACAATGTACTGACCCTTAGACTCATCATAGCAAGGATCCGCTCTCTTCATCTTGGCCTTGGTGCGAGGAGGACGACGAGAGCCAGAACCTGTGAAGAGCAGCGAGGGAGATAGCATGGAGGTAAGTATATATGTCCCAAGGAGGCAGCACAGGACCCTTGAGTCCTTGCAAGATATGTTAGATTCAAACCACACCGGAGTCTCCGTGGTCCACACCGGAGTCTCCGGTCGAGAGACTCGGGGGATGATCAGGGAGGTGCCAGTAGTGTTGAATCCAATAGATCGGGCAGGGCAACAAGGGTAAAGTACTCATGTACACGCAAACACGAGATTCTCATGGGCAAAAATAGTACCAATCCTCAAAAAAACAAAGCAAGGGAAGAACCCTAGGTGAGAAAAGAGGAGGAGAGGTACCCGATATGTCCATGGGATTGATTCCACCAATGGGAATTACCCAATGGTGGAGGGGAGAAGATTGGCCGACGGCATGGCGGATCCCGGGGGCTTCTTGACCTCCGGGGAGGAGATTTGGGAGAGGAGGCGACGGGGTAGAGAGGGGAGGACGGGGGTGGATGAATGAAACTGACTGTTTCAGTTCACCCCGTCCTCCCTCTAAGTGGCCAGAAACCGTCCGGACCGGAGACTTCGGTCCACATCGAAGACTCCGGTGTGAACACACCGAAGACTCCGGTCCTCCTCGACCAAAAACTCCAAGATATGTGTATGGGGACATATATTAGATGGAGAGAATTTTCAGGACAGAGAGTAGGCTTGGGTTAAGATGTCATACTGTGAAAAGTCAAGAAAACCACATAAATCTATTCCAATGTTCATTAATGCGCCAAATAAACCTGAACTAAGAACCAACTTTTCAAATGAGAAGACGGTGGTGGCCGAAGCCACCATGTAGGAGTTTGTGGCATGACACCGCGAAGAATTATCCTTGGGTTCATAGCCACTACTCATCAATGACGCTAACATATCACTAAATGATACTAAGAGGATTGAATATCTTAATGTTGGCATTATGGGGGGAGGTATAGTCCAATAAATTAGAACCGCACTCCCCCTATCTCCATGCCTGCACCTACACCAAATATGAGTTAAGACATAGGTGAGTATGCAAGGTAATCAAGTCAAGCTCCTAGAATCCACGATATTTAGTTCATTCCTCAAATAACAAAACCTTGCTTCATCAAGTGGCTTCGTGAAAATGTCGGCAAGTTGGTCTTTGGTTGACACATATGATAGCTCAATATCACCTCGAGCAACATGATCTCTAATGAAGCGATGACGGATTTCAATATGCTTTGTCCTTGTATGATCCACTGGTTTATAGGCAATCTTTATAGCACTCTCATTATCACATAGAAGAGGCACTTTGTCACAATGGACACCATATTCCTTTAAAGTTTGCCTCATCCATAGCAATTGTGTACAAGCACTAGCAGCTGCCACATACTCGGCTTCGGCGGTGGAGAGAGATAAACAATTTTGCTTCTTAGAAGACCAACACACCAATGACCTCCCAAGGAATTGACAAGCCCCGGAGGTTGATTTCCTATCATCCTTGTCACCATCCCAATCCGAATCCGTGTATCCACAAAGAGAGAAAGTTGAGCCCCTAGGATACCAAATACCATAGTTTGGGGTATGAACCAAATATCGAAAGATTCTCTTGACTGCCATCAAATGGCTTTCTTTAGGAGCCGCTTGATATCTTGCACACACTCCTACACTCAACACAATATCGGGTCTAGATGCACAAAGATAAAGCAAAGAGCCAATCATGGACCGGTATACCTTTTGATCCACATCTTTACCATTTGGGTTTAGTTCAAGATGAGTCTTTGTTGCCATGGGAGTGGGAGCTCCATTTAGGTCTTTCATGTTGAATCTTTTGAGCATATCTTGAGTATACTTGGCTTGGTTGAAGAATGTTCCTCCTCTCACTTGCTTGATCTCAAAACCAAGAAATACTCTCAATTCTCCCATCATAGACATCCTGAACCTGTCAGTCATAAGCTTTGAGAATTCATCATTAAAAGCTTTGTTAGATGAGCCAAAGATAATATCATCTACATAAATTTGGCATACAAAAAGTTCCCCATTGACCTTCTTAGAAAAAAGAGTGGGATCGATTTTCCCAACCTCAAACCCACGATCTAACAACAACTCTCTAAGGTGCTCATACCACGTGCGTGGGGCTTGTTTGAGCCCATAGAGTGCCTTATCGAGTTTGTAGACGTGGTTTGGAAAGTTGGGATCCTCAAACCCCGGGGGTTGTTTCACATATACCAACTCATGCAATGGACCATTAAGAAATGCACTTTCTACATCCATTTGTTGTAGTTTAAATTTGTGATGTGCCGCATAAGCAAGAAGGATACGGATGGACTCAAGGCAAGCCATGGGTGCATAAGTCTCTCCATAATCAATGCCTTCAATTTGAGAGAACCCTTGTGCAACCAATCTTGCCTTGTTCCTCACCACAATTCCATGCTCATCTTGCTTGTGCTTGAAAATCCATTTGGTGCCTATAATATTGAGGCAATCTTTTGGCTTTTCAACTAACTTCCATACTTTGTTTCTCTCAAAGTTGTTGAGCTCTTTGTGCATTTCACCCAACCAATCCGAATCTTCAAGGGATTCCCATACTTTCTTTGGTTCCACCATGGAAATGCGTGCCTGGTGCTCACCAAAGTTCTTCAGTTGAGCTCGAGTAGATATCCCTCTTCTTAGATCTCCTACCACGTTCTCAAGAGTGTGGTCTCTTAATTCCAATATTCTATCCATTCTAGCTTGGCGACTAGTTTCAATCTCCTTTTTGTTTCTTGGGGGGATCACTTCATCATTTTGGTCCTCGTCTTGACCATCAACTTGACCTTGATCATCATTGGAATTATTCTCTTCTGTAAGAGGCAAAGATTGACCTTGGTCTTGATCAAGCATACTTCTAGACAGGCATTGAGCTTTCCTTATGGCAATTTCTATAGATCTTCCTTGTGTAATAGACTTAGCACCATTGGACATTCTGGCAAATGGAGACTCAAGTAACTCCTGGCTAGAGGTTTCTTCTTGTTCAGCAGTGTCGTTGTATTGGGAACGACAGTACCTGAGGAGGTTAGATAGAGGTGTGGGGACTAGCAGGGAAGCTATCAACGGCGTCCGCGGGTGGGATTGGATACAAGTGAGCATAGCGGGACGCAAGAAGTACCCAGGTTCGGGGCCCTCGTGGTGAGGTAAAGCCCCTACTCCTGCCTGATCTGACTATGGGGAATATACGAGCTACAAGCGCTCCTCGAGCTGTATTCTCTAGCTACTGCCTTAAATGCACTGAGACCAACCCTTTCTACTGAGGCCCTGCCTCTCCTTATATAGGAAGAGAGGCAAGGGTCTCACTGGCTAGTCCAACTGGCGGGCCCCACAGGCGGGTCCCAGCAGACTAGTCATCTATAGTGTTTGGCATGGCTTGTCCCTTTGGTGTATGAGAGGTATGGCTGTCGTAGGCACAGTGGACACCGTGCGAGACCGTCGTCAGCACATGCCACTGTTCCAGCGTCAGCCACACAAAGTCTTCGGCATGGGCAGGTGGTTGCCCGTCTTGTCGTCGTCTGCGTACCGTGCACGCACGTCGTCGTCCTGTCCCTCTGATTGGATCCGGCTACGTCGTCGTATCCGGCTGCCTCTTCATGATCCGGCTACTGGGTGGTAGCCGGCTCATCCTAACTTGTCCGGCTGCATCTGGTCAGTCGGGCTCAATCCGGCTGTCCTGTTTCTTATTCGGGTGGGGTACCTGGGGATCATCCCCCTGACACTAGCCCCCGAGCGCGTGTGGATCCCGCCCTTAGGCGAAATGTGCACGCGCTCCTTCTTGCTTTTCGAATTTTCATCCGGCTAAGCCTGGCGGTTGCGCTTCCCGTGACGTCAGTGCTGACGCTGGCCACGCGCGCACGCGCCATCATTGCTCTGCGGCGGGCAGCGTAACATCCCGTCGCACGTCGCCTCGGGGAACTGTTGTCCGGCGCTTCGGTTCTCGCTCCAGGATCTTCTGCGCATCCTGTCTCGGCACACGGGATCTAGGCGGCGGTTGGGATGTGGGTTGCCCGGATGCGCGCCACGTGGCCCTGCCGGCGGTTGCCCTTCCGACCCTTTAAAGGGATGCCGCGGGGGAGGCAGTCCTTTTCCTTCGCTCCCCCGCTGCAATCTTTCTCTCCCTCGCGTGCTCTTGCTCCTGCGCTCTTGCCTTCTATGCCGCCCGCTCGCCGTCGTTGATGTTACGGGCCACCGTCACTCCTCCATTGCCGCTCCTCTCCCTCAGCCGGAAATGGCCGCTGACCGTGGAACCTGGTGCGGCTCCTCCGTCACCGAGGACCAGATCACGAAGTATCGCGCGACCCGCGTCCTCCCGCCGGCGGAGGAAGTGGCGGTGCGGTTGGCACCGACGGGGGAAGTGTCGTCGCATCCGGCGGTGGGGGAACGGGTCATCTTCCTCTCGCACCTGGCACGCGGGTTTGCGCTGCCGCTGCATCCCTTCTTTCTCATGTTTCTGGCCTTCTTCGACCTCCGCCTCCACCATCTCTGCGCCAACGCGATCGGAACGCTGGCGCACTTCATGGTGTTCTGCGAGAGTTACCTCGGGATCCAGCCGGATCTCGGGCTCTTCTGCCGGCTCTTAGAGTTCGCCACGGTGCGATACGAAGGGCCCGCTAGTCGTCTACGGTGGCGCCTCCATATACTCCCGCACCCAATCCGGCTATCCGAAATTCTTGCTCCAGGACACGGTGCGGCTGTGGCAGCAGTCGTATTTTTATGTCAAGAACGTCACCAATGTCGACCGGATAAACCTGCCGGCCTTCCAAGACGTCGAGTCCAGCCGGCAGCACTGGGACCTGAAGATCTACGGCGACAGGCCGAGACGGATGCGATGCTGGCACGCATGCGCTCCCTTGTCACCTGCCAGCTAACCGGTCGGGACATCACTCTCAGCTGGATGTCCCGGCTCATGATGTTGCGCTACGGCGGGCACAAGATGTGCTTCTACCCCGGCCGGCTGGACCCGACCCGGCTGTCGCGCCGCGATCCCCGCTACCACAACTTGAAGGAGTGGTTGTTGACGATCAGCAAGGAGCGGCTGCCGGAGAACTGGAAGTTCGGCCTGGAGCCCTACAGCCGGGAGAACCACACGCCCCGGGTAAGTTCTCGTAGCCGGAAATTTTGTTTATTCCCCCTGTGTTATCTTCTTGTTCTGTCTGGTTGACCTCTTGCGTTCGTTAGATGTTCGTCTGCATCCTCCGCGAGGAGGGCGAGGCTCCCCTCGAGGTATTCGCGCCGAACTTGCCCGAGCCGCGAGCTCGGCGATCCAGCGAGGAATCAGATGGGGACGGCGACGCCTTCCCCAGCCGGAACGACGAGCCGGTCGCCGACCCGCACGCGGAAGTGCACGAGGAGGAGGAGGCCGGGTCGACCGTGGAGCCGTGGCGCCCTGCGGTGGGCGAGCGGTGGGAGCTCCAGCCGTTCTGGCTCCCGCCGGCCTGCGGCGGAGGAGCCGGCTCCGAAGAGGAGCTGGACCGGTGCCCTGCCGCCAAGCCGTCTTGGCCGGAAGAAAGGGCCGCCCCCGGTCGTGTCGGGGTACGTTTTTCTCCCCCATCCCTCGGTGCTTTCTGTTCGTTTGTCCTCTTCCTTGCTTTTCTGACTTTACCTTGTTTTGCTCTTGCCTTTTCCTCTTTCCCTTTAGCGCGCTGGTTTCCTTCGGTGCCACGAGCCCGGCTCGGACGCCAGCCGGGTCACCACCTCGCGCCCCGACTGATCCAACCAGCGCCTCTCCTTCCTCTGAGGCACAGCCTCCCTCTCCTCCTCAAGCTGAACCGGCTGCCCCTCCTAGACAGAGGGTCCCCAACCGGAAGCGGATCACTCCTAGCTGGAAGGTTCCTCCGCGGGCGCGCGGGGGGCTGCTGGCAAGGAGCTCGTTGTTGTTGGTGACGAAAACTCCGACGAGGAGCTCGGGGAGGAGTGGCGGACAGCGGTGCTCGCAGCAAAGGAGTCCTTGGCCGTCAATGCCGTGGATGACAACGCCTCCTCCGCTGCTTCGCTGTCGGATCTTGCCGCCACGCTCGAGCTGGCGGTGAAGGAGATCCGGCTGCTTGAGGCCACAGCCGGTGGGAACCGGACCACAGGCGAAGCTTCTTTGCCAACGGGACCTCCCAGAGTAAGTTCGCTTTATCCGTCTAGCTCTTTTTTTTAATAGCCGACTTCGTTGCAGCTGTCCTCGTGTGCACTCAGCGCGAGATCGATCGCTTGAAGAAAGCGAACGACCGGCTGAGCAGGTCCAACTCCACGCTGCGCTTGCAGAACAAGGACTGGCACGCGCGAGTAGACGGCTTGGAGGCCACCATCAAGGAGCGCGACGCCTCGCTTGCTAGCCGGGCCAAAGCCTTCTCCCTTCTCGAGGCCCAGAACAAGGACCAAGAGAAAGAGATAAAACGGCTAGCGGTCAAGGAGATGGCGCTGGTGGAGGAGTTGATGCAGGCCGGCCACACTGCCAAAGGTGAGTTCCTTCTTCCATCTTCTTTTCCTTCCGGATCCGGTAGCCGGATTTGACTCCTCTTTTCTGACAGCCTTTTACCTGGCATAGATCTGCTGGCCTACAACCGCCGCAGGAGAAGCGGCGAGCGCAGACGGCTCAGAGCTCGTCGTCCTTCTTGAGGAAGCTATGAAGCTTCGGTAGCGGCGGGGCGTCTTCTCCTTCATGTGGCGGAGGCTCGGTTTCGGAGGCGATGGCGTGGCGGCGCGAAGGTGGGAGAGGTACCGTGCGATGGACCGCTGCGGACTGGCCTTGAGGTGGAGCGGAGATGGCCCTGGTGCTGATGCTTTCCTGGTATAAGGATGCTCGCGTCGAGAAGATCGACGGGGGCTTCCATGCCGGAGCTGATCTTGCCGCCATCCGCCAAGCCCATCCGGAGCTTCGTGGGTCCGCCATCAAGATCGCCGACTACGTGGATCCGGACGAGGTGCTCACCGACTCGAAGTCCCCCGACACTCCGGATGTTGAGTCCCCGGTGCCGCTTGCAGTCTTTGGAGCCGGAGCGAAACCGCGGCTCCACCCCGCCCGCCTTCTGGCCAAGAACCCCCGGCAAAGGTCCTGCCATTTAGCTGCTACCGGGATGCGGGTGTATTTGTCTTGTCTTAGATTATTAAGTGAAACTTGTCCATGCATCGGTTATCTTTGATGCGGGTAACTTATAGAGCCGTCTCCCTTTTGCTTGTTAATGTTGAATTCTTGAGTCTTGTGTCTTAATCTCCTTTTGATATTTTGCCGGCTCACTTTGCCCGGCTAACCTCGTCCGGCTACACACTTTTAGCCGGACGACCTCTCCAAAGGCGGCGCCAACAAGACCCACTGGTGTAACCGAGACTCGGAGTAGTCGGCATAGCAGTGCTTCAATCTTCCTTGTTTTCACTCTTCTAACTTTATCCGACCGCCTCGTCGGTGGGCTGCTTCGTCGGTTGGGCGCCTTCGCCGGGAACTAACATTCCGATGAAGCGGCGCACTGCTGGTAGCCCCCGAGATTCGGAGCGCTTGATGAAGACAAGGACTTCGAATCTTCTTTCCTTCTCCTGAATTCCGACTCGAAGTAGTCGGACAAGAACGCACATATGCATACACATACATCTTCACAGGTTAATAGGTTAGTCTATCAAATCATAGCCGGAAAACGGTTTATTTTTTCAAAAACTGGCTTGCTCCTTTCTAGACACTTAGTCGCCTTCTCGTGTGTTCTGCTGTTTTCGCTGCGTCCTTGCCAGCCGGCGGTCTCAGAGTCGGAATCAAAGGGAGCCGGAGACATTACGCACGGTACTAGCGGCTGGATTGGTTTGAGCTAGTTGCGGGGCCGGGAAGCCCGATCTGTCACGCCTCTTCCCTGTTTTTCGTGTGGGATGCCTCGGGCTTTTGCTCTTGCTAGTCGGACAGCCGGGTTGCGGTCTGTAGCTGAGACAAAGAGTGGGCCTGTGACATCATCGCACACTACTCAGCCGGTTTGTTGGCTTAACAGGCCAGGCCAGCCGGCGAGCCCCCGGGTAGGGGGTTGCCGGAGCCGGAAAACTTGAATCGAAGCACAGGTGCGTACACATTTCTAAAAGGAGCCCCCGAGATTCTCGTGGGAGTCCGCATTTTCATTCATGAGGTTTTCGGGATACATACACTGCCTGGCGACTAGGTGTAAAACGGGCGCAGCAGGGCCACGTTCCAAGGACGTTCGGTCTCCTCGTCCGATTTGTCCATCTTGTTCTTGCGCGGCTGCTGTGTGTCAATGAGGTAGTAGGAGTCGTTGGGCAGCGCCCGGCTGATGATGAAGGGGCCCTCCCAGGGTGGTGCTAGCTTGTGCATGCCCTTCGTGTCTTGCACCAGCCGGAGAACCAGGTCGCCCTCGCGGAATGCGACTGGGCGAATCCGGCTTGAATGGTAGCGGCGTAGTCGCTGCTGGTACAAGGCAGATCTGGACAGGGCCAGCTCGCGGGCCTCCTCCAGGAGATCCACCCCGTCTTCCCGCGCCTCCTTGTTGGCCTGCTCATCGTAGAGGAGCTTGCGAGGGGAGTCGAATTTGATGTCAGCGGAGAGGACGGCTTCCGATCCGTAGACCAGGAAGAATGGCGTGTAGCCGGTTGACCTATTTGGTGTGGTGCGGAGGCTCCAGAGCACAGCCGGAAGTTCTTCGATCCAGCATCCGGGTGACCGCTCGAATGGCTCGATGAGACGTGGTTTGATGCCGGCTAGCACCAAGCCGTTTGCTCGTTCGACTTGCCCGTTGGACTGCGGATGTGCAACGGAGGCGAGGTCTAGCCGGATGCCCTTGTTGCTGCAGAACCGGGCGAAGGCCCCCTTGGCGAAGTTCGTTCCGTTGTCGGTGATGATGCTATTGGGGTAGCCGAAGCGGTTGATGATGTCCGTGAAGAAGGTAACAACCGTCGCTCCATCCAACTTCCGGATAGGCTTGGCCTCGATCCACTTTGTGAACTTGTCCACCGCTACCAGCAGGTGGGTCATTCTCGCACGAGCTCGCTTGAAGGGCCCGACCATGTCGAGGCCCCAAACTGCGAAGGGCCAGGTGATCGGTATGGTCTTGAGCACTGAAGTTGGCATGTGCCTGAGCTGCCCGAAGCCTTGGCACCCATTGCACGCGCGGACCAGCTGCTCGGCATCCTCGAGGGCGGTGGGCCAGTAGAAACCATGGCGAAACGCCTTGGCGACTATCGCCCTTGATGAAGCGTGGTGCCCACACTCACCCTGGTGGATGTCCCTGAGTAGCCGGTAGCCTGTGTCTATATCAACACATCGTTGGAAGATACCAGATACACTGCGCTTGTACAGCTCGCCGTTTATGATGGTGTATGTATGCGCGCGGCGTCGGATTTGCCTGGCCTCTACCTCGTCGTCCGGGAGTTCGCTGTTAGCGATGTAGTTCATGAAAGGCCATGCCCAGGATGGCACTTCCCGGATGACGAGGATGCTCCTGTCCTCCGGCTGACGGGTGTCGGGGGGACGTCCGGGTGGGATATCCGGGACGGCAGCCCCCGAGCCACTGGGCGAGCCGGCAGCCCCCAGGTCATGCAAGCCGGAGGGCACCGCCTGGCCGGAGTTGGCGCGAGTTTTCTTCTTTGGTGGTTACGCGGCTCGTTCCGCTTCTCGGCCCGCTGAACGCTTCCCGCCCAGACGATAGAATCTGATTCCGGCGACGGGTTGATGGATGGCTTGCGCAGATGCTCCAGGGAGACCCCCGGTGGGATGGCCTGCCTGGTGGATCCTATCTTGGAGAGCGCGTCGGCTACCTCGTTGTTGGCGCGGGGGACGTGATGAAATTCGCACCCGTCGAAGGAGGCGCTGAGCTTCTGGATGTGGAACCGGTAGAGGGCCATGTTGGCATCTCTAGCGTCCCATTCCCCGGACACCTGTTGCACCACCAGGTCCGAATCACCGAAACACAGGACCCAGTTGACACCAATCTCCTTGGCCAGCCGGAGCCCGTGCGCCAGTGCCTCGTATTCGGCTACGTTGTTGGAGGCCTTGAAGTGGATCTGCAACACGTACTCCAGCCGGTCTCCCTTGGGCGAGGTGAGCACGATGCCGGCTCCCAAGCCCCCGAGCATCTTTGACCCGTCGAAGTGCATCCGCCAGTGGTCTGAATCTGGCACCGGTGGGAGGTACTGGGTCTCGGCCCAGTCGACGAGGAAGTCCGCCAACGCCCGTGACTTGATCGTGAGCCGGGGCTCGTACTGGGCGACTCGGCGAGCTCGATGGCCCATTTGGCGACTCGGCCGGTGGCGTCCTTGTTACTGATGATTTCTGAAAGGGGTGCAGTGCACACGACCTTGATCGGATGCTCCTAGAAGTAGTGCTTGAGCTTCTTGCATGCCAGGTACACGCTGTAGCACATCTTTTCGTAGTGGGGGTAGTTCTGCTTGGAGAGGGAGAGAACCTCGCTGAGGTAGTAGACAGGTCTCTGAACCGGCTGAGCCTTGCCTTCCTCGGGGCGCTCCACCACCAGGACGACGCTGACGACCCGGCTGGTGGCTGCTATATAGAGCAACATCGGCTCCTTGCTAGCCGGCGTGGCTAGAATCGGCGCTGTGGACAGCATGCACTTGAGGTCGTGAAACGAGGTGTCGTCTTGCGAAGTCTAGGAGAACTTGTCCGTCTTTTTATCAGTTGGTACAACGGAAGTGCCTTCTCCCCCAGCCGGCTGACGAAACGACTGAGGGAGGCCAGGCATCCGGTGAACTTCTGGACTCCAAGCAGGTTCTTGGGCGGCTGCATCCTCTCGATGGCCACGATCTTCTCCGGATTTGCCTCGATGCCTCGCTGAGATACGAGGAAACCGAGTAGCTGGCCGGATGGTACTCCGAAGACGCACTTTTCCGGGTTCAGCTTCATCTGCATCGCGGAGGTTGCCGAATGTCTCTCTCAGATCTTTGAGGAGGGTGCGCTTCTCCTTGGTTTTGATGACTACGTCATCAATGTAAGCATGCACGTTTCGGCCTATCTGCGAGTGCAAACATTTCTGCATGCATCGCTGATAGGTGGCGCCTGCGTTCTTTAGGCCGAAAGGCATGGTTACATAGCAGAAAGCCCCGTAGGGGGTGATAAATGATGTCTTAATCTGATCAGCCGGGTTTAGCCGGATCTGATTGTACCCGGAATAACAATCTAGAAAAGACAACAAATCACAGCCGGCCGTGGAATCGATGACTTGATCGATACGGGGCAAGGCGAAGGGGTCTTTCGGGCACGCCTTGTTCAGGCTGGTGTAGTCGATACACATGCGCCAGGTCTTGTTCTTCTTCAACACCAAGACTGGGTTCGCCAGCCAGTCCGGGTGGTACACTTCCATGATGAACCCGGCTGCAAGGAGCCGGGTGATCTCGTCACCGATTATCTTTCTCTTCTCCTCTGCGAACCGGCGCAGAGGTTGCTTGACCGGCTTGGCATCCGGACGCACATGAAGTGAGTGCTCGGCGAACTCCCTCGGCACACCCGGCATGTCTTTGGGAGACCATGCGAAGATGTCCCGATTCTCACGGAGGAAGTCGACGAGCGCGCCTTCCTATTTGCTGTCTAAGCCGGCACCAATGGTGACGAACTTAGTCGGGTCGGAGGGGTCGAGCAAGATCCTCTTCGTCTCCTTTGCCAGTTGGAAGGCTCCTTCTCCAGCCGGTTTGCTGCTAGCCGGGATGTCTTGCTAGGCCATGGCCACATTGCGCATGATCGCGCGCTTTTCTTCGGCTATGATGAGGGCCTCTGCCAGTTTGGAACCGGCTGAGGCGCACTCCATCGATCGCCTGAAGCAGCCGGCAACGGTGATCACGCCGTGGGGTCCTGGCATCTTCGTTTTGAGGTACGCGTAGTGGGGGATGGCCATGAACTTGGCGAGGACGGGGCGTCCGAGGAGAGCATGGTAGGAGCTCGTCAAATTTACCACCTCGAACCAGATTGGTTCGCGGTGGAAGTTCTCCTCGGTTCCGAAGATGACGTCCAGCTGGATTTTTCCCAGCGGAGCGCAGGATGGCCCCGGCAGTACGTCGTGGAACGTGGTGGTAGTCGGGCGCAGGTCGCTTTCGCGAATGCCCAACTTCTCCAGCGAGGACTGGTAGAGGAGGTTGAGGCTGCTGCCTCCGTCGATGAGGACGCGCGAGAATCGGCAGGTGCGCGCGTTGGAGACGATGAGAGGGTCGAGCACCATGGCGTAGCCCCCGGGAGTCGGCAGATGCTCAGGCTGATCTGCCCGGCTCCAGGTGATGGGGGTTTCCGACCAGTTCAGGTACTGGGGGACCAGAGAAACGATGGCGTTGACCTCCTTGGAGCGTTGCCTGCGGCTGTGCTTGTCGTCCTGCTCCGTCTCGAATATGTGGTAGGCGGCGTGCGGCTGGGGGTAGCCGTTGTTGTTGTTGCCGCCGTTACCGTCATTACCGGCTCCCCTAGCTGGTGGTGGGGGTCCACCCGGTGGGGGAGGCAGGAGACGAGGTTGGCTGCCCTGGTCCTTTAGCTAGCGAGTCCAGCTGCAGTTTCGGGTGGTGTGGGTAGCCGGTTTGAAGGGACCGCTATGCCACTTGCACGGGCCGTCGATCATCTGGTCGAAGGTGAGCCGGGGCTTCTGCCTTCTCGCGTCGTTAGCCGGTGCGTCGGGCGCACCCTCCACAGCATTGACCTGCCGCGCATGGTAGCGAGGCTTTTGTTGTCCGGCCTGGCGGTCCCCATGGAACCAGTTGTCGTTGTCGTGGCGTCTAGAGGATCCGGCTTCGCCAGTCGGGTTGCTCGGACGGTCGCGAGCCGGCTCCGTGGGAGTCGGACGGCCGTCTGCGTTTACTCGGAGGGGCTTCTTCATGGCGGCATCCGCCGTGGCGTACTGGTCCGCAACCGTCATGAGCTCCGCCATGGTCTTCGGCTCGTCACACAAGAGTGGCGGCATGGTGCACTCTCGGCATACTTCGATGAATAAGCTGATGGCATGGCTCTCCAGAATGACCTCGCAAGTGTTTCGGAGATCCGTCCACTTGGCGAGGTATTCGCGTCGGTCTCATGGCCGCCTGACGACGACAGGCCAGGTCGCAGCGCCCGGACGCTTGTACGTGTCGTTGAAGTTGCGGACGAACACCTTCTCGAAATCAGGCCAGGCGTTGATGCTGTTGGGCGCGAGGCTATTGAGCCATGTCCTTGCCGACCCAGTTAACATGAGAGGGACGTAGCGCACAGCTGTGCGCTTATTCCCGTGGGAGATGCCGACTACCGTAGCGTAGTCGGTCAGCCAGTCTTCCGGCTTCATGCTGCTGTCGTACTTGGGGGTGTCCCTGGGCAGGGAGAATTTATCCGGAACGGCTTGTTTTGGATGCGGGGTCCGAAACAAACCTGTCCGATAGAATCTTCCTCCTCCGTGACGCGCGCTTGAGCGAGGAGCTCGATGCGGTCGTGGGCATCCGGACAATCCGGGTTGGGTGCGTCCACCCGGCCCGAGAGGCAGGAGCCGGCTGGTCTGGGCGCTCCGGCTGGTGGCGGGGGAGGTGGCGGGTTGCTGTTCACCGTCTGCTCCTGGCGTGGCTGGCCCCTGTTGCTGGAGCCGCGACGCCAACTGGGCGGCTGAGGGAGGACGCTGCTTTGGGTATCGCGATGCGCCTCTGTTGGTGTAGCCTGCCTCCTCTAGAGTAGCTAAGGTCCTCCTGCGTCTGCCGGTTGGCGCCGGCCTGCTTGTCTGTGACGTGGAGGAGCTCCTGGACGTGAGCGTGCTGGCGGGCTCGCTCCTCGCCCTCCAGGCTGGGTAGTTCTTCTGCTGCGGCTCGCGCCGCGTGCAGGTTCTTGATGGGTGTGCTGTAGGTGGGCCATGTGGGGGCAGGCGTGGGATCCAGTTCTCCGTCCTTCTCCATCCTGCCGCCCAGCTCACCGCCCCGACGCCGCAGCCGCACGCTCGGCTCCATGATAGCCGGAGTGAGGCCGCGCGCGTCGTGCATTTCGCGTCTAGCGATCTCCGCTGCTTATGGCTGCTGCTAGTTCCATGGCCTCCTGGAGGAGGATCTGTCTCTCCATGGTGAAGTTGGCCTCTGCCTCCTCCGGGTTGTCCCCGAGGTTAACCGGCGTCAGGAGCCGATCAATGGCATCCTCCACTGGGTTCCGAGGCTGCGGGGGAGCGGAAGTTCTGACCTCGTCCACGCCTCGCTCCCGCGGCTGGCGGGGCTGCGAGCTGGATCCGGCCATCATGACCTCCACGCCGCGAGGTGCGGCGCAGGTGCTGCCGCCTGAGCATGAGCACCAGGATGGTGGCGATGTAGATGGGGAGGTCGCCGAATAGTAGAACGGTGCCATTCGCAGGGAAGGAAGTTCCGGCGAAGCAGGAGGCGTTGTTGATGACGCAGTCAAACTTGCCGAGCATGAGCACCAGGCCGGAGGCCACGCGCTCACCGGCTGAAGTGCGGGGTCCCGTGCGGAACGTGACTCCGGTCGAAGCCATAGCCCCACGGTGGGCGCCAACTGTCGTTGTATTGGGAACGGCAGTACCTGAGGAGGTTAGATAGAGGTGTGGGGACTAGCAGGGAAGCTATCGATGGCGTCTGCAGGCGGGATTGGATACAAGCGAGCGTAGTGGGACGCAAGAAGTACACAGGTTCGGGGCCCTCGTGGTGAGGTAAAGCCCCTACTCCTGCCTGATCTGACTATGGGGAATATACGAGCTACAAGCGCTCCTCGAGCTGTATTCTCTAGCTACTGCCTTAAATGCACTGAGACCAACCCTTTCTACTGAGGCCCTGCCTCTCCTTATATAGGAAGAGAGGCAAGGGTCTCACTGGCTAGTCCGACTGGTGGGCCCGACAGGCGGGTCCCAGCCGACTAGTCATCTACAGTGTCCGGCATGGCTTGTCCCTTCGGTGTATGAGCGGTATGGTTGTCGTGAGGCCTGATGGGCGCCGTGCGAGCCTGTCGTCAAGACAGCCATCGCTCCAGGCCGACCACGCAAAGTCTTCGGCATGGGCAGGTGGTTGCCCGTCTTGTCGTTGTACAGGGCGTACCGTGCACTGATACACACGTCGTCCTGTCCCTCTGATTGGATCCGGCTACATCGTCGTATCCGGCTGCCTCTTCATGATCCGGCTACTGGGTGGTAGCCGGCTCATCCTAACCTGTCCGGCTGCATCTAGTCAGCCGGGCTCGATCCGGCTGTCCTGTTTCTTATTTGGGTGGGGTACCAGGGGATCATCCCCCTGACAAGCAGGTTGAGGGTCCACAACTTGTATTTGGCATGGGTCATTGTCCTCCTCGATAGGAGCTTGTTAATGTTGTGAAGATGAGGGCTCCACTTCTCGATCCACCATAAGGGGTTCCTCAATAGGGCGGATGAAACCCGCACCCATTCTTCCTATGGCATCCTAAGGCATTTCATCATCTACATCACAGACATCAACACGCCCCGCTTGGGGACCATCATATTCTTCAAACACCACACTACAAGATTCTATGACGGTTCCTGAGAGCTTGTCATAGATTCTATAAGTGTGGGATTAGAGACCATAACCAACAAAAATACCCTCTAATGCTTTGGAATCAAACTTGGACAAACGAATACCCTTAATGCGACAGAACCACTTACAACCGAGCACCCGGAAGTAAGAAACATTGGGCTTGTTACCGGTAAGGATTTCATATGGAGTCTTGATCAATTCTTTGCGGAGGTAGAGACGGTTTGATGCATGGCATGCGGTGGAGATAGCTTCAGCCCAAAAATTGTATGGAGATTTAAATTCCGCCAACATAGTCCTTGCCATATCAATAAGAGTCCGGTTCTTCCTCTCAGCTACACCATTTTGTTGAGGGGTATATGCAGCGGAATATTGATGTTGTATTCCCTCATCACTAAGAAATCCATTCAATGTGTAGTTCTTGAACTCGGTACCATTGTCACTTCTTATTGTTAATACTGGGACATTGTGTTGACATTGAGCCATGTTGATGAAGTCAATGAAGTTCTCTTGGGTCTCACTTTTTAGCTTGAAGAAATATACCCAAGTGTATCTTGAGTAGTCATCAACAATCACCAAACAATATTTCTTCCCACCAAGACTTGCATGAGAAGGAGGACCAAAAAGATCCACATGAAGGAGCTCCAAGATCCTCTTAGACTTGATGTAGTTCTTTGGCTTGTGGGGAGAATCATGCATCTTTCCTTCAACACATGCCCTGCAAACACGATCTTTGGCAAAGCAAACATTTTCTTTTAGTCCAACAATATGACCATCCTTGTGGAGGCTTTGCAAAGTTCTCATGTTGACATGGGCTAGATGGCGATGCCATAGCCAACCCACATCGGCCTTTCCGAAAAGCACATCGGACTTGTAGTGGTTTTCCCGGAGAAGTCCACCACATACAAGTCATTCTCGACGTACCCACCAAAAGCGACCTTTAGAGACTTGCTCCACATGAGGATCACAATATCATTATCAATAAAGACGGGAAAACCCATATTTCCAAGAGCACGGACCGAAAGTAAATTATAGCCAAGGGTCTCAATAAGCATGACGTCCACTAGAGTGATATCGTGTGCAACCACGACTTTGTCGAAACCCATTACCTTAGACTTTGACTTGTCGGCATATGTCACGGATATTTGATCAACATTTGGTCTCAACTCCTTGACACTAGACACGCTTCCGGTCATATGACTTGTGCATCCACTATCAAGCACCCATTTTGACCCTCCGGAAGCATAGGTCTACAAAAGATCAAACTAGTTTTTAGGTACCCATTTTTCAATGGGTCCTCTTTTGTTAGCAACAAGGGTCTTGGGAACCCAAATAGACCATGCAATATAACCATCAAATGGGCCAACATATTGTGCATACACATCACCATAATAATCACGCATTAAAACATAGTGAGGGTTAGCACTACCCGCAAAATCATCATGAGACATAGTTTTGCCACTTGTGGTCATACTTCCCACAATGACCTTGTTCTTTTCTTGTGCGGGCTTGGCCTTCTTCTTGTTGTTGTTCTTTTTCTTCTTGGCTTTAGAGATAAAGCCAATGCCCCCTTTTTCACCAATTGACCTTTGCTTGCTTAAGTGGTCATCAATAGACTTGTTTCCTTTTGGAAAGGTGGTCTTAGTTAGCTCCCCCTTCAACCTAGCATGTTCTTCAAGAGTATTTGTATAACTAGAAGGAATGCACGTACTAGGTGCGAGAGTATTGATCAATTGCGTTTGAAGCTTTTCACGAGACTTTGTGAGCGACAAGAGTTCACTCTCCAAGGCCTTGTGAGCCTTGTCAAGTGTCCTAAAGTCCTCGGCAAGTTTTTCATGAACAACATCAAACTCAATCTTGTCCTTTTTAGCCTTTTTGTATTTAGCAATAGCATGATCATGTTCCTTGATGAGTTTATTAATAATGAGTTCATTAGCTTCATCAAGACCCTCTAGTTTAGTTTCAAGAGATATTCTAGTTTCTTGTTCTTCTAGTGATGGGTTCGTGGCATGGAAAACAAAAAATTTCTACCGCAAGAACGAACAAAACCCAGATCTAATCTAGACAAAAGCCAAGATCTAATCTATTAGACATGAGCAACGAGATAGATCGGTACTAACCCTCGTAGAACCGAAAGCGTTACGAGATTAGATCTCGTGGATGATGTAGTCGATCACTTGCCGATCTCAAGATCGTGTGGATGATCCTTCCGGCGCCGCGTTCGGGCGCTTCAGACGGTCACACGTCTTGGTCGGCGGACCTTCCTCTCCTCGTTCCAAAGAAGCAGGAGGTAGTAGATCTTTTCCACGGAAACCCTAGCGGACGACGGCGTGGTGGTGGTGGTGGAGATGAGAATTCTGCGAGGCTTCGCCTATGCTTTGTCGAGAAGAAAGGTGGAGAGAGAGGCGGCTGAGATTGGTTGTTATAAGAAGAGAGAGGCAGAGAGCGCCCCTCCTTCTATTTAAAGGAGGAGGCGGCGCTGAGGAGGAGTCCTAGTAGGACTCCTCCTCCTGGGCGGCGGGTTGGGGAGAGTCCTCCTCCCCACGAATCCGTGTATTGCCCCACTTGGACTCCGATCCCTTTCTTGGTTTTCAAGTAAACTCCAAGAAATCCTCTAGAACCTTCGAACATTCCAAACCTTCTAGAATCTCCATACAAACACTCCTAACATTTCCCAACTTAGAAAATGATCCCCAATATATGAATCTTATTCTGGACCATTCCGGATCTCCTCGTGATGTCCGGATCCATTCCGAGACTCGAACAACATTCGTCGCCAACGCAAATTCCATATCTACTTAAAACAACTTGAACCTTAAGTGTGTCACCCTACGGTTCGTGAATATCTGAACATGATGAAGACACCTCTCCGATCAATAACCATCAGCGGGATCTGGAGATCCATAACGGCTCCCACATACTCAACGATTACTTCGTGATCGATAGAACCATTTAACATACGAAACCAATTCCCTTTGTCACGTGATATTCTACTTATCGGAGGTTTGATCGTCAGTATCTTCATACCTAGGTCTTCCTCGTTACTGATAAGTACTCTTTACTCATTCCATGTTATGTCATCCCTTGTGACCCAGTCACATGCTTGCAAGCTATCTAGATGACATTCCACCGAGAGGGCCCAGAGTGTATCTATCCGTCATATGGATGGACAAATCCCAATCTTGGTATATGCGCTTCAACACATACTTTCAGAATACCCAATGACACCTTTATAACCGCCCAGTTACGAAGCGGCGTTTGATGTCATCAAAGTACCATCCGGTGATGGTGATTAACATAACCTCATGGTCGAAGGATTAGGTTACTATGTATTTCACAGCTTACAGCAATACGAACTTAATGACTTGATCTTATGCTACGCTTACTATGGGTGTGTGTCCATCACATCATTCTCCTAATGATATAACCTTGTTATTAATCACATCCAATGTCCATGATCAGGAAACCATGATCATCAATCAATCAACAAGCTAGTTCAATAAGAGGCTTACTAGGGACTCTTTTATGTTTACAAAACCCACAAGTATTAGTGTTTCCTAATAATACAATTATAGCATGGGATGTAAACTTTCATCATAAACACAAAGATATAATAATAACCACTTTTATTATTGCCTCTTGGGGATATCTCCAACAGTCTCCCACTTGCACTAGAGTCAATAATCTAGATTACATGGTAATATACCGAACAC
Source organism: Avena insularis (assembly GCA_023614405.1). NCBI lineage: Eukaryota > Viridiplantae > Streptophyta > Magnoliopsida > Poales > Poaceae > Avena > Avena insularis. Next base: position 500,526,529 of record CM042684.1, read on the forward strand.
CCATGGCGTTCTGGTGTTGGTCATGCTTTGCTCTAGGGAGAGGTTTAGTCAGCGGATCTGCTACATTCAGATCAGTGTGTACTTTGCAAATCTTTATGTCACCATCTTGGACATACTCGCGAATAGCATGGAACCGTAGCTTGATGTGCTTCAGCTTGCTATGTGACCTTGGCTCTGTGCATTAGCTATGGCACCTGTGTTGTCACAGTAGATGGCCATCGGGTCCAACGCACTGGGAACCACGCCAAGTTCAGTAATGAACTCCTTCATCCAGATGGCTTCTTGTGCAGCCTCCGAAGCTGCTATGTATTCCGATTCAGTTGAAGATTTCGCCACAACGCTCTGCTTGCCACTCCTCCAGCTCACTGTAGCACCATTCAAAATAAATCATTATCCAGATTACTTGAGTCATCCGGATCGGTGTTCCAACTAACATCGGTGTAACCATTTACAACAAGCTCATCACCTCCATAAGAAAGAACCATATCCTTAGTCCTATTCGTGTACTTTAGGATATTCTTGGCTGTCCGATGTTCCATTCGGGATCACTTTGATATCTTCTAGTCAAACTAACATCATGTGCTATATCCGGTCTTGTACACATGGCATACATGATAGAACCTATGGCGAGGCATAGGGAATTTTATTCATCTTTTCTCTATCTTCTGCATGGCCTTTGAGTTTTACTCAAGGTCTTACCTGACAACATGGGCACGAACCCTTTCTTGCTCTCTTCCATTCTAAACTTCTTTAGAACTTTGTCTAAGTATGTACTTTGTGAAAGCGCTATTAGGTGTCTTGATCTATCTCTATAAATCTTGATGCCTAGAATATATGCCGCTTCGCCAAGATCCTTCATCGAAAAACTATTATTCAAATAGGTTTTGACGCTATTAAGAAGTTCTATATCATTCCCAATCAACAATATGTCATCTACATATAGTACTAGGAATGCTACAGAGATCCCACTCACTTTCTTGTAAATACAAGCTTCTCCATAAGTTTGTATAAATCCAAAGTTTTTGATTACTTTATCAAAACGTTGATTCCAACTCCGGGATGCTTGCTTCAGTCCATAAATGGAGCGCTGAAGTTTGCATACCTTGTCAGCATCTTTAGGATCGACAAAACCCTTGGGTTGTACCATATACAACTCTTCCTCAATGTCACCATTAAGGAACACCGTTTTGACATCCATCTGCCAAATTTCATAATCGAAATATGCAGCGATTGCTAACATAATCCTCACGGACTTTAGCTTCGCTACTGGTGAGAAAGTCTCGTCGTAGTCAACTCCTTGAATTTGTCGGAACCCTTTCTCGACAAGTCGAGCTTTATAGACGGTAACATTACCATCAGCATCTGTTTTTCTTTTGAAAATCCATTTGTTCTCGACAGCCTTACGGCCATCCGATAAGTCCACCAAAGTCCATACTTGGTTTTCGTACATGGATCCCATTTTGGATTTCATGTCTTCTAGCCATTTGTTGGAATCTGGGCTCACCATAGCTTCTTCATACGTCGCAGGGTCATCGGTGTTGTCCACTAACATGACGTTCAAGGCAGAGTCATACCACTCAGGAGTGGTACGGACCCTCGTTGACCTGCGAGGTTCAGTAGTAACTTCGTTTGAAGTTTCATGATCATCATCATTAGCTTCCTCTCCAGTTGGTGCAGGCGGCACAGAAACATCTTCCGGTGCTGTGCTACTCTTAACTCCGAAAGAAGGTTCAATAACCTCGTCGAGTTCTACTTTCCTTCCAGTCACTTCTTTCGAGAGAAATTCCTTCTCCAGAAAGGATCCATTCTTAGCAACGAAAACTTTGCCTTCGGATCTATGATAGAAGGTATACCCAATTGTTTCTTTAGGGTATCCTATGAAGACGCATTTCTCCGCTTTGGGTTCAAGCTTATCAGGCTGTAACTTCTTTACATATGCTTCGCAACCCCAAACTTTAAGGAACGACAACTTAGGTTTCTTTCCAAACCACAATTCGTACGGTGTCGTTTCAACGGATTTAGATGGTGCCCTATTTAAAGTGAATGCGGCTGTCTCTAATGCATAGCCCCAAAATGATAACGGTAAATCTGTAAGAGACATCATAGACCGAACCATATCTAAGAGAGTTCGATTACGACGTTCGGACACACCATTACGCTGTGGTGTTCCCGGCGGTGTCAACTGTGAAAGTATTCCACATTTCTTTAAATGCATGCCAAACTCATAACTCAGATATTCACCTCCGCGGTCAGAACGCAGAAACTTAATCTTCTTGTTACGATGATTTTCCACTTCACTTTGAAATTCCTTAAACTTCTCAAAAGTTTCGGATTTATGTTTCATAAAGTAGACATACCCATATCTACTCAAGTCATCCGTGAAAGTGAGAACATAACGATATCCACCACGCGATGCTACACTCATTGGACCGCACACATCGGTATGTATTATTTCCAATAAATCCGTAGCTCGCTCCATTATTCCAGAGAATGGAGTCTTAGTCATTTTTCCCATTAGACATGCTTCACATCTTTCAAGTGATTCAAAATCAAGTGATTCAAGAAGTCCATCAGAATGGAGTTTCTTCATACGCTTCACTCCAATGTGACCAAGACGACAGTGCCACATGTATGAAGAATTATCATTCAATTTTATTCGTTTAGCATCTATGTTGTGAACATGTGTATCACTACTATCGAGATTCAATAAGAATAAACCATTCATCTCAGGTGCATAACCATAAAAGATATTACTCATATAAATCGAACAACCTTTATTCTCAGACTTAAAAGAGTAACCGTCTCGCAATAAACAAGATCCAGATATAATGTTCATGCTTAACGCAGGCACCAAATAACAATTATTTAAATTTAAAAATAATCCCGATGGTAGATGCAGAGGGAGCGTGCCGACGACGATCACATCAACCTTGGAGCCATTTCCAACGCGCATCGTCACCCTGCCTCTCGCTCTTCGCTTATTCCATGACTCCTGCTTTGAGTTACAAATATGAGCAACCGAACCAGTATCAAATACCCAGGCACTAGTACGATTACTAGTAAGATACACATCTATAACATGTATATCGAATATACCTTTCTTCTTGATGTTGCCGTTCTTCAGATCCGCCGGGTATTTGGGGCAGTTACGCTTCCAAAGGACCAGCACCTTGCAGTAGAAGCACTCAGTTTCAGGTTTAGGACCAGCCTTGGGCTTCTTAGCAGGTGCGGCAGCTTTCTTGCCGTCCTTCTTGAAGTTGCCCTTGTTCTTAGGCTTGCCCCGTTTCTTGAAATTGGTGGTATTGACCATCAACACTTGGTGCTCCTTCATGATCTCCACTTCAGCAGTTTTCAGCATGGACGATAGTTCAGGCAACGTCTTGTTCATGCAGTGCATATTGTAGTTCATCACAAAGTTCTTGTAACTTGGTGGCAGTGATTGGAGGACACGGTGAATCCCCAATTCATTAGGAATCGGTATCCCCAACTCTCGGAGTTTGTTTGCGTGCCCAAACATGGTGAGCACGTGCTTGCTAACGGAGCTACCCTCTTCCATCTTGCAGGTAAAGAATTTCTCGAAAGCTTCATAGCTTTCCATAGCCGCGCGAGTCTCAAAAATGAGTTTGAGCTCCTTAATGATCTCAAACGGGTCATGGTGCTCAAAACGCTTTTGAAGCTCGATTCTAAACCGCATGTGATGGCACACCAATCGTGGAGTAGTGATGTTTTCGAGTGGCATAAACATTCTTTACGTCATCGGTGGCATCTTCTGCAGGTGGGTCACCTAGCGGTGCTTCGAGCACATAGGTCAACTGACCAGCCCTGAGGACGATCTTCAGTCCACGGAACCAGTCCGTGAAATTGCTTCCATTGTTCTTAAGTTTTTCTTTCTCTAGGAATGCATTGAAATTGATGGAAACGTTCGCCATAATCTACAACAAATTTGCAAGTAGTTTAGACTAAGTTTATGATAAATAGTGTTCAAATTCAATTCTTAAATCAACTAGGTGAACTCCCACTCAAAACAACATCCCTCGAGTTGTTTTAGTGATTACACGAACCAAATCCACTACACCAAGTCCGATCATCACGTGAGATGATGTAGCTTCATCGGCGAACAATCTTCATGTTCATCATATCAATCATATGACTCATGCTCTACCTTTCGTATTCCGTGTTCCGAGACCATGTCCAGACATGCTAGGCTCGTCAAGATTAACCTTTAGTTTCCGTGATGTGCAAATCGCTTGCACTGCGTATGCACACGAGAGTCTATCACACCATCATCACGAGATGCTTCAAACGAAGTCTTAGCAACGGCGCCAACTAAGGACGAACACTTTATTACTTGATATTTAGTGAGAGGGATCATCTTATAATGCTACCGTCACGATCTAAGCAATACAAGATGCATAAAGGATTAACATCACAGGCAATTCATAATTAGTGTGATATGATATGGCCCTTTCTTCTTATGCCTTCGATCTCCATCTCCAAAGCACGGACATGATCTCCATCATCACCAGCATTGCATCAAGGTCTGTGGCGCCGCTTCATGGTTGTCCATCATCACTAGCAACTATCACAACTACTTGGAACAAAGCTATTACAAGATGAATAGACACGCAGGTCTTAACAGAATTAAAGACAACCATTAGGCTCCTGCCGGTTGCCATATTACAACAAGGATCATTGCATACATCAAATACAATCACAATCACATGTAGGCCATATCACATCACAAAAACCCTGCAAAAACAAGTTAGACGCCTCTAATTTTCTTTGCAAGTTTTACGTGGCTTGGGGCTTTCGACTAAGAACGGATCTTACCTACGAAACTGAACCACAACGTTGATACAAGTGCTATCAAGTGCAAAGTGTAGATTTGATCTATACTATGATGGGAGAGACAGACACCCGCAAAGCCACTTGTGCAAAACGAGTTGCACGTCAAGCGTGGAGCAAGTCTCATGTATGATGACATGTAATGTTAGCCTGAGCCGCTTCATCCCACCATACCGCAAGATGCAAAGTACACACATAGCAAAAGACGACACGAGCACCAACGCCCACAACCTCATTGTGTTCTACTCGTGCAACAGATCTACGCATAGACAAGGCTCTGATACCACTGATGGGTTCGTAGCATGGAAAACAAAAAAATTCTACCACAAGAACGAACAAAACCCAGATCTAATCTAGACAAAAGCCAAGATCTAATCTATTAGACATGAGCAACGAGATAGATCGGTACTAACCCTCGTAGAACCGAAAGCGTTACGAGATTAGATCTCGTGGATGATGTAGTCGATCACTTGCCGATCTCAAGATCGTGTGGACGATCCTTCCGTCCGTTCGCTGCTCCAGCTGCAGACGGTCACACGCGGAGTCGGCAGACCTTCCTCTCCTGCTCCAAATGAGCAGCGGAGGTAGTAGATCTTCTCCACGGAAACCCTAGCAGCACGACGGCATGGTGGTGGTGGTGGAGATGAGAATTCTGCAGGGCTTCGCCTATGCCTGTGCAGAAGAAAGGTGGAGGAGAGAGGCGGCTGAGATTGGTTGTTATAAGAAGAGAGGCAAGAGGGGGCACCCCCTCCCTTCTATTTAAAGGAGGGAGGCGCGCCTGGGGAGGGGGAGTCCTAGTAGGACTCCCCTCCTCCTTGGGCCAGCGGGTTGGGGGGAGGAGTCCTCCTCCCCCACGAATCCATGTATTGCCCCACTTGGACTCCCTTGATCCCTTTCTTGGTTTTCAAGTAAACTCCAAGAAATCCTCTAGAACCTTCCAGAACATTCCGAAACCTTTTAGAATCTCCATACAAACACTCCGGAACATTTCCCAACTTAGAAAATGATCCCCAATATATGAATCTTATTCTCCGGACCATTTCGGATCTCCTCGTGATGTCCCGGATCCATTCCGAGACTCCAAACAACATTTGGTCTCCAACGCAAATTCCATATCTACTTAAAACAACTTTGAACCTTAAGTGTGTCACCCTACGGTTCGTGAATATGCAGACATGATGAAGACACCTCTCCGATCAATAACCATCAGTGGGATCTGGAGATCCATAACGGCTCCCACATACTCAACGATTACTACATGATCGATAGAACCATTTAACATACGAAACCAATTCCCTTTGTCAGGCGATATTCTACTTATCCGAGGTTTGATCGTCAGTATCTTCATACCTAGTTCTTCCTTGTTACTGATAATTACTCTTTACTCATTCCATGTTATGTCATCCCTTGTGACCCAGTCACATGCTTGCAAGCTATCTAGATGACATTCCACCGAGAGGGCCCAGAGTGTATCTATCCGTCATATGGATGGACAAATCCCAATCTTGGTCTATGCGCTTCAACACATACTTTCAGAATACCCAATGACACCTTTATAACCGCCTAGCCACGGGTTTATCGCTTAATGTCATCAAAGTACCCATCCGGTGATGGTGATTAACATAACCTCATGGTCGAAGGATTAGGTTACTATGTATTTCACAGCTTACAGCAATACAAACTTAATGACTTGATCTTATGCTACGCTTACTATGGGTGTGTGTCCATCACATCATTCTCCTAATGATATAACCTTGTTATTAATCACATCCAATGTCCATGATCAGGAAACCATGATCATCAATCAATCAACAAGCTAGTTCAACAAGAGGCTTACTAGGGACTCTTTTATGTTTACAAAACACACAAGTATTAGTGTTTCCTTATAATACAATTATAGCATGGGATGTAAACTTTCATCATAAACACAAAGATATAATAATAACCACTTTTATTATTGCCTCTTGGGCATATCTCCAACATCTAGAGCATTATTTAGAGCTTCTACCTCAATCATGTGCTCTCTTCCTAATTGGCATCTCTCATCTAGAAGTTCTTGTGTGCGTGAAAGTTGATTTAAGAGGTCCACAACATGTTTCTTGTGTTCCCCTTGCAAGTTGTTCATGAACACATCAAAAGCAACTAATTCCTTTTTGACCTCAAGAGATAACTCATCATCAAAATCATCATTGATTAAGGAGGTGGAGTGCGATGATGATAATACCTCTGTTCCTCTTGCCATAAGGCAAGTGACGTTCTTGTTGGAGATATTCTCATTTGGAGAGTCAAAGAGTAAGAATGAAGGAGTAGAGGTAGTGGCAAGAGCCGCCACACCACTTGATGTATCCTCTTCTTCATCTTCATCATCATCGGAGGAGGAGAACTCTTCATGTGTGATCAAGACAATTTCTCCTGGCTTCTTGTTGGTTGAGTTCCTTTTGATGAAGGGTTTCTTGTAGGGAGCTTTGGAGGTCTATTTCAACACAAGTTTACCCCCATGATCTTCTCTTTTCTCATAGGGACAAGCTGCAACGAAGTGATAGCGGTCACCACAATTGAAACAAGTTCCCAACTTGGACCCATTATCTCTTCTCCCATTGGGGTTGCTTCTTCGTTGCATTTCCATCTTGGCCTTGGCGGGATCTTTCCAAAAGTTTCTTGCATAGAAGGCCATGTATTCACCATGAGCAACCTTGACATCTTCGGGGTGGCTCATTGAAAGTCCCTCATCACTTCCTTCATCTTCATCATACTCCACAAACTTGGCCTTCAAGGCAAGATTGACACCACTACTCATTCTAATGGCACGAGCACGGGCGTCTTTGGCATTCTTGGCAGCAACCTTGAAGGCGGCCATCTCTTGCATCACTTCATTGGAGGTTGTGAGATGGTAGTTGTGTCTTCCTTAGAGACTCTTCAAGTCAGTAGACTTGAAAGGCATGAGTGCACTCACATACTTCCTCTTGATCCACGAATCATCAATATGAGAGGCACCAACATTCTTGAAGGAGGTGGCTGTGGATTTCAGTCTATGATACATGTCTTCATGATCCTCACCATCCTTCATGAAGAAACCTTCGGCCTCATTACTTAAGGCATCATATCTATTTCTTCTCATACTCTCATTGCCAACAAACAAGTCAATGAGAGCATCCCAAGCTTCCTTGGCAGTGTTGTAGTGCTCAATGTGGGGAAAATCCTTTGGCCCCACTCCAAGTTGGATCATGTGCAAGGCAGTCGCATTGAGTTGGCTATTGACCACTTCTCTTCTAGTCAAGTTGGTTGGATCCTCAATTTTGAGTCCTTCTTCAATAATATTCCACAAATCAATGCAAGAGCTGCGCACATGAGATTTCATTAAAACTTGCCATTGAGCAAAAGTATGTGTAGCTAACTTAGGTGGGTCTCCTCTATTATTTATATGTGGATGAGGGATAGGAGGGTCGGCAGAGTACCATCCAGCAGCCGCATGGAACTCTTCCTTCCCATCACCCTTTTTGGTGGTGGAGTTAGTGGAATTATGTTCATCCCCCGCCACTTCCTCCAAAGGCTTAGCCAGAGCATTAGCCTTTGGGTTAGGTGGTGTTTCCTCTGGAGAGGGAGGAGGTGAGGTTTGATTATCTCTAACAAGTTGCTCAACGAGTTGGCGCAACTGTTGGATTTCGTTGCCCAAGGTAGAGTTCAATCTTGTTTCCAACTTCTTGAGATCTACCATGGTCACCGAATGGCTAGCCTCACTTTCTCCCCCCCTGTGTTTGCCATAATCTCTTAGGCGGTTAAGCCTGAATAAAGAGTCGAGGTTCTGATACTAATTGAAAGGATCGTATGGGCACCTAGAGGGAGGGTGAATAGGTGCTACTCCAAATTTTACTCTTTTACAATTTAGGGTTTGACACAAAAGGTAAATTCTCTAAATTATGCAACTAAGGTGAATTTACCTATATGTCAACCTAGCACAAGTACTAAGCAAGAACTAGATAATTAAATTGCGGTAAAGGATAGAAGTAACCAAAGTGGAGCGCTCGGAGACACAAGGAATTGTTTCCCGTAGTTCCTTCCTTTTGAGGGGAAGTACGTCTATGTTTGGAGAGGGGGTGGTATCAAACCACCAACGCCACGAGAGGCCTACCTTGTTCTCCGATGAACCTCACCCCAAGGGGTTCGATTCACCTCTTCCACTATAAGGCAACCTTCGAGGTGGAAGCCAACACCTTTACAACGAGTTCGGGGCACACATCGACAACTTAATTGAAGGCTCCCAAATACAAGCAAGCTGTCAAACAATCAAAGACAAGCTTGTAAGAACCAAATCAAAAACTAGGGTTTCCAAAGAAACACTAGAGCATGGGGGACCTCAAGTGAATGAGGGGGAACTGAAGATCTCTCTTGGTGAAGATGTATATCAAGGCCTCCTCCTTCGATTCTCCAAAGATCAATGACTTTGGATGGTTGGATGAAGAGCTCTTGTTGATTCAGTGGCTCAAATGGGCATGGTGTTCTTGAGGTGGACGAGCAGCTGGAGGAAGGGGATAAAGTCCTCTATTTATAGCCCTTCACTCCACTGAACCGTTTTCTGACCGTTGGAGAAAGGTCAGACCGGAGACTCCGATTAGCACACCGGAGACTCCAGTCAATCTCCGGACCGTCAAATCGAATGACCCAGCCCCCCTGTGAGCCAAGTGGACCGGAGACTCCGGTCCCTCTACACCGGAGACTCCGGTCTGAGGCAAGGACCGGAGACTCCAGACCTTCCTTCGGACCACCTCTCTGGCTGACCCAGGCAGGAAACAGGAGCCCCCCGGAGACTCCTGGGGAAACTCCAGACCACACCGGAGACTCCGGTCTAGGCAGACCGGAGACTCCGACAAGTAAATATGCAGGGAAAGTTCCACAGGCCAAGGGTCCTTTTCACTTTGTAATATATCAACCTGTAGACAATAGTAAACTGTAAAAAGGGTCTACTTGTTGTTAACGAACATCAAAAGTGATTATGACAGTAAATGTCCTTTCAGTTGGGTTGTTTTCCGGTTCGGGTAGAAGGTCTTTATTTGGGGAGGGTTGTACCCTCTTAAGGCCTTGTTCGGTTAATCCACGTCTGGGATGGATTGGAGTGTATCGGAGAGGATTGAGAGGGAATTTGACTTAGATGGGATCTAATCCACCTAGATCCATGCCAATCCCGTCTAATCCCTTTGGAACCGAACAAGGCCTAAGGGGGTTGTAGAAGAGCTATGTTCTCTCTATATATACACCCCTTTCCAGAGGCCTGTTAATTTGTGCCAATTTACTGTATAGGTGAAGGAGAGAGATGTATTTCACACAACTAGAATTAGTAATCCTCGAATCAGGCTTTCGTCCCGCAATATTAATATAGCAACCTTTTTTAGAACGATGTTGGGCCAGACAACACAACGCCCAAAATAAATACGAAAGAAAAGAAAAGGTAAAAGAAGAGAAAACAAGGCCGACAACAGTGGCTCGACGAAAACGAGGATGACCCGCAACCGCTACGCCCTCCCGATAGATCCACCACGCTCCTAGCGCTCCGAAGCGTGGCGTACTAGGCAACACCTCCAAGAAGGGAAACGACGACAACGACACTGTTGCCCGGACTGATCCTAGAGTTTCCCCTGGTATGCTACTGGGGGTACAGAAGAGATACTCCCGACGCCCTTCAAGAAGGTTAGCGACACCCGCAGGCATCACCACGTCGGTGTCGAACGACAAGGATTTCTCCTGATCTCTCAAAAAACCACACCTCCGGACGCTTCGACTGGTTATACCCCGCTCTCCGCCCACCTACACGAGCCACCGCGGTCCTGGAGTCACCTCCGCTGTCTCATTGTGAACCACGAAGTGAGGCAGGTACGACCAAAAAGAAGAAACTACAGCAGGGTCGGCAGTACAATAACACGCAGAAGGGAACTACCTCCACCGTCGGATGGCGATAGCCGACCGAATGCAGCAACGTGGGCAAACCAGACCCTCCATGGCCTGGACAAGCCCAAATGGACCCGTGAAGCCCCGCCGCCATACTGCAGCAAGGGTGTCACTGACACCGCCAACCTTAGCACTAGTCTCTACTCCTCCGTCCACCAGTAAATCTGCCGCCACCGCAGATCCCCGCCGCCAAGGAGCAGCGTCATCTACACCGTGCTCACCCGAGCCAACTGGACCACCGCCGGTCTGAGAAACGCCACCAGGCCACCTCCCCCAGTCATCCCTTTGACGAGCATGACACAGACGAGGGAGACCGGTACACGATAGCAAAAAGGAGTGGCAGACGGACCCCCACAATAAGCACGACATCTCCGTGCCGCCGGCGAATCGCGCCTACAGAACCTGTCTGGGTGTGACCAATGACAACCAGGCCCCCAGCCACACAGGCCAGGGGGTGGGCCTGGCCTCCCCCAGAGAGCCAAGGCGCGGCAGCCGACCACGGCCCGTCAGGCCCAGATCGGGCCCGCACTGGCCCAGATCTGGCCGACAGGGCCTATCCGCCACCAGCCACCCCGCCGCCCACCGCTTGCCTCCAGCCGCATCCCCGGGCCGCCGATGGTCCCTTGTGCATCATCGCTGGGAGAGCCGCCGCCGCCAGCCAGGTCGCCCAACAAACCGCCGCGACCCAAGATCCGCAGGGGCGCATGGCCCCTCCGCCTCTAGCCGCAGCAACAAGCACCAACCCCCACTGCCGCCTCTAGCTACTAGGAGGCGCCCCCGACGCCGCTCGCCGGCCATCGCAGCGCCAAGCCTCGTCGCCTCCCACCGAAGCACACCGCGCACCACCGCCCTGGTTCCCCTAGTGCCGGGTAGAGAACGGTCGGCGTTCGCGCCAAGGGCTTTGCCGTGGCTCACGCCACGCCGACGGCGGAGGAGGGGCTCGGAGGGTTTGCCTGTTGCCTTTGGCCGCCTGCGTGAGCGATGCGAAGCGTTTTTTCCCACTAGAATTAGTAATCAGGAGTGCCGCTTTTAATTTGGAGCGCTCGAACCAACTCGGATTATGGAGGAGAAGCTAGGAAGCAATGTCTTGTGTTACTCCAAGGAAATAATCCAATGCAAGCCATAGGTATCACAGGGTTGAATGCCACAGGCACGAATGGTAAACGATGAGGGTGTAGGTGGCGACAAAAGGACGATGAAAGACAAACCAAATGTGCATTTTGGCTGCTGCCCCAGCACAAAGAGATGCGAATGGTAAACGAGTAGGGCTGTAGGTGGCGACAGAAGGATGATGAAAGACAAACCAAATGTGCATTTGGCTGGAGCTCCGCACAACTGCCTACCTAGAGTCAGACAAAGAGACGGGTGAAAAAAAAGGGAAGACCAGGTTCTCGCCGGCCATCGCAGCGCCAAGCCTCGTCGCCTCCCACCGAAGCACACCGCGCACCACCGCCCTGGTTCCCCTAGTGCCGGGTAGAGAACGGTCGGCGTCGTCGGCGCCGCGCGGGCTTTGCCCGGCGGCTCACGCCGCCGACGGCGGGAGGGAGGGGCTCGGGAGGGTTTGGCCCGTTGCTGCTTCGGTCGCCCGTGGCGGAGCGATGCGAAGCGTTTTTTCCCACTAGAATTAGTAATCAGGAGTGCCGCTTTTAATTTGGAGCGCTCGAACCAACTCGGATTATGGAGGAGAAGCTAGGAAGCAATGTCTTGTGTTACTCCAAGGAAATAATCCAACAGACCAAGCCATAGGTATCACAGGGTTGAATGCCACAGGCACGAATGGTAAACGATGAGGGTGTAGGTGGCGACAAAAGGACGATGAAAGACAAACCAAATGTGCATTTTGGCTGCTGCCCCAGCACAAAGAGATGCGAATGGTAAACGAGTAGGGCTGTAGGTGGCGACAGAAGGATGATGAAAGACAAACCAAATGTGCATTTGGCTGGAGCTCCGCACAACTGCCTACCTAGAGTCAGACAAAGAGACGGGTGAAAAAAAAGGGAAGACCAGGTTCAGAATAGCTCCATGTCACCTGATGATTCAGGTGGATATTTGACGACCCAAGTTGTCACAGAGGGGTTCATCATGACTAGTCGTGAGTGAGGATCGAACACTCGATCTCAGCCTCAGGATAGCTTAAGGCCAACTGACCACCATCATTGTTGTGTTTTTGCATTGAAGTAAAATGGTGTCATTCTCTTCGTAACCGTCCCGTGAAAGCAGTTGCCAAAAAAGTTGAGTGCCAGCGTAAAAAAAAAAGTTTCCCTATCAAGCGTAAGCGTCTCAAAAGAAAAACAGGGTAAGCGTTAAATTTTCACAAGGACCTGCGTTTAGGGATGCAGTCCGTCAGTCCGGACATGACAGACAGCCGTGTAATTAGCCCATGTGCTTAGTGCGTGAACAAGCTGGTGAGTACCTTCCATAAACATCTAATTGACGGACAAGACTTCATACATACACGGACATCCGTCTACATCCCTACCTGCGTTAACCAAACATCATGGGAACTTACTAAAAGATGGAGACCAGGTTTTTGCTCAAGTCATATGAAGAAGAATCCAGGTAGGTTGTGATGACCTCGGGTGTCACAGGAGCGTCTCCAAGACTGTTGTCATATTGCAGTGCTGTGTAGCAAATCCTATCCTCTATACCTTTCTATAGCACCAGCAGCAACGGCAGTAGTTATAGCATGCCTGCAGGATGACACATTCCTCGACACCTGAACCAGATTATGTACCTCTGACGAGGCAAACTACTGTTTGTTTCTTGATTATTTTATGTCTCCATAGACTGCTGACTCTTTATCAAAAGTAAATATATACAGTATTTGGTGACTTCTTCTAGTGATGATCTCGCACTTCCGAAACAATATGCAACTAACTACAGATGGAAAAAAGAACACAAGACGGGAGGTTGAATTTGAAGCAGTAACTAGGTACAAAAATCTCCGACTGGCAATTACAAGGCAGGCACAACAAAAAAAGAGACTAAGTTCAGAATTGCTCAGTTTCACCTGATAATTCAGGTGTAAAGAGTGACGACCCAAGTTGTCACGGAACGTTTCATCATCACAACGTCATTTTTGGTGGGGTGAGAGAGAAGGCTCGAACTCTCGAGCTCTGGATCACTCACACTCAACTATGAGACCTACGCGCTAGCCAACTGCGCCACCACACCGTTGTGCTATGCTGGCGGAATGGGGATACTAGTTCGCACCGGAAGCAGCACAGACCACGTATAGAAACTCCAATAAATCATGGATGGTTTCCTTATGGTTAATTATAGCTGTGCTGTGTTTTGGATCTTGATTCCGACCCCGCGCAGACAGATGAGAGGTTTATTCGACACAGATGGAATTAATTAGCTGTGCTGTATATATTTGGATCTTGATTCCGACCCCCCAGGCTTGTAACAGCTTGGACTAGATAGATTAGCAGAAGTGAACTTGCTTCGGACCGGCAACGAGACGATCCCGCATTCAAGCGTGAGAATACACGGCACATTCCTGGACCGCAGAAACAATCAGGTTTAATGAGTTTATTTATATAGCCTGGATACTGTAACAGGAATATAAATCACTGAAGATGGTGACAATCAGGTTCAACGAGTCGCCTACATGCAGTATTTGTTTCGTCCCATTCAGTTAAACAGAAACATCTGGCCTGGATGAGAGACTTAAACATACAACTAGTAGAATAAATCAGGTGTACCCTTGGATGTACTAGCAGCTAGCTGACAGAGATTGACACAAACGCAAACTCGCTTCATACTGGCCGCAGCCAGAGGAAAGATGGCTGTGGTGGTGGTGGTGGTGGTGGTGAGAGGGTGAGACCGCCTGGTGGACTTGCGGTCATCACTGTCGTCGACCTAAGATGTAGACCAACACACACACCAGGAGCCAACGCGGCTCCGGGTTCAGAGGCTCAGAGCCCTCGTCTCTTCCGTGTCCATCCGCTTCTCGACCGGCCCCGGACCCCAGCATGGCCTTGGTGACCGTGACCGGAGCTCCATAGCCTGCATGCGTTTGAGGATCACCAGAGACAGGTTCATAGCCGAAAACTTCTTCACGCCGTCCTTGGAGTAGGCGCACCGCCTGAACTGCTCGGCCCTGGCCACACGCAGGCGCAGCTGAGCCCGCGGCGGCGCTGGAATGCCGACGATGATCGCGCTGAACGTAGCCATTGCCGATGTGTGCTCTTGGGGAGGCGCAACAGAGAAAGGAAGCAGGAGAGCCAACTGAATTGTGGTATGTGGGTGTGAAGAATTTAGGTACCGTGGCATCTTATATATAGTCTATGATCATGTGGTGGGCATGCACTTGTCACGCTCACATCAGAGATTCCTCCTGGCATGTTCTCCCTCCGGGGGTTTTGCGCAGGCGACCGCAGCCAACTTGAATCAAAGGAAGGCCAACAGAGCAAGCCATATATAGGAATGAGAAGTTTGCAAGCCATAGGAAACACGAGAGAGGCTGTACGTAGCGACAAGGGCAGTGGGTAGCTAGATATACTTACTAGAATCAGGCACCTAGACAAAACAGTCTACGAAAGCCCCGGAGTCGTCGTTCCTGCATGTGGCATCGACCTTGATATACATGCCACTAGGGAGAGGATGGGATGAAAGCTGGGAATTCCTGCATATGGCAGAGGAGAGCGCAACGAATTTCTCTCTCGGAGATCATATACAGGCGCGTGAGAATACGTGGCTCATTTCTGGACCGCACAATCAGATTTCTTGAGTTTATACAGGAAGTCGCCTTCCATCCAAATTGCCAAAAAAATTGGGGCCAAGTTTATACGTGGCTCATTTCTGGACCGCACAATCGGATTTCTTATTAATGCATAATAATTATTATTAGTAATAAAGCGTCAATTATTGAAAAAAATAAGGTGTACTAATATCCCGTAATTCGGATGTTGATACAAAACTTGATCGATTTGCAAATAAATATTTTTCGGGTATATAAGTAGAAATTACCCTAGATAACTTTTGTTTTGCACCTCGACGGTTGACTTTTGCAATTTTGTTTTTATCATATTCACATATGTTGTACATGAATACAATGAACATATGATCTCCATGAACAATGATTCGAGCCTCCTTTCGCAGATATGTGTAAATTTCGTCTATTCTTTTTTCTACTTCCCAAAAGTTATGGTAAACTATCATCAATTCTAGAAGTTTTGAAACTTGATTCTGCCAAGTCATTTGACACAATGGAGCATAGTGCAAGTTAAAAGATCTTTGCACGTCTCGGTTTAAATCATAGATGGATTAAACATGATAGGATTGATTCTAGATTCCGGTACTTCCTCGATTTTGCTTAATGGAGTACCCAGGAGAAAATTCCTTGTCTTCATGGGCTTCACAGAAAAGGTAAATTTGGAGTTGGCGATGAGCTGAGAGCGAGCATCATTCGTAAAGTTCGAGGAAAACGGTCGATTGTTTTAGTTGGGGATTGACTGATCAACCAACTGTGGCCTGCACACACACGAATGGAGTTCAACATGCTGGGATCAAATTCAATTCTTACTAGAGTCATTTTATTTTACTCGGCCAGACTTATGATGGTTTGGGCCAAAGTCATCAGGGTCAATTGACCCATCTAGTCACTGTAGCTCCACCCCTGGGTGCGTCCAATGGGCGTGCACTTGCCACCCTTAGGTCACAAAATCCTCCTAACAAGTTCTCCTGTAGTTTTGCGCGGGTGAAACGAGGACACACATGCAACTTTTTTTTTGAGGTAAAGCCTTGTGGAACTTTATTGAATAGATAATGAGGTTACAACATCTATTCTATTATATACTAAAAGCAATATAAGGTTGTGTTTCGAGGCACCACGTTAATCCACATCACTAAAATATTTTTAGCCGTTAGATCTAAAATCTATAGCTAGGATTTTAAGTCATAACCGTGAGTTTTACGTAACAACTCTGAAAAGTGCTCCAGACCAACACGTTACATCCTTTTTTAGAAGTACCAAGACGTTATGTGAATCAACACGTTTGTATGCCAATATTTTTTTATAGTATACCATCACCTTACATGAACCAACACGAACGCTTGTAAAAAAAAACTGATTGGGTTAGCGGTTTTAATTTTGCCAGACGTGGAGTATCTTGCATGGACACATCGTTACTTCAAAAAAAAAAAGCATGGAGACATCGTCAATGGAAATAGCTGGACCGTTAAAAGATACTTGCGCAACGAACGTGAGTCCCTCTTATGCACGAGTGTAGCTCCCTTTTTTACGTCTTCATGCATGAGTACAAATCTTTTGTTTTCGTCGTGACTTCTAAATAAATCTCCTGTCCTTAGCCTTGTAGAAATATCTTCTACTTTTATTGTCCAAACCAAAGGTTCGCCGACAGACACCATGATCTAAGCGAGTCCTCCATGATCTGGCCGCCGGACACCATTATCCAGGGAGTAACATGCACTAATATATCTAATGCATGTGCAAGTAGCTGGATGGTTGCATGGCCCCATACGCCGAATTTCATGCATACACTTGTGAAAATTTGAATCGACGGAACCCCATATATAATGGTATAAAACAACACCAAGTATGGATTTATCCTGATTATATATATGCATACGAAGAAATTTAATATATGCATAACCACCTACAAGCATGCTGCTTCGGTGTTAATCAATTCGGATATAATATTTTTTTCTAAAAATAAGTTTTGTTTGATGCTATATATATAGGGTTGTAAGTCTATTCCTCTCCCTCACACGTCAAATCTACATAGTTGTAAGTCTCGCCAATGACAAATTTTTCTATCTTTTATTCAAGTGCATGTTTAGATTTAGGTGAGAGCCATTTGATAATTTAGTTGTGTGTTAAATATGTACAAATGTTAAAACACATGCAATCATTTTATCTACATTAGTAATAGTAAAAATTAATTTCTCAAACATAATTTTGTACGCATAGTAGTTCAACAAATTTATAAAGCAACAATACAATTATTTACATAATAATGTTTTACACATTGTTGATAGCCAAAGTGACTAAAGTATTATTGCAAAAAATCATTTCAAAATTGTTTTCCTTAGAACGGTAGTATTTAAAGTGAGAAGATTACGTAATTTAGGTTAAAATGAATATTTTTACAAAACATTAAACATTGGAGCTGATCGACTTGTATATACCAAATACAAATACTTGCAAAAAGTTGGTGCTGATGGATAGTTTCCCAGCTTATGGATTATATCAGGATGTAGTCCATAATCACTGGTACATAGTTTATTTATAAATTTGGTAGTAAGATAATGGAACAAAAAATGTCATATGGCAAAGCCACTCAATAAAGTTAAGTATCGATTAATTAACAGGTTATCCTATTCATGGTAAATGATACAACAATAAATGAAAATGATCAAATAGTGGAAGGTACTGAAGAAAAAGGCATCAAAATTACATACAGATAAAATTCTGATCAATACATATGACATCATATATAGAATTTTAAGAAAAATAGTATCATTAAATTTGGTCGCATCAATTAAATAATCAAGACGTGGAAGGATTAAATAATCAAGACGTGGAAGGTAGAATAGATTCCAGTCATTTGGAATATACTTCTAAAAAAGTTGACATAGAGGCCATAATATGAATAATGAGGAAATAAATTGATTATGACAAGATAAAATCCAAATTATTACTATATAGTTGACATAGAGGACAACAATATTTTCTTATTCACTTTTCTAAAAATAATATTTTGGTTATTCGATTAAAACGTTAACCATACCTTCATCTGCTTACAGAAACACCCAATCATATCATATATTAAATTATTATTTCTACATTAAAATTTCATTATCATACGGTGTTTATAAGAATTTGAAATTATCCTATTAAAGTACATATGATGAAAAAAATGGAATGATGGATCAAAAAAAATCTAATGATAGACCAAAAAATTCAGCCAGCGAATAAAATAAATAATTTTGTATATGACCTATTAATCTCTTAATACCGCATACAAAATCTGATCATTAATCCGATGTATCCTTATTATGCCATTACTAAAATTAGTAAATATCTAACGATGTCATCATGTTATAAATTATTATTGATGGACATAAGATTTACCCTCACATTGAAGTCGCATGAAATAGAAACTGCATCCTAGCTTGCCATTTGTACTAATATTAATCTAATGTCACCACGTACAAAAGGCTCATATAATCATTGACACATTATTTGTATAGAAATATCCAATAATATCCCATAAACAGAGGACCAATGATGCCTTTCACATAATTAGTATTTAGCATACTATTTATGGGACAAGAACAATGTTAATTTTAACCGCATAATTCAAATTTCTAGAGCCATAAAATGGTTTTGACATTTGCAGATGTTGCCCTCGCAAATGCGAGGGCCACCATGCTAGTTTAATACAAATGACAGTATGAACCCTGGGGGTCACCGTCCCAGACTACATTTTCTTGTGACTCATATGCATACTTAGCCAGATGATGTGCCACACCATTCACTTCCCTAGGATAGTGTTGGAAAACAATAGACTCCATCATGCTTGCCTTCAGAAAACTCTCCGCCATGGTAGCTGAATATGGGCTCCAAATCTCGATCTCAGAGTTACGTGCTTGAATCAGTTCTAGAGAATCCGACTCAACAATCACCGATGAAACAGCTGGTCTGATCAAGAAATTCCAAACCTCTAAGAAGAGCTAGTGCCTCTGCCATCGATGCATTCAGAATATTATCCACACGTTGAGCCATACTTCCTTGGCCTCGGCTTTTGTGATCACATAGAATAGACCGGATAGACCCCGATCCATCATGGTGAAAAGAACCATCAATATTCAATTTGTAACAACCGTATGATGGCTTCTCCCACATCACATACTTCTGCTTTGCTTTATGCTGAACACTTCCATAAACTGCTGCAAGGCATTGATAGAAAAAGCAGAGCTAGTTGGAGAGGAAACATCAACACCCTTCAACTTTTCCCTTCTCTGCCACCAAATATACCCCCTACAGTTATACTCTCCTTCATACCAATAAGATCAACAATAGGGGACTTTTGTTGTGAATTACATAGTAGGAACACCAACACAACCGAGCCCGACCGATCAACCGCTAGTGCATGCTGAATAATAGGTGCTAGGCCGAGATCCTTCCAAACTTCACGCGCTCGATCACATTTAAATTATAGATGATTTATATCCTCAACTCCATGCAAAAAATAACGAGATTGGGACAGAACCATCATATGATGAGCAACCAGAATAGCCATTCCAGGCATAGTACTGTGTAATGCCTTCTACAGGTAACTTGGATCAAAGGAAAGCCAAGAGACCAAGCTACATGAATCAGAGGTTTGCAAACTATAGGTACCACTGTACCGGAGGATTCATTCAGGGTCGCATAGTACACCACAAAGAATGTAGCTGGGTAGCGACAAAGGACCAAGAAAGACAAATGAAAATCTGCCTTTTGGCTGGAACCACACAGATGTAACAAAGCCTCTTGCACAAGAGACATAGGGTTGATATACTAGAGTCTACAGAACGGCCCATGGAATCGATCCTTGGCGTCACCATTCCAGGTGGTTGCAACAATCTAGGGAAGCCTTTGTGTCACCATTCCAGGTGCGGCATCAACCTCTGTAACGGAGAGGAGAGCACAGTAGAGAGTCTAGGTTCAAATTTCACCAGAATATTCTGATGCGCATTTGGTGAACCCAAGTTGCACAGAGAGTTCCATCATTATTACTGGTAACTTGTTGTGAGAGAAGAACCCTCGAGCTCAGGATAGCTTTGGCTTACTGGTAACTTGTTGGCAGCCTAGACTCCCGCCGCCGGCTATCCCCCGGCTGTCATAATACCTCACTAGCACGCCCCGCCCTGCACCATCCCGTCCCTCGCCGGAGGAGCTCGCACGCTCTGCCCGGTGCTTCCCCCGTCCCTCACAGGAATTGGACGCTCGAGCCTGTACAGAGCTCGCACGGGCTCGCGCCTTAGGTCGCGTCGCACTGTACCTCACCGATCGCGCACGCCTCGCCCTGTCCCTCGCCGGGCTCGCACCCCCTACGCATGTGCAGAGCTCGTCGGGCTCGCACGTCCGCGCATGTGCACAGCTCGCCAGAGCTCACCGCCCATGCCTTTGCAGACCTGCGGCTGGGTAGCTCCCACCGGCGGCGGGCGGACATGATGGGTGGTCGTGGTCTCCTTTTTTATCTTTTTCCTGGATATTTGAACTTTTAAAATGTACTGGCATGTGGGCTATGTCCACCTTATCAATTTGGCTCTAGCAAGTGCCCCCCTGTTCGGAAGCGATGTCAACTTCGTTTTAGCACACATTGCAACTAATTTGCCGAGAAGTGGTTGTTTTTTGCGATTCAAATGTAAAATGGTGGTTTTTCGAAATTTATACGAAAAAGTGGCGGTTTTATGCTATATACTCGTACGAGTTTGGGTGCTCCGTCAGAAAGCGTATATATATTCCTCGATCATGTGCACGCACTTACCACCGTTACATCACAGATTCATCCCGGATCGGTGGTGTTTTTTGTGCGGAGAGATTAAAGGAAATCCAACAGATAAAGCCACAGGAGTGGGGCTATAACTAGGTATCGACAAAGGAAGGATCAAAAACGACAAAGGAAATGTTCCAGAATTTGAGCGCTCGAACCAACTCAGGCCTTGGAGGAAGAAATTAGGAAGCAACGTCTTGTGTTACTCTAAGGAAATAATCCAGCAGACCAAGCCATAGGTATGTATCACAGGGTTGCAAGCCACAGACACGAATGGTAAACGGTCGTGGGTTGTAGGTGGCGACAAAAGGATGATGAAAGAAAGACAAACCAAATTTGTGCGTTTTGGCTGGGTATTCGTCCGAGGACAGAGTGGTGGCAAAAAAAGAAAAATGACCAGGTTCAGACTAGCTCGGTGATACCTGATGATTCAGGTGAATATGTGACGACCCAAGTTGTCACAGAGCGGTTCATCATGACTGCTCGTGAGGGAGGATCGAACACTCGACCTCAGCCTCTCAGAGTAGATCAAGGCCAACTGAGCAACCTCCACGTTGTGTTGGAGCGTCGAAGTAAATAGCAATCATTCACTTCATTACTGTCCCGCGAAAGCAGTTATGGAAACAATTGCCTGCGACCCTACAAAATCCGATTTCCTTATCGCATAGGTCTCGTAGCTAAATGCGAGTGATCCTGTAAAAAACTACCCTTGTTTTTTTTTTTTCGAATCACAAAGCT
Organism: Avena insularis; assembly: GCA_023614405.1. Classification (NCBI taxonomy): domain Eukaryota; kingdom Viridiplantae; phylum Streptophyta; class Magnoliopsida; order Poales; family Poaceae; genus Avena; species Avena insularis. The sequence continues at coordinate 500,548,563 of CM042684.1, forward strand.
TTCATTAATTAATCACGCGAGAATTACAATCTTTGGCTAGAGTATCAGCAAGAAAGGATGGATTATAATTGATCCACAGACATCTCCTTCTAGAACTACTGGCTCTACTAGCACAAAGATGAGCAGCCTCATTAGCTTGGCGCCTAACAAAACAAAGTTTAAAACTATGAAAATTCTCGTGTAGCTCCTCAACTTTTTGACGGATGCTGGCAATGCATGATCTACTACAACTTGGGTCTTTCATTAACTTGATGACCTCTGGTGCATCAGTCTCAATCTCCACCCTCTGGTAGCCTCTATCCAGGGCAAGTCGAATACCGTCGAGGACAGCATTGGCCTCCATAACCAAAGAGCTCATCGCATGATTGACCCATCTAGCCTGAGCCAGGATGAGCCCACCTTCTGAATTCCTCACCACAAGGTCGGTAGCTCTAGAATGATCACCTTTTTTGAAGCTTGTATCAACGTTTATTTTTATGAACCCACTCTCCGGTTTCCTCCATTTAGCACTTACTTTAGGTGCTTTTATTATCGTTCTCCCAATCTCAGCCAGACCATACATGGTGTCCAAAGCCCATTTAACTGAACCAGTAACAGTTCTTCCTCCCTCTTCATGCCAAACAACGTTTCTTTCCGTCCACACCGTCCAACACCCACAGAGAATAACACATGCATCTGCTAAGGGTATGAGATTTCCTTCTATAAGATCTGTAGCCCAAGATCTCGGGTGTAAGAGAGGAATTTTAATCGAAACCACCTTGTATACTTCTTTCCAGAACAGGTTAGCCCATGTACATTCAAAGAGTGCATGGAAAATTGTCTCTTCCTCAACACCACAAGTTTTGCATACTGAGATCGTCTCCATATGCTTCTTCTTCATAATTTGTCTGCAGGGTATAAAATCATGTATGACCCTCCACCAAAAGGATCGGACTTTGGGAGGCACATGCATTTTCCACAGAATCTTCTAGACTCGTTCATCATGTTGACCGGAGGATGATTCCTGCTCTTGAGGTTGCTTCTGAGCAGCTAACATTCTGTAACATGATCTAACAGTAAAGTTGCCACTTTTCTCATAGTTCCATGCCCAAATATCATCCATCAGTCGACCAACTAGGATAGAACAGATCGCTGAGATGTCAGGTTCAACAAAGTTTTCCCTGATCTTCACCTCATTCCATTGTGCATTGTCCTCATTAATTAGCTCGCTCACCTTGGTGATTTCCGAATCAGGCGATCTCACAATCGGTCTCCTGTTAATATGTGACGGGATCCAAGGATCTTGCCACACATCGATTGTTGTTTCATCACCAACTCGCTTAATAAGGCCCTTGTTCAGTGCTTCACGACCATGCAGAATAGATTTCCATATATGAGAGATTTGTCGTATATTAGTAGCTAGCACAAACTCCTTGTTATGAAAATATTTGCCACGGAGAACACGTGCACAAAGGGAGCATGGCTTGTCCATTAATCTCCAAGCTTGTTTAGCCAACATAGCTTGATTGAATAGCTAAAAATCTCTGAAGCCCAAACCCCCAGCAGATTTAGGTATTGCTATGTTCTCCCACTTCTTCCAATGGATTTTCCTCTTTTTGTCATCACCTCCCCAGAAAAACCTTGCAACAACACTTGTATTTTTCTTACAAAGCTTCATTGATAATCTAAAGAAACTCATAGAGTAAGTGGGAATAGCCTGATAGATAGCTTTAATTAACACTTCCCTCACAGAGCTACTCATCATTTTGAGGTTCCATCCTTTGACTAAATTTTTAATTTTAGTGATTATATGCTCAAACTCTGAATCAGTTGATCTTCCCAAGGCCGTGGACAAGCCAAGGTATTTCTCCACCAACGCCTCAACATTAATTCCAGTAGCATTATGGACATCTTGCTTCATATCCGATGTGCAATTCCCACTGAAAAAATAGCAGATTTATTCTTATTAACAAGTTGACCTGATCCCTGCCAGTATGATTCCAGAATAGCATGTAGTCTGGTGGCACCTAGAGCAGATGCCTGCGTGAATATCAAACAATCATCAAACAGCAAATGGGAAATCCAAGAAGCATGAATCCCCACACGAATGCCTCGAGATAGATGCAATTGGCCACTATACTTCAACAATGCACTTAGTCCTTCCGAACAGAGCAAGAAAAGATAGGGAGAAATCGGGTCTCCCTGCCTTATACCCCTTGAGGGTTTAAAAGCTCCGAGAATTGTTCATTCACCCTGACTGAAAATAAAACAGTCTCCACAATTTTATCACCAGATTGATCCATACTAGTGCAAACCCCAACTTCTCCATCACTGCCCTAAGATAGCACCATTCAACCCTATCATAGGCTTTAGTCATGTCCAACTTCACTACACACGCACCACTTTTTCCTTTGTTTCTTCTTCAAATAATGTATGCACTCAAAAGCGGTAATTACATTACATGTAATTAACCTTCCATGCACAAATGCGCTTTGTTCCTCTTAAATTAATTCCACTAAAATTGGTCGAAGTCTAAGTACAAGAACTTTAGACACAATTTTGTAGAGTACATTACAAAGATCAATAGGTCGATATTGAGTTAGATCTTGAGGTTGCTTCACCTTAGGAATAAGAACCAAAATCATATTATTTACTCTCTCAGGCATCTCCCCACTCTCCATAAATCTCCTCAATTCATTGCAAATATCCTCCTGCTTCAAGATATTCCAGTGACGAATATAAAACCCAACCATGAAACCATCCGGCCAAGGTGATTTACTTGAATGCATCATAAAAAGTGCATTCTCAATTTCCATATCAGTAACTGGTCCACACAGCTTCTCATTCATCATCTTCGACACCTTCGACTAAATAAATTGGGTAACAATCTCCGGCGTTATTTGCTCCCGTGCTGTAAACAACCCAGTGTAAAAATTCATAGCCAGAGATTCCAAATCTGTTTATGTCGATACATAGCTACCATTTTCCTTCTTCAAAGAGACAATCTTATTTGTCCCGGCATGCTCACGTGCTCTAGCATGAAAAAATGAAGTGTTTTGATCTCCTTTCGCCAACCATTGTATACGGGAACGATGTTTCATCATCGCTTCTTCTCTAGCTAGGAGATCAGAGATCTTTTTCATAAGATCACACTCCTCTCTAGTCGGGCCTGACCGAATAGAATCAGCTCTCACCCGGTCAATTTTGCTCCTCAAGGATCTCAGTTGCTTCTTAACTGAGCCAAATTCATTCCTCAACCATGATGTTAAATTATGCTGCATACGACCTAATTCGCCCATCACCTCATCTAGGCTTTGGGCACCATTCTTCCATCCTTCCTTCACAACCTGATTGTAGCGTTCATGCTTAAGCCACATATTTTCATATCGAAACGGTCATTTAGCACCACCACCATGCAGCCAATCCGACCGCTTGATACTAATTAACAGGCAACAGTGGTCCGGCGATGTAGTCTGAACATGACAGACTATCGTGTTATCATACATCTCCATGAAGCGATCATCTCCCAAGGCTCTATCAAGCCTAACTTTAATATTGTTAGGTGCATGTTTTTTGTTGTTCCAAGTATAAGGTAGCCTAAAGTACCCCAGGTCCGTAAACCTACAGTAGTCTACGGCATATCTAAAACCTTCCATCATCCATTCTTGTCTCTCATTTCCACCAAATTGTTTAGAGGCAGAACAAATCTCATTAAAGTCTGCCGAACAAAGCCATAGATTATCATATTCTCTTCTCATATACTGCAGTAATTCCCAATCTCTTTTCCTCTTTACTCGGACAGGTTTGCATAGAACCCCGTAAACCTTCACTCGCCATCACCCATTGAGTCATTCTTAATCATGACATCAATGTGAGAGCGACTGAACGACTTCAATGACACCACTGAATCACTGTTCCAAAAGAGAACTAAGCCTACACCCAGACCCTCGCTTTTCCCACCAAATGCGTGATCAAAGCCCAAACTCCGCCTCAAATCTTGTGCTCTCGTATTCGACATCCGAGAGAAAGACCAAACTGGGACGATGCACCCTAACAAAACTGCACACTTCTTGAACTGCCTCGGATCATCCACATCCTCGGCAGTTTAAACTTAGGATATTCATTGGACCCGGCGGTCATCCTCGAGGGATGCCGTCGATAGATCGTCTGTGCTTCCATCCTCACTCTGTGTTCCGTGCTTCTTTTTATTGGCATTTTTTGCGGTGTCTCTGCTGCTTTATCAGGAACTTCATCATTAAACTGACATACTATTGCCAGCACTTTCACATTAGAATTCTGGTCAGTTCGCGGACCTCCTCCCAAGCCCACATCCCTGCTAGAGTTCGTAGCCACTCTCTTCCCAAGCAATGAGTTGTGGCCATTGATACCATCAGAATCCATATCAGAAGCAAGATCCTTCCCCAAGCCATCATCGTAGTCACCATCATTGGCCGGATTAGTAAAACCACGGCCCATTCCACGACCCCATGGTCCACCATCTCTTCCCCCTCTTCCACCTCTACTACGGCCTAGACCACGCCCACGGCCTGTCCCTCGGCCTCCATCAGCAAGTATGAAGTCACCCCATTCCAATTTCGACAGATCATGCTCTCCTGTCCCACACTCTTCATACCAATGACCTATATATCCACAATTACCACGGAATATCGGCATCTTCTCATATTTCACTTGATAGAATTCCCTCTTTTTATCCTTCGTGATCGAGGCAAAGCGACTGATTTTCTTTTGAACATCCAACTTCACCTTTATACGAACAAAACTTCCAACAAAACCAGACGTCAATCTGTTTAATTTCCCCAACATTACAACACATACCTTTGATGATTGGTGGTGTATCTGAGCCCAGACTGCCACTTTATCTAGCATCACTGATCTTGGATTTGTAAAATCATTGTACTCATCCATGATTAGAGCTTGATCCCTAAAGATCCAAGGACCTTGATGCATAGCGGTATTCCAATCCGCCAAGCAATTGAACTGAATCGTGAATAAGTTGTCATCAATCCTCCTCCACGTAACATCCTTTGCAGGTTCTAGGACGAACGCATCTCAGCAAATAGGGCGCTTTGGCTAAACCCTAGCTTCGACGTATGCACCCTAGCGATCGCAAGCGACTTCGCCTTGAAATCTGGTTCAGCCGCTTCATCTCCCCAGATAAAATCCTCGATCTCATCTTCATGTAGATGCAATCTACTCAACCTCTTCCTTCTTCTCTCCCCCAACTCCGCTTGGTTCTCCGCTTTCCCTCATCTTCTCATCAGCCTTCTCCTTCAACATCTCCGCAGCACCACTCGCCTGAGTTAACGAGGGACTCAAGGCTATGATCTAACAACAATCTCACGATCACTCGGCAGAAACTCTCGGTAGCGCGATCGCCACCGGAGGAGAACCTAAACCCTAGGTATTTTGCTAGGGGAAAAAACATTTTTTTACCCTTGTTATTTCTTTGATAACCAAACATCATGGGAACTTACTAAAAGACAGAGACCAGGTTCAGCTTTGCTCAAGTCATGTGAAGAAGGATTCAGGAGCGTCCTCAAGGCTGTTGTGATACTACAGTGTAGTAAACCTCTAGCTACCTTTCTGTAGCAGCATTTGTGTGTAGCCTGCCTGGATAATCAGGTGCAACTGAGAATACACGATGACGTGTTCCTCGAGAACTGAATCAGACCACCAACTTATCCCTGAACCACATTATGTACCTCTGACCAGGAAAACTACTGACTGTCTCTTGATCAACTATAGATGGAAACAAGAACACAAACCAGGAGGTCGAATTTGAAAAGGAATTGCAAGGCAGGCAGAAGAAGAAAAAAAGAGAGAGACCAAGTTCAGAGGTTTTCACCTGATGATTCAGGTGTAAGAGTGACGACCCAAGTTTCTTGATCAACTACAGATGGAAGCAAGAACACAAACCAGGAGGTCGAATTTGAAACAGGAATTGCAAGCCAGACAGAAAAAAAATGAGAGACCAAGTTCAGAGTTGCTCAGTTTCACCTGATGATTCAGGTGTAAGAGTGACGACCCAAGTTTCTTGATCAACTACAGATGGAAGCAAGAACACAAACCAGGAGGTCGAATTTGAAACAGGAATTGCAAGCGAACGGAAAAAATGACAGACCAAGTACAGAGTTGCTCAGTTTAACCTTATGATTCAGGTGTAAGAGTGACGACCCAAGTTTCTTGATCAACTACAGATGGAAGCAAGAACACAAACCAGGAGGTCGAATTTGAAACAGGAATTGCAAGCCAGACAGAAAAAAAATGAGAGACCAAGTTCAGAGTTGCTCGATTTCACGATGATTCAGTGTAAGAGTGACGACAAGTTTCTTGATCAACTTCTGAGATGGAAGCAAGAACACAAACCAGAGGTCGAATTTGAAACAGAATTGCAAGCGAATGGAAAAATAATGAGAGACCAAGTTCAGAGTTGCTCAGTTTCACCTGATGATTCAGGTGTAAGAGTGACGACCCAAGTTTCTTGATCAACTACAGATGGAAGCAAGAACACAAACCAGGAGGTCGAATTTGAAACAGAATTGCAAGCGAACGAGAAAAAAATGAGAGACCAAGTTCAGAGTTGCTCGGTTTCACGATGATTCAGGTGTAAGAGTGACGACCAAGTTTCTTGATCAACTACGATGGAAGCAAGAACACAAACCAGAGGTCGAATTTGAAACAGAATTGCAAGCCGACGAGAAAAAATGAGAGACTAAGTTCAGAGTTGCTCGGTTTCACCGATGATTCAGTGTAAGAGTGACGACCCAAGTTTCTTGATCAACTACGATGGAAGCAAGAACACAAACCAGAGGTCGAATTTGAAACAGAATTGCAAGCCGACGGAAAAAAATGAGAGACCAAGTTCGAGTTGCTCAGTTTCACCTGATGATTCAGGTGTAAGAGTGACGACCCAAGTTTCTTGATCAACTACAGATGGAAGCAAGAACACAAACCAGAGGTCGAATTTGAAACAGGAATTGCAAGCCAGACAGAAAAAAAATGAGAGACCAAGTTCAGAGTTGCTCAGTTTCACCTGATGATTCAGGTGTAAGAGTGACGACCCAAGTTTCTTGATCAACTACAGATGGAAGCAAGAACACAAACCAGGAGGTCGAATTTGAAACAGGAATTGCAAGCCAGACAGAAAAAAAATGAGAGACCAAGTTCAGAGTTGCTCAGTTTCACCTGATGATTCAGGTGTAAGAGTGACGACCCAAGTTTCTTGATCAACTACAGATGGAAGCAAGAACACAAACCAGGAGGTCGAATTTGAAACAGGAATTGCAAGCGACGGAAAAAAATGAGAGACCAAGTTCAGAGTTGCTCGGTTTCACCGATGATTCAGTGTAAGAGTGACGACCAAGTTTCTTGATCAACTACAGATGGAAGCAAGAACACAAACCAGAGGTCGAATTTGAAACAGAATTGCAAGCCGAACGTAAAAAAATGAGAGACCAAGTTCAGAGTTGCTCGATTTCACACGATGATTCAGTGTAAGAGTGACGACCCAAGTTTCTTGATCAACTACGATGGAAGCAAGAACACAAACCAGAGGTCGAATTTGAACAGGAATTGCAAGCTTTACAGAAAAAAATGAGAGACCAAGTTCGAGTTGCTCAGTTTCACCTGATGATTCAGGTGTAAGAGTGACGACCCAAGTTTCTTGATCAACTACAGATGGAAGCAAGAACACAAACCAGGAGGTCGAATTTGAAACAGGAATTGCAAGCCAGACAGAAAAAAAATGAGAGACCAAGTTCAGAGTTGCTGGCCACACGATGAATCAGGTGTAAGAGTGACGACCCAAGTTTCGTGATCAACTAGCTATTGATTCAAGAACACAAACCAGGAGGTCGAATTTGAAACAGGAATTGCAAGCCAGACAGAAAAAAAATGAGAGACCAAGTTCAGAGTTGCTCAGTTTCACCTGATGATTCAGGTGTAAGAGTGACGACCCAAGTTTCTTGATCAACTACAGATGGAAGCAAGAACACAAACCAGGAGGTCGAATTTGAAGCAGAATTGCAAGCAAGCCGGAAAAAAATGAGAGACCAAGTTCAGAGTTGCTCGGTTTCACGATGATTCAGTGTAAGAGTGACGACCCAAGTTTCTTGATCAACTACGATGGAAGCAAGAACACAAACCAGAGGTCGAATTTGAAACAGGAATTGCAAGCGACGAAAAAAAAATGAGACCAAGTTCAGAGTTGCTCGGTTTCACTGATGATTCAGTGTAAGAGTGACGACCAAGTTTCTTGATCAACTACAGATGGAAGCAAGAACACAAACCAGAGGTCGAATTTGAAACAGGAATTGCAAGCAGACGAAAAAAATGAGAGACCAAGTTCGAGTTGCCGGTTTCACGATGATTCAGCTGTAAGAGTGACGACCCAAGTTTCATTATCAACTACAGATGGAAGGAAGAAAACAAACAAGGAGTACGATTATGTAACAGGAATTGCAAGCCAGACAGAAAAAAAATGAGAGACCAAGTTCAGAGTTGCTCAGTTTCACCTGATGATTCAGGTGTAAGAGTGACGACCCAAGTTTCTTGATCAACTACAGATGGAAGCAAGAACACAAACCAGGAGGTCGAATTTGAAACAGGAATTGCAAGCCAGACAGAAAAAAAATGAGAGACCAAGTTCAGAGTTGCTCAGTTTCACCTGATGATTCAGGTGTAAGAGTGACGACCCAAGTTGTCACAGAGCGTTTCATCATTATACAAGGTCGCTTTGGTGGGGTGAGAGAGGCTCGAACTCTCGACCTCAGGATCACTCGCATCAGCTATGAGACCTACGCGCTAGCCAACTGCGCCACCACCCCGTTGTGCTATGCTGGCGAAATCGGGGTACTAGTTCGCACCGGAAGTGACACAGACGACATATTTTTTTTGCATATAGAAACTCTAATAAATCATGGATGGTTTCCTTGTACGTAGTGTTCTTCCTAATTGATTGTACTCGTAGCTTCTGTGTGCCAACATTAGATTGAGGGATGTTTGTACCTTATCATTCAGTTAAATGTTCGAACAGTCGGATGAGAGATCTGAGTATTCAAGACGGCTGAATATTTGGGTGGTCTGCTTTTGGATCTAACAGAAAACACTAACACAACTGGCAATGATATATTGATATTCCCATGAAAAAGACAGTAATAATTGCAACAATTTAACACTGTCAGAGTGCCATCTGCAGGCAGAGGAAGGGGACGGTGGTGTTGATGCTTCAGAGGGAGAGGCCGCCGGACTCGTCGTCGTCGTCGAGGGTGGAGGAGTAGACGGTGTAGAGGGACCAGATGAGGCCGAACACGCCGAGCAGGATCCACCCCAGCAGATTGTTGCTCAGCCCCAGGCTCAGCCCGGTGCCCTCCGTCGACATCCGCTCGTCCACCAGCGCCATTGCCGGCGCCGCAGCCGTCGCCATGGCGGTCGCCGCGCCGAGAAGTGGCACGCCGGCCTTGACGGCAGCCGGAGCCGCCTCCTGGCCGTCCTTGGAGTAGGCGCACCTCAGCCTCTCGGTCCTGGCCACCCTCAGCTGAGGGAGCCCTGCAGTTCAGAGGCTCACTGTTAGCAACTCAACATGATGTAAATGGCAGACATTTTTTTGCATGACAAGCTTGCTTACCTAGACCCTGCGACGGCCTGGCGGCGGCGGCGACGACGGTGGTGGCCATGGCCGCGGTGATCGTTGCCATTGTCGACCTGAGATCTGGAGGGAGCTGCAGCAGCTGAAGATTGCTTTACCTGAAGTGTAGGTGCAGACTGTCTGGGTATCCTGGCGCCTTATATGTTCTATCCTCATGTGTCCAATAAACACTGGCCACGTGGACATACACCACGGGCAGGCTCCTACTGGCAAAGTAACCAGAGGGTTTGCACGGTGAAACGAGGCTCCAACCAGGCAGAACCCCACCAAGTTGCCATGGCTGGCTTCAGGTCCAACACATCATCTCAGGAAAATAACCAGAGCAAGCAGCAAGACAAACGAAATTGACATCACCTACAGCCACATACATAAACAGATACTCCACTCGTACTACTTTTCTTTGGATTTTCCAAACGAAATGGGAAGGTTCTCACAGTTCCACTGGACAACTGACATGCTAGAAATTCCACCTCTTTCTTCCACTAGATTAAACATACTCCTACAAGTTCCACCTCAGACAAAACAGATGATCACAAGTCCAGGAAACGCTTTGGTGCCGCGGGAGGGATCCTTCACTTGAGAGGGGATGAACCTCGAGGAGTGGGTGGAACCGATATGCCGGGCCTTCCGTGCACGACGCGCCTGTAGGTGTACTCGCCGAGGTAGTGGCAGGTCATGTCAGGCTTGATCTCAATCTGCCAGAAGGTTCTCCCACTGTACACCGCAATCTGGCTGCCTATCATCTCTGGCACGATGATTATGTTGCGCACATGAAGTCCTCACAGGCTTTGGCTTCTCGCCAGCACGTGCCTCCTTTTTCTGTACATTTTTCAGAGACAAAAGGGCTTAGCTTCAGATGTTGTTATAATCTCAAACAAATTAGCAGTACTCCATCAATAGCTGTTAGCATGTGATGTTTTTTGACCTGCAACATACCATAGTGGCCTCATCAATTTAGACGCACAAAGTTCTACCACCTAATCCAGATCACATCAATGAAATGCCTATCAGATAACGAGTACCAAAAAAAACCATAGCATACATTTCTGGTTTATAATTTCTGTTATCTCTCCACACGCGTTAAGAAAATAAGATGTCTCACAGTAATTAGAAAAGAATAAATATATATCAGTGGAGTCTAAAGGAGTGCAAAATAGAGCACCCAGACTGTTCAGCACTACTATACAGATATCTGAAGGCATGAAGCTATGTCTAGATACTCCCATTTCTCCACCATCAGAAGCCACAGATCAGAAATCCAGAACTGGCGACCGATAACTCGATAAGAATTTATAGCATGTGGCCTAGACAATCTTTCTTCTGTAGCATAATAAAATACATATTGATCCCATTTCAGAAAACATAGAATGAGCTTCAGATGTTTGACCTCGACTAAATAGTACAGCAGAGTTCAAGGTTCAAGCCAAAACATCATGAATGTTGTGTAGTTAAAACATGATGTCAGCACAAATAACTTAGAGATGGTGAAAGGTTGAAACACTCAAACCTGCAACATACCATAGTGTTTCCGTGAAGTTAGGCACACAGACTACAGTTGTACCACCTTATCCAGATCATATCAATTTAATTCCTATCAAATAACAAGAACTCAAAACTTGTATCATAAATTTCTAGTTTATAATTTATTTCTCTTTCAGCCTACATTTAGTTAAGAAAAGATATGCCTCTAAATAATTGGAAACGATGCATATATTTCAGTGGATTCTGAAGGATGCAAACAGAGCACCCAGACTGTTAGCACTAGCATAATGATCTACTATCAGAGTGCTTCATTGTAGCCTAAAGATGGTTTCTCTAACATCAAAACTACCAGAACACAAATCCAGAACTGGACAATGGACTTGCAGGCACGTGAATAACGAAATGGTACGTAAAGATAAGTAAAATGGGCATTAGCTACAGCCACACATAACAAATGATTTTTTACTCCAGTTTCCAATTTTGCATCTAATAAGGTAGTACAATAGCGCAGAGGTTCTCATAATTCCATTAGACGTAAGTAGTGAAGCTTTTTCTGTCATAGACAAAATGACATGAGATCGTTCACTTGAGAGGAACGAACCTCGAGGAGTGGGTAGCACCGATACCGGGCCGTCCGTGCTTGACAGGCTTATAGCTGATGGAGAACTCGGCGAGGTACTGGCTGATCATCTCACGCTTGATCTCAATCTGGTTGTAGTTTCAGTAAAGGGGCCAGGAAGCGGGCGAGCCTTCAATCACATTTTAGCTTACGTTCTTCTCCTTCTTAGGGGTCTATTTACTACCAGGAGTACAAGACGAGGTCAAACAACAAACCGAGGCCATTGCCGGTCTGCAGTGCACGAACGAAGACAAGAGTTGAAATGGTTAGAGAGACACTCTCAAGTTATATATGATTTGGTCAGAACCTGAAGATTGAGATATTAGTGACTGTAATGTAGAGGTCGAATTTCATGAGAGCGTAGAACGTCCAGCAGACGCCGTTGAGTAAGCTCACCGGCGATAGGAAGAAGGGCATGTCATTCTTCCTATCCCTGGTGAGCTTCCTCAACGGCGTTGATAGTACCACTAACTCCACCACGGCCATAGAATTCAGAAAGCTTGTTCTTGTTGGGTCGATCCAGACCATGAATGCGATGCCCAACAGGAGCACAACCATTGAAACCATACCCAAGAATATCACCAAACTTGTAGAAGTTAGACTAGCATAGGGTGGATCATGTCATCCACTTCATTATGTGAGCGTCATCACCTTTGATCACAAGAGTAGAGAAAAGCTGCTGAACAAGAGCCAAAGTGTAGTCACACTAGATCTCCATGAGGTGGTGCAGCCCCAAATTCTCAGCCACATCAAAAGCATCTAAAAAGTAAGTCTTGGCCAGAGGTGAGCAAAGTCAATCGGGTGCATTGGACACAACTTGAAAGAGTCATAGATATCCTTGTAGATATACAACTGCTCCAAGCACCAGAAATTGCGATCTTCAATCTCTTCATCACTCAATAGTCTCATACCAGTCTCCTTGTCTAATACTAGCATATGAGATGTTTCCCATGTCCTTGTAGTTGAGTATAGTTGCTTGCCCTTATTCCTCATGGTAGCCCTTTTTCTTTTCTCTTGATTAGCCATTCTCTTAGCTTCTTCAGCACGCTGTCGAGCAACACCCTCGTCAACTAGCACACCCTCTTTGTTGGTGCGAAAATATCGAGGAAGAGGACGTATCTTCCTAGGAATACCACTAGAACCACATGTGAAGAAGCACACAAAGGGATAGCACAAGATAAGCACACACAAGCCACAGGAAATAATATGCAAGAAATAGTAGAGAATCATCCTTGAATGAGTCAACCTTTGACCTAGGTACATCAAGAATGCAGAAAAGAATTGAAACTCCTAGGAAGGATAATCCGGCCCTTTGCTAGGGGCAGATTATCCACCCCACTGAAACTTCAGCATAATCTGGATAAACAAGGTCACAAAAGTAGATCGGCTAACAAGGGTGATAAACTACTGTAACTAGCATGCAAAAGGGACCATTGGCATCATCTACTCCAAGAATGAACAAAATAACACCACATTGAGGAAACAAGATGGCAAAGCACCTAGGATTCAAAAATGAAGGAGTTACCCTCATCCATCTAACGAACTTCTTGGAGGAGAAGGTCGGGGGCAAGAGAAACCGGTGGCTGGTGGCGCTCCGGTGGAGTGGGGAGGGCACAGGCGGTGGCAGGTGAGGAGGGGGCGGGGGTGGACGAGTTGTTATCTTTGAGCCACTCGCCCCGACAGTCCCTTAATTTTTTGACATACTACTAGGCCAGATATTCTGTCCACTGACTAGGGGCGGATAATCCGGCCCTCTAGAAAAATCTAGAAATTCCAAATTTTGCTGGCCTGCTCAATCCCAACTCCATGATTCAAAGACTTGTGTGCTAGATTGATTGGTTTTGTGGTAAATAAAGGGCTTATGTTTAGATAACGAAACTGAGATGGTACTTCACACCCAAGATTGCAAAAGGCAAATAATCAAAAAGCCAATGTTGAGTGTATTTTCCATAACAACATAAGATATGCAATAAAATCCACATAAGATCCAGAAAGAATTAACTCTTCACAAAAAACAGGGCGATGGCCAAGACCACCATGTATGAGTGCTTGGCATGACACCACGAATATGTATCTTGGTTTCATAGACAATACTCGTCATTTAAGCTCACATATCACAAAATGATATTAAGAGGAATGATTTTCTTACTTTCGGCATTATGGGGGAGGGTTAGCCCAATCAATTAGGACCACACTCCCCCTATATCCATGCTTGCATCTAAACCAAATAAGGATCAAGATGTAGATTTCTCCAAAATAAAAAAGGATCAAGATATAGATGAGTATGCAAGGTGTTCAAGTAAAGCTCCTTGAATCTACAATATTTAGCTCATTCCTCAAATAACAAAACCTTGCTTCATCAAGAGGCTTCATGAAAATATCTGCAAGTTGGTCTTTAGTTGGAACATATAGAAGCTCAATATATCCACGAGCAGCATGGTCTCTAATAAAGTGATTGCAAATCTCAATATGCTTCATTCTTGTATGTTGCATCGGGTTATAGGCAATCTTGATATCACTTCATTGTCACACAAAAGAGGCACTTTGTCAAAAATGACACCATATTCCTTTAAAGTTTGACTCATCCATAACAATTGAGTGCATCCAGTTGCAACAGCCACATATATAGCTTTGGTGGTGGAGAGAGATATACAGTTTTGCTTCTTACAAGATAAACACACCAAGGACCTACCAAGGAATTAGCATGCCCTGGATGTTGATTTCCTATCATCCTTATCACCAGCCCAATCTGAACCCATGTACCCACAAAGAGAGAAACTTGAGCCTTTTGGATACCACAAACCATAGTTTGGGGTATGAACTAAATATTGAAAGATTCTATTCACCGCCACCAAGTGGCTTTATTTAGGAGTAGCTTGATACCTTGCACACACTCCTACACTCAAAACAATATCGGGTCTAGATGCACAAAGGTAAAGCAAAGAACCAATCATGGACCAGTATACCTTTTGATCCACATCTTTACCATTGGGATTTAGTTCAAGATGACACTTGGTTTGAATTGGTATAGCAACTCCATTAGTGTCCTTCATATTGAACCTCTTGAGTATGTCTTGGATATACTTGGCTTGATTAATGAAGGTTCCTCAAATTACTTACTTGATTTCAAACCCAAAGAAGAACCTCATTTCTCCCATCATAGACATCTCAAACCTATCAGTCATAAGATTTAGAATTCATCATTAAAAGCTTTGTTATTAGAGCCAAATATAATATCATCATCATATAGTTTGCACACGAAAAGCTCCCATTTGACCCTCTTAGTAAAAAAGAGTAGGATCGATTAGCCCAACTTTAAACCCACAACAACTCTCTAAGGTGCTCATAACATGCACGTGGAGCTTGCTTAAGTCCATAGAGAACCTTATCAAGTTTGTAGACATGGTTAGGGAAGTTGGGATCCTCAAATCATGGGGGTTGCTTAATGAACACCAACTAATTTAAAGGACCATTAAGAAAAGCACTATTCACATCCATTTGTTCCAATTTAGAGTTATGATGGCTGCATATGCAAGAAGGATACAGATGGACTCAAGGCAAGCCACGGGAGCATAGGTTTCACCAAATTCAATGTCGTCCACTTGAGAGAAATCTTGAACCACTAATATTTCCTTGCTCCACTTGAGTACGGCATAGTTCTTCTCGGTCCGCCACAAGGGGTTCCTCAATAGGGAGGAAAAATCCCACGCTCATTCTTCTTATGGCATCTTGAGGTATTTCAATATGTGCATCACAAACATCGACTTTCCCCACTTGGGAGCTATCATTTTCCTCGAACACCACACTACTAGATTCTACAACATTTTTGGAGGCCTTGTTGTAGATTCTATAAGTGTGGGATTCGACACCATAACCAACAAATATACCCTCTATAGCTTTAGATTCAAATTTAGACAAACTAACTCCTTTTATGAGAAAGACACACTTACAACCAAACACCCAGAAGTATGAGATATTGTGCTTGTTGTTGGTAAATATTTCATATGGAGTCTTGTCCAAGTTCTTGCGGAGGTGGAGCCGGTTTGATGAGTGACATGCAGTGGAGATAGCCTTGGCCCAAAAGTTGTAAGGATATTGAAACTCCACCAACATGGACCTTGCCATATCCATTAATGTCTGTTTCTTCCTTTTAGGTACACCATTTTGTTGAGGGATGTACGTAGCAGAATATTGATGTCTTATCTCCTCTTCACTAAGAAAATCATTTAAGGTATATTTCTTGAAATCAGAGTTGTTCTCACTCCTTATGGACAATATAGGAACATTGTGTTGACGTCGAACTTCATTGGCAAAGTCGATGATGGTATTTTGAGTCTCACTCTTCAACTTGAAGAAATAAACCCAAGTGTATATTGCATAGTCATCAATAACCACCAAACAATATTTCTTCCCACCAAGACTAGCATGAGATGGAGGACCAAAGATATCCACATAAAGGATCTCTAACATCCTATTAGATTAAATAATGGTCTTCCTTCGATTGGGAGAATCATGCATCTTTCCTTCAACACAATCCCTGCAAATGTGATCTTTAGCAAAGGAAACATCTTCTTTTAGTCCAAGAATGTGGCCACCCTTGTGAAGACTTTGCAAAGTTCTCTTATTGACATGGGCTAGTTGGCGATGCCATAACCAACCCACATCGTCCTTTCCTAATAAGCACATTGCACTTGTAGTGGTTTTTCCTGAAAAGTCTACCACATGTGCTCTAGTCACTAGTTTTTATTAGTTTCATTGGCTAGGATTTGCTACGTTATGCTAGGATCTACTACATTATGCTAGGTTTCACTAGATTTGCTAGTTTTGTAGTTGCTATATTTTTCCTACAATTTGATAGGTGGTCATTAGCTTTTCAAGGGACATGTGCCTTGTCACTAGTTTTTGTTAGTTTTTAGTGGATAGTTTTGCTACATGTGCTTTCTCACTAGGAATTTGTGCTACCTTATTCCAGGATCCGATAAAATGTGGTAGGTTTCATGTGTAAGATGTTCAATAGACTTTATTATATTCAGGTGCTAGAACTTTGCTACATTTATGCTTTTTCTTCAGTACCTTTTTTGAAGGTGAAGGTGGTGATGATAGCTTCTAGATTTTTGCAACAATGTAGTTCCTACAATGTTTTTCTGTTGCAGTTTTGAATTGTTCTTTTCGTTTCCTAATGTTGCGCGAGGTTTTGCTTGATGGAAAGAGTAAGGTTGTGCTTGATGAAAATAAGAAGATTTCAAAGATGGGCTTGTAGAAAATGTGGATGTCCAAGGATCGGTTTGCTATGGAGCATTTGCGAAACATCGTGGACACTCTTGCTCCAGCAAAGAGAGATGTGATTGAAAAGAAGAGTGCATTCAGAGCATTCCTCAATGTGGCACCATTCAGGATTACTAATGAGCTTATTGACTTTGTTGTTGCTCATACAAATGGTCGGGTGCATGAGTACAAGCTATGTAAGAACATTGTGGTGTTCACGATAGATATGTTGAGGAAGGTGTTTGGCATTCAGTGCACCAACAATCTTGAATAAAACTTTGCATGCATGAAGAGCTTCGAGGTGTCTACAAAGCTAGTAGCATAAGGGCTGAGATAGCTACTGCAGTCATGGTCATGAAGGCCTGCAAAGCAAGAGATGAGGCAACCATAATTCAAACTTGGAATCTTCTTTGCATGTCCACCGTAGCTTCCCCTAAAAGTTCCAACCATATTAACTTGGATTATCTATCTATATGTCTGACCAACCTAAAAATCATGAGTATGCATGGGATGAGAACTTATTGGGGTTTGCTATGAGATCGGTGGTCAATATTCAGAAGAAGAAGGCTTAGAAACTGGTTCTACCAAAGGGTTCATATAAGTTTGAGTTATGGATAACTGGTCCATTTGTCCTTCTCGGGACATGTTATCCCTCTTGCACGCTACAATTGTTCCAATTTATTGTTTCATTTCTACTTTTTATGTTTTCCTTAGTTGTTTGTGGTATGCCTTCTTTTTTACACATTGTACACGGATCACTTGGAGTTCCCAACAAATGATCACGTGTTTGACAAGTCGGTGCCAAGGATATGCTCCATGAAATCCAGTGACTTCACTTTCGTGTTGTAAAATGATTTGACAAGAAGATTCTAGAGAACACTCATGTTAATAGGAGGCAAGATGTAAGCACTTCCCGACATTTTCCATCTTTTGTACTAGCAGTTTTTGTAGTTTTTATTCTCATGTTAATTTCTCTTAATATCTCCCTATAGTGTGCACTTACTTCCATTGTCCAAAATGCCACATGCTATCATATTTGTCAATGATCATTTGAACCATCCTCGTCATGTTGAAGAAACTAAAGTTAATCCTTCTACCTTGTTAAATGAATGGATTAATTTTCCTAGCAGTTAAGAACTAGAGGTACAATATATGCTTCATTACTATTTTCTTTTGCTACATTACTATATAATTTGTGTTGGCTTAAATGTTTTTATTCGCTACCATGTTTGCAACACCTTATTTTGTCTTAAAATTCTTTGGTTTCTACATTACTGTTCTAGTATTGCTACATTACTTTATAATTTTTGCTACCTTAGGTGTTTATATTTGCTTCCAAGTTTTGCAGTTCCATGTTTTTGCAAATAACTGGTTGTTGCACTAGCACTCTTTTTTTGCTACTTTAGTTTACATATTTTGCTTCCTTAGGTACTTTTTGGGTACTATGTTTGCAGCACCTTTGTCTTGTTAGAGCTTGTCTTTGGTTTTTTTGCCCACTGCATTACTACTATAGTCTTGCTACACTACTTTGCATTTTTTTGCTACCTTTGGTTTATTGCATTGTACCAAGTTTGCAGAATCTATGTTTTTAAGCCATGGTTTGTATCATTTTTGTTTGGGTACTGCCTAAGTTCATTCAAAGTTTACGCGTTACTCTAGGTGTTAGGGTACCAAAGCCGAGTCGTCATCGATGCGATAGCATCAATGAGTGATGAAGCATCAGTACCCTAACACCCTTCGAGGATTCGTGGCCCATACGCCATAATAGCAGCGATAGGTGATGAATCCGAGCCGCTAGACTAGTGGGTGCGCTTTACATTCTAAGACTACTTAGGGGTGCACTGGTAGGAAAAGTCTTACTAGTGGTGTTCGGAAAATGTAGTTGGTGGCATTCAAGCCGCACACCACCAATATCTTGCCACCGGTAACTGATACTGGTGGCGTGTGGTAGGAACGCCACCAGTAAAAAATATACTAGTGGCGTGTCTATTGCGCACTAGCTTCAATTATATATTAGGATCTGCAAATTCATATATAGTAACCGTAGACTGGAGATAACATCATATTTAGTATCTACCTCTTTGCAAAGTAGAACTATGGATTTTCAGCTTGCCTTCTCTCGAAGTACTCAATCGTCATGCCCATATCTCGCTGCAACACTTCTTATCGTAGCATAGTTCATATGTTTGACACATCACTCTTGATGTAACCGAGACACCTCAGGTCCCCTCCCGAGGCATCCCATCATTTGAGTTATTGTAATGTTCTAGTTGTGCAAGGTTTGGATAAATTGAAAATCCTCCTCGAAAACTTTCCTATGAGACCAGTAGTACCTTCTCCTCCTAATTTGTTGCACCATTTGGCGTGTGTTCTCTTCATTGAAAACCGTGATAGACCAAAGCCCATCATGTTTCCTGACAAGTATTTTTGTTTTACAATCATGTCGCAACACCCTATTCTATTGCCTTGTGTCTTTCACATCCATCTTCAGGCCACCTTGCCTGCTTTATGGCTTTTGGGCAAAGTGAAGATGCTCATGTCAATGGTACCATCTTGTCCTTTTGCAGAAACACCATTTGTGTTGCGTTCGCATTTTGCTTCATTAGCTGGTTTTCCAGTATGGACATGCTCAAATATCCTGCTAAGAATTGTATCTTTTAGCGCACCTCTTGTTGTGATGAACTGGGTGTTTCCGATGTGTGTTCTTAAGCCAAGTTTAAAAGCATAGGAGTTGTACACTTCCTTGGCTACTTCAAGGTCATCAAATATCATACCAACAAAAGGAACAACCGATTGCGAGCATATCTCTTCCCGGCTTCTTCGGCAACAAAAGAAGCATTGCCACTTGCTACACTTTCTGGCCCCACCTCAAATTCTGGTGTAGCATATCCTTCAGCAGCAAAAGAATCTCCTGCATCAGGTGGCTAGTTCAGGTCAAATCCACTGAGTATGGCATCAACAACAAACCCATGCAATTCAAAGAGATGTTATTATTGTTCAGTTCTCTATTCTTTTTCATAGGATAAGCAAAAGATCATGAAGCATCAATCCATCATGGGGAAATATTTTACCATGAAAGTGCTACCTACAATCAAAACTAACACTAGACTACATGTTGAAGCTTCTATGATGAAAATTTCTACATGCTCTAGTGCAGAAGCTTTCTACCAGAAGCATATAACAGATTTGTGTCTGGAGCAATCTAAGATGCTTCCTAGAAGAAATCTAACATGCTTCCTAGAAGAAATAATCTACAACCTTTGCACAAATTGCTGGCTATTCTACATATTTCCATTTATTACTGATACCAAATGCTACCTAGAAGCAAAACCATACTTCTATGATGTAGAGCTTGCTACCAAAGCAATGCAGCAATGTTTGTTTCTCAATTGAAGCAATAATCAATAGCTGTAGCATCAAAAGAAATTGTTCCAGTTGTAGCAAAACTACAGAAGTTGCACAAAATGAATGGAAGAAAAAACTGCAGGAACCTAGCATCATCAAATCAAGCATCATTGGGAAATCCTAGCAGCAAAAATTTGAGTAGGGAGAGTTGTAGCTCACCAATGGAGCTGGCTCTTCAAACTCTAGATTCTGATGGAAAAACACGGGACGGTTGTTGTGTCGTCCCTGAATCGGTTGTAGCAATGGCTCCCTGGCACCGGCGCTCGCCGAATCGGAGCCACGTCGATGTTGTGCTGCAGGATTGGAACCAGCGCTTGATGCGGCGATGGGCGGCAGATTAAGGTGGTGAGGATGGCCAAAGGGGGTAGAGGATGCACGAGTGCAGGTGAGCCATCTCCGGCCCCGCGATTGGAGGGATCGTCGCCGCGTTGTGCTCCGTCCTCGTCATGCCCGCCGACCTTCGCGAGAGTGTCCCCGCACTACGTATTCACCGCTATGTCCTAGTTTTGCTACTTCGAAACGTTTTCTCCCTTGTAGCAAAAGCGAGATCAGTGGATTGAGGAGGATGATCAGACGGGGAAGGGGGGTGTCGGTGGGTTTTATCCCCCGGGGGACCTTCTAACTCAGACTACCATTTTTTGTGTGTGAATGCTGAGCTTGCTTACCCAGTACCTGCGACGATCAGCTGGCGGCCACGACGGTGGTGGTGCGGGTCGTCTCCATTACCGGTATGTGATGTGCTCTCGAGAAGATGCCGCAAGTGACGTCGACATCAGGAGAGCCAACTGGAGCATGGGTGTCAAGAGCTTCGGTATCCAGACACCTTGTGTATTCTATCACCAACTCACCATGGCATACGTCCAATTGGCAATTACCACCTTTGACATCACAGGTACCTGTTGGGAAATTCGAACGGCTCCAACCAACTAGACTCTCAGAGGAAGCAACATGAAGCTGAGGCAATCAGGTCCAGTACTTGCATCTTGTATTTCCAACCGACCACATGGCCATAAGTATCAGAGGATTGCATGGTACAGAATAGGGGATAGTACAGATTTGGGACAACATGAACCAAAGGATGCAGAGAGATAAAATGGAATCCCTAAAAAAAAGATAAAATGGAATGAACATTTTAGCTAGACACACACAAACATTTCGTTGCCCGTGTCGTGTATATACACATAACATGATGCTTTGCTTTCGATTTCCATGCATATATAGGATAGGTGCCACGCAAGTTCTCCAATTCAAGTAGACACACACACAAACATTTCATCGACACAAGTGTGAAATTTACATAATTTAATGCATATAAGTTATAAATGGAAGACATATTTAAGGACCAACTTGACAAAACTTCGGAGTGGTTAATTTTATGACAAAATTGAAAACTAGACCTTGGGTTGCTAGAGGAGCTACTTGTACCGGGGTCCCATGAATCACACCTCACGTTTGATCTCGTGTACGTCTCACCAGAGCTCCATTTTAGACAACTCCGCACGCGCTCCTCTCGGGAGGGGCGGCACGGGCGGAACCCTAAGCCGCCGCCGCCCCCGACTTCTCCTCCCGCTCCTCCTCCGCTGCCACCGGAGGACGCCGGCGGGCTAAGCCCGGCCGGCCGACGGTGGCGGCGGGGCTGCTTCCTCGCGTGGTGGCCTCTCCCTCGCAGGAAGCCCCTTGGGCGCTCGATGGTTGTCGCCCCGATGGCAATCTGATGGCGGCGGGGTCTGGAAGCCGGGGCGGTGGCCTCGGGATTTGATGGCGGTTCTCCCTCGACGGAGTGTGGCGTGGGTCGCATCTGCTGGCAGAGGCTCGGTCCTAGGATTTCTCTCACGCCAAGACGAAGATCTGCCTTCAGCCTGTTTCCATAGATCTGGTGGTAGTGTCGTGTTCCGGAAGGCTCCGCCGGCGAACTCCCATGGGCGATTCATGCCTGGAGATTGCTGGAACGGATGAGATTCGGTCATGTGCAACCGTCGTTTTTCTGACCGTTTGGTTTCAGAGAGAGCGAGACGAAGCTCTGCAGTCTGTTGCCATCATGGAACATGTCTTTAGTTTCATGGTGAAGTCAGTGTGCGGAGAATGTCATAGAAGCCAAGATTGGTGGACTAGCTATGGTGGCTCGAGTCCTGGTGGCGATAAGGAATTGGCTTGGTGATTCGTGAATTGTAGCAGCGGCATCGGAAAGTGGGGGCGGCAGCACAGGAGGAGTTCATAGTCTTACCTTGCAGGGTGAAAATCCAAGGTCGGCCTTAAATGGTTGAGCCTGGCAATGACCTTGTTGAAGGCATTGTTTTGTGAGCGAGGACTTTCTCCAGGGTGAAAACTTATGATCTTTGATCGAGCGATGACGGTGCTTGTGCTCTGTTTCCTTCTTGAAGGCATCGCTATTGAAGATGTTGGACTTCTGGTGTTGTTCTGGTGAGGTTAGTGTCGCTGCTACTAAGGATCTAATCACTGTAGCGGGACTTTTCTTTTTTATAATTCTTCTTCCTTTTTTTAGCTGTGTGCATCCGTATTGCCAATATGGTATGCATTGTTCTGCTGGGTGTAATTGTATCCGTGTGATATTAATATATGCTCATTTCAAAAAAAAAAGTCTCACCAAGGCAAATAATCATTTCTTCAGAACAAGGCAATATTTCCGTCGATAGCAAGGTAACTATGATGACTTGCCAATCCTGAAACTTCACTGTTCCTGCCGTGGTCCGAGCTGTGCTCTACTCAAAGATTATCCAAGCACGCCGTTAAACAAAACTGCACCGATGGCCGGGTGTAAAAGGAGACCAGATTCAGTTGATAAAAAAACACAATGATCAATTAGAGATCTCGTGATCCTAGAAACCACGGCCTTTTCCACGAGCCATCTGGCACCACCAGTTAATCAGCGACTTCAACCAAAGATCGTGGCAAGAGAAAGAAGAAAGGAAAAAGAGAGAAAAAAACGCTCATGCACCGGTACGGGCTCAAAAGTTTGTACCGGTGCGTCGCCGCGGCAGGCTACTACGACGCGGCACGGAAACGCGCCTCGCTCGTCTGCACCGCGGTCCTGAGCTCACGCTGCACGGACAACCTCGACGGCGAAGCGACGAGGTCCTGCCACGCAGACGGCGACGGCTCCCCATCGAGGTAGAGCTCGTCCACTGAGTTGGCCTCGTCGTTCAGGCCGATCGCCCTCTCCAGGATGCCGATCTCGTCCGGGTCCACCAGCAAGCTGCTCTCGCCGTCCTTCCACCCTATCAACTGCGATTTGGAACAACAATATACACGACAGGTTCATAAACGAACGCGCGGTCCGGGTACAGCTCCAGCTCCAGCTCCAGGAGTGGATTTAATTATTGGCTTCAAAACAGAGTGACCACTCACCTTCGGAGCACCCACAGAGTTGGTGCTGTAGAGCCTCGCATTGTCCACGACGCTGCAGTATCCATGGAATGCAGTGGCGAATCGCTTGTGCGACTGCAGCTGGGACTTCACCCTTACTGCTCTCCCCGTGATCACCGCTCTCCTGCCAATGCCAATTTTCAGATGGTGTGCCGCTGTGATTGGATTCAAGTGCGGGCAAAAATCATCCAGCGCTTACTGACAGGTTAAGACCTTTTTTTGTGTGAGATGTTCAGTACAGGAAACTACCTATGCAGTTCAGCCAATAGCAGATTGTGGGGGACAATAGTATGGAACAGAAATAGGAGCATCACAGACATGGCTGGAATTATGAAACTCACCTGATTCCCCTGACAACTGCCAGATAGGCATCACAGACTACACCGACGAGCTCGATGCGGTAAGGCTTCCTCGATCTCATCTCACTCTCTTCGTCAGTACTGCAGCTCTGAACCGGCTCCCAGTAATCCTCGGTGATTGTTCCGTCTTCCGTAACCTTGTAGCCGACACCCATGCGGTACCGCTGCCGGTGAACGGCCCGTGCCATGGCTACTGTTTGCTCGAAGAATGGTTCCCACGATAGTGTGCCATCCATGATCACGTCCCTCCCTTCGTTGAGGGCGGTCACCAGGAGTGACGAGGCAGCGTCCATCGACGACTGGTGCACCTGTATCGAGGTTGTGAATCATCATAATGACAAAGTGTCTAATAATTCATCAGCAATTTCAGTTTGTATAAATTGCTTGTTTCAGTTCAGTATATTTGAAATGATGACTTTGTGAGTTTGCTTCAGACCAGAGATCCCTCACTGCTTGTTTCAGTATATTTGGAAGTTGCACATCTATTAACCAAAGCTGCTGATACTTCTTTGAGTTATTCGAATACTGAACCAGTAGAATATGTGGGACTGATTGTTCATTACTTCATTTTGATCAGTCAACTAACTGGTATATACCGTCTTACTGGCTTATGATGTTTTTCTAAATATTATGTGTATATAGAAATACAGTAACAAATACCAGCTCTGCCGTCTGCAACATGTCATTGTGGTGACCTCTTGAGCTGATGGCTCGATATATAACATCAGTTTCCTTGAAAGCATCTGCCTCCACCACCACTGCATTTGCTGCTGCTCCAGACCAAAACGGTCTACACATAAAAAACGTATAGCACAGGTTCAGTTTATAGCCAGCTATTCTACTTACTTGCATTGATGAATGGCCCCAGTAATGTTTCTTTCTTCTCAAATTAATTCAAACAGCTACGTATTTCTCATATTTACTCTGTATTTTTGTGTGGAAAAAGTGTGCATATTGCATGACTAGAATTACAATGAGCAACAAGTACAACTTGAAAAACTTACTCCTTGAGTATATCTTTAAGTACAGTACTCTTGCCAGCTCCCATCCCACCACCCATTAGGAGTAGGACTGGGCTGCGATCACAATGTGCTACTGGGACCATCACATCACTGCACTGTGCCTGATCATGTGACGATAGTCCTATGGCCTTCAGCTCCTCCACCAGTGTGGAGAATAGCCTGGTAACCTTTAAGTTTTTTGTGACCCTCTCAAATCTCTGATTCCTGCATTTATAGAAGAATCAGATACTAGACTTCAGTTTTGGTGTTAGAGAACATAGATCATTACTTTTTTTTCTCCTATGTGATTGAAGCAGCTTACAGTTTTATTTTATTTTGGATAGAAAATAACATGTCAGATCTAAGTTGTAGGCATATGCTCAGTCTAAACTCCTCTGTTTCGGAAGTTAGCGAGATACATGCTACATCCAAGAGATATCTTAATCATATAGTTCTTGTAGTTCTACATTTACTTGTTTTTTCATTTTTAATCTATGAATTCAAGTATGGTTCGCCGACCAGAACGGACATCGCTTTAAACATAGATAGGTTCACACTGAAATTATTGTGTCCCGCTGGCTGCAAATAAATTGCTTACATGATTTATTATACTAAGAAATTCAGTCACAAAAGCAATGGACTCAGTCGTAGAGAACATTTCCAGGAAAGTCCCAATGCCAAATCAGCATGTGTTCTAGGAGTAAATTAAAGCTCTAGCACATGCATATCATCTACATCTCACCACTGCTGACTCAGTTTCTGCTGCAATGCCCATTCTTGAGGTCTGAAGTTGATCTAGTGTCAGAATAACTAATGTACCATTTGGTCAGATAGGAGAAAATGGAAACAACCAGGGTACATAACTAAAATGCAACGACGAGACCCAAGGCAAAACAGAGCAAAGAATAGCCAATGGCAGTGCATTGACTACGAGGCATGTAGCTTACAGAAGGCATAATAAAAATTACCTAGTGGCCTCCAGCACCATGTTCCTGAGCTTCCTTTTCGGCGCGCCTTCCACCGTCAGAACCTGTGGAGATCACACTGTATCATCAATACACAAGATATCAGTTGGAAGAAGAAAGACTCTGCAAGGAAGGAAGGAAGAAAGAACAGAAAGGTCGGTCCCGTTAAAACTCCTTATTTTTTTACCTGGGTAATCATGTAGGTGGAACATTTCCAGTGGAACGAGAAGTATCCGAGAATGCACTTGTCGAGCTCCTCGATGAACTTGACGACGAGGGACTCGGGGTCCGCGGTGTTCTGGAAGAAGGCGAATATGTTCTCCTCGTAGCCCTTGTTCTTCCGCAGGTAGTCGTAGGCCAGCGTGCAGAGGTGCGGGCACTCGCTCGCGTGGTCGAATCCGATCTGCCTAGCTGGAGAGAAAAAGGCCAGTTTATATTATCTCGTTATTATGGGAGTACACACACAGGGCAATGCAGGCAGGAAGGTGGAGGGGAAGCAGCGTAGGTCCAAAATGAATGAATGAGCATGGCATGCGAGTGGATCCTGAATTCCTGATAGCCACGCGGGGTTCTTCTAGTAGTATTAAATTGTAGGACAGGGGAGAATGATGCATGGAGCAGAAACATTATCTGTTATTATTATTATTGTAAATATAAAAGAAGAAAAGAAAAAGGGTGTTGGATGCGCAAGTTGGGTCTAGTTAAATCCCCCACCAGGAGTTGGGGTGATTAAGAAATGGAGACGTTTGTGGAGCTGGGATTCCGGGCTGGCTGCGTCCGTATTTCTGGGATTGGGATCGTGGGCAAGCGCAGGAACATGGAGGCGACGAAAGCCCCGGAAATGTGGCGCGGGGTTGCTGAACTGGTGAACTGGATCGCGTGCGCGATTCACTGGCTTGGACCTTTGACGAACAGGAAAGCGGCAAGGAGAGAGCATGAACAGCATCCGCCCGATTTATCCAGGTACACTGGAACGCAGAGCCGCTCCCGTCGATCGATCGAAGGAAACAGCACGCAGGGGTGCAGGGGGTGGGGGAGGGGAGGGGAGGAGTGGCGTACGTACCGACGTAATGGGAGAAGCGCTCGAGCTCCTCGACGCGGCTGGCGCTCGACACCACTAGCCGCGGCACCAGCGCCGCCGCCGGCCCGTCGTCCCTCATGCCTGCTGCCCCTGGAGCTCCTCCCACCCGCCGTCGAGGGAGAAGCGGGACGACGATGTGCTCCTGCGGCTGCGGCTGCGTAAGTGCACAAGCCCGGGCCGTCCCGTCCGATGCGGGGTCAGGCAATGAGGAGGAGGAGGGGGTGGAGGCGCCGATTTGTTTATGCGGATACGACTCAGGCGAGTCGTCGAGGCGGGTTGGAAACTTTCGGAGCCCCGAGGCCGGGCAGGGGGAGGGAGGGCGGGCAGTGGCGTGCGCCAACGGAATTCGCGGGGCCGGCGACGGCGATGTGGGACGGCGCGGGATTGACTGTTACAATGGCATTTCTTCCGGGCGCGGCTCCTCTGGCTTTTGCTTTAGCGGCGCGGAAGGGAAGGAGGGAGGGAGGAAGACCTGGGCTGGCTGTATATGTCTTTCGCGGCCTCGCGACGGCGCGCGTACGGTCTAGAGCGAGCGCGGTGGTTGACTGGTGGCTGCCGTACTGTAATGAGGGATCGCGAGCAGTTTTGACTTTGCAGCACCGGCCAGATTCATTCCTCACTTCCACAAGGGGGAGCCATGTGCTGCTGGGGGTATGTACTACGGTCTACGTACGTGTGCGGCGACGTCTTCTTCCCGATCGATCTCCTCGGCATGCGTGCCCGTCAACGATGCACGCCCTCACTCACAGGCGAGATGGATATCTGAATGGTCTAGCAGCCGCGGCTGGATGCTCGTCTTTGGGGCCTAGTGTGGTGTGGCTGGCAGGCAGCGACTGACCAGACAAAAGCGTTTCGTTTTGGCCGGCCTCTTTTCTTGGAACCCTGGTAGTAGACGCACAAATGCCGACGACTTGTGCGCACGTCGGACTAAACTGGTCAGACTGGGTGGCCGCTCCCAGCATTTCCGACCAACTCCACGCGAAATCAACGGAATGGCACCGCCCAGCGGAGACGGCCGAGTAAGGTTAGACTTACCGCAAAAAAAAAAGAGTAAGGTTAGACCAGCACCTAGCAGTGCGTTCAGCCAGCCAACCCACTATTGACTCCAAAAACTCTGAAAGAAAACCTAGCCACAGCGACAACTTTACAGAATGTAAACTGTATCCCTTTCATTTCCCCTTTTAAAAAGCTAAATGTTTTTTTTCCAAATTACATGCCACGGAGAAGCTCAGGCCCGGCACCAGCATCTGTTACAACAAGCATTATTCTTTTTTTTTCGACTGTAAGATCTGTATACAGCAGGCGCGCGCATGCCATCACCAGCGTCCGTTGGCCTGGCGGCGATACGCCGAGGAGCCTCCTCCGTTCACCCCGCTCGCCAGGTTACTGTAGTCCCCCATCTGGTGGTGCTGCTGCGGGAACCCGTTTGTGCTCACTGGTCCTAGGCTTGCCGATGGACTGGAAGAAGGGCCGTGCCCGTACAGCCAGGGCTTGGATGTGCCCATGTCAGACAAGCCACCGCCGGTAGCATATGTATCCAACGATGAGAACTGCATCTCCCTCGCCATCCCTTGGAGAGGGCTCATGTCGTAGGGCCTCGAGTATCCATCGTCGTAGTAACGCTCGGTGGGGTTAAACCGACCAGGACTACTAGCGGAAGCCATTTCTGAATCTGCCAGGTTGCCTCTGCTATACCGCCCGGGGCTACCAAGAGAAGCCATTGCTGAATCTGCGAGGTTTCCTCTGCTAAAACGCCTGGGGCTACCAACAGAAGCCATGTCCAGATCTGCCATGCTGCCCCTGTTAAACCGCCCAGGACTGCTAACCGAAGCGATTTCTGAATCTGCCATGTTGCCTCTTAGCGAATCTGCCATGTTGCCTCTTAGCGAATATGGCAGGCCAAAGGCATGGTAATCGTGCCGTACAGGCTCTGCCATATTACCACCATTGCTCTGTTCCTCGTCGAGCAAGTCGTTGATGATGTCCAGGTGCTGATATTCTTCAGCGACTGGCGCATGTGCCTGCTGCATGACGAAACTGACAGAAGCCTGTCTAGGTGGTTGCAATCCTCCAAACCTGCTCACCTTTTCTGTTTCAGTACCGACCCGTGCTTGCTGATACCCATCATCTTTCCATGTTTGTTGATATGCATGACCGTTTGTCATTCGTTGGTAAGGGGACTCATCCCCCCTCCAGAGATGATTGTTCATATTGCTATCACCTTTCCATGGTTGCCAACTGTCGTGTCCATCTGAATTCCCCAACCCGGACTTGAATCCATGCCTAGCTGACAAGTGATCGTTCCTCCCAGCAGGAGGCATCATTACTGATGTAGTTGATGCATATGTTGACAGTGGCTGCGAAGGTGCACTACCTTGTCCAAGAGCAGTTGACTGGTATAAAAGATTTGAAGAGGTTACACCCAGAGCAGGCTTACCAATGATGGCATTACGGTACGTCTGCGGAACATACGCTGGGGCAGAAGGGGAAGGATCATTTCCTGATCTTCCAGCAGCTTCACTCATCGAGCGTGGAAGCAATGTAGAAACTTGAACTTGTGGGGTAGCTGGTGCGGTCGTTCTTGGTGTAGGGAGCAATACAGGAGCACTTGAGGGCCTTGATGTTGTGACGGAAGCCTCGGAAACTGTGGTTGATGTGACCTTCATGGGACTAGTCTCTTCTCGAGCTTCTGAATAAGCGGTGTACGAAGTTTGTGACAATTCTGAGGGAAGTGGAGCAGCCTTATCAACTTGTGGTAGTCTTGGGGGTGCTGGTATGGGTTTATCAACTTGCAGTGACTTCGAAGGAAGGGAAGCATCTTTAGCACATGGTGGTATTGGGGGTACTACAGAAGATTTACCAGCCGACGGTGATTTTGGAGGTACCGGACTAGCTTTAACAGTCGCTGGAGATTTCTGAGGAACCACAGAAGCTTTAGCAGCTGGTGGAGATTTTGGACGAACTGAAGTAGCTTTATCAATCTGTGGAGATTTTGGAGGAACTGGAGTAGCTTTATCAGTCTGCGCAGGTTTCAGAGGAGCTGGAGTAGCTTTACGAGTTGGTGGAGATTTCGGAGGAACTGGAGTAGTTTTATCAGTTGGTGGAGATTTTGGACGAACTGAGGTAGCCTTATCAGTTGCTGGCGATTTGGGTGGGACTGGAGCAGCTCTATTAACTCGGGGAGATCTTGAAGCAAGAGGAACATCTTTATCTGAATCAACTGGAGTTGATTTTGAGCTATTCAGAGGTGCTCTGTTGGTTTGCGGTGTCAAACTTGATCCATGATCTTTGCTTGAAACTGGGTCAACTTTTGTTCTGGCAGGGACCTTGCCAGGCACTGCTTCAGTGCTGGTGGTCGCTGGCATGCTTGAAACAGCTTCCTCTGGCACACATTTGGACACAAGGACCTCCTTATTGGCTGTTCCATTAGCTTTTACATCGTTTGCAGCTTCCTGGGAATGTTCTGGGCTCTTCAGAACATCAGGTGGCTTCTCCGAAGAACTAGATGAGGAGGATGACCCATTTGTCTTTGTTTGAGACTCCATTGCTTCAAAATGAGCTTTGAAAAGTTTTCTCCCCTCAATGTTTTTCTGAAATATACATAGAGAAAAACAGGTTACATAAATGAATTGGTTGAAATATAGAAGACTCAGGCAACGCATCTGCTACGAGTGACTATGTTACATATACATCTGTATTTATGCACCTGACATACAGTTTTTCCCTTTCTGCAAAAAAGATGTACAATTTTTTCCCGCAAACGCTACTCATCCTACATGTCGAGTGGTGATATGGGATAGAAAAATAAATCAGAATCTTTTGGCAGTTAAAAGTTTGTTTCAACAATATGCCATAGGCCCATAGCTATGCCGTACACTTGACAAACAAAAAGCATGTACCATATCGATGGACTATCGTCAAAAACGTGCAACTTAACAATGTTGATTTCAGATATGATCACATAAATTTATCCAGACTGAATCAGTACTCATATGCATAAAAAAAATGCATCGCTAACCATTTTGAAATTAATTTCGAACCAATCAACTTCTAAATTATAGAGTATATAAGAGTAATGGAAAACAAGTATACTGGACAGTGAGCATTTATTATAACTAACTTCTCATAATTCAGGTCATTCAAAATTCATGCATATGTAGACACTCGAAAATGCAGCATAACTTTACACGTCATGAAACTATGAAGGTAAATACCACGAATGTGAAAGAGTAACTTCACCTCGTGCAGACGCTGCCCCAGCTCACGAAGTCTATCTTTCAACGTGAGCAGAACAGTATCTCGGTCCAATTTTGGAGCAGTACCACAGCCAGAACTATTGCGATCTGAACTGCCAGTAACACTGGATGAGGGAAGGCAGTCGTCTTCTTCGGCAAAGTTGATACTGCTTATGCCCTTATTACGCTGGTTTTTTCCTCTGCAAAGAAGTCCAGTTAGGCCAGGTGCCAATCTTACAAACAGCAGTGCAAAACTTTAAACATATTGTCTTCACCTACCTATTTGGTGACAAGTGATTTCTGCTGTCTGGCAAATTGTTTACTTTGCTGTGAGTACCATTCATAGCAGTAGAATCTGCCGGAAATGCTAATGAGTTGGTCTCTACAGAGGAGCCTCTCTTTCCATTCATAGGTCTAGAACTGTCCAAATGATCTGGACCATCTGAAGCACCTTCTTCTATGGTATCGCCAACCTTCGTTGTCACTTCTTCCGCCTGCTTAGATGGTAAGCCATCACTGTCATCAATTGTGATTTCGTCATTAAGTCTTTCGAGAATTTTCGCATCAGATTTCTCCTCTCTTTCCTTGTCTTTAACCTTACGATTGTTCTTCTTTTGTTTTGCCTAAAATATAAATAAGTTAAGGTCATGCAAGCAGAAAACAAGAAAATGCAAGAGCAAAGAAAGGATCAACCTAACAATTATATGTTGAGACCCAAGGGTAGCAAACTAGAAATAATGCACACATTTGAAAACCAAAACCAAAACCATGCACCAAACTTCTTGTATGTTGAATATCACGTAAAAGAGGAGCTAGGGTAGGGAGACAGAGATGAAATCTGTTGTCAATATTTCAAGGATATCCTCGCAATAAAATAATGCTAGCTGCTAGGTAGCTAGCATGACATAAAACTGTGGTATAATAAAGCAGAAAGAAAACTGTTCCTTTCTAAAATGGGGTGAGCTGAAATATATCTACAGGTTACACAGCTCTTTCAAGCTCATGCAAGTTTAGCTAGACTATGTGCCAAGATCATCACAAGACATCAAGCCAAGTTTATAAATGTTCTCATAACATAACTGAAAAGTAACAGAAAACATAGGTTAAAACTAGAAGTATTCCAAGTTTCCAACCAGTTCTCAGTACAAACCACATGCTAACTTTTTCAGTTTAACATCCCAGCAACGAGTTCCAGGCAGTTCCTATGCGAAAATCACCCACAGCCACTTGGCAGTAGCAGGGAAGGATATGAAAAGTTTGTGACTGATGAAAATGTAAAATATAAGCGTAACTCAAACTCAAGACGATGCTTTGGCATGCATCAAGAACTGCAAAGAAGAACTATAAATCCTAACCCGCAATGGTTGCTCAATAAACAAAGTTTGATAATTCTTGGGTGGGGAAATTGTTCCAGAAACTATAGCTATTAGCTAGAGAGTTGGCCCCAACTGTGGCATTTCTATATACTAATGGCAATAGAACATTAAACCTACAAAACCCACCAGAAACACACATAAGAAACTAACCTGCTTTTTCTTTGCACGCTTGTCCTTTTCATTCACACCACCGTTACGCTTTCCCTTCGTCTCACTTTCAAGAAGTCCTGCTGCTTCCTCCTCGCGAATTAGCTCTTCTTGCCTCTTCAAAGCAACAGCTTCTTGGTACGCAACTTCAATCCCACTGACACAAGCAAAATGTAAGAATCAGGAGCAACAGATAGTTGACCGCACTGTTGAAGATTCATCTACCCAATTTTCTTTTCAAACCTAAATAGAAGAAATGCCTTAACTTTCATTTGTAAACTATAAACAGAAGATCAATATTTTAGTATATTTTGAGCTAGATAAATGCATAAGGCCCAGCTTCGTTACAAAATCGTCAAAGTACCATTCATCAAATACATACGATGGAGCACAACCACACAAAAGACACAGATAACTTGAGTCGCTATCTTATACTTCCTCCAGACACAGATAAGTGCCCTTTTGGACACTAGATGGTACCCAAAATACAATTGACCACAATATCTACTGCAATATATTGTAGAATCTTTTTTGCTTTTCAGACAATCTGATTGTCTCATGTTCATGTGCCTAACCTAATTATTCAGTTTGGTAATGATCGGTGAAAAAACAGTTTGTCTGCACACAATCCAGAACAGCACTTATGTTTTAACCGGATCGAGTTTTTGTTGCTAATGAGCAGTACATAAGATGTGGCCGAATATGGGATTAACCGATTAAGTATATTTTAGTACTGCAAAGTAGGATCCAATTTAAGCCTTGAACACTCAGATTAGAAAAACTAATCCTCAGCTTCAATTTTCATGAAGTTCACTATATCCAGGTTTTTCATCTCTTCGAAAAATCCTGATGCTTCAAGGGTTGTTAACTAGCTCTATTCAAATGTCCAACTGCTCAAGACTTTCAACAAACCAGCCCGCAAAGCTTGAGGCACAAATAACTTCTGATATTGGCCAATAGCATAAACTAGCTATTACTTTAAGTAATAAGATCATTACCTAAATATGTGAGATAGCACAAATGTTTCAAGTATCTTCCGTCCAAGCTCAGTTAGGCGTCTTTCTTCGCGCTCCATAGAGATTTTGTTAACCTCGCCAGAACTACCATCCTACAAAGATAGGCATACTTATAAAATGATTAGGTGCAGCACTTATTTTCCTATCTAAGTGTAACAGAGTACAGTCCCAAAATTATTATTAAAATATCTGAATATCATATGATAAATACAAGCTTATCAGTACCCATTATACTGATCTAGTTCAAACAACATGTTAACTCCATCCCAAAGCATTATTCATACAAACTGACACATCATAGTGAATGCCATATACTATGCAGTTCAAACAAGAACCTATAACCTTTCTTTCAACAACAGAAGAAATTGGAGGAGGAGCGGCAGATAGATATTGTCTATATCACAATAAGGTATTACAGAAATTAGGCTACATGAATGAATAATTGCATACCAGTAGACAGACTTTATAAAATGGATTAGCAAACAGTACACACAGGTATGGCTAAGACACTACCAAGTAGCAATATCTTACACTGGAGAAAATGATGCAATATATCAAACCTCATTATGCCTACCTTCATGCGGCTCTGGGAACATTTGTCATCCTTAGGAGATACTGGTTGACAAGGCAAGGGTTCTAAAGCAGCTCTCTCAAGTAATGTTATAAAATCACCCGCCAAAACAAATATGTCAATCTCAACATGGACCATGGGTGCAGGTAGTTCATCCAATTCTGCTATATTTGTTTTGGCTTTCATGGTCATACTCTGGTATTCAAGTGCCTTCAGACCCGTATACAAAGAGTCCATCACTAATGTTGAAGTAACCTCTTTCTCTACAAAAAAATGCTTCACCAATACTTTAAGTATGGTACTAGTCTTCTCCCTGGACATACGGTGCCTGGTTCTTGGGTCAATTGCTGACCAGAATGCACGAAAACTGAAAGGCCGACAAAGATTTCAAACTGTAAACGTAATAGGAACAAACAAGCAACTTAACTTATTGTGATATGTATACTAAAAAGATAATGTGGTCACCTTGACCATCTAATTTTGTCTTCAATGAGCTTGGTAAGTTTATTTCTCCGTTCCTCAATAAAACGGCGGTAAATTTGTTCTATATTTGTCGTATAGACACGGAGCAATTCCCTTCGATAAGGGCGATCAAGGCAACGAAATGGTCTGTCCACCTTCTCCCTTGAATATGAAAACACAGACGTCTGATGTTACATGACAGTTTGCAGTTAATTTCCAAATACCAAGAGCAAATAGCAGCAGCAAACTACGGAGTATCTATATAGAAGTACTACAGAATCAGAAACTGAAAGAAATGTATTGCACGCCCACCATGGATACAGTAGTACGAGTTATAGGAAGAAACAATATATTCAGAAAAAATGGCAGTTTCAAGAATATTGTTCTTGCGAAGACATGCTCAAATGAAATAACAGATCTAACAGTTCTCTTCTGAGGCGTCTATCAGAAGCACCAAGATGAAAATATTAGCTACACAAATGACCATAGACAGATTAACTACCTGATAACTTGAACTTGGGCAATTATTTCAAGAACATCGTCCACAAGAAAACCATCCTGAATCTTTGACAACTCCATAAACTTTTTCCATCCCCAATCATGTTCCTTCTTCCAGAACCTATGCAAAGTATCTACAAAAACTACTTCATTAAGGCCTGAACAAGACGATGAGGTACATATACTGTAGCCTCCTTGGACAAGAACAAACCAAGTTCAGCTCACCTGAGTATTTGATTTTCTTAGGATCCATGTTGCCTACAGCTATAGTGAACTGTGCAAAATGGCTCCAACCTGAAATTGTCATAGTAGAGTCAGAAAAGTAATTTCCTGTGTGTGCAAGATAGCAGCAAAGATGGCAACATCAAACCTGGGAGGAGTTTGTCATGATTAGCAACGCAAAGAAACAATGACAAGTGATTGGAGACGTCACATCCTTGAGGGTATACAAGTATATACCTGTGAAACAACAACGTAATCAGTGTCCATGACTCCATGCATACAGAGAAGAACAGATATACACCAGAAGAAGTAGTCAGAAAGCTTTCAGATTTGTTCATCATGCCCTCAGCAAAGCTACAAAGCTTTCTGAAGATAAAAAAGTTGAAAAACTTGGTAGCCACAAAGAGGTAAAAGTGATATATGTATACCAAGACAGACTGTTAACCGAATAATTAAAACAAGATATCAGGATAGTGAAATTCCAGTCCTTACTCCTCCCTCCCTGCCCCCACATGAAATAAATAACTGTACTACAGAATAAACCAAACATATCAAACATATTGGCAATGGCACTAATGCGAAAAGGATCATGTGTCACACTCCAAGCTCCAACTTGAGAAACAATATTTCTAACATCAGAAAAGCATGCACGTGTAGGCTTTACAATTAGACATGGCTTGGTCAGGGTGCACAGAGTGGCAGAAAGTAAACATTCTAAGAAAAAATTCTGCATATAACCATTTTTAAATAAAAGCATGAGAAGAAGAAAAATGAAAAGCTAAAGGAGAACTAAATAATGTCAACATCATAACTCCCATACAGGACACAATCTCTTGAATGCTATGTCACCACATGAGGCAAAAAGAAAACGCAAAGGTAAACCGTGAAACACTTGTCTATTCAAACATGGTCTAAGCTATAAGTTCATAAAACATGCAGGGCAATTGGTAGATTTCACCCCCCTTGGTTCCCAAGTCACGATTTGACAATAGGTCATTTACCAAGATAGTTGTTCAAGTTAAAGTACAATGTTCCTAATAATAATCAACAGGCACTTTACCATTTGTAACCACCAGCCTCAAATGGCTCACTTTTCATCTCTCTCTTCTTTTCCTTAGAAAAATTCTCAATCCTCCAAGTATGTCGACCATATAATTCTGAAGGTTTGGGGCCTGTTATTGTAGTTGAGAGAGATGAGATAAAACACACAAAAAGTAGAGCTTCCAAATATCACAGAAGGTTTCTCATCGAAAAAGTTCCATCAATAGCGTGATAGACTTGCATCAGGGTAACGAATTAGATTTATCCATGCAGTAAAAGCAAATGCTGACACTGCTACGAATTTAATTTGGTCCAAGTATCAGCATGCAAATTAAATATTTAAATTATGTGTTCCACTTTTACAATAAAAAAGATTGCGTTAATGAGTCGACTAATAGCATTGTGAAGTGGCAAAAAGAGAAGGTAAAGGAATAAAATCACTGTCGAAAGGAACAAAAAGAGAAGGTAGTAAAGGAATAAATTCACTGTCGAGAGGCAGTGTCAAACACTCGTGCCGATGCCCATGTCTGGGTGGTCAACCAGCATTTTTTTATGACAGTTATTATGGCAGCAAGTCCCAGAAGCCAGCACGAAACAACCTTGGATACTGTGGCATTACCAAATGAAGCAAGGTACTGATAAATGGATCTCTTGCAACTGAACAAGATATTTTGGCGTATCAGCTGACCAGCTGGTGTTGGACTATTCGAACATGGCAATGATGTAAAATTTAAAGGTGGGCATCACAGCAATCCAAAAAAAATTAAGACCACGTCACGCCAAAAACAGCGTGCTAATTAAAACCATGAATGCTGCTATGCATATACGCAGGTGTGTTTCACTCACCACGGTCATCAAAATCATAATCCATGTCCCAGAACGGCGGGGACGTCGAAGGGCTTCCACTGTCGCCCTGGTCACAGGAGCGCCACTCCGACAAGGACTCGCCGGACAGGCTGCGGTCATCGTCCCTCATCCCAGCCGTGCTCGCAGAAGAGTCATCGGTCGCCGAGGCACCGGCCATCAGCAAACCCTCAGCTACTTCGGACGGACTTATCCGCGGCTGCACGCACAAACGACAAACGTGATTATCGGTTTTGAGCTGAACGAATCCAGCACACCACAATGCTGTTAACTAGCAGTACTCGACACCCCCGGTGGAACGGAACCAATTCTACTGCGTCACGACAAAACAGTTGCCGAGACCGCACATGCAAAACCGCCATCCATCTGTACGCCTATCACGATCCAGCTAATACAGAACCTTCCAATACTTGCAGTCGAATTCGACAATCTGGTAACCTCTACTGGGTTGGTTTAAGACGGCCTGTGAACTCCACGGTGTCTACTTCCCTGTAGTCTACACAGGACCCTACTCTGCTCCGTTGAACGGAGACGGGACAGGGGGATCTACCCAGGACCCATATTCGAGAATTTTCCCACTCAGCGACAGCCCGAGCTGACAGCACCTGGAGCGGACCAGCTCGCCATCGGATCAGCCAGCTCCCCGACCAGACCAAGTCAACCAACACGCAACCGCCCGAACCCTAGCCCTCCCTGCCCCGAGGCGCGGCACCGCCCACGGCATCGAGCGAAGGCGGGCGCGCGTGGGGGAGGGGGTCCTGATCTAAGCACGAGGGACGGGCCCGAGGAGGGGCGGGGGCTTTTACCTGCCGCAGCCGCCGCCGGGGGCAGGAGCGGTGTCCTGCGGCGGCGGAGCGAGGAGTGTGCTGGGCTCTGGGCGCGGGGGCGGCGACGGGGCGAAGCGAGGAGAGAGAGAGGGGAATATGTCTGGATTGGGGAATTGCGATTTGTAACAGCGAGACGAGACGGTGTAGGGGAGAGACAGAGGGGGGAAGGGGAGGAAAAAAAATCGAGGGGAGGGGAGGGTGATGGGTGATGGGTGATGCGGTGTGTGACCTTTGGCAGTGTCTGATCGCCCTTTCCCCTGCTCCTCCTTCCTTGCGATGCACGTCGGACGGCGAGGGAAATAACCGAAAAAGGGTAGGGGGGCACAGAAGTCGGCTGGCGATGGCGGATCGGATGGCCTCGTGTGGTGAGGTGAGGTTTTCCTTTGTGGACTGCGTGGTCGGTGGTAGGGTGAGGTCAAGGTGACGCCTTGAATCGGGAACCACTACCGTGAGCTCAAGCCTTTTGAGTGTTTTTTTTTTAGATGAGCCTTTTGAGTGTTGAGTGTTGACAATGAGCATTTCTTGCGTTATGTTTATTTTTGACGGAAAATACTTTTTTTTTGCTTTGCGTTTTCACTTGTTGATCAAGAAAGGTAAGTATCTTTCAAAAAGTAAACACTATAGAAGATGAATCACGTATAGGTATGTGGACTCGATTTTTTCTTACGCGCATGCCCTTTCTGTCAAGAAGAACGAGGCGTATGAGGCGAGACGAAACAGGACAGACCTAGCGGTACCTTATTATATTCATTTCCTATAAAAACATCCCGCAACTCATATGGTCTAGGTCCTGCCCTTCATGCTCCTTTCTTTTCTTTCCTTGCAATGGCGCCTTGCCTCATTTTTCTCATATGCGAACCTCCCACTGCTCAGTTAGGCCCGTCGGTAGGCATGTTCTACGACGACACATGACCCCCAAAATTTCGAGGCGCCAAATCTCCGGCGCACCAACTGATCACGTTGATAATCGTCGACATGCAGTTCTTTCGAAGTCCCAACCGGGCATGAGTTTAAGCCTAGTCCATAACCTAGAGGCGAGATCGATGGATAGTTTAATCCCGAACTGATCTCTCAGTCGATGTTAGGGTCGAGGGCGGAAAGCTATGAACTTGCCAAGCGGGGTCCTATCAATCGACGACGGCTATTCGTTCATGGAGGAGAGGAGATCCATCAGGGATGGGGACAGAATTGCAGCAAGGCGAGCTCAACAGGTATTGGAGACCAACTCGGGATTCATCCTTTGATCTGTCCTCGTTATGTTTGTCTTATATTGGTTTATCTGTCTTTGCTAGTCGTTGGTTCGGATGAGTTGTCTCGATTTCTCCTTTTCTAGGTTAAAAAGAGTTGAAAATCGGGGGAGCGCGATTGTGCGTGGGTTATTCTCCCTTCCACAGGAATGTGGAGATACAGTAACTAACATTTTGGATAAAGGGGTAAAGAACATTTTGGGTAAAGGAGTACAGAACATTTTGGGTAAAGGAGTAAAGTTGGATCATATTCAGCATGCAAGTAGTATAGACGATGTACCTACATTCCTTTTCGGTTTTGCCAACAAAGGATCTAAAATACATTGACCTATAAATTGATCTATTCCGCCATTTGCTCCGAGCAACCGAACCTATATGTAGTCTACCATGTTTCGGTTCTTCGTGTTCCTTCTTTCGCTTTATGTTCCTCCTTTTACTCACCCCAGCACCAGACTTTGTGTTAGCACCCATTTTAGACCGATAAAAAATACAGTGGTTTGAGCTAGAGAACGTAAGTCATAGATGGACGCATTTTGCCGGTTTTTCAAGATCCAGCCCAGAAATCTGTTGGAGATATGCCCAAGAGGCAATAATAAAGTGGTTATTATTATATCTTTATGTTTATGATAAATGTTTACATCCCATGCTATAATTGTATTAACCGGAAACATTAATACTTGTGTGTTTTGTAAACATAAAAGAGTCCCTAGTAAGCCTCTTGTTAAACTAGCTTGTTGATTAAATGATGATCATGGTTTCCTGATCATGGACATTGGATGTCATTAATAACAAGGTTATATCATTAGAAGAATGATGTGATGGACACACACCCATAGTAAGCGTAGCATAAGATCAAGTCATTAAGTTCGTATTGCTGTGAGCTTTGAAATACATAGTAACCTAATCCTTCGACCATGAAGTTATGTTAATCACCATCACCGGATGGGTACTTTGATGGCATCAAACGCTTTCGGGCGGTTATAAAGGTGTCATTGGGTATTCTGAAAGTATGTGTTGAAGCGCATAGACCAAGATTAGGATTTGTCCATCCATATGACGGATAAATATACTATGGGCCCTCTCGGTGGAATATCATCTAGATAGCTTGCAAGCATGTGACTAGGTCACAAGGGATGACATAACATGGAACGAGTAAAGAGTACTTATCAGTAACGAGGAAGCACTAGGTATGAAGATACCGACGATCAAACCTCGGATAAGTAGAATATCACGAGACAAAGGGAATTGGTTTCGTATGTTAATTGGTTCAATCGATCACGAAGTAATCGTTGAGTATGTGGGAGCCGTTATGGATCTCCAGATCCCGCTGATGGTTATTGATGGGAGAGGTGTCTTCATCATGTCTGCATATTCACGAACCGTAGGGTGACACACTTAAGGTTCGAAGTTGTTTGAAGTAGATATGGAATTTACGTTGGAGACCGAATGTTGTTCGGAGTCTCGGAATGGATCCGGGACATCACGAGGAGATCCAGAATGGTACGGAGAATAAGATTCATATATTGGGGATCATTTTCTAAGTTAGGAAATGTTCCGGAGTGTTTGTATGGAGATTCTAGAAGGTTTCGGAATGTTCTGGAAGGTTCTAGAGGATTTCTTGGAGTTTACTTGAAAACCAAGAAAGGGATCAAGGAGTCCAAGTGGGGCTAGACACGGATTCGTGGGGGAGGAGGATTCCTCCCCCTTCCCACCGCCGGCCCAAGGAGGGGAGTCCTACTAGGACTCCTCCCCTCGCGCCTCCTCCTTAAATAGAAGGAGGGCACCCCTCTGCACCTTGTCTCATAACAATCTCTCTCACCGCCTCTCTCCTCCACGATTCTTCCGCAGCATAGGCGAAGCTGCAGAATTCTCACCTCCACCACCACCACCACGCCGTCTTGCTGGGATTCCGTGGAGAAGATCTACTACCTCCGCTGCTTTCGGGCCGAACGGGAGAGGAAGGTCCGCTCGACCGCACGTGTGACCGTCTGCGGAAGCGCTGCCGGAACGCGGCGCCGGAAGGATCGTCCACACGATCTTGAGATCGGCAAGTGATCGACTACATCATCCACGAGATCTAATCTCGTTAACGCTTTTGGTTCTACGAGGGTTAGTATCGATCTATCTCGTTGCTCATGTCTAGTAGACTATATCTTGGCTTTTATCTAGATTAGATCTGGGTTTTGTTCGTTCTTGCGGTAGAAAAATTTTGTTTTCCATGCTACGAACCTATCAGTGGTATCAGAGCCTTGTCTATGCGTAGATCTGTTGCACGAGTAGAACACAATGAGGTTGTGGGCGTTGGTGCTCATGCCATCTTTTGCTATATGTGTACTTTGCATCTTGCGGTATGGTGGGATGAAGCGGCTCGGGCTAACATTACATGTCATCGTACATGAGACTTGCTCCACGCTTGACGTGCAACTCGTATTGCACAAGTGGCTTTCATGTGTGTCTCTCCCATCATAGTATAGATCAAATCTACACTTTGCACTTGATAGCACTTGTATCAACGTTGTGGTTCAGTTTCGTAGGTAAGATCCGTTCTTAGTCGAAAGCCCCAAGCCACGTAAAACTTGCAAAGAAAATTAGAGGCGTCTAACTTGTTTTTGCAGGGGTTTTGTGATGTGATATGGCCTACTTGTGATTGTGATTGTATTTGATGTATGCAATGATCCTTGTTGTAATATGGCAACCGGCAGGAGCCTAATGGTTGTCTTTAATTCTGTTAAGACCTGCGTGTCTATTCATCTTGTAATAGCTTTGTTCCAAGTAGTTGTAATAGTTGCTAGTGATGATGGACAACCATGAAGCGGCGCCACGGACCTTGACGCAATGCTGGTGATGATGGAGATCATGTCCGTGCTTTGGAGATGGAGATCAAAGGCATAAGAAGAAATGGCCATATCATATCACACTAATTATGAATTGCCTGTGATGTTAATCCTTTATGCATCTTGTATTGCTTAGATCGCGACGGTAGCATTATAAGATGATCCCTCTCACTAAATATCAAGTAATAAAGTGTTCGTCCTTAGTTGGCACCGTTGCTAAGACTCGTCGTTTCGAAGCATCTCGTGATGATCGGGTGTGATAGACTCTACGTGTGCATACAACGGGTGCAAGCTAGATTTGCACATGCGGAAACTAAGGTTAATCTTGACGAGCCTAGCATGTACAGACATGGTCTCGGAACACGAAATACCGAAAGGTAGAGCATAAGTCATATGATTGATATGATGAACATGAAGATTGTTCGCCGATGAAACTACATCATCTCACGTGATGATCGGACTTGGTGTAGTGGATTTGGTTCGTGTAATCACTAAAACAACTCGAGGGATGTTGTTTTGAGTGGGAGTTCATTTGTAATTTGGATTAGTCGAACTCAATTTATCATAAACACAATCAAAGTGAATTTGCATAGTTTGTTGTAGTCATTGGCATCCGTTCACCACCTTACGCTTAGTTATAGTTGAGATAGTAGAACTATAGAAATTCTGGATATTTACTTTACGAACTGGTATCGTATTGTTTTGAGTGTCAATCTAAAGTTTAAAAGTCATATTGCAAACTTTCAGCAAACTCCGTTTACTCTGTGATGTTTAATAAACAGTATTAAATCAAGAGTAACAATTCCAGTGTTAGTATCTAATGTATCATGTTTGCCTCCATGATTCT
The DNA here is from genome assembly GCA_023614405.1 of Avena insularis. Taxonomy (NCBI): domain Eukaryota; kingdom Viridiplantae; phylum Streptophyta; class Magnoliopsida; order Poales; family Poaceae; genus Avena; species Avena insularis. Next base: position 500,591,957 of record CM042684.1, read on the forward strand.
TGATACTCAAAAGATTGTTTTTAATATCAAGTTTATCTAAGAGCTTAAAGCAATGTTTTAGAAACCATCATATGTGAAAGGTATTGCGATATCTAAAACAATGTGTTGGGTACAACATGATAGAGTATATGTCTCATATTTGATAAGAATTTGTGAAGGTTGGAGACGCTAGTCGTCCTAATCCTCCAAAAGGTTTTGGAAAAGAAACATTATACTCGTAATTCACCTTTATAAGCTATAGCGGCTTGATCATGAAAGTTGTCATGATAAGGATGAATAGAAGATGTAAGTAAAATGTTTACTACACTAAAAGATTACTAAAGAATGGAATTTTGAAAGAATGCCAAACATTTGATGAAGGTGATCCACTTCAAAGTGCAAGTACAAAGGTATTAGTATTTGACTATACACACTTTGTACTATCTGTCATGTGAATGACACCACTATTGATGTTGATAGATTCTTTTAAAAGAAAAGGAATTATTGAAAGAGAATCTATAAAATATTTGGCAGAAAAGAAAAGATTGGAGATATCCAACTTAGGTATATAGAAGATACATGTTATGGCTGTATTCCTTGGTTGTTAAACAATGTGGTTCTACGGTATTGGATACCGAATTGGTTGGTATGAAGTGTCATACAGGACAACACAATTCATGAACTGCAATGGCCTAAGTAACTAGCAAGAGAATATGTGATGATGTTCATTGAAAACAAACAAATGGTTGTTGTGTTGCTCGATTAACATCCAAGCTTGCCTTCAAGATTTGTTTCAATAATTGTTATTTTGATCAGGTATTATGACGACAAAAGGTTGTTCAAATAATTACCGTATTCCATAATAGATGGATGATATACAAGTCTGGTCGGAGAAATAACGACCATAAAACTAATGCTAAAATATCGCAAGACAAATGATTGAAAGATCACTTGCGAAGTGACATCACCGTTTAAATTATATTGAAAGGGATACATAAAGAAACTCCATGTTGATGGATTATTGGAGTCTTTGATTTTGATCAAATGACGCTTGTGATACTTTCCTGGAGATAATTAAAACTCCGTTCGTAGGCCAAAAGAGGAACGGACGACTAACTGATTGGAATTTGTATATATTGATGTATATAGTCTATTATGTGTAGTCGTGGGCGATGGATTTCAACTTCATATGCTTTCTCCGAAGATTTGAGTGAGTATATGTATATACTTACTCAATAAGGAAGAAGTATGAAACATTTGAAAATGTTCAAAGACTTTCAAGATGAAGTGGAAAATTATTGTAACAAGAAAATAAAAATTTATGATTGGATCATAAAGAAAGATGTTTGAGTTACAAGTTTAGCAAAACACCTAAGATTTGAGGAATCGTTCCATGGATTTGCATTTCCCAAAACACCATAGGAGTATGGAGTGTTCGAGATATGTAATGAAACCTTGTTTGACATGGTAAGATCAAAGGTGTCATTTATAAAACTGTCATTATATTTTAAAGATTAAAGCTTTAGTGACTACCGCTTTTACACTGAAAAGAGCTCCATCGTGATTCGTTGAAATGACACCATATAAGTCATGGTTTGGGATAAGACCCAGGTTGTCCTTTCTTAAATTTTTGGTATGCTAGGCATAAGTAAAGTGTTTACAACCAAAGTCGGATGAGCATGTCTTTGTAGGTTATTTCGAATAACCATTGGGTATTCCTCCATAACACCGAAGACAAAAGTTTTTGTCGCTTAGAATGTCGAGTTTCTTGAGAAGGAATTTTGGTGAAAAGTTAAGTGGGAGGACAATAGAACTTTGACAAGGTCGTTGAACCTTGGCTAATATGTGCTGAGTTGCGCAGCGTCGGAAAGTGTTCCGGAGGCAGCAACAATGCTCATGGCTCACGTGCCTCAAAGGTTGTGGTCACGGAGATCTAAGTTACTATTGAACCAAGTAGGTCGGGTAAGTAATCAAATGCCAAGATTTGAGAGTTAAATCATTGTTGTTTGACAATGATGAACCGACTACATGCAAAGAAGCAATGATGGGCCCTGACTTCGTTAAGTGGCTTGAAGCCATAAAATCCGTGATAATTCCATACACGAGAAATCAAGCTTTGAATTTGAAAGCCCCTCTGAAAAGGTGCAAGACCTTACAGTCGTATATGGATCTATAAAGAAATAGACATGGATGTTTCACATCTATGAAATAGTCGACATGTCGGAAAGAGTTTACGACAATGTTCAAGGAATTAACTATGATAAGATTTGATCTTTCACAATGATATTTAGTCTGGACGGATTAATGTAGCAACCACTACATATATTTTGGTATATGGTAGTTGAACAAACAAAACAAGTTCTTCTAATAGAATGGTTACCTAGGATGTGTCCATGACACGATCCATAGGATTTTGTTAATTCAAAGGATGCTAAAAGAGTATGCAAAACTTCAATGGTTGAAGTGAGCATCGCGTAGTTGGAATCTTCACCGTGATGAAACCGTTAAAAGGTTTAATTTCATCAGAGACGATGAAGATGCTTGCATTTTGCAAGAAATTAAGTGGGAGCGCTAAGACATATTTCTAATACATTATGTGAAAGACATATTGTTGATTAGAAATGATGTATCTTTTATTGACACAGGTTAAGAATTTCATTTCGATCAAAGACTTAGGCATAACCCAAGAATTAGGCATCAATGTCCATATGGATAGATTGAGGCGCTAATATGGTTTTGCCAAATGTACATAGATAAGATGTTGAATGAGTTCAATATGGAAACAACAAGAAAGGTTCTTGGCCTTACGGAAAGGATTGAATCAAGATTCAAGTGTGTTGACACGAGATTCAAGTGTTTTGACACTTGGTGAAATCACAAGAATATTTTGATCAATCATTCTTTGAGATGTACACATCCAGATATGTCCTATGCTCTAAATGTTATGAGCATATACCAGAATGACTCATAAGATGATCATTGGACAATAGTAGGGATATTCCTATGATCTTTGGAAGAATTAAGAATATATTACTTATATAGTGGTGACAAATAGTTCATTGTAAATTGTTACATTGATACTAGTTTTGTCACAAATTAAGTTTATCTCAATTTAAACTATGGGTGGCACAATGTAATGGAAAGAAAGTTCCATAACGGATTTTGTTGAGTACCAAAGTTAAAACATTGTGACAGATACTACAACAAAAGGCTAAGTATATGACTGCTATTGTAGCAGGAAATGAGGGCATTTGCGTCAAGTAGTTTGTTATCAAACTAGGTGTGGTTCATAGCGGGATAATACTATGAAGATACATTGTACGACAATTGTATCAACATGATTTAATCCCAAGGAACTAAAGGTCTCACCAAAGGACCAAATTTATACAATGCCATCTCATTGGAGAATGAGTAATGCTTAGAGACGCAAGGACATGCAAATACACACGGACCTGGAAGTGTCAGATCCGAAGATTATGTTTACCACTAGCTATAGTGTCTATACAATACCAGAAAGCCATAGGTGTTGAATGCACAAGTTTTTTAACTAGATTATTGACTCTAGTGCAAGTGGGAGACTGTTGGAGATATGCCCAAGAGGCAATAATAAAGTGGTTATTATTATATCTTTATGTTTATGATAAATGTTTACATCCCATGCTATAATTGTATTAACCGGAAACATTAATACTTGTGTGTTTTGTAAACATAAAAGAGTCCCTAGTAAGCCTCTTGTTAAACTAGCTTGTTGATTAAATGATGATCATGGTTTCCTGATCATGGATATTGGATGTCATTAATAACAAGGTTATATCATTAGGAGAATGATGTGATGGACACACACCCATAGTAAGCATAGCATAAGATCAAGTCATTAAGTTCGTATTGCTGTAAGCTTTGAAATACATAGTAACCTAATCCTTCGACCATGAGGTTATGTTAATCACCATCACCGGATGGGTACTTTGATGACATCAAACGCCGCTTCGTAACTGGGCGGTTATAAAGGTGTCATTGGGTATTCTGAAAGTATGTGTTGAAGCGCATAGACCAAGATTGGGATTTGTCCATCCATATGACAGATAGATATACTCTGGGCCCTCTCAGTGGAATGTCATCTAGATAGCTTGCAAGCATGTGACTAGGTCACAAGGGATGACATAACATGGAACGAGTAAAGAGTACTTATCAGTAACAAGGAAGAACTAGGTATGAAGATACCAACGATCAAACCTCGGATAAGTAGAATATCGCGAGACAAAGGGAATTGGTTTCGTATGTTAATTGGTTCAATCGATCACGAAGTAATCGTTGAGTATGTGGGAGCCGTTATGGATCTCCAGATCCCGTTGATGGTTATTGATGGGAGAGGTGTCTTCATCATGTCTGCATATTCACGAACCGTAGGGTGACACACTTAAGGTTCGAAGTTGTTTGAAGTAGATATGGAATTTGCGTTGGAGACCGAATGTTGTTCGGAGTCTCAGAATAGATCCGGGACATCACGAGGTGATCTGGAATGGTCCGGAGAATAAGATTCATATATTGGGGATCATTTTCTAAGTTAGGAAATGTTCCAGAGTGTTTGTATGGAGATTCTAGAAGGTTTCGGAATGTTCTGGAAGGTTCTAGAGGATTTCTTGGAGTTTACTTGAAAACCAAGAAAGGGATAAGGAGTCCAAGTGGGGCTAGACACGGATTCGTGGGGGAGGAGGATTCCTCCCCCCTTCGCCCAAGGAGGGAGTCCTACTAGGACTCCCTCCCAGCGCCTTCCTCCTTTAAATAGAAGGAGGAGGCCCCTCTTCCTTGTCTCATAACAATCTCTCAGCCTCTCTCCTCCACGATTCTTCTGCAGGCATAGGCGAAGCCTGCAGAATTCTCACCTCCACCACCACCACCACGTCGTCTTCTTTGGGATTCCGTGGAGAAGATCTACTACCTCCATTGCTTTCATGGAACAGGGAGAGGAAGGTCCGCTTCGACTCAAGACGTGTGCCAGACCCAAGGATCGTCCACACGATCTTGAGATCGGCAAGTGATCGACTACATCATCCACGAGATCTAATCTCGTCAACGCTTTCGGTTCTACGAGGGTTAGTACCGATCTATCTCGTGCTCATGTCTAGTAGATTAGATCTTGGCTTTTATATAGATTAGATCTGGGTTTTGTTCGTTCTTGCGGTAGAATTTTTTTGTTTTCCATGCTACGAACCCATCAAAATCGTTGGTTGATGGCTAAGGATAGCAGGTGTGGAATGAAGATCCAGAGGACTATTCAGAAGTCAGCCCAAATAGTAGGCAAATTCAGCATCCTGGTAGGCCCATTCAACGGAGTATTCTAGAAGCCGGTAAAAGAAACCGACTTGTGCCCAGAAGAGACCATGACTTAGCCGGAAAGAAACTCGAAGACCATGTAGGGTACACCCACACGGAAGGAAAGTGATTCTACTAAGGAATTACTCAGACGCTTGGATCCCAGATCCAGTACGAAGTTGGTGTTAGTTGCCTAGTTTAGAGTAGTTTTTCTACTAAGGAATTTGCATTGTACTCATGTAATAATCTCTTAGGCTTGTACGGAAAGACTAGACGCCTCATATAAGTTGTGAGGGGTGCCGCACGATTGAATTAAGCATACAATCGACAACTTCAATACAATTTACTTTTCGCCTACTTTTATACCCTCAACGCTTGTTCCTACTTTCGTTTCTGAAGGGTTCACACCATAGAAAACAAAAAATCCTGCGATAAGAATGCCAATTGTGCCAAGATCTGATCTGGTAGATGCTAGTAACGAGTATGATGTTAACCAGAATAACTTACCCTCGAAGATCGAAAGCTTTTACAAAAACTGATTTCGTTCATGATGAGTCCTTGCCGATCTCAATATCGTGTTGAAGAACACCGCAACCTAACAGCGTATTTGTCCTAGGTCACACGTCCGGCTCTCGACAACCTTCGCACCTCCACTCTAGCAGAGCAAGAGAAGGAATAGATAAATCTTACTCCAAGAATCCAATAGAACATGTACCTATCTAATATGAGGCCATGGGGAAATGTTAGAGGGACAAGAGAACCTTCACGAGGAGGTGGTGCATCTAGAGAGAGAGAGGAGGATGGCTCCTTCTATAGGGAGGGGTATCCCAAGGGGGCATGGTCGCCGACCATGGAGGATGCCCCCACCTCTCCCTCATTCATGTGAGTGCACTTCCCACTCACATAAACTCCCTCTCCACTCACATGCATTCATTACTGATTAGAATAAATGCATTTTTATCTTTAAAAAACTAATTTTATTTATTTTATTCAGAATTTTATTAATTACTTTAATTAACAAACATTCATATAAAACCCCTTGCATTGTTTCGATATTACACCTGAAACCATTTTCAGTGATTTGACCTAAAACAATTCCGGTGATCATCGAAACAATTTCCGCTCTAACAAATTTATTCTCGGATATGTTTTATCTATCACTTAATGTCGGAGAACCTTAAGTGTGTCACCCTATGGTTCGCAAATAATGCATACATGATACAGACACCTCTCTTATCAATAATCAGAAGCGATATCTGGAGATCCGTACTAACTCATGCACATTCAACGATGATTCTTGTGATCGTGTGAACCATCAACGTCGTATCCAATTCATTTTATCTCACGATACTTTACTTGTCCGAGATCCGATTACAGGTATCAATCATACCCTAGTTCGACCTCGTTCCTAACAAGTACTATTTACTTATTCTGTGATACAATATCCATGTGACCTAGTCACATGCTTATAAGCGGTGTTGATATGATATCACCGAGGGTCTAGAGTATATCTCTCCGTCATTAGGATGGACAAATACCACTCTTGATCCATGAGCCTCTACATAATAATTTTATAATATGTGAACCCACCTTTATAGTCATCATGTTACGGTCTGACGTTTGATGTTATCGAGGCACTCATACACTGTTAATTAGTGATTGACATGATCTCATGGTCTAAGGACTAGGAATACTTCGTATGTGTTTGATGTAGCAATGTAAACTTAATGACTAGATCGTATTGCTAAATCTACTTTGGGTGTATGTTCATCATATATCATTCTTCTAATGGTATGATATCGTTATTAACAACATCCAATGTTTATGATCAGGAAACCTTGATCATATGTTAATCAAGAAGCTAGTATATACGAGAGGTATTACTAGGAACTTTGGTTTATTTATTAGACACACATGAATTAATGTTTCCTATTATATAATTCTAGCATGATAAATAAATATCAATCATAAACTTGGAATAAGATAATAACATTTTATTATTGTCTCTTAGGCATATTCCCTTCGGTCTCCCACTTGCACTAGAGTCAATAATCTGGATATGCTTGGAATTCTTGTATACCTTGGCTCCTTTGCATTGTCTATGAATCCATCGTTTTCACAATAGATGACCATTGGGTCCAACGCACTAAGAACCACACCAAGTTCAGTTATGAACTCCTTCCTCCAAACCGCTTCATGCGTCGCTTCCGAAGTAGCAACGTATTCCGTCTCTTTCGATGATCCCGCCACCATAGGTTTCTTGGAACTCCTCCAACTTACTGCTGCTCCATTAATGAAAAATACGTATCTGAAGTGTGACTTAGAGTCACCCGGATCAGTGTTGAAGCTAGCATGAACATACCACTTTGCGACGAGCTCTTCTTCACCTCCATATATGAGAAACATTTCTTTAATTCTTCTTAAGTACTTAAAGATATTCTTGACCACTATCTAATGTTCTGAACCTGGATCAGATTAGTACCTGCTAGTCAAACTAATAGCATGTGCCATATCTGGTCTAGTACATAGCATGGCATACATGATAGATCCTATGGCTGAGGCATAGGGAATCTTATTTATCATTTCTCCATCGGCTATCGTAGCTGGACTTTGAGTTTTACTCAATATCTTGTCTTGCTACATAGGTAAGAAACCTTTCTTACTTCCGTCCATTTTGAGATCTTATCAAGGTATGTACTTTGCGATAGCCCAATGGTAACTATGAGATTCGACACATTGTTTATGGCTTTTATTGACGGTTTTCTCTCGGATTTGATCATTTTCTGGCTTTACCTAACGCTAATACTTTGGTAGCGAAAAACTTGGATTTTAATATGTGTTTGAGGTTCTAAACATTAATAGAAGGATTTAACTAGAGAAATATAATATTTTGTAGAAAACAAGCAAGTCCCACTTTGGAAGCACGCGAGGGAAGCTCACAGATGGTGTAATGACCAACTATACGGCGGGAATGGTCGTATAGTTCCCGCCGTATAGTTGTCGCCGCCTCTATCTTGTTAAAAGGGATAACTTCCTTGAAGGGACAGGGGACGAAAACAGAACACAACAGCCACCACACCATCCAGAAGGGAGAAAGAAGAGATCCGGAGAAGAAGGAGGAGACGTTCTCCATCTCGCTCCACGATCTTCGACCTCCTAGCCAATACACCCCCATAGCCACTACTTGTACTTGAGAGAGAGAGGGATCTCCACCTTGCAAGACTAGGGTTTGAGATTGTTTCTTCCCATCTTGAATTGTGTTGGATAATTTTTATTCTTATTGTGGATCTCCACGGTAATACCAAGACGAATTTCCTTTATTCAATTATATTGATGATCTGTTCTTCTCTCATGAGTGAGTAATTCCCTTGGGCGTGGGAGATGTAGGGGATTGATGAGATGTGATGTGTCTACATATATTTTTCATTAGTTTGTGATTGATTCTAATTACTATAATATGTATGCTTGACTATTTGTGGGATGCCTAATGCTTGTTGTCCAATTCAGGGCCCAAACAATATGATACCTTGTTCTACACGGATAAGATCTTGTATGCTAGTGGACCGGCGACCCTCGGGTGACACGGGGATATCAATGGAAAGCTAGTTGACTCGAGGATAACGAGTAACCACTGTGCTTATTGCATTAGTCTGATCCAAGGAACTTAATTGCTAAGCGACCTGAAGGGTCTTAATCGTCTAGTGTCTGACCATGGTTTTGGTAGCAGGCTAGTAGGATTATTGAAGTTGGGATGAAATCTACCAAGAGGAGTTCCGGCTAATTATGGGTTGCTCGCCTACACATATATCTATAATATTATAATTGTTACATTTATCACTCGTCCACCTGGCATAGTCACTATCATCATGAACTGAACCTCCCCGCGCCTTCTTTCGTCATTTATAGAAAACAACAAACAAGCAAAGCTGTTCTTTACTTTTATGCTTTTTATTTCTGAAGTTTACATTTTAGTTTTATTTAAATCTATCGCATTTAATCAAAACCCATTCTTATTTCAACACTTGCAGTCAATTCATTCGAAGACCCGTGACAACTTTGGGTGTGACAGAGACTTCACCAATAAACACTTACATTTGGGCTCCCTGTGGGATCGATATCTGAACTTCGAAACTAGCTACAAACGATCTGTTCTCTTCCAAACATCAAGTTATTTTCTAGCGTTATTTCCTGGGAGCTAAGCGCTAAGTGTTTGTCTTTTGACATTTAAAGTGTTGCTACTACAAAATGTTCTCCTTAGGAGACAAAGGGTCTACACGCTCTGGTAGGACTTATCTGCCAGATTATATTGAGCGCGTGCCTGCTCAGAGGCGCAAAGAAATTATTGAAAAACTTTTAAGATCAAATAAAGTTGAAGTTGAAAATCTAAATGATATTATGGAAATTATGTCTATTTACAGGACAACTCCTATGAAACCTGAGAAAATCTCAGAATACAAGGTTCAAGTTCTGAATTTCTTAAACAACCAATAGAGTTCCCTAATCCTAGAGTTAGAGAATATCAATTTGATGGTGGAATTATTAAAATTTTGCAGGAGAAAGCTTTTAGTGGAAGGAAAGATGAAGACCCATGAAGACATATTAGAGAGTTTGACGATGTGATAACATCGCTTGGACCAAAAGGTTTGCCAAGAGACTTCTCTCGTCTTAAATTATTTCGATGGTCTCTTAAAGGTAAAGCTCTAGACTGGTTATATTCTCTCCCTCGCCATTACAGTAAATGTTGGGAAAACTGCATTACTAAATTTATAGACAGGTTTCTTACTTTTTAAAAGGTAACTGAACTGAGAAAGAACATAGGCAACTTTAGTCAGAACGTGGGAGAAAACTACCCACAAGCCTGGGAAAGATTCTTTGCAATGATCAATAGTATTCCTAATCATGGCTATTCTGAACTAACAATTTGCCATTTATTTTACCATGGTCTCAATACTCAATGTACAGACTTTCTTGACTTCTCAGTAGGAGGATCAATAAATACTTTAACTATTAAATAATGTTTGGAATTAATGTCTACTAGGGCTAAGAATGATTCTCTATATAATCCTGATTTTGGTACTAAGCCGAAAAAAGGGATACTTCGGATAACTCCTGATCTTATGCTTGAGGTACGCAAATCTATGAAACAAAAAGGTATACCTTCTAAACTTGCTAAGGAAAACAAATAAGATTTGTTCCAAGTTTTTACTGAAGAAGATGAAACTAGAAAAGTTTTTCAAGAATTAAAACATCGACAAGTAAAATCTCATAACAATTTGCATAAGCATTTCCAAAAACACAAAAAGATTTTGGCAGAACTCACTGAAAATTATGATGAGATTGGCCAAGAAATAAAACTGTTTCACGAATACCTTAGTATGATTGAAACCCAGTGTGAACAAATAGCATCTGGTTATCAAATGTTTCTTCGTGAAGACAAAGATATTTTTATTTCTGCTAATGTTGTCACCAGAAGGGGTGTAGTTGTTACAGAACCTTTAGGACCACCGAAATACGAAGCCAAAAAAGAGCGAAAGGAAAAAGCCTTGCTCGTAGTAAGCCAAGAAGATGATATATTGGTGGATCCTCAAGATGAAATTGAAATCCAAGAATAAAACAAGGAAGATCAGAACGATGCACAAGATGACCATTATGACTCTGATGTAGAAATGGTTGATCCAAGAGAAGATAAAGAAACAAGTAAGGAAGATGAAGTTGTTGTAATAGAAAATAAGAAAAGCAATAAGCAACAACAAAAGAAAGCAACAAAAGAGCCTGACCCCCCCAAAAGGTAAAAGACAAGAGTTAGTCAGGTGAGAAAAAGCTTCCTTACCCTGATCGAAAAAAGAAAGCATCGAATGAGGTAATTTATAATTCTTTTACAAAGGCACTTAGTGACCTTCGTCTGGAAATCCCATTTGCGGATGCGATCAAAGTCCCTACTTATGGTAAGTTCCTTCATGATATTCTCAGTAGAAAGAAAGAAATAACTGAAACCGTTGCCATGGTAACTAGTTATCCTACCAATGGGAAGCTGTTATCTAAGTCTAAAGATCCCGGCATACCAACTATTTCATGCTCAATAGGCAAAAATGATATTCACAATGCCTTGTGTGATCAGGAGCAGGAGTTAGTGTAATGCCATACTCCCTCTATAAAAGGTTAGGATTAGGGGAGTATTCTCCTACTACTATCACTTTACAGATGGCTGACAAGTCCACTAAAGAACATGTTGGTATGATTGAGGATGTCTTACTTAGGATAGATGAACATGTTATTCCCACTAATTTTATTATTCTTAAAATGCCGAAAGATGAAAGATTATCTATAATACTTGGAAGACCTTTCCTTAGTACTGCAGGTGCATCAGTAGATTGTGCAGAAGGGAAGATAATCTTTAATGTTTATGATGCTGAAATCATACGGTATTTTCCAAAGAAGCTAGAAGCAGGAGAAAGCTATGTTCCACCAGCAAAACGAGTTCACGTGGTAAGTGCCATTGATAAGGGGCAACCGAAGGTAAGAAATCGAGAAGAGAGAAGAGGTTGAGTTATTCAACCATTCCTAATAAATGCTTGATGGGGTTCAACCATTTTCGTCAATTTAGTACAATAAAGAATAAAAAGTTCATCGTATTCCTACCACTTTTTCACAGACATTCTTGCGGAAGTGCGCTCGTGAAGATGCAGCTGTCAAAAAGTAGTAGAAACATCGATTGAATAAGTATAGAATAATAATAAGAATAAAACTTTGAGTTTTCTATTTGTAGAAGCTAAAATTTTGCTTTTAATATGCTAATGTTGGTCAACAATTTTTACTGTCATTTTTATGTTAAAAACTAGGTATTTCGCTAAGTTATGGAATAAGAAGATATCCTCGAAGAAATAGAAATTTTTGATATTTACTGATGGTTTAACGACCAACTATACGGCGGAAATAAAAGATTCCGGTCGTATAGCTTCGATCTTATAGTTACCTTTGCATCACCAAATTTTCTTCGAAGGCACAGAGAGTTTAACGACCAACTATATGGCGGAAATAAAAATTCCGACCATATAATTCCGTCTGTATAGATATCAATGCCTCCATACAAAATTTCTCAAAAGGTACTAGGAGTTTAATGACCAACTATACAGCGGGAATAAAAATTCCGGCCGTATAGCTACATAGATATCGATGCCTTCATAGAATTTCATTCAAAAGATACTGGGAGTTTAACAACCAACTATACGGCGGGAATTACAATTTCGGCCGTATAGTTCTGGTCGTATAGACATCGATGCTAGTTTTAGAAATTTATCTCGAGGGACAGACGGTTTAACGACCAACTATACGGCGGGATCATTTTGATTCGTTTGTATAGTTGCGTCCGTATAGCTGATTTCTGATTAAAAAAAACCTAGTTGTCGGCGCCGCCGCAACTATACGAGCGGAGCAACATCATCCGCCCGTATAGTTTCGGCCGTATAGGTTGGCGCAACCACTTAATCGCACCAGGACGGCGGGTTCTTCCTCCTCTCCTCATCATTTCTATCATATTCTCTCTCCAAACCTCTCAAAGTCCACCTAGAACTCTCGATTCTTCACAGATTTCGTTCGTTTGAGTGGGAGAATCAACAGATCGGTATGTTTCTCTCCCTATCCATGCTTTATTTTCAGATTTCCATGGTTGAAACTCTCACATTGATCTAGTGGATGAACTCAAGCTTATATTGTTTTTCCTATTAATTTCTCATGTTAGGATTGAATTTTTCCACGTAGAATCATTCATATATCATATAGAAACTATATGCCTAAGTTTTTATGGTGAAATTTTTTAGTGCATCACGATGAACAAGATCGGTAGCCTCTTTCATTCGAGCAAGCACCAATGCGAAGAGGGCTCAAGTTCAGGGGCCCGAGCTCCACACAACTCCAAGATGGACATTGTTTTATCGAGGAGGGTGCTGCCCACGCGTTGGGTCGAGCACAACTTTCTCACCGCAGCGGGGTTGGAGGAGGACTTCGACCTCATGTGCAGTAGGTCGGGGCTAGTGGTGATCAGCTTCGCAAGCCACGACACCTACGCTGAGCTCACCCACGAGTTCCTCGCCTCCTTCTACGACGACCACAAGTAGAAAGGTAACACGTGCACTATCAGCTTCAACATGAACCGGTAGCACTATGATATAAGCTTCGAACAATTCTGTGGTTCCTTTAGCCTCCCTCGTACTGGGGAGCCTAATATTACTAACCTCTACAGCGCCACAAGTGGAGAGACTTGGGAGGCTATTTCTGTCAATGGTGGCAATCACTTCTATCAGAAGAAGAAGTCCACCATTCAGAACCCAATCATTCGCTACTTTGCTTTGTTCCTCGCCAACACAATGTTGGGAAGGGGTGATACTGGTACCATGGCCAATGCGGACATGGCGATGATCACCAAGGCTCTCTTCCCCACTGCCATGCAAAGCCCCTGTCCTGCAGCTCTACTCATCTAGCACTTCCGCCACCAGAGCAACAAGACCAAAGGTGATATTCGCATTGGTGGATTGGTAACCCACCTTGCCTATGCATTGAATGTTGTACTACCTGTCATGGAACCTGTTGACGGCTCCAAACTTATGGACGTCAAGTATTTGACTGTTTGTGGCTTCCTTGGTGTTTACCATGCTAACCCGAGGCTTCGAGCATATCAATTTGGTTATCTTAATGATGTACAGGGTGAGCAGGTTCAACTGCCATGTCCCTAAGCCTTCTTGATTGTGGAGAAGGACACTTGGATCCTCACCAAGGACCAAGTAACGGAGATCTTGGACGAGCTCCAGCCCGAGGAAGAGGAAGATGAAGGGCGGCAGGATGAGCAGGAGCAAGAGCAGGAGGGAGAGCAGGGACACAACCCTGCTTGGGAAGGACAACATCCAGGAGGAGCCTGGGAATCGTGGCCCAACCAGCCACAGCAGGGGTATGGCTACGTCCCCTATCAAAAGTTCTAGCAGCTCAACCAGCACGTTGGGGAGATCGACCACACACTTCAAGATGTGAATGAAGATGTGAACACTCTGACTCACAACTTCAGTCACTTCATGACCCACTTTCCTGACTTTTACCAGCAGTATCCGCGCTAGTCGCCAAATGACGGTGACAACTGAGCCGAGCAACAACCCAAGCTTGGGGGAGGTTTGAAAACCTCTGAACTTTGCATTCATGTTTTTATTTCTTTTTTTGATTTATTTTTTCGATTTATTTTTTCAGAAATTGCATATTTATTTTCAGTTTTGCATTCCTAAACCAAAATACAAAAAAATAGTTGTAATTTTATTTGCAAGTTGTTTCTTTGTTTCTCTCAGAGATTGCTTGATTTCAGGCGATTTGGCAATATGGAAATATAGGAGAGGTTTGACTCGAATACAAGAACAAAGCAAGCAAAAAGGAGGTATCACATTCCTTTCATCACACTCCTTGCAACCCTAAATTGATCCTACAATTATTTACTTGCTTGCACTTGAGTCACTCCCCACTTAGCTTGTTATCCTACAAATTCTATTCCTTTGCTAGTGTCTCCTTTTTAGCTTTGAAACAATGAGCAATGAACTTGGTTAAAATACTTCCTACATTTTTACAACAAGAAAAAGCATCTGAAAGATGACTTGAGTCCATGCTTAGCTCAAAGAATTTGATTTTAGAACTACTCCATCCCAATTGTGCTTAATATTAATAGACTCGATAGTACCCTTGATTAAAATTGTTTGATTAAATGGATGCTTCGAAGTAGTAGAAATTATGCCACTACTTTTTCTAATAATTACCATAAGATATTGCTTTACGCATGTCATCACAACTCTGTCGTGCTCCATGGAGAACTACTAACTCTGCTGGCGAACGAATGATCTAAATATGGGAAACCACTTGATTTCGACTATTGAGTTATGTAAACGTCTGTAGCAGCAATGCTATGACGTGTAAAAAAATTAGTCTCCTCATGGTTTCACGTTCCAAGTGAAGTTGTAGTACTCCTATGGCCCATTATTGCTCAACATTATCTATTGGCATGGTCACGAGTGCACAACACAGCACCAATTAACATGTTAAAAATAGTGGCATGATTTCTCTATGAAAGAGCTGAAGTTTTTGAAAGACAAGAGAAAGAAAAAAAGTGCTTTGAGAGTCTTGAAATTTTGACATGGGAGTAGATGAGTTGTTCTTAAATTAAATATTTTGATGCCAACTTGAGTACTCTTAATTGGTTAAATAAGCAATAACAAAAGGTTTTCATCTCTCAACAAAGAGAGGCACCAAAAGAATTTGTCTCACCTTCCTAGCTAAAACTTCCGACAATTGCTTGGGCATATGATTTATTTGCTAGCAAGATATACGTGGTTAGAAAGTGGATTCAGTGCAATCTTGTGAATACTTGTATGATCATATTTAAGATTGTAGGGATTGTGAAGAAAAGAATTTGACACCACTTTGAACTTGTAAGTTCCTTTACTTTCGGTCTCGAATCTCCGCTATTCTTCCTTATTTCCTTGTCACTCGAGGGCGAGCAACATCTAAGCTTGGAGAGTTGATAGCTATGAGATTCGACATATTTTTGATGGCTTTTATTGATGGTTTTCTCCTGGATTTGATCGTTTTCTAGCTTTACCTAACGCTAATACTTCGGTAGCAAAGAAAACTTGAATTTTAATGTGTGTTTCAGGTTCTGAATGTCAATAAAAGAATTTAACTAGAGAAATACAATATTCTGGAGAAAACAAGCAAGTCCCACTTTGGAAGCACGCGAGGGGAGCTCAAAGACGACATAACGACCAACTATACGGCGGGAATGGCCATATAGTTGCCGCCGCCTCTGTCTTGTCAAAAGGGACAACTTCCTTGAAGGGATGGGGACAAAAACAGAACACAAGAGCTGCGACACCATCCAGAAGGGAGAAAGAAGAGATTCGGAGAAGAAAGAGGAGACGTTCTCCATCTCTCTCCATGATCTTCGACCTCCTAGCCAATACACCCCCATAGCCACTACTTGTACTTGAGAGAGAGATGGATCTCCACCTTGCAAGACTAGGGTTTGAGATTGTTTCTTCCCATCTTGAATTGTGTTGGATATTTTTCTATTCTTATTGTGGATCTCCATGGTAATACCAAGACGAATTCCCTTTATTCAATTATATTGATGATCGGTTCTTCTCTCATGAGTGAGTAATTCCCTTGGGCGTGGGAGATGTAGGGGATTGGTGAGATGTGATGTGCCTACATATATTTTCCATTAGTTTGTGATTGATTCTAATTACTATAATATGTGTGCTTGACTATTTGTGGGATGCCTAATGCTCGTTTTCCAATTAAGGGCATAGACAACATGATACCTTGTTCTACACATATTAGATCTTGTATGCTAGTGGACTGGCGACCCTCAAGTGACACGGGGATATCAATGGAAAGCTAGTTGACTCGAGGATAACGAGTAACCACTATGCTTATTGCATTAGTCCGATCCAAGGATCTTAATCACTGAGCGACCTGAAGGGTCTTAATCGTCTAGTGTCTAACCATGGTTTTGGTAGCGGGCTAGTAGGATTATTGAAGTTGGGATAAAATCTACCAAGAGGAGTTCCGGCTAATTATGGGTTGCTCGCTTACACATATATCTATAAGATTATAATTGTTATATTTACCACTCGTCCACCTGGCATAGTCACTATCATCATGAACTGAACCTCCCCGCGCCTTCTTTCGTCATTTGCAGGAAACAACAAACAAGCAAAGCCGTTCTTTACTTTTATGCCTTTATTTCTGAATTTTAAATTTTAGTTTTATTTAAATCTGTCGCATTTAATCAAAATCCATTCTTATTTCAACACTTGCAGTCAATTCACTCGAAGACCTGTGACAACTTTAGGTGTGACAGAGACTTCACCAATAAACACTTACCTTTGGGCTCCCTGTGGGATCGATATCTAAACTTCAAAACTAGCTACAAACGATTTGTGCTCTTGCAGACATCACCAAATCAAGTGTATTGGCCTACATATACCTATAGATTTTGGTGCCTAGTATATATGCTCCTTCCCCGAGGTCCTTCATTTAAAAACTACAATTCAAATAATCCTTTACACTCTTCAAAAGTTCTATATCATTTCCAATCAACACTATGTCATCCACATATAAAATTAGAAATGCTACAAAGCTCCCACTCACTTTCTTGTAAATACGAGCTTCTCCATAAGTTTGGATAAATCCAAACCCTTTGATGACTTCATCAAAATGGAGATTCCAACTTAGGGATGCTTACTTCAGTTCATAAATGGATCGTTGAAGTTTGTATACCTTCTTAGCATCCTTAGGATCAATAAAACCCTTGGGTTGTATCATGTACAACTCTTTCTCAATGTTTCTATTAAGGAACGCAGTTATCCCATACATCTGCCAAATTTTTTATAGTCAAAATATGCAGCAATTGCTAACGTAATCCTAACTGGCTTCAGCATCGCCACAGGAGAGAAATTCTCATCATAGTAAACTCCTTGAATTTGTCCGAAACCTTTTGCGACAAGTCAAGCTTTATAAATGGTCACATTATCATTAGCGTCAGTTTTCTTCTTAAAGATTCATTTATTCTCAACAGCCTTACTGTCATGAGGTAGGTCCAAGGTCCAAACTTGGTTTTCGTACATGGATCCTATTTTGGATTGCATGGCTTCTAGACATTTGTTGGAATCCAAACTTTCCATCGCTTCCTCGTAGGTCGCATGGTCATCATTTCCATCTACCATGAAATTCATAACTAGATTACCGTACAGTTCAGGAGCTACACGTGTCCTACTTGACCTGCGAGTTTTGGTAGTGTTCTCTTCTAGAGTTTTATGATCATTATCATTAGTCCCCTCTTCATTTGGTGAAGTTGACACAGTAACATCTTTCGATGCTGCGCCACTTGCCGTTTCTGATGAAGCACTATTCACCATTCCATGAAGAGAAGGTTCAATAACCTTTTCGAGTTCTACATTCATACTTATCACACCTTTCGAGAAAAACTCCTCTAGAAAAGATCCATTATTGGCGGCAAAAACTTTGCCTTCGGATCTGATAAAAGGTATACCCAATTGTTTCCTTAGGATATCCTATGAAGGCACATTTTTCGGCTTTGGTTTCAAGTTTATCAGGTTGAAGTTTCTTCACATAAACATCGCATCCCCAAACTTTTAGAAACGATAACTTAGGTTTGTTGCCAAACCACAATTCACACGGTGTCGTTTCCACGGATTTAGATGGAGTTGTATATAAAGTGAATGTGGTTGTTTCTAGTGCATATCCCCAAAATGACAATGGCAAGTCTGTGAGAGACATCATGGATCGAACCATATCTAATAATCTATGATTACGACATTCTGACACACCATTTCATTGTGGTGTTCCGATAGGTGTGAGTTGTGAAACTATTCCACATTGTTCATATGTATGCTAAACTCGTAACTTAGATATTTACGTCCATGATCAGAACATAGAAATTGAATCTTTCTATTATGATGATTTCCACTTCATTCTGAAATTCTTTGAAGTTTTCAAAGGTTTCGGACTTATGTTTTATCAAATAGATATATCCATATCTACTCAAATCATCCGTGGAAGTAACAAAATAACAATAACCTCCATGCACCGATACACTCATTGGTCCACAACATCCTAATGTATTATCTCCAATAAGTCTGTCACCCATTCCATAGAACCTGAAAGGGGTCCTAGTCATCTTGCCCATAAAGCATGGTTCACATGTCTCAAATGATTCATAATCAAGTGATTCCAACAATCCATCAGAATGGAGTTGTTTCATGTGTTTTACACCAGTATGACCAAGGCGGCACTGCCATATATGCAACATTATCATCACTCAATTTAATTATTTTTGCATCCACATTATGAATATGCATATTACTATCAAGATCCAAAAGAAATAAACCTTTCTTCACATGTGCATGACCATAAAAGATATTTATTCATATAAATGGAACAACCATTGTTCTCGGATTTAAATAAATAATCGTCTCGTAATAAACATGATCTGAAAACAATGTTCATGTGCAACGCAGGCACAAGATAACAATTATTTAGGTTCAATTCTAATCCCGATGGTAAATGAAGTGGCAGCGTTCCGACGACGATCACATCAACCTTTGATCCATTGCTGACATGCATCGTCACTTCATGCTTGGCTAGTTGACGCTTGTTCTGTTGCCCCTATTTTGAATTATATATATTAGCAACTGAACCAGTATCAAATATCCAGGTACTATTGTGAGAACTAGTAAGGTACACATCAATAAAATTTATATCCTATATAAATTTTTCCACCTTCTCGGCTTTCTTGTCAGCCAGATACTTGGGGCAGTTGTGCTTCCAACGCCCTGTGTTCTTGTAGTAGAAGCACTCAGTCTCAGGCTTCGGGCCATTCTTGGTCTTCTTATCAGGCATGGCAATAGTCTTGCCGCCCTTCTTGAAGTTACCCTTCTTATTGCCTTTCTTGCCTTTCTTGAAAATAGTGTTCTTACTAACCATCAACACTTGATGCTCCTTTTTGATCTCCACTTCAGCAGTTTTTAGCATGGAAAGAAGCTCAAGTAGAGACTTATTCATGCCTTGCATATTATAGTTCATCACAAAGTTCTTGTAACTTGGTGGGAGTGATTGGAGAACCCTATAATTCCTAGATAATTTGGAATCACAATTCCTGAAGGGGTTCCGTGGCATAAAACAAAAAAAATACTATGCTGGAACGCCCACCCGCCCAGGATCTATCTAGGAAGTAATGCAGTAATGGAGGAAGACAGCGGTAACATGCCTGTGTAGACCGTAAGCATGTTACGCTCATGTGGGAGCGTGGATGATGTAGTCGTACTCGTCCTACCTCAAGGTCGCCTAGCTCCTCGCACGCCACCCCTTGTCCAGGTCCTCGCATGATGGTCTAGTTGCTACTAATGGTAGCTCCCCCGAGTGATCACACATATATGGTGCAAGACAATGACTCCCGGGCTTTGATCCCTGCCAAGGTTCTAGAAGTAGATCTCCTAGCCGGAATCCCTACAGCACAATGATGTGCCCGCAGTGGTGTTGACTTTGCATGTATAGTCCTTCTCTGGGACCATGCCACCATAAAGGCAACGAGAGAGAGGTGGATTCTCTAAGGAAAAGTGCATTAGAGAATATCTGAATTAGTGTGTTTAATCCCTCCCATGGGCAACCCTTTATATAGGTGGAGGGGTACTCCCCACCAAAGGTTTCCCATGTGGACTATTAAAATACAACGAAATAGGGAAAATGAGGGGGCTGGCCGGCTGTGAGTTAGGGTGCAGCCCTCACTACCTTTCAGTGCCCAATTTGAAGCCAAGCCTTGACCTAAGCGCCGGGTGGGCTGATGCCCCCACGGCCTGCTAAATAAGCGGCAACAACAACGACGACGTTAGCGGCCGGGCGGGCCTGCCACCCCACGTGCAACCCACCAGCACCCACGGCTGTCTGGGTGGTGGAGAGGCGGTGGCCCGCCAGCAGCCTGCGACTGCCTAGGTGGTGGAGAGGCGGCGGTCGGGTGGGCCAACACGCGTCCCATCGGCACCTGTCGCCTACGCGTGCCCGCTCCTGCCCGGTTGGGTCGGCTTGCTGCGGCCCGCAGCGATGGCCGACTAAGTGCCTCCCCACACGGTTCTTAGCGTGCGCCCGCCTATGTGGGCTAGCCAGGGCCCACCAGTGCAGTTGTAGCTATTTTGCTGTGCCTTTTTGGGTAGCTTCCTCCTGGGCCAATTCCCTCGAGGTTTCGGCCCTGTTGACGAAGTTACCCTCAAATATTAATTTAAATATTAATTCATAATTAACATATAATAAACACATGTTATAAATTTCCATTTATCCAAAACACCTTTCGGTCTTTTCCTTTCTTTCTTTCTTTCTTTCTTTCTCCGAACAACTTCAGATCTCTTCCAGAATGATTCCGGTTTGTCTCTCTTCTGTGATTCCATCTTACAGGAAGATCTCTAAGCATCATAGTGCCCTTAAGTGTGTTTCCCTACGGGGAATGTCACATACATGATCAAGACAATCTCTGATCAATGATCAATAGCAGGACCGAGATGCCCATAATGACCCTCATGCACTCTATGAATCACCTTCATATCGAATCTTAAACGATATATCCAATTCTCTTTGTTATTTCGATGCTAGACTTGTCAGAAATCTGATCATTGGTATCATGATACCTTGTTTAATCTCGTTTCCAACAAATACCGATTTACTCGTTCACGTGAAATTCCATCCCCATGACCTAATCATACGCTAGACAACTTATGGATGTAATTCATCGAGTGGGCCCAGTGTACCTTCCTATCACACAGGAGAACAAATCTTGATCTCGATACATAGGCCTCAATATGCCCCCTTTGGAATACCCAACATGCACCTTTATGGTCACCAATTACATACATGACGGTTGATATAGTCAAAGCAATCCTCGGGTGATAGTGATTAATAATTATCTAACAGTCTAAGGACTAGGACACTCCATTTCTGAAAATTGCAACTATGAACTATGTAACATAATCGTGTTGCAACAATCATCGGTGGGAAATGACCATCACACCATCTTAGATGATGACTTCATTATCAGTTGGATTTAATAGCACAATGATCAAGAAACATTGATCATCAGCTTCCCAATGAACTAGTTGAATAGAGGCTACTAGGGACCTAGGTTTGTTTATATACCACACATGTATCAATGTTTCCACTTGATATGATTATAGCACGATATAAAACTATTATGAACTAATGAGATATGATAATAAACCCCTTTATTATTTTCCTCTAGGGCATATCTCCTTAAATTCCCAGAGCTACGAGTTTATTGGCATACCTAGACATTTTGAGTATGTGTTCGCTAACGGAGTAGTTCTCTTCCATCATGCAGCTAAAGAACTTTTCAGAAGCTTCATAACTCTCTATGACAACATTGTTATCGAAAATCATTATCAATTCAACCATTGTATCATAGGCGTTGCTAAGTTCGAAATGCTTTCGAAGCTTAGGCTCAAGACCATACAGTATACTGCAATGAACTAAGTGGTGATCCTCCTAACGAGTGAGAAACACACTTTTCTCATCATTAGTAGCATCTTCAGCAGGAGGGGGTCGTAGAGGTGCATCTAGCACATAGCTCCTTTGAGCAACCAAGAGGAGAATCCTCAGATTAAGGGCACAGTCGGTAAAGTTGCTACCATTGGTGCTAAGTTTCTCCTTCTCCATGAATACATTGAAATTGAAAGAAGGTAGCACCATGATCTACAACGTATTTGCAAAGAATATTTAGAGTAAGTTTATGAAATATTGAGTTCAAAGTAATTCAAAATTACTACTAGAATTCCTACTCAAAAACAACATCCCTCTAGTTTTTTTGGTGATTACACAAACCAAATTCACTACACCACAACTGACCATCACGTGAGATGATGTAGCTTCAAAGGCATACATTGACATGTTCATCATATCATTCATATGAATCGTGCTTTACCTTTCGGTTCATGTTCTGAGGACATGTTTGTACATGCTAGGCTCGCTAGCTAAGTAGAACATTAGTAATTGCATGTATAAATATGTCTTACACCCGTTGTATGCAAACGTAGATTCTATCTCACTCGATCATGACGTGGTGATTCAAAATGATGAACTTTCTTAACGACGCATACTAAAGGAAGAACACGTGTTTATCTTGATATTTTAGTGAGAGGGATTATTCTACCGCCGAGTTCTAAGCTAGACATAAGCATAAATAATATGCATAAAAGGGATAAACATCACATGCATATATAATGTGATATGATATGGTCCTTTTCTTACACTCTGATCACCATCTTGTGCTCCATGGTATGATCACCATCATTCCACTGGTGTGGCTCCAAGGTCCAAGATGCCAGCATCTTGGTTGTTCTCCACTAATTCAAATTACATGGAATTTCCATTTCTGGCACAGAGGCCTTTAAAATAATGAAACAACCATATGACTCCAGCTGGTTGTTATAACTTACAAATGATATCATTGCATACATAAAATTTGTAACATATGACCATATCACATCACATGTCCTACAAAACAAGTTAGATGTCTCTAATTTCTTTTTGCATATTTTATGTGGCTTTGGACTTAAGAAGAAGCGTTCATTCTATGAACTTCATATCACAACGGTGATAAACAAATTATTAACAACCCATTGTAAATTAGATCTTAACTATAGTAGGAGAGATAGACAACCTTTAGCCACTTATGCAATACGAGTTGCATGTCAATCAATGAACAAGTCTCATATGCGAGGACATGTAAAGTTAGTATGGGACACTTCATCCCACTATGCCACTAAGATCCAATATAAACAAAAAGTTGCAATAATATGATCATCAACGCCTACAACCATATGTGTTCTACTTGTATAGAACATCTATGCATAGATATGGCTCTAATACCACTGAAGGGTTCGCAACATAGAAAACAAAAAAAATCCTATGATAAGAACGTCAATTGCGCCAAGATCTAATCTAGTAGTTGCTAGTAACGTATGTGGGAACTAGGGCTCAGAAGGTAATACACATCACCCAAAACCCAACAAAAGGATCGAGGATTGCCTCGGCATCGGGAATCTTGCAATCGACCTGGTCCGCGGGAATCAGGCCGGTTTGGCGGAGCGGCTGTAGGTCGGAGGCCCTCACTGAGGAGCGCCGCCACGCACCATTGGTGACGCGGCTCCCGATAGCTTTCTTCTTGGGGGCATCGGCGCTGCTCAATCTAGCGTCAGTGGTCTTCTTGCCTTTTCCCATTGTCGCGGCACGCCTCCTCCATCTGGACCGCAAGAACAAACTTGGAAAAGCACGAAGCACGTCTAATGCAATAAGTGGCTAAAGCACAAGATCATGGTGTGTAGAGGAGCAGATGCGAGGGAGCAAGGAAGACAAAGATGAAGATAGGGAAAAGTTTTTACTGAAGCAACATGTTACTTAACAGGGAGGATGTGCAATCTCAGTGGTTAATTCCCACCTTCTGACGCGTGGCAGGCATCAGCGCAAACACATGTCGACATGAAAAATGAACCAACGTTGCACGATCTCCACTACACACAGAAATCGAGGAGACGCGGTTAATACCCCAATTTACGCAATGACTAGTCAAATCATGGCCAGCTTTTCGGGCCCATAATGTCATGTCCTGTCACACTGCTCACACTGACGTTTGTATTCACTGCTCGTCATCAATGATGTCATCATTGTTCACATTCTCAGCAGAGGGGTGGAGTTGACAATGGTTATTTTCTTTGACTACCTTCATATACTCAGTTCTTGTTCGAGTCTATGACTTGATCAAACACTCGGGGGCTACTCCTAATAGGATCTCTGGTCATGGACCCAACGTAGTTTTGGATCCAGTGTACAGTCTTGTAGCTACATGCCTTGAGATGGTACACTTTGACTCCTTTTTCGAATCAATGATTTGACTATGGACACGGGAGCGACTCCCATAGGGAGTGTTGGTCGCACATTCGACAAAGTATGGACGCCGACGACATTCACAAGGCTTGACGACATTCACTTTGAGTTGCAATTAGAGTTGTAAGTAGTTTTCCTCGAGAGTCGCAACTAGGTTTGCAATTGAGGATTTGTTTCACGATCCCTACTTTTTACTATGAGTTACAACTGGACTTATATCTAATTTTCTCTCGAGAGTTGCAACTAGGTTGCAACTTGGGATTGTTTCATAGTTCCTAACTTTTTACTGTGAGGTGTAACTGGCTTTCTCTAGGGAGTCGCAATAGGGGTTGCAATTGAGGATTTATTTTCACGGTACCCTCTTCACTATGAGTTGAAACTAGACTTGTAACTTGCTTTTCTCTCGGTAGTTGCAACTAGGGTTGCAATTGAGGAGTATTTTTGCGGTCCCCGTTTCACTATGAATTACAACTAGACTTGTAAGTGGCTTTTTGTAAGTAGTCGAAAATGGGGTTGCAACTGAGGATTTGTTTGACAATCCCTACTTTCTACTACGAGTTGCAATCGGACTTGTAACTGGCTTTCTCCAAGGAGTCGCAACTGGGGTTGTCAATGTGGATTTTTTGCAGTCCCCTCTTCTGTATGAGTTGAAACTATATTTATCACTAGTTTCTCTTTTGGGACTCACAACTGGGTTGTAACTGAGGATTGTTTCGAGTCCCCTCTTCATTTGAGTTTGCAACTGGACTTGTAACTTGATTTCTTATTGGAAGTTGTAACTAAGGATTGTTCCGCGGTCTCAGCTTCATTATGAGTTGCAACTAGACTTGTAACTGGGTTTTCTTCTCGGGAGTTGCAACTAGGGTTGAGGGAGGAGGTAGATGAGAAATTGGTGAGGAGAGAGGGAGGAGCAAGAGTAAAAAGAACAAATTGACCACCAGAGGGAGTATAGGAAGACACGCGGGGAGCCACAACCATGGGAAGCTCTCTCTGCCACGCACCCTTCTAATGGGGAATGACTCGTTGGGGACTTGCTCGGTCCGGAAGTCTTGAGGAATCATGACATGCTCGCATCAACACCAAGCATCCTCACTAATCTTGGTCGACAATTTCTCTCTCAAGTACCAGGTAAGTCGACAAATTTTGTTTCTTCCCTCCTCACGCGCATGCACCGCTTGTTGTTCAACAAATTCAATGTTATTATTAAGACACATGAGTTTTTGTCCTTGTATTGTGACTTATTATGGCGGGATTCAATAATTTGTGTGTACTAGTTCAAGCAAATTTTCAGTAATTTCTTCATTAATTTACTTTAATCTAATTTTTGCTTACATTTTGAGCACGACGCAGTTGGACCGAGGGGGGAGGCGTAGGTTCCACTAAATACAGCCGATCAGTTGAAATTACCGTGTTAAGTTTTTTTATAGACTGTAGACATGTGTTAGTATTATGTACACAAATAATTTTATTGTGATTGTCTAGTTAATTTTTTACATAATATAACTTCACGTGAAAATTTGGTTATTGGAAGTAAGAGTAGTCTACCAACACTAGTAGAAAACAGGGCATTAGTCCCAGTTCGTTTGGGTCTTTAGTCCCGGTTCGTTTGAGCCTTTAGTCCCGGTTTTGGAACCAGGACTAGAGCCCCCCATTTAGTCCCGGTTCCGGGACTAAAGGCGCTCCACGTGGCCACCGCGGAGAGCGGGGGGTGGAGGACCTTTAGTTCTAGTTTGTACCATGAACTGGGACTAACTGATCTCTGTCGCGATAGAGTTGTTGGGCGGTTTTCTACCGTGGTAGGAGGGAGAGGTTTGGCGTAAGTGACATGCCGAGATATGATATATGTACAACTATAGAAATGAAGGAACCATTATAGAACATCATCATGAATATAGATATCAAATATTCTCCGGAATATACAGAAATGAAGGAACCATTACAGAAGGCATATATACAATATAATTTCTCTTACGATTCCTAATGCCTAAATGCATATTCCTGATGGTATTCTCCGGTTGGATCTATAACCTCCTTATTTAAGAATTCTGCCAGTTCCTCTTAAATTGCTTGATACGTTGCTAAAGTATCTATAATTTTTGATATTCCATGTTTGGTTTATATCTACTTCTTATGTTTGTCTATACTTTGGAGTATTTTTATACACTTTCTTGGACTAACCTATTAACAAGATGCCATAGTGACAGCTGCCTGTTTTCTGCTATTTTTGGTTCTAGAAAAGTCAGAAAATGAATATTCTCGGAATTGGACGGGACAAAAGCCAAAGTCAATATTTCACCGAGGGGGACACGAAGCTAGAATACGAGACGGAGAGGGGCCAGGGGCCGGCCACACCACCACACATGGCTGGCCAGGCTGGCCCATGCCGGTGGTCAGCTAGGGCTTAGGGCACCCCATCGGCCTCCCCTTTTGCCTATATATTGCGTCCGATACAGAAACCCTAAGTACCCGATCGAAAATCCACAAAAGAGTCTGTAGCCGCTGTCATCTCCATCCCTAGATCGAGAGGGATCTGAAGCTCTTCCCGGCACCCTGCCGGAGGGGAGAATTCACCCTGGAGGCCTTCTTCATCACCATGCAAGCCTCCGGTGTGATGCGTGAGTAGTTCATCATTGGACTACGGGTCCATGTAGTAGCTAGATGGTTGGTTCTTCTCCTTTGTGCTATCATGTTTAGATCTTGTGATCTCCGTTCATGATCAAGATCATTTATTTGTAATCCTACATGTTGTGTTTGCGGGGATCCGATGGATATTGAGATGCTATTTCAGATTGATTATTGATTCTATCATGTCTTTGTTATTTGTGATCTTGCATGTTCTCCGTTGTTAGTAGATATCTTGGCCGAATAGATGCTAGCAACTCCAAGAGAGAGTATTTATGCTCGATAGTGGGTTCATGCCTCTAGTAATCTGGGGAAGTGACAAAAATCTCTAAGGTACTAGATGTGTTGTTGCTACTAGGGAGAAAACAACAATCCTTTGTTCATAGAACAATCATATTGTTTACTTTACACGCAATGCTTAATGCAATTATCTGTTGCTTGCAACTTAATACTGGAGGGGGGTCGGATGATAACCTGAAGGTGGATTATTAGTCATAGATGCAGTTGGATTACAGTCTATGTATAATGTTGTAATGCCCAATCAAATCTCATAGGAGTCAAGATGATTAGTATATGCTTGTATGCTTTCTTGATGTTTGTCGATTGCCCCGCTGTAATTTGTTCACCCAACATGTCATCTATCTTAAGGAGAACCACCACTAGTGAACTATGGACCACGGTCCTTTCTTTTACCATCAATCTACAACTGTTTACTATTTTTTGTTTACTTTCTGCAAGCTATTACTTTCTTCCACACAATACGTTATTCCTTTGTTTTCAACAAAACCAGTGAGATTGACAACCTCACTGTAAGTTGGGGGCAAAGTTCTGTGGTTGTGTTGTGCAGGATTCCAAGTTGGAAACAACACCTTGGAGGTGTTTCCTTGATCCTACTGGTTCGATAACCTTGGTTTCATAACCGAGGGGAACTTGCTGTTATGCTCATCATACCTTCCTCTTGGGGTTCCCCAACGAGCTCGATATCAACCACGAGCCAGCAAGTATTTTTCTGGCATCGTTGCCGGGGAGTCAAGGACATCTTCACAAGGGGAGTCACTCAGAACCAATCTCTGAAGTTATTAAGTTCCTACAAAAGCTTGCTAAAAGTCCTAATGCTAGTGCTATGAATATGGCCTTTACAAAACACATTACTATTGCTCTCATAAAAATTAAAGAAGAAAAGATGAAACATAAAGCTTCTATTCCTATGAAACTAGAAGATGGTTGGGAACCCATCATTAATATGAAAGTGAATGATTTTGATTTCAAAGCTTTATGTGATCTTGATAGTAGTGTTTCTATTATGCCTAGAAGGATTTATGATATGCTTGATTTGCCACCATTGGAAGATTGTTATTTAAATGTCCCACTTGATGATAATGCTAAAAAGAAACTCATGGGGAGTATTAATGATGTTCTTATTATGGTTAACAATGCCTATGTCCCTGTTGATTTCTATGTTTTGGATGTTGAATGCAATGCTTCCTGCCCTATTACTTTGGGAAGACCTTTTCTTAGAACTGTTGGTGCCATTATTGATATGAAAGAAGACACCATTAAATATCAATTTCCACTCAAGAAAGGTATAGAACACTTCCCTAAGAAAAGAGAGAAGATCCCTTTTGCCTGTCCTATGAAAACAAAATTTTCTCTTAATGCTTCTTCATTTGAGAATACTTGATCCTTTTTCTTGCTTCTTATGCCTAACTTAAAGGCGTTAAAGAAAAGTACTTATTGGGAGATAACCAAAAAGTTTTAGATGAGTCTTGGAAGTTATTACCTCTATAATAATCGCTCCTTATACTTTTTATTTGATTTTTGTGCCAAGAGTAACCTCTAAATAGGGAGAAGTAATGCTTGGGAAAGTTGCTGTCCCGAAACAGATTTTTGTGCTTCGCTGTAAAATTTCGTGTAAAATCTCTGTACGTCGTTTTGAGCAATGATTTTTTGTGCTTCTGCCCCAGGTTGTTATCTAACTTCCCTTAGTTCAACACTTTTAGATTTGAGCAACAGAAGGTCTTAAAAAAATGGTTTTTACCTGCTGGTCTATTTTGACAGATTTCTGCCATTATTTGCATTTGCTTCTTGTTGATTCCTTTTTGAGTTCTTTTTGGGGGATTGAGCTTTTTGAGGGAAGTTCTACAGTAGCTTGTGTTTTAATGGAAGTTTTATTGGTGTTGAAACTGAACCCAAAGACTTATTATCTTGAGTGCACTAATGTTGCTAATAAAGATTGTGTGAAGTTTTGTATAAAGGAAAAAACTTTCAGGTGTATGGAGAGAATGATGTAATGAGATTAAGAATGGGCTAAAGCTCAAGCTTGGGGATGCCACGCGTGTCACCCCAAGAAATATCCAAGAAGTACAACCATCAAAGCTTGGGGATGCCCAAGGCATCCACTTCTTCATCAATAAAAATCTCAGGTTCTTCCAAACACTTCATTTTTATTGTTTCATGCACAGTTGTGTTATTCTTGGAGCGTCTTCGTTTTTGTTTTTGGTTTTCGTTTTCTTAGTTTGCCTAAGTTTTCTTGAATAAATTGGTTGGACACCCTCATTCATGCATTAGGTTTCAAATAAGATTAATTTGGAAAAGAGTAGGAAAAGGTCATGCTTAAGTGGTAAAAGGATCTTGTTTTTGACTGTGGCATATGCTTTGTCATGTCATGCTTGATATTGTTTTGACTTTACGCTTAGTGATTTATTAATGTGGTATGACATGTTATAAACAATTGAGATTGCTTAATGTGCCTTGAAATAATCATGCGTTGTTTTAGCATATTAAAGCATAGTATTGTGGTATTCTCCTTTGATGCTTTATTTGGGTTAACTTGACGTATGATCACACCATGTTATGACTATCCCAAGTCACCATAGCCTCTATGATCCTTTAGTTTTCGACTTGTAATATCACTTTATGCTTTAATTAATGATGTTTTGTCACTTTGCATGATTATGGCCATTATTGCTCTCTTAGTTGGTCGCTCCTAGTCTTTTGCTAGCCTCCATAACCGAGTATGAGTTCCACTCATGCATCCAACTCCAAATAAAACCAAGTTATTCCAAAGAGTCCACCATACCTACCTATTAGCATTTGCTATTCCAAGTATATTCATGTTTTTATCTACCTTCGGAATTAAACTTGTTATGAGAAAACTAGTGATTAAAGCTCTCACGAACTTGATGGCACACTTTACTTCTCTTGCCCCTAATAAACTTGAACCATTGTGTCATCTATGTTGTATATGCTTGCACTTATATGTTGGGGATTAGCAGAACCATGTTGTCATGGGGAACGCTTTCAACATTGCACTTGTACATTGTACCTAGTTGATATCATGTTGTTTTGTCTATGGATGTCGTCGGTGTGAAATGAAAGCGGCGCTTGTAAGTCCATGGAGTTATGTATGTGTGTTAGAGAAACGCCTGGGCCGCTGGTCTAATCCATGCCTAATCATGGTGGAAACCTGCAACGTAACCATAATGAGAAATCTATGAAGCATTCTTCTTATTAAAAAAAGAGATAGAGATTGAGAAAAAGAAAAAAAGAAAAAAAGAAAAAAAGAGATGAGAAAAGAGGAAAGAGAGAAAGTGAGAAAAAGCATCATTTTCCCATGGTAAATAAGAAGGTTGCTGAGATGCTCGTTGTCTGCTTGCCTTGTCATTTTGATATGGGGATTCTTCCGTATCATCGGGCAAGGAGTACCCCGTTGGCGGTTCTCTATGATACACATGTACTTACTATGACAAGAACTTACCGGTAACTAAACTTGAGTAGCATAAGGAGCGGCCCTCGTATTCAAGGGACATGAGATTTCCAACTTATACTTTGTCAAGCATATACTCCATAGTTTGTTAACTTTAACCTTAATAACCTAAAGATGCTTATGATAGGAGCAATGAGAGCTGAAAGCTAATAAGTATCATAATTTTTGGAAGCTCTTTATGAGACTTGAATCCCTGCTTCCTTCTATGAAGGCCTTTCTTTTACTTTTATGTTGAGTCTCCATATTCTACCTTTATGCACGTATTGAGAGAGCGTAGTGGCCATTCTTAGTTCTATTTGCATTGTCCCAAGACTTATTGATTGATGCATAACTTTGATATTGCTTGTTCTTAAACTATTTGTATCTAGTCACCCTTATGAACTTTGAAGGTATCCTATGCATTTATGTTTTCTACTCTATGAGGGACAAGCTGAATACCATTCTCATTATGCTTTCTTTATGTGAAACAAACAAACGTCTTGCAAAGCATTGTTATTCATGAATCTTTTGTTTGTGCCTTTTCATGTTACAACATAGTTGCTATGTCTTATTGTTAGAACTATATCTTTCATGCTATGTTGAAGTACTATGATCCGAGCTATCAATGTTTTACAAATACTTTGATCAAGTTTATGATGGTGCATGTCATCGCAAAAATTATTCTTTCTTTTTATCACTTACCTACTCGAGGACGAGCAGGAGTTAAGCTTGGGGATGTTGATACGTTGCTAACGTATCTATAATTTTTGATGTTCCATGCTTGGTTTATATCTACTTTCTTATGTTTTGTCCAAACTTTGTAGTATTTTTATACACTTTCTTTGACTAACCTATTAACAAGATCCCACAGTGCTAGCTGCCTGTTTTCTGCTGTTTTTGGTTCCAGGAAAGTCAGAAAATGAATATTCTTGGAATTGGACGGGATAAAAGCCAAAGTCAATATTTCACCGAGGGGGACACGGAGCCAGAATACGAGACAGAGAGGGGCCAGGGGCCGGCCACACCACCTGGCCACACGGCCTCCCCTTTCGCCTATATATTGCCTCCGATACAGAAACCCTAAGTACCCGATCAAAAATCCATGAAAGAGACTGTAGCTGCCATCATCTCCATTCCTAGATCAGGAGGGATCTGAAGCTCTTCCCGGCACCCTGCCGGAGGGGAGAATTCACCCTGGAGGCCTTCTTCATCACCATGCAAGCCTCTGGTGTGATGCGTGAGTAGTTCATCCTTGGACTACGGGTCGATGTAGTAGCTAGATGGTTGGTTCTTCTCCTTTGTGCTATCATGTTTAGATCTTGTGAGATCAGTTCATGATCAAGATCATCTATTTGTAATCCTACATGTTGCATTTGCGGGGATCCGATGGATATTGAGATGCTATTTCAGATTGATTATTGATTCTATCATGTCTTTGTTATTTGTGATCTTGCATGCTCTCTGTTGTTAGTAGATATCTTGGCCGAGTAGATGCTAGCAACTCCAAGAGGGAGTATTTATGCTCGATAGTGGGTTCATGCTTCTTGTAATCTGGGGAAGTGATAGAAATCTCTAAGGTACTAGATGTGCTGTTGCTACTAGGGAGAAAACAGCAATCCTTTGTTCATAGAACAATCATATTGTTTACTTTACACGCAATGCTTAATGCAATTATCTGTTGCTTGCAACTTAATACTAGAGGGGGTTCAAATGATAACCTGAAGGTGGATTATTAGTCATAGATGCAGTTGGATTACGGTCTATATGTATAATGTGGTAATGCCCAATCAAATCTCACAGGAGTCAAGATGATTAGTATATGCTTGTATGCTTTCTCGATGTTTGTCAATTACCCCGCTGTAATTTGTTCACCCAACATGTCATCTATCTTAAGGAGAACCACCACTAGTGAACTATGGACCCCGGTCCTTTCTTTTACCTTCAATCTACAACTGTTTACTGTTTACTTTCTGCAAGCTATTATTTTCTTCCACGCAATACGTTTAATCCTTTGTTTTCAGCAAAACCGGTGAGATTGACGACCTCACTTTAAGTTGGGGGCAAAGTTCTGTGGTTGTGTTGTGCAGGATTCCAAGTTGGAAATAACACCTTGGAGGTGTTTCCTTGCTTCTACTGGTTCGATAACCTTGGTTTCATAATGGAGGGAAACTTGCTGTTGTGCTTATCATACCTTCCTCTTGGGGTTCCCCAACAAGCTCGGTATCAATGATACGTCCAAAACGTATCTACTTTCCCTAACACTTTTGCTATTGTTTCTCCTCTAAACTTGTGAGATTTGGATGCAACTAACACGGACTGATGTTGTTTTCAGCAGAATTGCCTTGGTGTCTAGTTTTTGTGCAGAAAATCAACTATCAGGAAAAATCCCGGAAAATATGCCAAAATCCTATTTCACCAGAAGACTCCCGGAGCCAGAATACGAGACGGAGTGGGGCTAGGGCCCAGCCACACCACCTGGCTGCGCGGGCTGGGCCTAGCCGCGCCAGGGGTGGTCTGGCCGCCCTAGACACCCCCTCGGTCTCCCTCTTCGCCTATAAGATGCCTTCTGACCTAAAAACTCAGGGGGGTCGATGTTTTTCTAGAAGGAGTTCCGCTCCACCGCCTCCACCAGATTCTACGAAAGAGCACCAGAAACTCCATTCTGGCACCTGCCAGGACGGGGAATTGGAGGAGATCATCGCCATCATCATCACCATCGCTTCTCCATCGACCATCCATGTTTCCCCCATCTATGAGTGAGTAATCCCCCGCTGTAGGCTATGAGGATGGTAGGGATTGGATGAGATCGTTCATGTAATGGCATCAGATTGTTAGGGCATGGTGCCTAGTATCTTCTATTAGTGCTTTATGACTTTGTTGCGACTTGTTATGCTTAATGCTTGTCACTAGGTCCCGAGTGCCATGATTTCAGATCTGAACATGTTATTGATTCATTATGATAGTATTGTTTATGGTCTTACCTGCAAGTTGTATACACACGTGGTTGTCTAGAACCAATGGCCCCGAAGTGACAGAAATCTGGATAACCGGAGGGAATGGCTTTAATGTGAGGATCACATGTGTTCACGGAGTGTTAATGCTTTGCTCTGGTGCTCTATTAAAAGGAGCACCTTAATTTCCAGTAGTTCCCTTGAGGCCCCGCTGCAAACGGACTGGCAGGACAAAAGATGTTGTGCAAGTTCTCATTGCGAGCACGTATGACTATATATGGAACACATGCCTAGGATTATCTAGTACATGGCTAGCAATAGTAAGGGAGCGACAAACGAGAGAGAAATAATGGCCATAGTCATCCAGAGCGACAAAACATCATTGATCAAAGCATAAAGTGAAACTACAAGTTGAAAACTAAAGGATCATAAAGGCTTATGGTGACTTGGGATAGTCATAACATGGTGTGAGCATGCGCCAAGTCAACCCAAATAAAATATCAAAGGAGAATACCACAATACTATGCTTTAATATGCTAAAACAACGCATGATTCATCCAAAGCACATTAAGCAATCTCAATTGTTTATAACAAGTCATGCTACAACAAAGAATACTAAGCATAAAGCCAAAACAATATCAAGCATGACATGACAAAGCATAGGCCACAGTCAAAAACAAGCTCTCTTTACCACTTAAGCATGAGCTTTCCTACTCTTTTCCAAACCAAACCAAACTATTTGAACACCAATGTATGAAAGAGGAGGTCCAACCAATTTATTCAGCAAACTAAGAAAACCAAGCAAACGAAAAACCAAAAAGAAGACGCTCCAAGAACAACACAACTGTGCATGAAACAATAAAAATGAAGCGTTTGGAAGAAACCTGGGATTTTTATTGATGAAGAAGGGGGTGCCTTGGGCATCCCCAAGCTTTGAAGCTTGTACTTCTTGGATATTTCTTGGGGTGACACGCGTGGCATCCCCAAGCTTGAGCTTTAGTCCATCCTTCATCTCATTACTCATTCCTTCCATACACCTGAAATTTTTCCTTCATACAAAACTTCACACAATCTTTATTAGGAACATTAGTGCACTCAAGATAAATAAGCATTACGGTTCAGTTCTAACACCAAATAAACTTCCATTAAAACACTAGGTACTGTAACACTTCCCTAAAAAAGCTCAATTCCCCAAAAGAACTCAAAAAGGAACCAACAAGAAGCAAATGCAGAAAATGGCAGAAATCTGTCAAAACAGACCAGCAGGTAAAGACGATTTTTTTCGAAGACCTTCTGTTGCTCAAATCAAAAAGTGTTGAACTAACGAAAGTTAGATAACAACCTGGGGCAGAAGCACAAACATTCACGCCTCAAAAAGACATTCAGAGATTTTACACGAATTTTTACGGCGAAGCACAGAAATCTGTGTCAGGATAGCAACTTTCCCAATCATTACTTCTCTCTCATTAGAGGTTACTCTTGGCACAAAAAACAAATAAAAAGGATAAGGAGCGGTTATTACTGAAGTAATAACTTCCAAGACTCATCTAAAACTTTTGGGTTATCTCCCAATAAGTACTTTTCTTTAACACCTTTAAGTTAGGCATAAGCAAAAACTAAAATGGATAGAATAGAAGTAAGCAGAGATAATCATGGTGAAAACATTGTTTTGTTCAATGAAATCCTTTTGTTAACAAGGTTGATCAGGTCTTGTTACCAAAACAATTTCATATGAGACAAAACTTTGTATTCCACTAATGATTATGTTACCTCAACCTTGATAGCAATGGTCCCAATTATAATAGTTTCAAATTTTTTCTCTTGGTATGGGACAATATATTTCTCCAAGTTGAATGCCCTCAACATGTTCAATTGAATTCAAAACCATAAGTCCTATCAATCTTCTTGGGGAAATAGACAGTATGTTCCTTGTCATTAATGTTGAAGGTCACCTTCCCTTGATTACAATTAATAATAGCTCCTGCAGTATTTAAGAAAAGGTCTCCCAAGAATAATAGACATATTATCATCTCTAGACATGATAGTTTGAGAGGATGCTCACATAAGAAATATGAGTTGAAGTAAAAGAGAGCATCAAGGAGCAAATTCAAAACACATTTAAGTCTAACCCACTTCCTATGCATAGGAATCGTGTATGCAAATAAATTCGCAAGGAACAAAGTGACAGGCATAGGAAGATAAAACAAGAGTGACTTCAAAACTTTCAGCACATAGAGAGGTGTTTCGATACCATGAAAGCTTATACAACCATATTTTCCTCTCTCATAATAATTTTCAGTAGCCTCATGAATAAACTCAACAATATAACTATCACATAAAGCATGCTTTTCATGATCTACAAGCACTAGAGCTTTATTATAAACATTTTAAAAAGAATCCTCAGGGACATAACATTCATCCTCCTTTAGTAAGCATGGGGGACAATCAAATAATGTAAGGGATAAAGAGTTACTCTCATTAGAAGGTAGGCATGTGTAGCTAATCCATTCTTCCTCCTTTTGTTCATCACTCTCCTCCTCTTTTTCATCTAATGAGATTTTAGGTTCATCAATTTCTTCTTCCATATGATCCTGCAAGGCATTAGTCTCTTCCATTTGTGGAAAGCATATATTAATATATTCTAGAATATAGCCATTTTCATCCTTGTAATTATCAAAGCAAAATTTAAGTATACCATAAACCTCATATTTGTAAGGTGAATCATCAATATTTTCAAGCAAACTAGCAAGTTCAAAAGCACCCTTCCAAGCAATAAATTCTTCAATTTGTTCCGCATCATAAAAGTTATAAATTCCTTTAGCATAAGAAGATATGGTAACATTATCATTATACTCACATTGAAAAGGGAGGTGTTTATACCTCTTTTTGCAACAAGATTTATCACAGCAATAAGTAACATTATAAGTAGAGCACACGTTTCTAGCAATGGTATACAATTTATAAATTTGTTCCCATAAGTGTTTCCCTTTTTGTGACAAGCGGTGTTCCTTATAATAATATTTTTGATCTTCCGTGAACCCACCTTGCCAATAAGATTCAGTTTCAAAGAAACCAACCATTGACAACAAGCATGATAAAGCAAGACAATAACAGACCAACGAAAATAACAACTAGAGTAGGAACTACTTTTTTTTTGTTTTTTTGATAAAGAAACAAGAAAACAAGGCGAAAATAAACTTAGCTTGAACAATAGTGATTCCAAGTGGACTTGATAAATAAAGCTATGCTCCCCGGCAACGGCGCCAAAAAATAGTCTTGATGACCCACAAGTATAGGGGTGTATCGCAGTATTTTGAGGGAAGTGAAACCCAATTTATTGATTCGACACAAGGGGATCCAAAGAATATTTATAAGCCTTAACAACTGAGTTGTCAATTCAGCTGCACCTGGAAACAATCTTGCTCACAGCAGTTTATCAGTAGAAATAGTTTTGTAATAGGAATAGTAAAGTAGCAACAGTAGTAAAGTAAAGACAACAAGAATAATAGCAAGAAATGAGGATTCGAAAAGTGGTAGGCATAGGGATGGATGGAGGCGTTGCATGGACAAGACAATTCACATAGCAATCGAACATAGGGCAATTGCAGATAAATAAGATAAAGCATCCAAGTACTAGATAATCCTAGGCATGTGTTCCATATATAGTCATACGTGCTTAATGAGAACTTGCACAACATCTCTTGTCCTGCCGCACCGCTTTGCAGCGGGCCTCAAGGAACTATCGACAATTAAGGTGCTCCTTTTAATAGAGCACCGGAGCAAAGCATTAACACTCCGTGAACACATGTGATCCTCACATCAAAGCCATTCCCTCCGGTTATCCCGATTTCTGTCACTTCGGGGCCATTGTTTCCGGACAACAACGTGTGTATACAACTTGCAGGTAAGACATAAAAAAAATACTATCATAATGAATCAATAACATGTTCAGATCTGAAATCATGGCACTCGGGCCCCTAGTGACAAGCATTAAGCATAACAAGTCGCAACAAAGTCATAAATCACTAATAAAAGATACTGGGCATCATGCCCTAACAATATGATGCCATTACATGAACGATCTCATCCAATCCCTACCATCCCCATAGCCTACAGCGGGGGATTACTCACTCATAGATGGGGGAAACATGGATGGTCGATGGAGAAGCGATGGTGATGATGATGGCGATGATTTCCTCCAATTCTGCCCCGGCAGGTGCCGTAATGAGTTTTTGGTGCTGTTTCGTGGAATCTGGTGGTGGCAGCGGAGCGGAACTCCTCCTGGAAAAATGTCGAACCCCCCGGAGTTTTTAGGTCAGAAGGCTTCTTATAGGCGAAGAGGGAGACCGAGGGGGTGCCTGGGGGCCCACACCATGCCCTGGCGCGGCCTGGGGGGACCCGTGCCTAGGGGCGTGTGGCCAGCCCCTGGCCCTCCTCCGTCTTGTATTCTGGCTCCGCGAGTCTTCCGAAAAAATAGGCACTTTGGCTTTTGTCCCGTCCAATTACGAGAATATTCATTTTCTGACTTTCCTGGAACCAAAAATAGCAGAAAACAGGCAGTTGGCACTGTGGCTCTTGTTAATAGGTTAGTCCAAGAAATCATATGAAAAGTACTCCAAAGTGTGGACAAAACACAAGAAAGTGGATAAAACCAAGCATGGAACATCAAAAATATAGATACATTTGCAATGTATCACACCTTAATTGCCAGTAGTTCCCTTGAGGCCCCGCTGCAAACGGTCTGGCAGGACAAAAGATGTTATGCAAGTTCTCATTGCGAGCATGTATGACTATATATGGAACACATGCCTAGGATTATCTAGTACTTGGAGGCTTTATCTTATTTATCTACAATTACCCTTTGTTCTGATTGCCATGTGAATTGTCTTGTCCATGCAACGCCCGTCCATCCATCCCTATGCCTACCGCTTTTCGAATCGCATTTCATCGCTATTGTTATTGTCTTTACTTTACTACTCATTGTTTTTACTACTCCTACTACAAAACTGTTGACTCGATAAACTTTGTGAGCAAGATTGTTTCGTGTGCAATGAATTGACAACTCAGTTGTTAAGGCTTATAAATATTCTTTGGCTCCCCTTGTGTTGAATCAATAAATTGGGTTTCACTTCCCTCGAAAATACTGCGATAGACCCCCTATACTTGTGGGTCATCAAGACTATTTTCTGGCGCCATTGCCAGGGAGCATAGCTTTATTTATCAAGTTTACTTGGATTCTCTATTGTTCGCTGTTATCCATCCATCATGGGTAAGTCTCATGATCGCAAGGTTCCTATTTTACCATCCTCTACAAGAAGAGGTACGGTTCTAAACACCTCTGTTGATCTTGATTCACCATCTGTTATGAGTAAGCTCGTTACACCACCACATACACGTGCTACACACACTGCTACTACTGCTGAATCTAAAACTTCTGATACTTATTGTCACATCCCAAGATTTTCCAAATCTTGTAATGTGAAAAATAAAATAACAAAATAAATTTTTGTTGAAAATCAGGGTGAAAAGAAACTTTTGTTTCTAAAAGGAGACTTAAAATCCCATCTTAAACAAACTTTGGTAAAAGTTAGAATTCAACAAAAATCCAAATCAAGGGAATTGCATTCCTCAATGAATGTATCTGGAATTTAAACACTTGGAAAGTAAATCCAAAATCCAAAACCCTAAGCCCTAATGGAAGGAAATCAATTTCCAAAGTATCTCCAAATCTATGGATTTGATCCATACCAGATTTGATCAACAAACTTTCTCAAAGGATCAAGAAAGACCTTAAAAGTTGGTTTCACTTAGTTTGGAACCATAAGCAAAATCTTAGAAGTATAATAAGAGAAGGAAATTGAAATTTCCAAAGCCTTTAAAGCCCTTACCAAAAGCCCATACCCTTTGGTGAACAAATAATCCTAAAGGGATTTATAAAGATAAAACATTTATCAAAGGAAAATAAATTGTTTTGGAAACACTGTTTTAGATCTTTTAATAAAAGACTTTGGTTTCAAATGAAAAGATAAGCCAAATTAATTTTGGCCAAACTTTTGAAATAAAATATTTTGTTTTGATAAAATGAGTAAAGGTTTATTTAAATAAAATAAAGGATTTAAATATCCAATTTTATTTAAGTAAAAGCTTTTCCCATTTTAAATGAACACCAAGTATTTTATTACTACTTTGAAATCTTTTATTAAAAGGTTTTGCTTTGATTAAAATGAGTAAAGGATTATTTAAATAAAATAAAGGATTTAAATATCCAATTTTATTTAAGTAAAGGCTTTCCCATTTTAATTAAACACCAAAACTTAATTATTTATTTAAATAAGATTTCCAAGTATTCTTTTATTTTTCAAATAAAACCTTCTGGTTTTGTTTTGAAAATAATTGATTTCAAATGGAAATTTTGTTAAATAAATCAAACCCTAATAACTAAAGATCCACTTTATTTAAATAATAAATGGATCCTAAAATGAATAAAATGTTATTTCATTTTGAGATTTGGATTATGTTAACAAAGTAACCAAATTCAAAGTGAAGTTGAGTGATTGTTTGAATTGATTTGAGTGTTGTTTGATTGTTTGAATAATTGTTTGGAAATTGAAAACAGAAAAGAATTAGAAAAGGAAAAGATTTAGATGAAAAAAATAGTGCAATGACTTCAGCCCAATAGGCCCAGTCCAGCCCAAGATTTCGCTCCCCAAGGAAAACATTTGACACCAACTTTTAGACCCGCTGAGTCAATGACAACCGGGACCCACTTCTCCCTCTCACTCACTCGCTGACATCAGACCCCACCTCCTCTTACTCCCCCTCGAACCGTTTTTCTTCACCAACTAAACAACCCGCAAAGAGACTGGCAAGTGGACCCCATTCCCTTTCTTTTCCCCACTGACCAGAGGACCCCACTGCCACCTCCTTCTTCGTTCCCCATGACCCTTCTCCCTCTCACAGCGTTTACGCTTTGATTTCTCGCGCAATTTGCCTTAACGCTGTTAATTCTCGCCGTGACAACGCCCATTTAACCGCCTCCTCTCCTCTCGCTATTTCTGACCACGCCGAGAGCCTCCAGTCCCTCAATCGGCCGCACCTCATCGCTCCAACCACCGCTCGGCCGATTCCAGCCAGCACACGCTGCCCCTTGACCTCTCGACCACGCACATACTACACACTCCTGGCGCTTCGTCTGCGTTTCCCATTCGATCATGGGCGCCCAGATCGTCGGCAAGGATTTAGCTCAACGCGCCACCGCTGGCCTCGACCGCAAACTTCCCGGTGAGCATGACTTCCTCGCTTCTTTTGATGCTCCTTACTCATGACCGTGCGCACTCTAACCGCGCCTCTCCTTTGCCTTAGCGCGGTCCCGAGCGACACCAACGACGACAACCCGAGAGCACCGCCGCCCGCAACAACTCCGGCGAGAGATTGCCAACCCGTCTGCGGCGCCCTGCCTCCATCAAGACGTTGAGCTTCCCCAAGCGTCTGCGAACTCGGTGAGCCTCCCCTTTTCCTCTCCCGCTTCCTGTATCGCCGGCACCGTCATCGACCGACCGCTCCGCCGCTGGTGGCCACCGCAGCGCCGCTAGCTTTAGGTCGAGCCTGCTGCAACCGTTCGATCTCGATCCATCGGTTACGATAGAATGACTAACCGCGAAGGGGTATGTCCTCCGTGCCGTGCGATCAAACTTGATCCAACGCTCCACGTTGCCGATCCACACCGAACCGGTACGGGCGAATAATATTAAGACGCGTGGCACTAGATCTGTTTAAAAGAGAATTGAAAACAGAAACTTTTGCCATTTTCAAACCCTTGTATCTTGGGATCCACACGTCCAAATTTTACAAATTTGATGTCGTTGGAATCAGCAAGACAAGCTCTAGCCAACCCTGCCCTTAGTTTAGCAAATAGTATTTGTTAACTTGTTTAACTTTGCAGATTCTTTTGTGTGCTTGCTAACATTAGGAAAATTGTTTAAAAATGTTTTTAGGGTTAGAACCTTTGCAAATTGGTTTGTTGTGACCTTACTGACCCTAGGAACCAACCCATAGTTTGGAAAATGATTTTTGAAAAGTTTAGAATGGATTAATTGGTTTAGTCCATTTCTAGCTAATTAAAAACCATTGTTTTGTTTATGAAAATGCTTTCATAAAGAAAACTTTGAGAAAATATTTTGGACCAAACCTACTGACCCAAAACACCAAGTTTTGCAATAGCAACTCATTTGGTGAAACCTATAGGATAATACCCTAGTAGAAATATTTCTACACCACAGAGAATAACACTTTGTTTTGCAAATGGTTTTGAGGTGAAACCTTTTGCTAACAACTTTACCACTTTGGTAAATGACCAATTTGGATCTTACAAAGTTTAGGAATCTAATAGAGACCCTCTTTGCAAATGACTTTGCCATTTTGGTAAATGACCAATTTGGAACTTACAAAGTTAGAAGCCTAGTGAAGACCATCCTTACAATAGAATCAACCTTTGCATGCTTGTGCATGACTTAGATGTACCCAAATGACTATGACCCACTAGGAACCACTTTTTCAAACAAAGCAAAGCTTGGCATGCTTGCATGCATTACCTTGACTTTGTTATTTTATGTGTGTGTTGTTTTGCTTGATTGGTAGATTGAGTTTGTACCTTGCTTGATTGATTGTAGTGACTTGAAGAGTGTGAGTGTTGCAAGGACAAGGAGTGAACCTATACCCTCTACCAAGAAGGCAAGTGATATCATCATGAATATTCCATTCCTATTTTTTATATATGCATTAGTATTATTTTTCTAAGTATAGGACTTGCATGGTTTTTGCTAAGTACAAGCTATTCTTGGGAAAACCTATTAGGTGAAACCTTAGTGAAAATTACCTAAGTCAAGATTCCTATTACTATCATGCTTAGCCTAGCTATTAGAAAACAAGGGTGGTTTATATATTCACACTATGGAAAAATATTCTAAGTCTTTGGACTTGTTTTTATTTAACAAAACAACTAAGTTAATGAATCACCTGGGTGGAATGGAAGGAATGGTATATGTTGAGTGGTTCACAAGGCCATGGACTTGGCTTGTGTATCTCACTTGTGGATGGCCACCCAGGAACAAAGAGATTTGAGATGTCAAATGTTGAGAAGCTTCAAGTGCAACCACTTGGCATTATGGGCTCTGCCATGATCTTAGGATGCTAGAACTTAGTCTCTTGGACAGAGGGTGGTAGATGGGTTGATAGGTTGGAGCGCGTCCATTTGACTAAGGAAAGGCTACTGAAGGATCATGTCTTGGGAAACCAAGGCTTGTGGGGAAAGTGCACCACCTCTGCAGAGTGTAAAACCTAAGTACTTAGCCATGTCCCTGGTAAAGGACAATTTGAGCATCAAGACATGGAAACTTCAACAATCTCATCACTCCAATTTCTAAATAAAACTTGTGGGTGAACAAGGGTTAAAAGGATCTTCAGTCATTGATTGGTAGATGCCCTGAGTGGATCTGGAGTCTTTGATTGATAGATGCCTTGGGTGTTTTTTCCAAACAAAACTTAGTGTTTTCAAAAGTTAAGGAAAAATCTATTTTGAGCAAAGCAAGCCTAAGCTCCACCAGCCAAATGCATATAGTATTATAGTCCACTTAAAATATACTAAGGTATCACTTGCCAATACAATTCAAATGTATTGACCCTTGTGGCTGTAACTTATGATGTTGCAGGTTTGATTGATTTAGTGAAGATTGATTGATTAGGATTACAAAGTCTACAACCAACATCTGCCTGTGGCACTTTGAAGATGAAGGACCCATGACTATAGTTATTCCGCTGCAATGTAATGTAAATAGCCAATGAGCTATGTTTGATGTAATAAAATTATTTTATTCCTGGTTATAAAGTTGTATATGACCTTTGTTTCTTGATATTACATCTAAACTGTGGATGCTAGCTATTGATCCAGGGACTAGCATTGTAAACACAGGGGACTCAATCTTATTAAAGGTTGGGGACGCTACAGATGGTATCAGAGCATTGTGTTGCCTGTAGGATTTGTAACCCTAGGATTGGACAAAAACCCTTAGAAAAAAATAGGAGTTGTATTTGTTCCAAAACTTATTTACAAAAACAATCTTGTAAACTCTTTCCTCAACCATTTTGGTTTCAACTCTACTTCTCTTCTACTTCAAAACTTGATGGAAAAGCCTACCCCATGACCAAAGACTTCATCATGAGCAAAAGACTTCTTCAACACTTCCAACTCTAATGACTTCAACTTCTTCAACTCCAATGACTTCAGCATTTTCAGCATGTTCACCAAGGACTTCCAACTTTGATACCACTAAGGACTACAAGAGAGACAAGAAATTTTGCTCAAGAATTGAAGACTAAGGAAACACAACTTAGAAAGAACCATCATCACCTTTGAAGATTTGTGACCAAGACACAAAAATTCTCCAAGGAAACAAAGATCTCATTCAAGAAGAATCAACCAAGAAGGAAGGAAAGATCACAAGTGAACCATATAGATGGACCACCATATTTTAGTTAAGTCAAACACACCAACTTATGTGGTGTAAC
The DNA here is from genome assembly GCA_023614405.1 of Avena insularis. NCBI lineage: Eukaryota > Viridiplantae > Streptophyta > Magnoliopsida > Poales > Poaceae > Avena > Avena insularis. The sequence goes on from CM042684.1 coordinate 500,636,621, forward strand.
TAAAATTATTTTTGTTGCCTAAATATGTGCTTGAAACTGTTGTTTGAGTGGAGTGTTTGTTTGTGATTGCTTGCACATTGCTTGTGTGATTTGTGATGTGTGTGAATAGAATTGATTCCTTAGAAAATCTCTTGCCTATTCTAATCCCCCTTCAACCCCAAACAGATGACTTCTCCAAGAGACTCCAACATCAAGGATGGTGACAACAACAACAACCAAGAGGACATGAGAGAACTCATAGCAACCCAACACTAGTTGAGCCAAGAGACAACTCAGCTTTTAGCCAATAACAATGGACTAGACCCAGCCATACAAAGGATTTTGAAACTTCAATCCCAACTGTTGCAAGGATTGGTTACTCAAGTGATCAACATGGAAGAAAACTATCCCAAAAGAGTGTAAGACAACAAGGATGACAAAGATGTTATTCTAGAAGGAACCCAAGCTAGCAATACTTTTGGATACAAGGATCATGCACCCAAGGAACATGAAGATAAATGCCCCAATTGTGAAGAGGAACATCCAGTTGGCCAATGCCCCACATCTCAAGTTACTTGCTTCCTATGTGAAGGAAATAATCATGTCCCTATTCAATGCCCCATCTATCCTATAGTTCAACAAATGAAGCAAGATAGAATACATCAAATGTTTGGAAACCTCCATAAGGGAACAATTTCTACCAAGAAAGATGAAGACAAAGGAAAATCTCCACTTGTACCTCCATGCAATACAACCCAATTTGCAGGACCAAAAAAAGTGACATATGAATTATCCAAGGAGAAATAGAAGGTCAAAGAAACCAGTAGACATTCCTACCTTTGAGATAACCTATGAAGAACATGAACTAGAAGCACTCCTAGCTTTAGAGAAACCCAAGAAGAAGAAGAACCAAGGAAACAAACAAGAGGCAATGATACCAAAGGAAAAGAAAGATATCAGCCAAGTCACATGCTTCAAGTGCGAAAACAAAGGACACTACGCAGATGTTTGCCCAGAGAAGCCACCTCAAGACCTCAAACTTATAACCTGTTTCAAATGCAAGGAACTAGGCCATTATGCAAACAATTGTCCAGAAAAGTTGAACAAGCCTATGGAGAAGCTCAACCTTGGCCCATGAGTCAAGTGAGAAAATAAAGGACACGATGCAGAAGTTTTCCAAGATTCCAAGCAAGCCAAGATGTAGTTTAGTTGGAAAATTTTTAAGGGTGGTAGTACCCTAGTTGCTTTTGAGCCAACTTATAACCCCTAGCCTTCCTAAATCTCGGGACGAGATTTATTTTAAGGAAATTGTCACATCCCAAGATTTTCCAAATCTTGTAATGTGAAAAATAAAATAACAAAATAAATTTTTGTTGAAAATCAGGGTGAAAAGAAACTTTTGTTTCTAAAAGGAGACTTAAAATCCCATCTTAAACAAACTTTGGTAAAAGTTAGAATTCAACAAAAATCCAAATCAAGGGAATTGCATTCCTCAATGAATGTATCTGGAATTTAAACACTTGGAAAGTAAATCCAAAATCCAAAACCCTAAGCCCTAATGGAAGGAAATCAATTTCCAAAGTATCTCCAAATCTATGGATTTGATCCATACCAGATTTGATCAACAAACTTTCTCAAAGGATCAAGAAAGACCTTAAAAGTTGGTTTCACTTAGTTTGGAACCATAAGCAAAATCTTAGAAGTATAATAAGAGAAGGAAATTGAAATTTCCAAAGCCTTTAAAGCCCTTACCAAAAGCCCATACCCTTTGGTGAACAAATAATCCTAAAGGGATTTATAAAGATAAAACATTTATCAAAGGAAAATAAATTGTTTTGGAAACACTGTTTTAGATCTTTTAATAAAAGACTTTGGTTTCAAATGAAAAGATAAGCCAAATTAATTTTGGCCAAACTTTTGAAATAAAATATTTTGTTTTGATAAAATGAGTAAAGGTTTATTTAAATAAAATAAAGGATTTAAATATCCAATTTTATTTAAGTAAAAGCTTTTCCCATTTTAAATGAACACCAAGTATTTTATTACTACTTTGAAATCTTTTATTAAAAGGTTTTGCTTTGATTAAAATGAGTAAAGGATTATTTAAATAAAATAAAGGATTTAAATATCCAATTTTATTTAAGTAAAGGCTTTCCCATTTTAATTAAACACCAAAACTTAATTATTTATTTAAATAAGATTTCCAAGTATTCTTTTATTTTTCAAATAAAACCTTCTGGTTTGGTTTTGAAAATAATTGGATTTCAAATGGAAATTTTGTTAAATAAATCAAACCCTAATAACTAAAGATCCACTTTATTTAAATAATAAATGGATCCTAAAATGAATAAAAATGTTATTTCATTTTGAGATTTGGATTATGTTAACAAACAGAACCAAATTCAAAGTGAAGTTGAGTGATTGTTTGAATTGATTTGAGTGTTGTTTGATTGTTTGAATAATTGTTTGGAAATTGAAAACAGAAAAAGAATTAGAAAAAGGAAAAAGATTTAGACAGAAAAAAATAGTGCAACAGACTCAGCCCAATAGGCCCAGTCCAGCCCAAGATTGCTCCCGAAGGAAAACATTTGACACCAACTTTCAGACCCGCTGAGTCAATGACAACCGGGACCCACTTCTCCCTCTCACTCACTCGCTGACATCAGACCCCACCTCCTCTTACTCCCCCTCGAACCGTTTTTCTTCACCAACTAAACAACCCGCAAAGAGACTGGCAAGTGGACCCCATTCCCTTTCTTTTCCCCACTGACCAGAGGACCCCACTGCCACCTCCTTCTTCGTTCTCCCCGCGACCCCGTCTCCCCCTCACAGCGCGGCCGTTTCTGCCTTGATTTCTCGCGCTTCAATTCGCCTTAACGCCGTGTTAATTCCTCGCCGTGACAACGCCCATTTAACCGCCTCTCCTGTCATTTCCCCGGACCTCACGCCGAGAGCCTCCAGGTGACCTCAATCGGCCGCACCCTCGCTCCAACCACCGTCTCGGCCGATTCCAGCCAGACACGCTGCCTTGACCTCTCGACCACGCACACATACTACACACTCCTGGCGCTTCGTCTGGTGCCTCCCATTCGATCATGGCGCCCAGATTGTCGGCAAGGACGAGCTCAAACGCGCCACCGCCGGCCTCGACTCCGGCAAACTTCCCCGGTGAGCACAGACTTCCCCTCGCCCCCTTTTTGATGCTCCCTTACTCGCGACCCTCGTGCGCACCTAACCGCGCCTCTCCTTTGACTTAGCGCGGTCCCGAGCGACGCCAACGATGACAACCCGAGAGCACCGCCGCCCGCAACAACTCCGGCGAGAGATTGCCAACCCGTCCGTGCGCCCCCTGCCTCCCCATCAGCACGTTGAGCTTCCCCAAGCGTCTGCGAACTCGGTGAGCCTCCCCTTTTCCTCTCCCGCTTCCTGTATCGCCGGCACCGTCATCGACCGACCGCTCCGCCGCCGGTGGCCACCGCAGCGCCGCTAGCTTTAGGTCGAGCCTGCCGCAACCGTTCGATCTCGATCCATCGGTTACGATAGAATGACTAACCGCGAAGGTATGTCCTGCGTCACGATCAAACTTGATCCAACGCTCCACGTTGCCGATCCACACCGAACCGGTACGGGCGAATAATATTAAGACGCGTGGCACTAGATCTGTTTAAAAGAGAATTGAAAACAGAAACTTTTGCCATTTTCAAACCCTTGTATCTTGGGATCCACACGTCCAAATTTTACAAATTTGATGTCGTTGGAATCAGCAAGACAAGCTCTAGCCAACCCTGCCCTTAGTTTAGCAAATAGTATTTGTTAACTTGTTTAACTTTGCAGATTCTTTTGTGTGCTTGCTAACATTAGGAAAATTGTTTAAAAATGTTTTTAGGGTTAGAACCTTTGCAAATTGGTTTGTTGTGACCTTACTGACCCTAGGAACCAACCCATAGTTTGGAAAATGATTTTTGAAAAGTTTAGAATGGATTAATTGGTTTAGTCCATTTCTAGCTAATTAAAAACCATTGTTTTGTTTATGAAAATGCTTTCATAAAGAAAACTTTGAGAAAATATTTTGGACCAAACCTACTGACCCAAAACACCAAGTTTTGCAATAGCAACTCATTTGGTGAAACCTATAGGATAATACCCTAGTAGAAATATTTCTACACCACAGAGAATAACACTTTGTTTTGCAAATGGTTTTGAGGTGAAACCTTTTGCTAACAACTTTACCACTTTGGTAAATGACCAATTTGGATCTTACAAAGTTTAGGAATCTAATAGAGACCCTCTTTGCAAATGACTTTGCCATTTTGGTAAATGACCAATTTGGAACTTACAAAGTTAGAAGCCTAGTGAAGACCATCCTTACAATAGAATCAACCTTTGCATGCTTGTGCATGACTTAGATGTACCCAAATGACTATGACCCACTAGGAACCACTTTTTCAAACAAAGCAAAGCTTGGCATGCTTGCATGCATTACCTTGACTTTGTTATTTTATGTGTGTGTTGTTTTGCTTGATTGGTAGATTGAGTTTGTACCTTGCTTGATTGATTGTAGTGACTTGAAGAGTGTGAGTGTTGCAAGGACAAGGAGTGAACCTATACCCTCTACCAAGAAGGCAAGTGATATCATCATGAATATTCCATTCCTATTTTTTATATATGCATTAGTATTATTTTTCTAAGTATAGGACTTGCATGGTTTTTGCTAAGTACAAGCTATTCTTGGGAAAACCTATTAGGTGAAACCTTAGTGAAAATTACCTAAGTCAAGATTCCTATTACTATCATGCTTAGCCTAGCTATTAGAAAACAAGGGTGGTTTATATATTCACACTATGGAAAAATATTCTAAGTCTTTGGACTTGTTTTATTTAACAAAACAACTAAGTTAATGAATCACCTGGGTGGAATGGAAGGAATGGTATATGTTGAGTGGTTCACAAGGCCATGGACTTGGCTTGTGTATCTCACTTGTGGATGGCCACCCAGGAACAAAGAGATTTGAGATGTCAAATGTTGAGAAGCTTCAAGTGCAACCACTTGGCATTATGGGCTCTGCCATGATCTTAGGATGCTAGAACTTAGTCTCTTGGACAGAGGGTGGTAGATGGGTTGATAGGTTGGAGCGCGTCCATTTGACTAAGGAAAGGCTACTGAAGGATCATGTCTTGGGAAACCAAGGCTTGTGGGGAAAGTGCACCACCTGCAGAGTGTAAAACCTAAGTACTTAGCCATGTCCCTGGTAAAGGACAATTTGAGCATCAAGACATGGAAACTTCAACAATCTCATCACTCCAATTTCTAAATAAAACTTGTGGGTGAACAAGGGTTAAAAGGATCTCCAGTCATTGATTGGTAGATGCCCTGAGTGGATCTGGAGTCTTTGATTGATAGATGCCTTGGGTGTTTTTTCCAAACAAAACTTAGTGTTTTCAAAAGTTAAGGAAAAATCTATTTTGAGCAAAGCAAGCCTAAGCTCCACCAGCCAAATGCATATAGTATTATAGTCCACTTAAAATATACTAAGGTATCACTTGCCAATACAATTCAAATGTATTGACCCTTGTGGCTGTAACTTATGATGTTGCAGGTTTGATTGATTTAGTGAAGATTGATTGATTAGGATTACAAAGTCTACAACCAACATCTGCTGTGGCACTTTGAAGATGAAGGACCCATGACTATAGTTATTCCGCTGCAATGTAATGTAAATAGCCAATGAGCTATGTTTGATGTAATAAAATTATTTTATTCCTGGTTATAAAGTTGTATATGACCTTTGTTTCTTGATATTACATCTAAACTGTGGATGCTAGCTATTGATCCGAGGACTAGCATTGTAAACACAGGGACTCAATCTTATTAAAGGTTGGGGACGCCATGATGGTATCGAGCATTGTGTTGCCTGTAGGATTTGTAACCCTAGGATTGGACAAAAACCCTTAGAAAAAAATAGGAGTTGTATTTGTTCCAAAACTTATTTACAAAAACAATCTTGTAAACTCTTTCCTCAACCATTTTGGTTTCAACTCTACTTCTCTTCTACTTCAAAACTTGATGGAAAAGCCTACCCCATGACCAAAGACTTCATCATGAGCAAAAGACTTCTTCAACACTTCCAACTCTAATGACTTCAACTTCTTCAACTCCAATGACTTCAGCATTTTCAGCATGTTCACCAAGGACTTCCAACTTTGATACCACTAAGGACTACAAGAGAGACAAGAAATTTTGCTCAAGAATTGAAGACTAAGGAAACACAACTTAGAAAGAACCATCATCACCTTTGAAGATTTGTGACCAAGACACAAAAATTCTCCAAGGAAACAAAGATCTCATTCAAGAAGAATCAACCAAGAAGGAAGGAAAGATCACAAGTGAACCATATAGATGGACCACCATATTTTAGTTAAGTCAAACACACCAACTTATGTGGTGTAACTAAAATTATTTTTGTTGCCTAAATATGTGCTTGAAACTGTTGTTTGAGTGGAGTGTTTGTTTGTGATTGCTTGCACATTGCTTGTGTGATTTGTGATGTGTGTGAATAGAATTGATTCCTTAGAAAATCTCTTGCCTATTCTAATCCCCCTTCAACCCCAAACAGATGACTTCTCCAAGAGACTCCAACATCAAGGATGGTGACAACAACAACAACCAAGAGGACAGCATGAGAGAACTCATAGCAACCCAACACTAGTTGAGCCAAGAGACAACTCAGCTTTTAGCCAATAACAATGGACTAGACCCAGCCATACAAAGGATTTTGAAACTTCAATCCCAACTGTTGCAAGGATTGGTTACTCAAGTGATCAACATGGAAGAAAACTATCCCAAAAGAGTGTAAGACAACAAGGATGACAAAGATGTTATTCTAGAAGGAACCCAATCTAGCAATACTTTTGGATACAAGGATCATGCACCCAAGGAACATGAAGATAAATGCCCCAATTGTGAAGAGGAACATCCAGTTGGCCAATGCCCCACATCTCAAGTTACTTGCTTCCTATGTGAAGGAAATAATCATGTCCCTATTCAATGCCCCATCTATCCTATAGTTCAACAAATGAAGCAAGATAGAATACATCAAATGTTTGGAAACCTCCATAAGGGAACAATTTCTACCAAGAAAGATGAAGACAAAGGAAAATCTCCACTTGTACCTCCATGCAATACAACCCAATTTGCAGGACCAAAAAAAGTGACATATGAATTATCCAAGGAGAAATAGAAGGTCAAAGAAACCAGTAGACATTCCTACCTTTGAGATAACCTATGAAGAACATGAACTAGAAGCACTCCTAGCTTTAGAGAAACCCAAGAAGAAGAAGAACCAAGGAAACAAACAAGAGGCAATGATACCAAAGGAAAAGAAAGATATCAGCCAAGTCACATGCTTCAAGTGCAAAAACAAAGGACACTACGCAGATGTTTGCCCAGAGAAGCCACCTCAAGACCTCAAACTTATAACCTGTTTCAAATGCAAGGAACTAGGCCATTATGCAAACAATTGTCCAGAAAAGTTGAACAAGCCTATGGAGAAGCTCAACCTTGGCCCATGAGTCAAGTGAGAAAATAAAGGACACGATGCAGAAGTTTTCCAAGATTCCAAGCAAGCCAAGATGTAGTTTAGTTGGAATTTTTTTAAGGGTGGTAGTACCCTAGTTGCTTTTGAGCCAACTTATAACCCCTAGCCTTCCTAAATCTCGGGACGAGATTTATTTTAAGGGTGGTAGCCTGTCACATCCCAAGATTTTCCAAATCTTGTAATGTGAAAAATAAAATAACAAAATAAATTTTTGTTGAAAATCAGGGTGAAAAGAAACTTTTGTTTCTAAAAGGAGACTTAAAATCCCATCTTAAACAAACTTTGGTAAAAGTTAGAATTCAACAAAAATCCGGCGTCTATACCTGAACCAGCTATACCGGCGTCTATACCATTGTCTAAGAAGAGGGGAGTTATTGAATTGAGTGATGAAGTGATGAAGGAAGCTAAGAACTGTCTTAAGGAGAAGGGAATTAAAGCTGAAGATGTCAAGAATTTACCTCCTATAGAAGAATTATGTAAGCCTATCCCTTATTCACCTACTATTGAGGTACACTCTGTCCAACACTTTGATGAAGGTGATATCCCTTACTCTAAACCTCCTGATTAATGCTTAGAAGAATTCAATATCTTTATTGTTAAGCAAGATAATTTTAATAAAAGGGTGCAAAATCATCTAATGGAAAACACTAGAGCTATTTTTGAGTTAAAGGATATTGTGTAAAGAACCTCTAATGATGTTAAAATGATTGTTAAACACTTTCAAATGGTTCAAACTCAAATCGATCAACTCATTAAAGTGCAAAAAGACTTGCTAATTAACGCTGCTAAAGAAAAACATGCTTATGAAATTAGAACTAGAAGTGGTGCTGCTACCGAGGATCCTCTATATCCTGAGGGGCATCCCAAAAGAATTGAGCAGGATTCTCAACAAGCTGAAAATAGTGGTTCTACTCGTAAGAAAAGGAAAAAGAAACATAAAACTATTGTAGAACCCTCTGAACCTGCTATAGATTCTAATAGTATATCTATTTCTGATGCTGAAATTGAAAGTGGTAATGAAGAAAATGATGTTCCTAATGAAGGAAGAGTTGAAGAAGAACATGAAAAGCACACTAAGAATACTAAATACACTAAAGAAGATTTTATTGCTAAGAAACATGGTAGTGAAAGAGAGCCTTGGGTCCAAAAACCTATGCCTTTCCCTGATAAGAAATACAAGTCAAAGGAAGATGAACACTATAATAAGTTTTGTGAGTGGATGAAACCTTTATTCTTGCAAATTCCCTGGACTGGTGCTATTAAATTGCCTCCTTACTCAAAGTATATGAAGGATATTGTCTCGAATAAAAGGAAGATCCCTAATGAAGAAATCTCTACTTTGCTTGCTAATTATTCCTTTAATGGTAAGGTTCCAAAGAAACTTGGATACCCAGGGTGACATGGGTATACCCTACAGGTACTCGAGCTTGGTATATACGGCCTGAATACGTAGAGGCCCACAGTGTCGCCAAGGCCCAAATGAAGAACTCGAGTAACCTATGGACTCTCGATTGCTTGAAGAACAAGAAGAAGCTAAAGATAGAAAGTTCAAAGGGGAAAACCCTAACTTGTAACCGACTCGACTGCTGCAGAGACCTAGCCTATCTATATAAAGGCTAGGAGGGGCGGCGAGGAGGACACACGTAACCCTAGTTTCCACAACCTCGCCAGATTGCATCTCATGCACCATTGTAATCCTCGATTCCTTTGATAATTCCAGCGAGACAAGCAGGAGTAGGGACCTCACGAGGTCGAACACAGGTAAATCTTCGAGTCCCCTGTGTGCTTGTTTGCTAGCCGATAGATGTCTCCAGCGCTCCCTCCTTCTCCAAAACCCAAGTCCATAACAATGGGCATTAATGAGTTAAACCCTCGTCAATTGGCGCCGTCTGTGGGAATTGGGAGTGCTGATGTTGCGGCTTCTTCGGCCCCATCAACCGCGATCTACAACTCCGCAACTGTGGAGATTCGACAGCTCTTCGGCGCGTTTGACTTCACCGTCCACACGCCAGCCACTCGCCCGGCTTTCGAGTCCGTGGGCGACGGAATCAGCCTGGCGATCGGGAGCTTCCGCTTCCAAGTTGGTCAGATGGGCACGCTTCGCCTGCCTGACTAGCCGACGGTGTCGTCGATTGCCCCAGCATCATGGTTCCCTCCATCGATCAGCACCCTTAGTGAGCTCAACGCCCCGACAACAGTCGAGAACACGGTCAGCGACAGTACTCGTGAATCCAATTTGAGCGATTTGGCAACTGAAGATGGGGCCTATGGCTCCGGATCTGAGAGCTGCGGGAGCAGCAGCTTCCCCAATCACTTCATGTGTGCCGTCATCAACGCAGGCGACACCTCCGCCACCCGTGACAACACGGGCAATCGTGGTAACGAAAACCGACCAGCCTAATGGCGACAACGGCGGAAATGGCGGCAACGGTGGCAATCGCACCCCCGTCAACAATGGAGGAGCAATCGAACCTCCAACCATAACAAATGAACAAACCGGCGAACGCGTCGCGATCAGGCTCAACGAACAAGAGTGGGCTCGCTGCCACGAGGCCTTACGAGGCAACCCTCTACCCTTCGGATCTCCGCAAGAACTGCTAATGGGCTACCACTGGCTCCTGAAGGAAGAATTCAAGCGCCAAGTGCAAACAATCGCGCAACTCGAGGCGCACAAAAAGGCGACAGACGAGTCGAGCCTTCGACGTGCTGGGCTCTCCTCCCATGGAGGATCCTCCTCAAAGGGCAACGAGTACCTCACAAACAAAAGGCGATCTCGGATGGCCCATCTCACCGAGAAAGAACGCATAGAAGCTGCAAAGGTCCTTGACTTCAGCTCTATGACAGTAGATACACGGGGCAACGTGGTCCCCAATACGCCGCAGGCCACGGTGACAGCAACCACCATGTACCTCCTCAACAACCAGCCACCAGCTGGAGATCCCCGAGCCGCCATGCACCGATCTACGATCGCGGGCTTGGGAGTAGTCGAAGCTGCCCTCGACAAGGAACCAACACCGGAGCCGAAAAAAGGCAAAGCGCTACTCCTCGCCCTCATCCAGCAACGACAGTCACGACCTTTCTCGATGCTGCCGCTCACGGCGACACGACCACGACTATGATGTGCGCGATGACCTCACGCAGCGCAAGATCGACAAATCAAGGGCACGATGTGCTCGGTCGACTGACTCGGAAGAGGAAGATGTGGAGCTCTGTGGTGCCAGATGCTCCAGTAGGGCCATCAGGCAAAAGCGAATGCCCAAGGGGTTGAAACTCCCGTCAGAGAACCCAAAGTTTGACGGCCTGCAGGACCCGAAGATCTGGCTGGAGGACCACATCTCCTCTGTCAGGCTCCACGGTGGCAGTCGAAGCACGGCCATGCAATGCTTATAGCTACAGCAGCAAGGCGCCGCCCGAGCATGGCTCAACAACCTCCCATGCAGATCCATTCGCAGTTGGGATGAGCTGGTTTACAGCTTCGTGCGCAACTTCAAGGGCACATACAAGCGGCCCACATCAATTGAAGAACCGAGATGCTGCCAGCAAAGATCAGGCGAATCGCTACGCTCCTACATCCAAAGGTGGTCCATCATTAAGAACTCCGCAGAGAACATCTCGGAGGATCGCGCGATGGACGCATTCAACGGCGGCGTCCGCCGCATAGAGCTCAGAGAGGAGCTGGGCCGCTCAAAGCCCAAAACCATCGACCACCTGATGGAAATCGCGAATCGCTAGGCATATGGAGAAGATTCGGTGAAAAATCGCGTTCACTCCGACGAGGAGGCAGAACTCGAGCGCATACGTGACCGCCGAGGCAAACGCCGCATGCGCATCAACGATGACCGCGACGACGTTAACATGGTCGCAGCTGGCTACGCCGACAGACGTGACGATAACCGCAACAGCGGATACCGCAGTGGTGGATACCGCGACTCCGGGAAAACGACGCAAGTGTGGCAATGCCGCAATCGTGATGAGCCACCCGCGACATCCATTAAAGACAAACTGTCCGGGCCATGTACGGTGCACTTCTACATCGACAAACACGATGGAAAGAAGAAGTCCAGCCACCTCCTCAAGGACTACCGCGAGTTCCTCAAACTACATGAGGGATTGGTTCAGCTGAATCACAACACAGTCGAAAGAGGCTACGGAGCCGCTCCAGGCGCCGTGGCACATGGCGCTCCGCCACCACCACCTGGACTACCCCCAAACGCAGCTGCGCCGGACCAGCACCAGGGGGCAAACCATATGCACGAGCCATGGGTACCATGATGATCCAAAAGGGATGCCCCTCTAACAGGGTGTAGAAGGCCATCACTCGCCAAGTCAACTTGGCCACAAACTCGCCACCATCTACCACTGAGTACCTCAACGGAAGAGAGTCATGCATGACCTTCGTCAAACGAGATCATCCGCCTCAAGTACCTCGTCCAGGCTATTGTCCCCTCGTACTCGAGGCGCAAATCGGAGGTTTCGACATGAGCCGCGTCTTCATGGACGGCGGAAGCGGCATCAACCTTATATTCGCAAGTACCTTGCGAGCAATGAGGATCCCTCTGACTTGCTTAGAAGCCTCGGACACAACATTCCACGGCATCGTCCCAGGAAAAGGCGTATATCCCTGGGAAAAATCAACCTCGACGTCATCTTCGGCACGTCGAAAAACTTTCGGCGCGAGCGCATCGACTTTGAGGTCGTCGACTGGCCCTCACTGTACCACTGCATCCTCGGATGTGCCGCATTCGCTAGGTTCATGGTAGTGCCACACTACGCCTACCTGCAGATGAAAATGCCAGGTCCCAATGGCGTCATCACTGTCAACGGAAGCTTCGAGAGATCCGACAGTTGCGATAGGGAATTCAACAGAATTTCCCAGTCCTTCGGCATGCAGGAAGAACTCGCGATACTAAAGGAGTCGACAGACAACAGTCTGCCTCCCCTAAGCCGGCCAAGTTCGCCGATCTATCTTTCGACTCATCGGTGCACACAAAGAAAGTGCAGGTCCACCCATCGGATCCCGCCAAGATGGCCCTCATCGCCAACAACTTGAGTCCCACATAGGAACTCGCGCTCGTCGAGTTCCTCCGTGAGCACTGGGAAATCTTCGCCTGGTGTCCAGCGGACATGCCAAGAGTTCCCAGGGAATTCGCCGAGCACGCACTCAACGTCAACCAAGACGCAAGGCTAGTCAAGCAAACAATCCGGCGATTGTCTGAGCCAAGAGCAAAGGCAGTCGAAATGGAGATCAACAGACTCCTCGACGCCAAATTCATACACGAGATCAAGGAAAGCACTTGGCTCGCCAACACGGTGCTAGTACCAAATTCCTGCGGATGTGCGTGGACTTCACCCCTTTGAATAAGCACTATCCAAAGGATCACTTCCCGTTACCACGAATCGACCAGATCATCGACTCCACCGTGGGATGCGAGCGCCTCTGCTTCCTCGACGCCTACTCAGTCTATAACCAGATTCGAATGAAGGAGGAAGATCAAGAAAAAACAGCGTTTATAACGCCCTTCGGTGTGTTCTGCTACACACAATGCACTTCGGGCTAAAATACGCAGGAGCCACCTACCAGCGGTGCATGCAGGCTTGCCTCAAGGATCAACTCGGTCGCAACATTCAAGTCTATGTCGACGGCATATTAATCAAGACCAAGGAGGAAGCCTCTCTAATCGACGATTTACACAAAACCTTCGCCAACCTCGACCGCTACCGGATCAAGCTCAATCCGGACAAATGCGCCTTTGGCGTACCATCTGGGCAACTACTCGGGTATCTCATCCCCGCGAGAGGAATTGAGGCAAACCCGAAAAAAATAAAAGCCATACTGGCCATGGAGAAGCCAAAAAACATAAGGGGCGTCCAGCAGCTGGCTGGGCGAATCGTGGCTCTCAGTCGATTCATCAGTCGGATGGGTGAAAAGGCACTGCCCTTCTACCAACTCCTCCGCAAAGCTGAAAAGTTCGAGTGGACCAACAAAGCGCAGGAACCATTCGAAGACCTCAAGCGCCTGCTATCCACCTCACCAGTACTGGTGACCCCACGAGAAAGGGAACCGCTGTTGCTATATATCTCCGCCACCAACCAGGTGGTCAGCACAGTGCTCGTGGTCGAACAATCCGAGGAAAACAAGGTCCATGAGGTACAACGCCCAGTCTACTACCTTAGTGAGGTCCTCACACCAACAAAATAGCAGTACCCGCACTACTAGAAGCTGGCGTACGGCGTCTTCATGACCGCCCGGCGACTGCGCCACTACTTCTAGGAACACCCAATCGTGGTGGTCAACGACACCCTGCTAGGGCATATCCTCAATAACCCCGATGCCACGGGGCGAGTTGCGCTTTGGGGAATCGAGTTGTCTCCACGAGACATTACATACGAAAAGCGCGACGCAATCAAGTCGCAAGTTCTTCCTGACTTCCTCGTGCACTGGATGGAGAACCAGCTCCCCGAAAAACCAGATATGTCCTACCTCTGGACAATGCACTTCGACGGATCCAAGCAGAAGGACGGAGAAGGTGCACGTGTCATACTGACATCGCCCCAAGGGGACAAGCTGAAATATATCCTGCGAATGCAGTTCTCCGCCTCCAACAACGAAGATGAATACGAGGCCATGCTACACAGGATGAGGATGGCAAAAGCCTGCGGCGCCAAGAGGCTCATTATATACGGCGACTCCAAGTTGGTTGTCAACCAAACAATGCATGAGTGTGATGCACTGAACGACAACATGATCGCCTACCGCGACCTCTACGGCATACTCGAAGGGGACTTCGACGGCTGCGAGCTGCGACACGTAGGTCGTGAAAGCAATGAAGAAGCAGACACACTCGCCAACATAGGCTCTACCTGCGCCCCCATACCACCTGGGGAATTTCTCGAGCGCATTTGCGAACGCTCCATCAAGCCAAAGGCAGCAGAGAAGAAAACAAGCGCAACAACGAACTCGGGGGCTACGCCACCCAATGAGCCAATGGCACTCGACGACCTGGAGATGGATACAGGACTCGAAGGACCAATGAGCGTCATGATGATCGAGTCATCCTAGACTCAGCCGTACATCACGTACCTCCTCAGCAAAAGGCTACCGGACGATTCGACTGATGCATGGCGCATCGCGAGGCGATCCAAGGCATTCACTGTTATCAACGGTGAACTATACAAGCGCAGAATCACAAGAGTGCTCCAGCGATGCGTCTCCACAGCCGATGGAAGAGCTGTTCTCCTTGACATCCATGAGGGAACCTGTGGACACCATGCTGGCAGTCGTGCCCTCGTGGCCAAAGCTCTACGAGCTGGATTCTACTGGCCTACGGCCATGCGCGACGCCAAGGACATCGTCCAGAAATGCAACGCGTGCCAGCGATTCGTGGACAAGTCGCACGCACCTGGCGTAGAGCTTCAGCCAATCCCATTGGCCTGGCCCTTCGCGCAATGGGGACTCGACATGGTCGGCAAGCTCCCCAAGTCCTCACGAGGAGGCTACGTCTACCTCCTAGTCGTAGTCGATAAGTTCACCAAGTGGATAGAGGCCATGCCAGTGACCAATCAATCAGGGTACATCGCAGTCAAGTTCTTCGAGTCCATCGTCTTCCGCTTCGGAGTGCCACACAGCATCATCACAGACAATGGGACGAACTTCACATCCAAGGAGTTCCAAGAATTCTGCGAAAATCTGGGAGTCAACATCAGCTATGCCTTGGTAGCGCATCCATAGACCAACGGTCAGGTCGAAAAGGCGAACGGGCTCGTCTGCGGCGGCATCAAGAAGCGACTCCTCCGGCCACTCGAACAAGCCGCGGGTTGCTGGCCAGATGAACTACAATCAGTACTCTGGAGCCTACGCATAACTCCAAATAGTGCTACAGGCTACACCCCGTTCTTTATGGTGCACGGGGCTGAAGCGTTGCTACCACGAGGTGCAGGTACAAAGCGTCAGCGTGGTCGCCATGGTGAGCAGAGTCATCCCTTGCACTCGAAGACTCCGTCGAACTCCTTGACGAGGCAAGGGAAATCGCCGCGGAAAGATCAACGATCTACCAGCAGAACCTGTGCAACTACCATAGTAGGAGGCTACTCCCCAGATCCTTTGTCGAAGGCGACCTAGTCCTGCGACTGAAGCAGCAAGGACATCTCAAGATCGAGTCCCCCTGGGAGGGACCATACGTGATTACAGAAGTAATCCCAGGTGGCGCCTATCGCCTTCAAGATTTAGAGACAGGAGTCTCATACTCCAACCCCTAGAACGTCGCGCAGCTGCGATGCTTCTACCCTTAGTCGTTTTTACTTTTACATTACAAATAAGGCCACTCAGCCAAGGCTACTTAGACACACATTGTACTTCGTATTGTCTCGTGAATAAATAAAGATACAAACTGAGCTACTAATACAACAAAAGAACGTCGGTTTGCTCCTCGAAGAAATCGACGATCTCCTCTGCCGGGCGATCCACCGCCTAATAATGCGGCACCATATTCCAAGCAGAACCCGCTGGTGGCGCAGGTGGCCTAGCCGCAATTGTCGCAATGTCTACATCAGGCCTATGCAGTCATACCAGCGACAGAGCGGCCTTGGCACCAGCCACCAACTGTTGCCTTACACACTCGCGAACCGCAGCCAGGTCTTGGAACTTGGCAAGGAGGGCCAGCAGGCTCGATGGAGCAACATCCAGCGGAAACATCGTCCGATAAATGTTCT
Organism: Avena insularis; assembly: GCA_023614405.1. Lineage (NCBI taxonomy): Eukaryota > Viridiplantae > Streptophyta > Magnoliopsida > Poales > Poaceae > Avena > Avena insularis. The sequence goes on from CM042684.1 coordinate 500,652,903, forward strand.
TCAAGCATGACTGCGACTTCTTCGTAGTGCAGACTCATGACGACGATCCTGCAGGGTCGCCAGTGCAATTGCATGATCATGATCCACCCAGAAGTATCCACTCTCCTGAAGTTGCTCTTGGGTCAGGTCATGCATGCGAATGGCAATCCTATCTTTCTCATCCTGCTGATGGCGCACGCTGACAACTATACAAAGCAACAACGGAAGTGTGAGGACAGCACACCATGCGAGTGACTACAAGGAAAAGATAAGAGTAAGCAAACTAACATTTAAATTGGTCGCCCAGCTGCGTCATCTCCCCCAACAGATATTGTTCTCGGGCGGCGGCTTTCTCTGCCTTCGATTTCCATACATCCGCATTACCGCGGAGTATGGGCAATTCACGCTCCAACTGCTTCACGCGATCACAAAGTCGCGAAAGCAGAGACAACTCATCCACCCTTGAGCACGGCGACGCCAAAGTATCATCAAGGGGTGGCGAATCCTGAGGTTCCCTCAAAGGATCACTTGATGTGCCCTATCACAAGCCAAGCAAGAAGCAATAAGAAGACCAAATCGATGCACAAACAGAAGATTCGAATATATTCAAAGATTAGCAAAAGTATCAACAGATACACTCGCCAAAAAGGCATGTTCTTGACAAAAGACATAAGCTACTTCAACTATTACAAAGCTACTGAGGAGCAACTGGTTTCTTCGACTTGGACGACTTTGGGGGCCTCATCGAGTCAGTGGCGGTATCAGATGCCACTGACTTTCCGCCATCCCTTGACGCCGCAGCCTTTGCTGCCTTCTTGGCCCGTTGCAGCTCCTCAGAGTACTTTGCAACTGTGTTAATTAGCTGCGGCCCATACTTGCCACATGCAGTCGTGAAGGGAGCAAAGACTACCTACTGGCCGTCCGTGCTAACGTGCATCGCCCTTGAAACCGCTGCAAGATCAACTTCGACTCCGTGGGCCTACACCATAGCGAGTGACATTGACGCGCCAGCCGCACAAAGCGAGTTCTTGAAGCTTGCAGGGACACCCCCGGCGAGAGACACCACCAGCTCGTCCATGTTCTCGATCAGCTCAGCCTTGGGCATCAGCTCTTCCCGGAGGCGACTAAGCACGCCCTTGGCCTTGGAGAGCATATCTTGAACACCGGCGCTGCGGTCTTCGACTGCTAAAAGAGCACCCACCAAGGCATCGTCACGACGGAGGGCCTGAGGGTCGAAGCTCAAATCGCCAACATCTGTACATAAACCCACACATGGGTACGAAAGTCAGCGCCAACGACAAATTCGAACAGAGAACGATAATGATATCCAAGCAAGGTACCTGAGAGGGCCTTGGCAATCGAGAAAAGCTATTCTTCGAACAACTTCTCCCTAGCTGCAATGGAGGCTCGCAGATCCTCTTCGTGCTTTTGTGCCTCGTCACGCGCCGCGATCCTCATCGCGGCTCTTCATAGCCACGGCTAGTGTCTTTTCCATGGTGGCAGCGTTGCGCAGAAGGGCATTATGTTCAGCTACAAAAACAAAACAAAAGGGATTGACTATCAGTCGACTACATGACAATGATGCAGAAGAAGAAGAAGTAAAGAGCACTTACTTTCTACCACGCGATGGCGCATATCCAGCATTGCGTGTTGGCGACCCATCGCAAGCACCTGCTCCGCCAGGTGAGCGGCTTCCTTCACAAGGAGCTATCGCAAAAGGAAAAACAACAAAGGATCAGCAAAAGCCATAGATAAAATCGACTGCAACATCAGAAGAAGAGATACTACACTTACATGATCCTCCAATGACTCCGAAGTCGATTGGTGTGCAGTCATCCGGGCAACCATCCGATGCTCCCCATCATGCGGAGAGCTGGATGAGTTTGAAGGGAATATGCTCGAGAGACAATAATAAAGTGGTTATTATCTTATTCCATGTTTATGATAAATGTTTATTTTGCATGCTATAATTGTATTAATTGGAAACGTTAATACATGTGTGTTTAATAAACAAAATACAAAGTTCCTAGTACTGCCTCTCATATAAAATAGCTTGTTGATCAACAAGATGATCAAGGTTTCCTGATCATGGACATTGGATGTTGTTAATAACGAGGTCACAACATTGGTGGAATGATGTGATGAACATTCATCTGAAGTATATCATTACGATCAGAGTCATTATGTTTATATTTTTATAACATCATACGAAGTAATCTTAGTCCCTAGACCATGAGATCATGTTAATTGCTAACATCGGAAGAGTATCTTGATAACATCAAACGTCACACCGTAATAGGGTGACTATAAAGGTGGGTTTAGTGCTATGAAGGTGTTATGTTGAGGCTCATGGATCAAGAGTGGGATTTGTCCATCCCGATGGCGGATAGATATACTCTGGGCCCTCACGGTGATATCACATTGAAATAGCTTGCAAGCAAGTGATGTGATCACTAGAATGTTATATCACGGGAACAAGAAAAGAGTGCATGTCGGTAACGAGATCAAACTAGGTATTTGGATGCCAATGATCGAATCTCGGACATGTAATATATCGCGAGACAAAGGGATTTAGTTACGATGTTAAAGGTTCACACGATCACAAGAGTCATTGTTGAATATGTGGGAGTCAGTATGGATCTCCGTGTCCATTGGCTGATTATTGATCGGAGAGGGGTCTCGATCATGTCTACATTATTCACGAACCGTAGGGTGACACACTTAAGGGATACCGACACCATTTGGAGCAAATATGTTTCAGATAAAGATTTAAGAAAGTGCTAGAATTATTTCAATAGACACCGAAACTGTTTCAGGTGAAATTACTAAAATTAGTTCTACATGTAATATTGAAATGTTGTAGGGGGTTTTATGTGAATGTTTGTTAATTAAAGTAATTAACAAAATTCTGAATAAAATTAATAAAAGAGTTTTATTAAATGAGAGAGCATTAAATTTGGAGAAATTTAATGCATTTAAAGTGGAGACTTTAAAAGAGAATGTGAAGGGGCATTTTAATGTGGAGGGGGTTACCACCACATGAATGGGGGAGGTGAAGGGACACCCTTCCCTCCTCCTATAAAAGGCCCCCCTCACACCCCTTCTTCCACACACCTCCTCGTGAAGGATCTCTCCCCCTCTAGTTATTCCCCATGGTCTTGGATTAGCGAGATACATGTTCCCGGTGGCTTTATCTGGAAAGGAGTTGCTGCTTCCGCTACTTTGCTGGAGCGACGGACGAAGGTTGTCAGGGTACCGGACGTGTGTGCAATCACGGATGCACCGCTGCTTTGTGGTGCTAGACTTGGTGGTGTTGGACTTGCTGGAGCTGGATATGATGGACGTGCTGGAGCCGGACCTGCTGGACTTCATCACGATCTTGAGATCGGCAAGCATACGAATACATCATCCACGAGTTCCTACTCGTTAACAAAACTCGTTGTCTTCGAGGGTAAGTTCTTCATGGATGTATATCCACCTGTTGCTCTGTATCTAGTAGATAGATCTTGGCGTATAGTTCTCATCGTAGGAATTTTTTTGTTTTCTATGCTGCGAACCCTTCAGTGGTATCAGAGCCTGATCTCTGCGTAGGTGCTGTGCACGGGTAGAACACATAAGAGTATGTGGGCGATGATGATCATTTTATTGCTTCTTTCATGTATTTTGGATATTGGTGGCATAGTGGGATGAAGCGGCCCGGACCAACCTTACATGTCATCGCACATGAGACCGGTTCCACGACTGGCATGTAACTAGTTTTGCATAAGTGGCTGGCAGGTGTCTGTCTCTCCTACTATAGTCAATATCTGATTTACAACGAGTTGCTAATAACTTAGTTATCATCGTTGTGGTTCCATGTTTGTAGGTAAAACCGGTTCTATCTTCGAAATCCCTAAGCCACGTAAAAACTTGCAATTGATAAATTAGAGGCATCTAGTTTAGATTGTTGTTGGGCTAGTGTCATGATATGGTAATGTTGTAAGTTGATGTATAGTTGATACTCTTACAACACACCTAACATGTAAGTTCCATAGACCTTGGTCTTACACACAAAGGAATGATAGAGATCATATCATGATGCATATGATAGAGATCAAATTCATGGACCATATCATCTCACTTTACACATTAGATGTTTGCATCTTATATTGCTAGTTTGGCGTTTTAGTAGCATTTTAAGATGATCCCTCATTTAGATATCAAGATAAAAATGTGTTCTTCCTTAAGTATGCACCGTTCTATGGATCGTGTTTCGAGACATCACGTGATGATCGGGTATACTCGACTCTACGCTTTCATATAACGGGTGTAAGACAGTTTTAGACACGCGAGTACTAAGGTTCTTACTTGGTGAGCCTAGCATGTACAGACATGGCCTCGAAACACGGACCGAAAGGTTAAGCATGAGTCATATAGTTGATATGATGCCCATATTGATGCTCGCCTTTGAAGCTACGCCGACTCACGTGATGATCGGACTTGGTGTAGTGGATTTGGTTCATGTAATGACCAAAAACGCACGAGGGATGTCGTTTTTGAGTGGGAGTTCATTTCTAATTTGGATTAGTCGAACTCAATTTGTCATAAACTAAATCAAAGTGAATTTGTATAATTTGTTGTAGTCATTAGCGTCTGTTCACTACCTTATGCTTAGTTTTAATTGAGATAATAGAACTATAGAATTCTGGGTATTTACTTTACGAACTGGTATCGTATTGTTTTGAATGTCAATTTAAAGTTTAGAAGTCCTATTGCAAACTTTCAGCAAACTCTATTTACTCCATGAAGTTTAATAAGTAGTATTAAATCAAGAGTAAGAATTCCAATATTAGTATCTAAAGTATCATGTTTGCCTCCATGATTATTGATATTCAAAAGTTGTTTTAATATCAAGATTATATAGGAGCTGAAAATTGTTTCAGAAACCATCATGTGTGAAAGATATTGTGATATCTAAAACAATGTTTTTGGTTGCATTATGATAGAGTATAATTTAGCAAAATACATGTTCTCATATTATGAGAATTTGTGAAGGATGGAGATGCTAGGCATCTGGATCTCCCAAAAAGGTTTTTGGGAACTAACATTATACTCGCGATTCTTCCTTACAGGCTATAGTAGCTTGATCATGAAAGTTGTCATGATAAGGATGAATAGAAGATGTAAGTAAAATGTTTACTACACTAATAGATTACTAAAGAATGGATTTTTGAAAGAATACCAAACATTTGATGATGATGATCCACTTCAAAGTGCAAGTCCAAAGGTATTAGTATTTGACTATATCCGCTTTGTACTATGTGTCACGTGAATGACACCACTATTGATGTTGATAGATTCTTTTAAAAGGAAAAGGAATTGCTGAAAGAGAATCTATAAAATATTTGGCAGAAAATAAAAAGTTGGAAATGTCCAGCTTAGGTATATAGAAGATATACATGTGATGGTTGTATTCCTTGCTTGTTAAACAATGTGGTTCTTAGGTATTAGATACCGGTATTGGATATCGATATTGGATACCGAATTGGTTGGTATGAAGTGTCACACAGGACAATGCAATTCATGAACTGCAATGGCCTAAGTAACTAGCAAGAGAATACGTGATGATGATCATCGAAAACAAATAATGTGTTATTGTGCTTTTCGTTGACGTCAAACCTAGTCTTCAAGATTTGTTTTAATAATTTTTATTTTGTTCCGGTATTACGAGAACAATGGTTGTTCACATAATTACCGTATTCCATAAAGGATGGATGAACTTTTACAAGTCTAGTTGGAGAAATTACATCCATAAACATTATTGCTAAAATGTCACAAGACAAATGATTAAAAGATCACTTATGAAGTGACATCGCTGTTTTAAATTATATTGGAAAGAAAACATGAATAAACTCCATGTTGATGGAATTTTGGAGTCTTTGATTTTGATCAATTGACGCTTGTGAAACTTTCCTCGAGATAATTGAAACTCTGTCCATAGGCCAAAGAGGAACAAATGACTAACTTATTGGATATTATACATATTGATGTATATAGTCCATTATATGTAGCCATATGTGATGGATCTTTTTGCTTTATATTCTTTCTCCAGAAATTTGAGTGAATATATCTATATATTTACTTAATAAGGAAGAAGTATGAAATATTTGAAAATTGTTCAAAGACTTTCAAGACGAAGTGGAAAATCATTGTAACAAGAAAATAAAGAGTTTATGATTCGATCATAAAGGAAGATATTTGAGTTACATGTTTAGCAAACACACCTAAGATTTGAGGAATTGTTCCATGATCCCGATAAACAATAGGAGTATGGCATATTCAAGAGATGAAATCAAACCATGTTTGACATGGTAAGATCAAAGGTGTCATTTATAAAACTGCCATTATGTTTTAAGGCTTGAAGCTTTAGACACTACCGCTTTTACACTGAAAAAAGCACCATCGTGATCCGTTGAAATGACACCATATAAGTTATGGTTTGGGATAAAACCCGAATTGTCTTTTCTTAAATTTTGTTATGCTATGCATAAGTAAAATGTTTACAACCAAAGTTGGATAAGCACATCTTTGTATGTTATCCCAAAGAATTTGTTGGGAAGTTCTCCATAGCACCGAGGACAAAAGAGTTTGTTACTTGGAACATCAAGTTTCTTGAGAAGGAAATTTTCCACGAAAAGTTAAGTAGGAGGACAATAGAACTTTGATAAGGTTGTTGAACCTTAGCTATATGTGCTAAGTAGCGCAGTGCCGGAAAGTGTCCCGGTGGCGGCCACAATGCTCATGGCTCCCGTGATTACAAAGGTTGTGATCTCGGAGATTAGAGTTCCTATTGAACCATGTGGGTCAGTAAGAATCAAATAGTGTGATTTGATAATCAAGTCGTTATTGTTTTGACAATGATGAACCGACTACATGCAAAGAAGCGATGATGGCCCCTGACTCCATAAAATGACTAGAAGTCATAGAATCCGTGATAGTATCCATAAACGAGAAATCAAGTTTCCGAACTTGGAAGACCCTCCGGAAAGGCGTGAAGCCTATCGATCATGTTTGGATCAATAAAGAAATAGACATGGATGTTTAACATCTATGAAATAGTCGACATGTCGGAAAGAAGTTTACGACAATGTTCAAGGAGTTGACTATGACAAGATTTGATCTTTCATAGCGATATTTAGTCTTGACGGATTAATGTAGCAACCACTACATATAATTTGATGTATGGTAGTTGAACAAACAAAACAATGTTCTTCTAATAGAATGGTTACCTAGGACATGTACAAGACACAGTCCGAAGGGTTTTGTTAATTCAAAGGGTGCTAAAAGGGCATGCAAACTTCAATAGTTGAAGTAAGCATAGCGGAGTTGGAATCTTCACCATGATGAAACTGTTAAAAGAGTTTAAATTCATCGGAGATGATGAAGATGCTTGCATTTGCAAGAAATTAAGTGGGAGCGCTAAGACATATTTCTAATACATTATGTAGAGAACATATTGTTGATTGGAAATGATGTATCTTTTATTGACACAAGTTAAGAATTCATTAAAATAGGATTTCGATGAAAGACTTGGGCAAAACCGGAATATTTGGCATCAATGTCTATATGGATAGATTGAGGTGCTAATATGGTTATGCTAGACGTACATATATGAGATATTGAAAGGGTTCAATATGGAAAAATCAAGAAAGGTTCTTGCTGCATGGAAATGATTGTATCAAGATTCAAGTGTTTCAACACTTCGTGAGTAAAATCACATGAATATTTTGATCGATCATACCGTGATATGTATATATCCAAATATGTCCTATGCTTTAAATGTTATGAGCACATACCAGAGTGATTCATAAGATGATCATTGGAAAATAGTAAAGATATTCTTATGAGCTTTGGAAGAACTAAGAATATATCATGTATAAGTGACAAATAGTTAAAGGTAGTTCATTGTAAAGTGTTACATTGATACTAGTTTTGTCACAATATACAAATTAAATTTATCTCAATTTAGACTATGGGTGGCACAATGTAATGGAAAGGATGTTCCATGATGGATTTGGATAATTTCCAAAGTTGAAACATTGTGACGGATACTACAACAAAAGGTTAAGTATATGACTGCTATAGTAGTAGCAAAGGAGGTCATTTGTGTTAAGAAGTTTTCTATCAAACTAGGTGTGGTTTAAAGTGGGCTAATACTATGAAGATATATTGTATGATAATAATGTCAACATATTTTAACCCGAACGAACTAAAGGTCTCACCAAAGGACAAAATTTATACAATGCCATCTCATTTGAGAATGAGTGATACGTAGAGACGCAAAGACATGCAAATACACACGGACCTGAAAGTGCCAGATCCAGAGATTATGTTAACCACTAGCAAACGCGTATATTCAACACCTAGGTGTTGTATATACAAGTTTACAAACTAGATTATTGACTCTAGTGCAAGTGGGAGACTGAAGGGAATATGCCCGAGAGACAATAATAAAGTGGTTATTATCTTATTCCATGTTTATGATAAATGTTTATTTTGCATGCTATAATTGTATTAATTGGAAACTTTAATACATGTGTGTTTAATAAACAAAATACAAAGTTCCTAGTACTGCCTCTCATATAGACTAGCTTGTTGATTAACAAGATGATCAAGGTTTCCTCATCATGGACATTGGATGTTGTTAATAACGAGGTCACAACATTGGTGGAATGATGTGATGAACATTCATCCGAAGTATATCATTACGATCAGAGTCATTATGTTTATATTGTTATAACATCATACGAAGTAATCTTAGTCCTTAGACCATGAGATCATGTTAATTCCTAACACCGGAAGAGTATCTTGATAACATCAAACGTCACACCGTAATAGGGTGACTATAAAGGTGGGTTCAGTGCTATGAAGGTGTTATGTTGAGGCTCATGGATCAAGAGTGGGATTTGTCCATCCCGATGACGGATAGATATACTCTGGGCCCTCTCGGTGATATCACATTGAAATAGCTTGCAAGCAAGTGATGTGATCACTAGAATGTTATATCACGGGAACGAGAAAAGAGTGCATGTCGGTAACGAGATCAAACTAGGTATTTGGATGCCAATGATCGAATCTCGGACATGTAATATATCACGAGACAAAGGGATTTAGTTACGACGTTAAAGGTTCACACGATCACAAGAGTCATTGTTGAATATGTGGGAGTCAGTATGGATCTCCAGGTCCCGCTGCTGATTATTGATCGAAGAGGGGTCTCGATCATGTCTACATTATTCGTGAACCGCAGGGTGACACACTTAAGGGATACCGACACCATTTGGAGCAAATATGTTTCAGATAAAGATTTAAGAAAGTGCTAGAATTATTTCAATAGACACCGAAACCGTTTCAGGTGAAATTGCTGAAATTTGTTCTACATGTAATATTGAAATGTTGCAGGGGGTTTTATGTGAATGTTTGTTAATTAAAGTAATTAACAAAATTCTGAATAAAATTAATAAAAGAGTTTTATTAAATGAGAGAGCATTAAATTTGGAGAAATTTAATGCATTTAAAGTGGAGATTTTAAAAGAGAACGTGAAGGGGCATTTTAATGTGGAGGGGGTTACCACCACATGAATGGGGGAGGTGAAGGGACACCCTCCCCTCCTCCTATAAAAGGCCCCCCTCACACCCCTTCTTCCACACACCTCCTCGTGAAGGATCTCTCTCCCCCTCTAGTTATTCCCCATGGTCTCGGATTAGCGAGATACATGTTCCCGGTGGCTTTATCTGGAAAGGAGTTGCTGCTTCCGCTACTTTGCTGGAGCGAGGGACGGAGGTTGTCAGGGTACCGGACGTGTGTGCAATCACGGATGCACCGCTGCTTTGCGGTGCTAGACTTGGTGGTGCTGGACTTGCTGGAGCTGGATCTGATGGACGTGCTGGAGCCGGACCTGCTGGACTTCATCACGATCTTGAGATCGGCAAGAGTACGACTACATCATCCACGAGTTCCTACTCGTTAACAAAACTCGTTGTCTTCGAGGGTAAGTTCTTCATGGATGTATATCCATCCGTTGCTCTGTATCTAGTAGATAGATCTTGGCGTATAGTTCTCATTGTAGGAATTTTTTTGTTTTCTATGCTGCAAACCCTTCAGAGTTGTTCCCGGAGTGGGTCGCCAATGGAGGGGAAGGAGCACGCTCAACCTCTTTCTTGGCCCTCGAGGTTGCGACTCCCGATTCTTTCAAAAATTGGATGTCGCCAGAAGATGACGACGCCTACTGACTGCAAGACAAAACTAACATCAAGAAAGGGAAAATCCAAAGAAGAACCAAAAAGGAGAACTCGAATACTTACCAATCAAACTTATCAAAGTCGAAGGTTGGCTCCCCCGACTCTGACGACGACTCCTTCGGCAGTCGCATCTTCTTGCAAGAAGATGGCGCCACGACACTCACAGGAATGGCAGGGATTGGCGACTCCGCACCAATGCCTGCACCTTCTGGAGTCGAAGGAGACGACGCATCAGAATCCTCGCTGCACGAACACTTGCGAGTATCCGGACTACCCGACTCGGGGGCTTCCTCCTCCACATCAGATGGGACGGTCGACTCCGACTCGTCCTCTTCCAAGGCTTCACGAGGAATAACCCCCTCAGGAAGAGGGGGCATATAGGGTGACACCGCCCAATCCTGCATACAGACCACAATTCAGCACAAAGTTAAGAAACAGCAAAGAAGCAATCAACAAACTAAGCTACTGTGTAGCACAACTATACCTCAGGAGGAGGGTTAGCAGCATCGAACTGAGGAATGACTGGTTCACTGGGGAGCACATCCTTGACGATGTACTTGGTGACCAGTCGAACCCTTTTATCTACTTCACTCGCGGACATGCCATCGGCAGACACGCGAGTGACATGGTCAGCGCCAGCCCACTGAAACATGGGATGGACTCTGGCCTGCAGGGGCTAGACGCGACGGCGCAGCCATGTGCGAATGAGGGCGTAGCCTCCCTCCTCTTTGCCCATGCGACTCTCGAGGTCGCAGACGCGCTCGTACAGCACATCTGTCTCCATGGACTCGCCGGACATGACCACGTTCTTCTAGGAGCGCCTCCTCTTGCACAGCGTCGTGGGGTCGAAGGGCGCGAGTCCGAAGTGGTCTCCGTCAGCCTTCTCATCACGGACGTAGAACCACTTGTCCCTCCACCCTTGGACGGACATTGCCAGCTTGATGTCAAAGTATGTGGTGGATGGATCGACGTGGATTCCGCATCCGCCTACATCGTAGACTATGGAGCCAGACGTCGATTGGCGCTTCAACTTGAAGAGGCGCTTGAAGAGGCCGAAATGCGGCTCGATTCCGAGCCAGCACTTGCAAAGGGTGATGTAGCAAGCTACGTGGAGGATAGAATTGGGGGACAACTGATGGAGCTGGAGCCCGTAAAAGCAAAGAAGGCCCCTGAAGAAAGGATGCAGGGGCAACGAGAGGCCGCGAATGATGAACGCTAGGAACATCACTCAAACACCGGCAGGAGGAGAGGGGATTACCTTGCTGCTGGGGACGCGCGCGTCGGCGACTACGGAGGACAACACTCCGTCTTGGCAAAGAAGACAAAGATGTGAGGACTTGATCACAGATGGACGCCACGCGCCATTCGTGACGTGAGTGCCCGTGCCCTTCTTCTTTCCGCCGGTGGCGGTGCTGGTGCCCGCAGCGGCGGAGCCGCCCTTCTTCTTCATCGTAGCAGCGGCAGCAGCAGAATCGGCCGCAGCACCTCCCTTTTTCTTCCCCATTCTGTGGCGGCGATGTGAACAGAGGAAGTAGCTGGGAAATACGCGGAGCTGGTCCAGCGCCGTGGAGGGAAAAAGAGCGCAGAGAAGCAGAGGAGCAGCAGCAATGGCGATGGAGGCAAAGGATGAATGGAAGTAGATGTGAATTTTACCATCGCCGCATCATTACTTAACCCCCTGGAAGATGCAATCCAACGACTCAGAAAAACCCTACCAGACGCGTGGCATTCATCGCGCTCGACACGTGGAGGAGCTGAAAGGCAAACCGTCCCCCACTACTCCCATTACGCACGGAAATCGAGGAGACACAGTTAAAATAAAGATTACGCACGCCCGGTCAAATCAGAGTCAGGGAGTGGGACCCACCGCTCGTCACGTCCCATCAAACTCGCTCACGCGGGAAACTGAGGTCATGAAATCGTCAGCACTGACGTCATCAAAAACTATGCAGCAGAAGACTTCGACTACTTTAGTCCTTGCTCGAGTCTTCGACTCCACCAAGCACTCGGGGGCTACTCCCATAGGGAGCGCTGGTCACGCACCCTATGATTTTTTCTTCTTCTTTTACAGGAAGATGGACAATCAAAGAAAACCCAACCAATCGAAACACGGTTCGACTATGGACATGGGTTGCTCCTATAGGGAGCGCCGGAAACAAATTCGACTGAAACAAGCAAACAAAAGACGACAGCAGTCGCAAAAGGTTTTTTAGTCCCTGCCTAAGTCTTCGACTCAACCAGGCACTCGGGGGCTACTCCCATAGGGAGCGCTGGTCGCGCACCCTATGATTATTTGTACAAAGTACTGTGTGTTGATAACATCCACACTCGAAGCTTATGGCGACACCGCCTCATAATTTTTCCCTACAAAGAGACTGCATCTCCTGGGTCACCCAAATCGTCTCCGCACTCAGATGCCGCACTTACAATGTGAAGATAATACCTGAATAAGGCCTGACAACGCATTAGCTGCGCACTACCAGAAATATATCCGTGCCTAAACATGCCTTGACAGACGCGTCGAGTGCTCACACCCATATACTGGAATTCGACTCCTGTAAGACCTCCACGGTTTGAGTCGAATTACACCAGCACTTTTCCGGATTCAAGTCCGGGGACTCGAGTTCGAGTAGATGGTGTTGTTTTACCCAAAGGTAGTTAACTGATACCGGTACATCGGTTAAATCAGGCACGCACATCAACAATCCCTATGACATAAATAGAGCAGTCGAAAAACATACTCAGTCATGCACTCGAAAGGCTTCATAAAGTCTCCAGTCGAATCTGCGATTCCACTGGATACTCGGGGGCTATTGACATGGGTATACCCTACAGGTACTCGGGCTTGGTATATACGGCCTGAATACGTAGAGGCCCACAGTGTCACCAAGGCCCAAATGAAGAACTCGAGTAACCTATGGACTCTCGATTACTTGAAGAACAAGAAGAAGCTAAAGATAGAAAGTTCAAAGGGGAAAACCCTAACCTGTAACCAACTCGACCTGCTACCCGAGACCTAGCCTATCTATATAAAGGCTAGAAGGAGGCGGCGACGAGGACACACGCAACCCTAGTTTCCACAACCCACGCCAGATTGCATTTGTGCACCATTGCAATCCTCGATTCCTTTGATAATTCCACGAGCAGACAAGCTGGAGTAGGGACCTCTACGAGGCCTGAACCTGGGTAAATCTTCGAGTCCCCTGTGTGCTTGTTTGCTAGCCAATAGATGTCTCCAGCGCTCCCTCCTTCTCCAAAACCCAAGTCCATAACAATGGGCATTGATGAGTTAAACCCTCGTCACAGGGATTCCAACTATTCCTTGCTCTATTAACAATAGTTATGTTAGAACTACTTTGTGTGATTTGGGAGCTGGAGTTAGTGTTATGCCTTTCTCTCTCTATAAGAGACTTCAACTAGCAAAATTAATACCAACTGATATATCTTTGCAAATGGCTGATATATCTACCACTATTCCTGTTGGTATATGTGAGGATGTACCTGTTCAAGTGGCTCATAATTGCTTGATATTAATTGATTTTGTTGTGCTTGAAATGCCTGAAGATGATAATATGTCTATTATTCTTGGGAGACATTTTCTTAATACTGCAGGAGCTATTATTAATTGTAATCAAGGAAAGGTGACTTTCAATGTTATTGACAAGGAACATACTGTCTATTTCCCCAAGAAGATTGATATGACTTATGGTTTGAATTCAATTGAACATGTTGAGGGCATTCAAGCTGGAGAAATATATTGTCCCATACCAAGAGAAAAATTTGAAACTATTATGATTGGGACCATTGCTATCAAAGTTGAGGTAACATAATCATTAGTGGAATACAAAGTTTTGTCTCATATGAAATTGTTTTGGTAACAAGACCTGATCAACCTTGTTAACAAAAGGATTTCATTGAACAAAATGATGTTTTCACCATGATTATCTCCGCTTACTTTTATTCTATCCATTTTAGTTTTTGCTTTCGTTTAGTTTTCTTTTCTGTTGTTAGTTGCTTGCATGCTAGAGTGTCTTAGAACTTCTGTAGTTCTAGACTTGTTTTGTCATTGCATCATTCCAGAAAATCTTTTTCTGTCAGAAAATCATTCATCTATGCCTGAAAATTGCCCAAAAATAAAGTCTCTCGAAAAATTCCAGAAAATTCATATTAAATTTTTTCGTGAAAAAAGGGGCAGAGGAGTGCCTGGAAAGGTACCAGGGGGCCCACCAGGCAGGCACACCACCTGGTGGCTCGACCAGCCCTGGGGTGCGCCAGCCTATGGTGTAGGCCACCCCTGGCCCTCCACTCACTCTCTCACTTGCCACTTTCTTCTCTCTCCCGAGTAGACACCAGTTCATTGCTCAAAATTGCGTTCTTGCTATGCTTGCCCTCGATTTTTTCGATCTCCTTGCTTAGCCCATCTTTGCTGCTGAAATTTGGAGCATTTGTTCTCCAGTATGTGACTCCTCCGCTTGTCCAAGTAGATTTGTGTTTAGTGGTTTATATCTTGAGTATTTTGCTGCTGTAGGTGACAGGTTATGAGAGCTTGTAAGCTTGTTTGATGCTTAGAGATATAGTTTTGATGCATGTTTAGGCCTCTTACAAGTCCCTATGAGTAGTGCTCTTCATTATATTCACTTTGTAATCACTTGTTTAAATAGGTGTTTAAATTTCAGAACATCAAGCATGAACAACCATACCTTTGGAGAGATATTTGAGAGTGATGCACCTAGGAGGTTAAAGCCCTCAAGATTAGCCTCTCAGTTTAGGCCATCATACAATGAAGATCTCATTGCAACTTGTATTGGTAATGAAGGAGATGATGGGGATGCTCACCCATCCACTTTTCCTTGTTTTACTTTCTTACAAGCTGCAGGGATTCTTGATGATTTCTTGCTACTGATTCAGAGGGTTGGTTTGACCTCATATATGCAAGATGAGAGTGAGCAATACGCTATGCTCACCAAAACTTTTGTAGAGAGCTTCGTGTTTACTAACACGCCCTATCAGTCAACTGTCTCTTTCAAAATTTATAATCTGCCCTTTACCATGTCATTGGAAAGATTTTGTAGTGTTGTAGGTGTAAGCATGCCAAGGACCATGAAGAAGATTCAAGGGCGACCCGCTGATTTGCTGGAGCTCTACCGAGGGGTGACCAATGATGATGATCGTGTAGCTCAGCACGGAAAGATAAGAAACATCCAACTCCCTGCTCTTAGATACTTTGCGTATTATCTTGCTACTAGCGTTCTTGGTAGGGAGAATATGAGTAATATCTCCAACTATCATTTAGCCTTCCTTGCTGCTGCGCTTAACAATGACACTCGATACAACCTTGGCTCGCTTATTGCTCGCCGCCTAGCTGCTAGGGGGCCTATCTATGGGGGCATCATTGCCTCACTTATGGTCAATGCATTAGGGCTTTCAGTGGACCCCAGTGATACTATATTGGCACCACAAAGGCTTGACCTTGCTGCTATGAAAACTCATCACTTTGTCACTGCTGATTCTGATTTGGACAGTCTAGTATATAGGATGCTGTTTACTGATGGGGACGAGAGGGAGATCCCTTTGCCGCAATCTACTTTGTTTAGTGTTCACAAGAGACCGTGGTCACGCTCCAAGGAGGAGGTGGACGAGCAGCTCCGCTTGCTGGGTTTCCACGGGCAGCACCAGGAGGATGTGCCCTCCTACGATTACTCTGCGCACTATGGAGGGACGTACTCGAGCTCGCACCAGGACGAGGGTACCTCCTCGTCGCACCACGGTGACACTTCATCCTGGCCAGCTTGGGATTGATACCCACTTAGGCCAAAAGCCTAAGATTGGGGGGAGGTACACCGACATCACACTCATCTCCATATCATTTTGCATCTGTAGTTTGTATATTCATGTTTCGTTCTCTTTTTAGTTTTTGTTCTTTCTTTGCTTTTGCTTCCTAAACACAAAAAGACCAAAAATATTTCGGTTGTTTCTCTTTGGTTTGCTTTTTTTTTCCTTTTTTTCTTTGTTTGAACTATTCGAAAAACCCAAAAAGATTCTGCTTTGCTTGTTCTTCCTTTTTGGGTTCTTGCTTTAAAAAACCGAAAACACCAAAAATATTTGTTCTTATTCTTTGGTTTTGTGAGTTTGTTGCAGGGTTCAGCAGTCCTCAGTGGGATTTGGTTTCATATTATTATTCAAGCCACAGAAGTGAAGGGCAATAATGAGGATTAATGACAACTTGAGGTGTGGTAAGAGGCTGGTAATGAACTCTATTTTTTTCATTTCTATACATATACTCATCATTGTGGGCATGCTTAGTCTGTTCGTGTAGGGTGTATGTTATTTAAGGATGCTTAGTAGTTCTTGCTTCATATGATTAGTTCCAGCTTGCTAATAGTTTGTAGCATGTCTTATGAATGTTTGCTTGCATTACTCCATTCATAACTTGGTATGACACTGTTGTATCCTCCTATGAATGTTCATTTGAATTGGCTTGGCACATGCTCACGCATGCATATGACTAAAATAATCAGTTATGCCTCGATGAATTATTTTGCCTTGAGGGTCTTGAATCACTTTCATGCCATGATTAGTCCTATTTTGTTGCAAGCATGATTATGATAGCTATTGCTCTCTCGTTTGTCGCTCCCTTACTATTGCTAGCCTTCACTTACACTGAGTATGTTTTAATCGTGTTTCCAATTCCCTAAACCCAAATATTGCCAGAAGTGTCCAGCACACCTACCTATTAGCATCATTTGCTATTTCCGTGCATATTCAATATGCCTTGTTTTCTTCCGAATAAAATGTCTGTTTGTTTTTGGAAAGTTAGTTAGTAAAGCTCTCACGAACTTGATGGCACACTTTATTTTCTTGCATTTAATAAACCTGAACCATTGCGTCCATCCTTGTTGCGTGTATGCTTGCGCTTTATAAGTTGAAGTTAGTAGAACCATGTATCATGGGAAATGCTTTCAACATTCCACGGGTACTTTGTACCCCGTTGATATCATGTTCTTTTGCTCATGGATCTCGGTGGTGTGAAATAAAAGTGGAACTTGTAAGATCATGGAGTTTGTATATGTGTTAGAGAAACGCCTGGGCCACTAGCCTAAGACATGCCTAATCATGGTGGAAACTTGCAGCATAACCATAATGAGCATTCTATGAAGCATCCTCAATAAAAATCTATGCACATAGTAAATAAAAGATCATTTGAGATGCTCATTGTCTGCTTGCCTTGTCATTTTGATTATGGGATAGCTCATGTGTCATGTGCAAGGGGTACCCCGTTGGCGGTTCTCTATGATACATATGTACTTACAATGACAAGAGCTTACTTGTGACTGAAGTTGAGTAGCATGAGGTTCAGTACTCGTAAGTAAGGGGCATGAGACTTTAGCTTATAACTTGTCAAGCATATCCTCTTAGTTGTGTCACTTTAACCTTAACCATTTAAAGATGCTTATGATAGGGGCAATGAGAGATCAAAGCTATTGAGTACCATACTTTCAGCATCTGGAAGCCTTTGAAACTATTCAAACCCTTTTTCATTTCCTTGTTGAGTCTCCACACATTCTATGAGCACTTTCTTGAGAGCATAGTTGTCATTCTTAGTGTAATGTGCTTGTCTCAAAACTTGATTATTTGTGTTATGACTTTGATGCTTGTATCTTTGATATCTTTACTTCTAGTCTTCACCTGAACTTCAGAGGTGCCTTGGCATTCATAATCAAAGGCAAGCGAGATACCACTCTATCATACCTTGTTATGAGCATTGTAATGTTGCTTATATTTATACTTCATGCTACTTATTATTTTTGAGTTGGAATCTCTTCATATCTTGCATTGCCTATTAAGTAAACTTAGTTGCATACTCTTTATTATGAATTGTCTAAGTAGTTGATCACATGCTGAGAATATATACATCATATGAAGCAAATGTGTTCGTGAAAGTTTCTTTTATCGCACTCAGTTTTCAACTGAATTGCTTGAGGACAAGCAATAAGCTAAGCTTGGGGGAGTTGATACGTCCAAAATGTATCTACTTTCCCGAACAATTTTGCTATTGTTTCTCCTCTAAACTTGTGAGATTTGGATGCAACTAACACGGACTGACGCTGTTTTCACTAGAATTGCCTTGGTGTCTAGTTTTTGTGCAGAAAATTAACTATCAGGAAAAACCCCGGAAAATATGCCAAAAATCCTATTTCACCAGAAGACTCCCGGAGCCAGAATACGAGACGGAGTGGGGCTGGGGCCCAGCCACACCACCTGGCCGCATGGGCTGGGCCTGGCCGCTCCAGGGTGTGGTCTGGCCGCCCTAGACGCCCCCTCGGTCTCCCTCTTCGCCTATAAGATGCCTTCTAACCTAAAAACTCAGGGGGGTTCAACGTTTTTCTAGAAGGAGTTCCGCTTTGCCGCCACCACCAGATTCCACGAAACAGCACCAGAAAGTCCGTTATGGCACCCTGTCGGGATGGGGAATTTGAGGAGATCATCGCCATCATCATCACCATCGCTTCTCCATCCACCATCCATGTTTCCCCCATCTATGAGTGAGTAATCCCCCGCTATAGGCTATGGGGATGGTAGGGATTGGATGAGATTGTTCATGTAATGGCATCAGATTGTTAGGGCATGGTGCCTAGTATCTTCTATTAGTGCTTTATGACTTTGTTGCGACTTTTTATGCTTAATGCTTGTCACTAGGGCCCGAGTGCCATGATTTCAGATCTGAACATGTTATTGATTCATTATGATAGTATTGTTTATGGTCTTACCTGCAAGTTGTATACACACGTTGTTGTCCGGAACCAATGGCCCCGAAGTGATAGAAATCGGGATAACCGGAGGGAATGGCTTTGATGTGAGGATCACATGTGTTCACGGAGTGTTAATGCTTTGCTCCAGTGCTCTATTAAAAGGAGCACCTTAATTACCAGTAGTTCCCTTGAGGCCCCGGTGCAAACGGGCTGGTGTGCAAGTTCTCATTGCGAGCACGTATGACTATATATGGAACACATGCCTAGGATTATCTAGTACTTGGATGTTTTATCTTATTTATCTGCAATTGTCCTTTGTTATGATTGCCATGTGAATTGTCTTGTCCATGCAACGCCCGTCCATCCATCCCTATGCCTACCTTTTCGAATCCTCTGTTTCGCTATTGTTATTACTGTCTTTACTTTACTACTGCTGTTACTTTACTACTCCTACTACAAAACTGTTGCTAGTGATAAACTGCTGCGAGCAAGATTGTTTCCAGGTGCAGCTGAATTGACAACTCAGTTGTTAAGCCTTATAAATATTATTTGGCTCCCCTTGTGTCGAGTCAATAAATTGGGTTTCACTTTCCTCGAAAATACTGCGATACACCCCCTATACTTGTGGGTCATCAATCAACCACGAGCCAACATTGCTCGTATGTGATCCTTTGCTAGGAGACCCCCCCGCATCCATTCCATCTAATTTAAAGAAGGAGATCTTCAATATATATGAATGAAACTCAACACAACTGATGGTGATAAAATAAGATTGTGAACATTGTTTACGTACTTCACATTGTTGTGAAAATATGACCAGCTGAAGGGTTGATTGGCGAATGTACTCGCAAATGTAGTATCCACATAAATTATTCCCAGCTTTCTGCCTCAAACACTTCACGAGAATAGAGTTCAATCAAAATAATAATCAAGCATACTAAACAAGAATCAAAGAGATGTGTAGACCTAGCTATAATACTACATACATTGAGTGGTTGAAATCGCAGCTCCTCTTGCTATTCACCCCTAACAACCTTGGTGAACCGTTTCCAAACCCTGTCCGACAAAGAAAATGTGTAAAGGAGTTATTAATTACTTGATACCAGGAAATGATCGAAATATGCCGATATAGTGCAATAATGATTGAAGTTACCTCTAGAGCATTTCAATCAGGTCCCCCCATTTCTCAGGGTTTTTACATTTCGATTCCATGACCTGTACTTTTTCTTTGTCAAGATGAATGATTAGCATAATGAAGTGGAACCTGCGCACGCATAACTCATCAATTACACTTAACATCGAGTAAATGAAATTGAATACATACAAGATAGTAACACTCACTCGAAGTTGTAAGGAAATAATACTTCCGTTTTGTTTTGTTGTTTTAGTAGAAACCTTAGCAAGTAATCCTCTATTTCCTTGGCGTTCTTCTTTACCATATATTCATGTATTCTATTTGGATCAATGAAACCAATGTCATAGATTTGTCCTCTTTTGCATTCGAGAATCTTCATTCTGCATAATATCGTACAAAAGAATAGAGTGAGGATAATTATACATGCAATGAATGAGCTGAGCTAGAGACTTAATTACAGAAATAAATCACTTAAAAACAATAGCAACTGATGAGAGATTTGTCGAGGGCGTCTTGATTGAATAACTGAAATTATTTCGTGAATTCAACATGTATCTCGTTGTTTCCATGGAAGTAATGCTCATCTCTAATTCCCATTGTGTGCATGATCGTGCCTTCCTCTGAGGCTCGAATATACCACTCATGCAATTTTCGCATTTGTGTTTGTAGAAGAGGGACCTCCTCAGTCTGACAAGAGGCTTCCCATACTCATATTTGTATGTTACTTCAGCCATGGGTGTGGCTTTCGTGCCTATGTATTGACCAACAGTCATACAAAGATTGCTAGCCATTTGTGCGATAGTCGTGCAACCTCCAGATATGGATCGGAAAACACGGCACGATTGGTTTTTCTGTTTTCCGAGCTAGGGAATTGTTTTCCCGCTTCTACTAGTACTTCTTTGAAGGCTTCCGTTGCAGAAAACAAAAAATTCCTACGTTGGAACTCCCTAATGCCCAAGATCTATCTATGTAGTAATGTAGTAACAACCGGAGGGTATAGAATACATACCCTTGTAGACCATACGCGGTTAACGTTCCGAGGGGAACATGGTTGAAGTAGTCGAACTCGTAGGCAACCTCAAGGTCGCGAAGCTCCTCGCAGGTCACCTCTTTCTGAAGGGTTCACAACATAGAAAACAAAATGTTCCTACGATGGGAACTATACGCCAAGATCTATCTACTAGATACAAGCAACGGGTGGATATACATCCATAGAGAACTTACCCTCGAAGACAACAAAGCTTTGTTAACAAGTTGGAACTCATGGATGATGTAGTCGTACACTTGCCGATCTCAAGATCGTGATGAAGTCCAGCAGTGCTCCGGCCGTCCATCGATCCAGCTCCAAGTCCAAAGACCACCAAGTCCAGCACCGCAAAGCAGCGGCGGATCCGTGATCGTACACACGTCCGGTACCCCGACAACCTCCATCCCTCGCTCCAGCAAAGCAGCGGAAGCAGCAACTCCTTTCCAGATAAAGCCACCGGGAACATGTATCTCGCTAATCCGAGACCATGGGGAATAATACTAGAGGGGGAGAGAGATCCTTCACGAGGAGGTGCGAGTGTGAAGGTGTGAGAGGGAGGCCTTTTATAGGAGGAGGGAGGTTCCCCTCCCCATGGCCAGCGCCCCAAGGGGTGACCCTTCACCTCCTCATTCATGTGGTGGTAACTCCCTCCACATAAATTTGCCCCTTCACATTCTCTTTTAAAGTCTCCACTTTAAATGCATTAAATTTTTCCAAATTTAATGCCCTCTCATTTAAAAAAACTCTTTTATTATTTTTATTCAGAATTTTGTTAATTACTTTAATTAACAAACATTCACATAAAACCCCCTGCAACATTTCAATATTACATGCAGAACCAATTTCAACAATTTCACCCGAAACAGTTTCGGTGTCTATTGAAATAATTCTAGCGCTTTCTTAATTCTTTATCTAAAACATATTTGCTCCAAATGGTGTCGGTATCCCTTAAGTGTGTCACCCTACGATTCGCGAATAATGCAGACATGATCGAGACCCCTCTCAGATCAATAATCAGAAGCGAGACCTGGAGATCCGTACTGACTCCCACATATTCAACAATGACTCTTGTGATCGTGTGAACCTTTAACGTCGTAACTAAATCCCTTTGTCTCGCGATATATTACATGTCCGAGATTCGATCATCGGCATCCAAATACCTAGTTTGATCTCGTTACCGACATGCACTCTTTCTTGTTCCCGTGATATAACATTTCTAGTGATCACATCACTTGCTTGCAAGCTATTTCAATGTGATATCACCGAGAGGGCCTAGAGTATATCTATCCGTCATCGGGATGGACAAATCCCACTCTTGATCCATGAGCTTCAACATAACACCTTCAGAGTATCGAACCCACCTTTATAGTCACCCTGTTACGGTGTGACGTTTGATGTTATCAAGATACTCTTCCGGTGTTAGCAATTAACATGATCTCATGGTCTAAGGACTAAGATTACTTCGTATGATGTTATAGCAATATAAACATAATGACTCTGATCGTAATGCTATACTTCAGATGAATGTTCATCACATCATTCCACCAATGTTGTGACCTTGTTCTTAACAACATCCAATGTCCATGATCAGGAAACCTTGATCATCTTGTTAATCAACAAGCTAGTTTATATGAGAGGCAGTACTAGGAACTTTGTATTTTGTTTATTAAATACACATGTATTAACGTTTCCAATTAATACAATTATAGCATGCAAAATAAACATTTAGCATAAACATGGAATAAGATAATAACCACTTTATTATTGCCTCTCGGGCATATTCCCTTCAGTCTCCCACTTGCACTAGAGTCAGTAATCTTGTTTGTAAACTTGTATATACAACACCTAGGTGTTGAATATACGTGTTAGCTAGTGGTTAACATAATTTCTGGATCTGGCACTTTCAGGTCCGTGTGTATTTGCATGTCTTTGCGTCTCTACGCATCACTCATTCTCAAATGAGATGGCATTGTATAAATTTGGTCCTTTGGTGAGACCTTTAGTTCGTTGGATTAAAATATGTGGATATTATTATCATACAATATATCTTCATAGTATTAGCCCACTTTGAACCACACCTAGTTTGATAACAAACTACTTAACACAAATTCCCTCCTATGCGGCTACTATAGCAGTCATATACTTAGCCTTTTGTTGTAGTATCTGTCACAATGTCTCAACTTTGGAACTCATCCAAATCCATCATGGAACATCCTTTCCATTACATTGTGCCACCCATAGTCTAAATTGAGATAAATTTAATTTGTATATTGTGACAAAACTAGTATCAATGTAACACTTTACAATGAACTACCTTTAACTATTTGTCACTTATACATGATATATTCTTAGTTCTTCCAAAGCTCATAAGAATATCTTTACTATTGTCCAATGATCATCTTATGAATCACTCTGGTATGTGCTCATAACATTTAGAGCATAGGACATATTTGGATATATACATATCACGGCATGATCGATCAAAATATTCATGTGATTTTACTCACGAAGTGTTGAAACACTTGAATCTTGATACAATCATTTCCATGCAGCAAGAACCTTTCTTGTTGTTTCCATATTGAACCCTTTCAATATCTCATATATGTACGTCTGGCATTACCATATTAGCGCCTCAATTATCCATATAGACATTGATGCCAAATATTCCGGTTTTGCCCAAGTCTTTCATCGAAATCCTATTTTAATGAAATTCTTAACTTGTGTCAATAAAATATACATCATTTCCAATCAACAATATTTACTCTGCATAATGTATTGGAAATTTGTCTCAGCGCTCCCACTTAATTTCTTGCAAATGCAAGCATCTTCATCATCTCCTATGAAATTTAACTCCTTTAACATTTTCATCATGGTGAAGATTCCAACTCTGCTATGCTCACTTCAACTTTTAAAGTTTGCATGCCCTTTTAGCATCCTTTAAATTAACAAAACCCTTCGGACCGTGTCATGTACACGTCCAAGGTAACCATTCTATTAGAAGAACCTTGTTTTGTTTATTCAACTACCATATACCAAATTATATGTAGTGGTTGCTACATTAATCCGTCAAGACTAAATATCGCTATGAAAGATCAATCTTGTCATACTCAACTCCTTGAACATTGCCGTAAATTTCTTTCTGACATGTCAACTACTTCATAGATGTTAAACATCCATGTTTATTTCTTTATAGATCCAAACACGACCGATAGGCTTCACGCCTTTCCGGAGGGTCTTCCAAGTTCAGAAACTTGATTTCTCGTGTATGGATACTATCACGAATTCTATGACTTGTAGTCATTTTATGGAGTCAGGGCCCATCATCGCTTCTTTGCATGTAGCCGGTTCATCATTGTCCAAACAATAACGACTTGCTTATCAAATCATACTATTTGATTCTTACCGACGCACACGGTTCAATAGGAACTCTAATCTCCGAGATCACAACCTTTGTAATCTCGGGAGCCATGAGCATTGTGGCCGCCACCGGGTCACTTTCCGGCGCTGCGCTACTTAGCACATATAGCTAAGGTTCATCAACCTTATCAAAGTTCTATTGTCCTCCCACTTAACTTTTCGCGAAAAATTCCTTCTCAAGAAACTTGACGTTCCAAGTAACAAACTCTTTTCTCCTCGGTGTTATGGAGAAATTCCCAACAAATTCTTTGGGATAACCTACAATGACGTGCTTATCCGACTTTGGTTGTAAACATTTTACTTATCCATAGCATACCAAAATTTAAGAAAAGACAATTTGGGTTTTATCCCAAACCATAACTTATATGGTGTCATTTCAATGGATCACGATGGTGCTCTTTTCAGTGTAAAAGCGGTAGTCTCTAAAGCTTCAATCCTTAAAACATAATGGCAATTTTATAAATGACACCTTTGATCTTACCATGTTAAACATGGTTTGATTTCATCTCTCGAATATGCCATACTCCTATGGTTTATCGGGAAACACAAATCATGGAACAATTCCTCAAATCTTAGGTGTTTTGCTAAACCTGTAACTCAAATATCTTCCTTTATGATCAAATCATAAACTCTTTATTTTCTTGTTACAATGATTTTCCACTACATCTTGAAAGTCTTTGAACAATTTTCAAATGTTTCATACTTCTTCCTTATTAAGTAAATATATAAATATATTCACTCAAATTTCTGGAAAAAGCATATGAAGCAAAAAGATCCATTGCATATGGCTACACATAATGGACTATGCACATCAGCATGCACAATTTCCAATAAGCTAGTCATCTGTTCCTCTTTGGCCTATGAACGGAGTTTCGATTATCTCGAGGAAAGTTTCACAAGCGTCAATTGATCAAAATCAAAGACTCAAAAAATCCATCAACATGGAGTTTCTTCATGTTTACTTTCCAATATAATTCAAACAACGATGTCACTTCATAAGTGATCTTCCTACCCATGTCGTGGTGGTGGCATGGCAGATCCCATGTATAGGCTAAGAGTGGGGCTAATCTGCACTAGAGGGGTCTAGAGAGGGATAGTGTGGTGATTCCACACACCGAAGCTCGTATTCTCTCTTAATCAAAGGTGGATTACAAGGGCTCCTCGAGATGTTCATGGGAAGGAGACAATGCTCTTACTACCCACACACTACTCTCTAGGGTTTCCCCTTAGTAAAAATGGCCCACCTTCTCTATGGAGGTCCTGGTGCTCCGTATATAGGGGAGCCCAGGTTACAAATCTAGGGCTTACGTGGAGGCATATTCTCCGAATATGCCCCTCCATAAAGCAAGATGCTTCTTTTTCTCTTTAACAGGCTGGTCAAGACTTTGGGCGTAAGCCTCTCTGAGCCCTCCTGCCTCGCAGCGTCATCCGACATTGGTGGCGTCAGCCAACATTGGCCACATCACCCTTGTCGGACACTTCCCACTAGTCCTCTCCTATGTCCGCTTCGCTCATGCTACAGTGGAAAGAGGCCACCTTTTGACCAGCGAGATTCCTTCCTTCTCTTGTAAGCCAAATGGTAACCCGACTAGCGCCTGATTAACTCGGCTTCATGGGCACCTGCAAATAATATAAATCAGTCTTGCCGACATAGGTTTTATGTCTGTCGGGTTAACGTTAGTTGAACATACCACCAGGCTGAGTCTTCCCGTAAGTCGGCCCATCATGAGGTAACTCGGCCACCTATTGCTTTGGCCTTGTCGTACCTCGGCTACCATGGTCATTATACCCCGGCATGACCCTACCCGGGATTATCCCCCCCAACATTAGTCCCCGAAGCTGGTGTACTCTTAGCAACTTCAGCTGATAAGGCCACAACAGGTTCAACCCATAAGATTCTATATTCTTCTGCCAAGTTACGTAATGACTCGGCTTGTTCACTGTTGATTTCCCTTGGCTCATTCTGAGTTATTCTTTGTTGGCCAGGTTATGATGCTGTATCCGGGTTACCCTTGGATCTCTTCCTTCTCTCGTACACTTCCCCATGTCCTACATGGAGGGTAATCATTGTTTTGCCTCATTTTAAGGGCATGAGCCGGTTACTGCGCCGATTACTGTATTCACTGTCAGGGATAACTACTGCAAATGTCCCCTCATGACCGCCTCCTTGTTAACTGTAATAGCACGTCGCGTCATGGGATCTTTTGCTCCCTGTGGTCTTTCCTGTGGCTCGCTTCTGTTTGGCTGACCTGACGAATACATGGCCACACCGTATGGCTTCGCTGCACCGCTGGATCCCACTTCCCCATGGAAGGTGCGTGGTTAAATAGGGGTGAGGGACGCCCCTTGGTCGTTTCCCCCACTTCCTACGCGCTTCTGCCTCCATTCTTCTTCACAGCAACTGCGCCGCCGCCGTTGCTTTCGCTCTGTGTAGCGCTGCCGCTGTCACACCTTGTTGCCGTGCTTCTCCACCGTAGTCGCGCTGGTACTCCTGCGTAGCCACGCCACCACGGGACCTTGCCAGTCTAGACCACCGTCCCCCATCTCAGATTTTTTCTTCGAGGACAGCGACCTAGAGATGACTGACGAGGAGATCGTCATTGTCGAGGAAGAGGAGGAGGGTAGCGAGGTGCACGAGTGCGGCGCCTGGGCCGTCTCCTAGAATTATCAAGATGAAATTGACTGGCTCTACCGGACCCGCCACATCCCTGAAGGAGTGACCTGCCGCCTCTCCTGCCAGGATATCTCTCGCTCACCCAATCTGGATGAGTTCGTGGTATTCCTATCTCACTTCCAGCGCGGTTTCGGTCTCCCAGTCAGTGATGTTTTCCATGATTTCATCAACACCTATGAGATTCAACCGCATCATCTCCCGGATAATGCCATCACCTCGCTTTCCTCCTTTGCCACCAGATTAGAGGGATACCTCGGCCTTCGTCCTACCATCACTCTCTAGTACAAATTCTTCGGCCTCCACAAAAACGTTATCCATGATCCTTTGGCTGCCCCTGCCAATAAATTGTTGACCCAGTGTGGTGGAGCCTCTATCTCTCCTCGCAAAAACTCCACATTCCCCCGAGTCACCAGCCTCGAATCTTGTAAGGGCTGGGCCCGAACCTTCTTTTATTTAAGGAACAACACAAATGAGGATTTGATCCAACTGCGCCCCTTCCAGCTAGGAGTGCCTCATACCTCCATAACGTATCTATAATTTTTGATGGTTTTATGCTAATAATATGCTTTTGACACTCCTTTTTGTATAAAGTTTATGATTTATTTGGACTAACCTACTAATAGTTGAAAAAGTGCACAATGTTCTTGTTTTACACTTTGATGTGTAGGAATTACCAAGAATACAAGTGGAAACCTTGTTGGAGTAAAATTTGGGATTTTTCCAGAAATCTGTCTCAGAACTCTTTTTGAAGATGGTCACGTTTCAGGTCGAAGACGGCGTCAAACGGAAAACTCTTCAGCTACAAAGTTGTTGGAAATTTCATGACAAACGTTCTAGACATAAAATTTAGCTGATTCCGAGTCCGTACAGACCTTCTAGCCCCGATTTACTGCAGCTCGAGATGGGTGACGGGAATCCGAGAAGCTATATAAAGGGAGGAAACCTAATTCTCCGAGGGCATCTCCACCCACGAATTTGCAGCCACCAAAGCCACGTTTTTGCCTCCCTGATGGATCCCATCTCCATGGGGGAGGGATCCCACGAAGCCATGAAGGAAGGGGGCTAAAGGGTGGTGCTCCCCCATGATACCAGCGGCGGGGAAGGAGTCCCCCTGCCGCCGCCGCCCTCTTCACCATATTCACCGCCATCTCCATCACCTAATCCTCCTAGTATGCAATGGTTCATCCTCCTACACACCTCTGTACCGTCCTATGTAAACATGGTATTTGATGCTATAAGTTATAATTCTATGATCTATGTCATGTTTGCGTAGTTTCTTTGTTGTTAGATTGAATGGTTGAACATCTTTGGTTTATTAGAGTTGTATGTTAATATGGTACAGTCCTTTGGTGTCCATTATATTTGTAAGCGCATGGATTAAACATCATAGGATTTGTAGTATGTGTAAAAGGAAGGGGGAGTTCTACCGGAGTGACAGAAACACGAGGGCCTTGAACGGACGTTGCATTATAGGAGTAAGAGGACCATTAAACTTAAGGCTATGGTTGGGGAAACCTTAATGCATTGATTAGTACTTACAGATGTTTGCTAACAATCCAATCATATAGTACACGTGATTCCAAGTAGTGAAGCGCATGTATATTTAGCCTCTCCCACACAGAAAACTGCATCGAAGACAATGAACCCGATCTATTCGCTATTTAAACTTGGAAAAAGCCACCACAATTACCACCACTATTCCACACTCATGGTTCTATCAGTTTAGTGTATTTTATTGCTGCAGCAACTAGCTTTACTTTCTTGTTATTTATTATCATGCAAAGCTATCTCTATTACTCGTATTGTTGCTCTAGTTTTATTTCCTAGATAATGCAAACATTTAGTGTGCGTAGAGTTGTATCAGTGGTTGATAGAACTTGAGAGAACATTTATCCTACCTTTAGCTCCTCGTTGGGTTCGACACTCTTACTTATTGAAAAGGCTACACACGATCCCCTATACTTGTGGGTTATCAAGACCTTTTCTGGCGCTGTTGCCGGGGAGCAATAGCGTGTGGGTTAATATTCTTATGTGCACTTTTAGTTTTAAGTTGTTCTCTATCTTAGTGTGGATAGGGAGTGCGAATTACAAAAAAATAGTTGTACTTGTTACCTAAAAACATTTTCAAAAAGGAAAGTGATTGGAAAGATGAGTAATGGTTAAGTGGGGGTCCACCTTGAACACTTGTGTTCATGCCTATGAAACCAAAACAAATCTTTCCATGCAATATTTTTAGTTAAAAACTTGTAGGAATGCATGAAGCCTTGAAAAATAAAGATATTTCTGGTATTGATCTTAATGCTTATTCATTCGAAAATACTTGAATCTTGCTCCTATGCCTAACTTAAAGGTGTTAAAGAAAAGTACTTATTGGAAGATAACTCAAAAGGTTTAGTTGAGTCTTGGAAGTTATTGCTTCAGTAATAACTTCTCCTTATCCTTTTTATTTGATTTTTGTGCCAAGAGTAACCTCGAATGAGCGAGAAGTAATGCTTGGGAAAGTTGCTGTCCCAAAACAGATTTTTGTGCTTCGCTGTAAAAATTTGTGTAAAATCTCCGTACGTCGGTTTGAGCTGTAATTTTTTGTGCTTCTGCCCCAGGTTGTTATTCAACTTTCGTTAGTTCAACACTTTTCTATTTGAGCAACATAAGGTCTTCGAAAAAATTGTTTTATATCTGCTGGTCTATTTTGACAGATTTCTGCCATTATTTGCATTTGCTTCTTATTGATTTATTTTTGGGTTCTCTTTGGGGAATTGAGGTTTTTAAGGGAAGTTCTACAGTAGCTTGTGTTTTAATGGAAGTTTTATTGGTGTTGAAACAGAACCCAAAAACTTGTTATCTTGAGTACACTAATGTTGCTAATGAAGATTATGTGAAGTTTTGTATGAAGGAAAAATTTCAAGTGTTAAGGAAAGAATGACATAATGAGATGAAGAATGGACTAAAGCTCAAGCTTGGGGATGCCACCCCATGTCACCCCAAGAAATATCCAAGAAGTACAAGCATCAAAGCTTGGGGATACCCAAGGCATCCCCTTCTTCATCAATAAAAATCTCAGGTTCTTTCAAACACTTCATTTTTATTGTTTCATGCATAGTTGTGTTGTTCTTGGAGCGTCTTCGTTTTCGTTTTTGGTTTTCGTTTTCTTGGTTTCTTAGTTTGCTTGAATAAATTGTTTGGACCCCCTCTTTCATACAGTAGTTTTCAAATAAGTGTGGTTTGGATTGGAAAAGCGTAGGAAAAGTTCATGCTTAAGTGGTAAAACGAGCTCGTTTTTTTACGGTGGCCTATGCTTTGTCATGTCATGCTTGATATTGTTTTGGCTTTATGCTTAGTGATTTTTTCTGTAGCATGACATGTTATAAACAATTGAGATTGCTTAATGTGCCTTGAACTCATGCGTTGTTTTAGCATTTTAAAGCATAGTATTGTGGTATTCTCCTTTGATACTTTATCTGGATTGACTTGGAGCATGCTCACACCATGTTATGACTATCCCAAGTCACCATAGCCTTTATGATCCTTTAGTTTTAGACTTGTAATATTACTTTATGCTTTATTTAATGATGTTTTGTCGCTTTGCATGATTATGGCCATTATTGCTCTTTTAGTTGGTCGCTCCCAGTCTTTTGCTAGCCTCCATAACCAAGTATGAGTTCCACTCATGCATGCAACTCCAAATAAAACCAAGTTATCCCAAAGAGTCCACCATACCTACCTATTAGCATTTGCTATTCCAAGTATATTCATGCTTTTATCTACCTTCCGAATTAAACTTGTTATGAGAAAACTAGTGATTAAAGCTCTCACGAACTTGATGGCACACTTTACTTTTCTTGCCCTAATAAACTTGAACCATTGTGTCATCTATGTTGTATATGCTTCCACTTATATGTTGGGGATTAGCAGAACCATGCTATCATGAGGAACACTTTCAACATTGCACTTGTACATTGTACCTAGTTGATATCATGCTCTTTTGTCTTTGGATGTCATTAGTGCGAAATGAAAGGGGAGCTTGTAAGTCCATGTAGTTATGTATGTGTGTTAGAAAAACGCCTGGGCCGCTAGCCTAAGCCATGCTTAATCATGGTGGAAACTTGCAACATCACCATAATGAGCAATCTATGAAGCATTCTTCTTATAAGAAAAGAGATAGAGATTGAGAAAAAAAGAGATGAGAAAAGAGGAAAGAGAGAAAAAAGCACCATTTTCCTATGGTAAATAAGAAGATTGCTGAGATGCTCATTGTCTGCTTGCCTTGTCATTTTGATTATGGGATAGCTCCTGTATCATGTTCAAGGGGTACCCCGTTGGCGGTTCTCTATGATACACATGTACTTACTATGACAAGAACTTACCATTAACTAAACTTGAGTAGCATGAGGAGTGACCCTCGTATTCAAGGGACATGAGATTGCCAAATTATACTTTGTCAAGCATATACTCCATAGTTTGTTCACTTTAACCTTAATCACTTCAAGATGCTTATGATAGGGGAAATGAGAGATGAAAGCTAATAAGTACCATAATTTTTGGAAGCTCTTAATGAGACTTGAATCCCTGCTTCCTTCTATGAAGGCCTTTCTTTTACTTTTATGTTGAGTCCCCATCTTCTATCTTTATGCACCTATTGAGAGAGCATAGTGGCCATTCTTTTTTTAATATGCATTGTTCCAAGACTTGTTGATTGATTCATAACTTTGATATTGCTTGTTCTGAAACTATTTGTATCTAGTCACCCTTATGAACTTTGAAGGTGTCTTATGCATTTATGTTTTGCTATACCATGAGGGACAAGCTAAATACCATTCTCATTATGCTTTCTTTATGTGAAACAAACAAACGTATTGCAAAGCATTGTTATTCATGAATCTTTTGTTTGTGTCTTTTCATGTTACAACATAGTTGCTATGTCTTATTGTTAGAACTCTATCTTTCATGATTCATGTTTAGAGTACCTTAATCCCAGCTATCAATGCTTTTACAATAATGATGATCAAGATTGTGTTGTCTGCATGTCACCTCAAAAATTATATTGTTTTGTTCGTTTACCTACTCGAGGACGAGCAGGAACTAAGCTTGGCGATGTTCATACGTCCATAACGTATCTATAATTGTTGATGGTTTTATTCTAATAATATGCTTTTGATACTCCTTTTTATATAGCTTATGATTTATTTGGACTAACCTACTAATAGTTGCAAAAGTGCACAATGTTCTTGTTTTACACTTTGATGTGTAGGAATTATCAAGAATACAAGTGGAAACCTTGTTGGAGTCAAATTGCGATTTTTCTAGAAATCTGTCTCAAAACTCTTTTTGAAGATGGTCACGTTTCGGGTCGAATACGGTGTCAAACGGAAAACTCTTCAACTACAAAGTTGTTGGAAATTTCACGACAAATGTTCTGGGCATAAAATTTAGCTGATTCCGAATCCGTATGGGCCTTCTAGCCCCGATTTACTGCAGCCCGAGATGGGGTGACGAGAATCCAAGAAGCTATATAAAGGGAGGAAACCTAATTCGCCCAGGGCATCTCCATCCACGAATTTGCAGCCATCAAAGCCACGTTTTTGCCTCCCCCATGGATCCCATCTCCATGGGGGAGGGCTCCCAAGAAGCCATGAAGGAAGGGGGCTAAGGGGTGGTGCTCCCCCATGATACCGGCAGCGGGGAAGGAGTCCCTCGTGCCGCCGCCGGTGCCGCCGCCGCCCTCTTCACCATCTTCACCGCTATCTCCATCACCTAATACTCGTAATATGCAGTGGTTCATCCTCCCACACACCTTTGTACTGTCCTATGTAAACATGGTATTTGATGCTATAAGTTATAATCCTATGATCTATGTCATGTTTGCATAGTTTCTTTGTTCTTAGATTGAATGGTTGAACGTCTTTGGTTCATTAGAGTTGTATGTTGCTATGGTACAGTCCTTTGGTGTCCATTATATTTGTGCGCGCATGGATTAAACATCATAGAGTTTGTAGTATGTGTAAAAGGAAGGGGGAGTTCTGCCGGAGTGACAGAAACCTGAGGATGCGAACCGGAACGTTGCACGTATGGGAGTAAGAGGACCATTAAACTTAAGGCTATAGTTGGGGAAACCTTAATGCATTGATTAGTACTTACGAATGTTTGCTAATAATCCAATCATATAGTACATGTAATTCCAAGTAGTGAAGCACATGTATATTAGCCTCTCCCACATAGAAAACTGCATCGAAGACAATGAACCCGATCTATTCGCTATTTAAACTTGGGAAACGCCACCACAATTACCACCACTATTCCACACTCATGATTCTATTAGTTTAGTGTATTTTATTGCTGCAGCAACTAGCTTTACTTTCTTGTTATTTATTATCATGCAAAGCTATCTCTATTACTTGTATTGTTGCTCTAGTTTTATTTCCTAGATAATGCAAACATTTAGTGTGCGTAGAGTTGTATCAGTGGTTGATAGAACTTGAGAGAACATTTATCCTACCTTTAGCTCCTTGTTGGGTTCGACACTCTTACTTATCGAAAAGGCTACACATGATCTCCTATACTTGTGGATTATCAGTGCCCGACATATCTTTGTGGGCCGAATCCCGAGGAAGGCCCCCGCCTTGGCGATCCAGGTGGAGAAACGACTCAAAGAGCTAAACTTGCGGGGGTTGCGCAACGAAGATGTGATGATCACCTTCGTTCGCAGCCAGAACTCCCCCTTCCAAAAGCATACTCACAAGCTGTGCCATATGAGTGGCCACCTTGACCCAAACCGGACCTCCTTGTTCGAGCTCACCAACACCGAGATTTTCCGCCAGGTCAAGGCTATTTTCAAGATAGAGAAGGAGTTCACCGAGGAGTGGGAGTGGGGGATGGAACATTTTTGTAGTGATAAGTTGCCTCCCGGGGTATGTTTCTCACTTGATCCTACTTCCGAGTCTTGACATATGTCGGACTATATCCTTACTTGACCCTCTTGTATTTTTTGCCTTCAGCTATTTCTTCAGCAGACTGTTGAGGATGATTTGGAACCGTACCTTAAATGGGGGACGGACCGAGTTGCCTCGAACACGGAGGAGCCAGATCTAGAAATGTTCCTACCCACTCCGGATGGCTCCAAACGTGCCTTTGGTAAGGCCTCTTCTCTAAGGGATTGGCCTGACAATGATGAAGATGATGATTGTGTGATTTTAGAGGTACTTGACCTGATGCCCATCTCTTATGCGTTTCCGGTTGACTCGACTTCAGCTAATCCGGCCAGGCAGGTCCACACTGATCTGCCCCTTGCGGTGGGCGAACCTGCACCTGTCCCGGCGAGGAAGCGGGCCGCAGCTTCAGCTTCCTCGACCTAATCGGGCCCAACCAAGAAGATATAGAAGAAGGCCGGTGATAAGACCGCCACCAAGACTATCACCCGGACCAAGGCTCCAGTTCGGCGAGCGCCGAAGCCAAGAGAACCACCAACTTCCTCCAAGTAAGCCTCTCCTTGCTCATCCTTTGGGTAACATAACATTGTCTTCATATATTCTTGCTTCTAACTTGCATTTGCTTTCTGTTTAATTCGGTAGGGCTGCCAGAGAGATCCCCTAGAGTGGTTCAAGCATTGCTTCGCCCATCCGAGACGCCCCCTTCTCCTCGCAACAATGATACGCGCCCCCTAAGCCCCATACTGGAGAGCTCAGATGCCGCTCCAAATGTTAGCCCACCTCGTCAAGAGGAGGGCAATGTTGGCACTAAGGGAGGTGGCATTTCCGAGGATATGGCAATGTCGGATCGGCCTAGATCCTCTTCGGCTTAGCCGCAATAAGACACTGAAGGTGCCAGCAGCATCAGAGCCGAACCAATTGTTCCCGAGGTGTCGGTAACCCCGACACCGTCCCAAGATCAACTTTCTCCAGTTCCAGCACCAATGCAGTCACCAGCACCAGCACCAGCACAAGCTCCAGTACCAGCACCAGAACCAGCACCAGCACTTGCTCCTCCTGCCTTGTCCGAGTCAACCCAGACTCAGCGAGAAAACATACCCAAGAGACCTCATACAGCTTCTTCCGCATCAACCCCTTCTATCAAGGACATGTTCCAGCCATTATCTCAGGCCCAGTCCGTAGCGCAAGCAACAACTCCTCAACAGCGGCCCAAGACAGGCAGCAAGGCCAGGAATGCTGCCGAGGTTGCCAAGGACCAAGCTCCTAAAGGCTGAAACATTGAATATGGACAGCATACTCTCGCGTCCATGACAAAGAAGGGTAGTGCAGCCTCCAAGTCATCTGCTGCCGGGTCTGATGGTAGTAAGCAGCTCACTTTACACACCAGCCCAGCTGCTGCATACATGGCCAGAAAAGAGGCTCATGCCAAAGCTTAGTTGTGGCCTAGACTCTCTCTGGGGAAAGCTATGGCCCCTTAGTTGAATATGTTAATAACTAGAATGAAGCTGAGTTCGTCAACCTTAATAATGAAATCTCGGAGAAATTTGGCCCGGCCGAATTTAGTGCCCAGATGAACACTGCTTCCAAGGCAATCTCCTTCGTAGGCCGAATGATGGAGATAAACCTCTTCGCCATTCTTTTACATATATGCAAGTACTTAGAGGTATATCCACTACTCCCCGAGTCTCTGGGGGAGTAACTTGTTACTCGGTCGGATGCTCTTAGAAAACTAGCATAGGTCCTTAGTAGCTTCGAATATTCACACACCTAGAGCCTGGTTAAGTTCTGCTTGGCCCGAATCTTGTAAACTGATACTTCCATTTTGCATCACCATTCTATATCATAATTCACTGTTATTCATTGATATATTTCATATTAAGTGATGATACTTATGTTATTTCATCTATTTTTGCATGATTGATGGTTTTGAGAGGATGAACCACCAGAGTCAGGATTCTGATGGAAAAAGCACTGTTTGGAGGCAAAATTGGCGAAGATCAGAAAATCCCAGAAAATATACAGAAATTCCTATTTTTCGAGAGGACGAAGGAAGCCAGAAGGGGACATGGAGATGGGCCACAGCGGGCCCACACCACCCCCTAGTGCGGGCCAGCCCTGGCCGCGCCACCATGTGGTGTGGCCACCCTGGCCCACCTATGGCACCGCCCTCTAACGCATATAATCCCCTCGAAACCCTAAGACTCGGGGAGCAACTATAGAAAGATTCCACCGCCTCAAGGGAAATCAGAGAGAGAAAGAGCTCTCCGAAAGTGAAATCTGCCGAGGAAATTCCTTCCCGGAGAGGGGAGATCGTCGCCATCAACACCATCATCAAGCTGGACTTCATCAGGATCATCATCATCATTTTCACCGTCATCTCCACCAGCATCATTATCACCACTCCGTACCACTGTAACAATTGGGTTAAATCTTGCATAGTTCTTGGGGGAAACTTTTCCCGGTGTTGATTACCTATTGTAGTTGATGCTATTGAGTGGAACCATTGAATTATTGTTATGTTCAGATTGTTACTTATCATTATTTCATCTCTGATCTTGATCCATATGAAGTCTCATGAGTAGTTTGTTTAGTTCCTGAGGACATGGGAGAAGTCATGTTGTTAGTAGTGGAATTTTGTTGAGAAAGATTCAATGGTTTGATAATTATGTTGTGGTGTTATTCTTCTAGTGGTGTCATGTGAACGTCGACTACATGATACTTCACCTTTATGGGCCTAGTGGAATGCATTGTGCATTTGGCTACTAATCGTAGGGTTGCCGGAATGACAGAAACCTGAACCCCCGTTAGGAACCTTTGCACAAGGGAGTGTAGGATCTCAGAGTTTAAGGCTATGGTTAGGTTTCTATATTAATTGCTTTCTTATAGTTGCGGATGCTTGCAAGGGGTATAATCACAAGTATGTATTAGTCCT
This sequence comes from Avena insularis, assembly GCA_023614405.1. Lineage (NCBI taxonomy): Eukaryota > Viridiplantae > Streptophyta > Magnoliopsida > Poales > Poaceae > Avena > Avena insularis. The sequence goes on from CM042684.1 coordinate 500,690,021, forward strand.
AGGAAGGTCAGTACATTATCACAGGTTCACCCACACAACACTTATCTAACCAAAGAAGATTAATCAACTATATGAAGCGAAAGCACTTGACAGTATTCCCATGTGTCCTCGAGAACGTTTGGTTATCTTAAGTAATACAACCGGCTTGTCCTTTGCTAAAGAAAGGATTGGGCCACTTGCTGCAATTATTATCATTGTATTTCATTTACTCGCACTTTATTTATCTACATTATCAAAAAACCCTAAAAAGACGTTTGCTAAGTATTTACAGAGAATTCTTGATCCAAGCCATTCGTCAACACCTTCTGCTCCTCGTTGGGTTCGACACTCTTACTTATCGAAAATACTGTGATACACCCCTATACTTGTGGGTCATCATAAACTTCGAATATTCACACACCTAGAGCCGGCTTAAGTTCCACTTGGCCCGGATTTTGTAAACTTCGAATATTCAGACACCTAGAGCAGGGTTAAGTTCCACTTGGCCTAGATTTTGTAAACTTCGAATATTCATACACCTAGAGCTAGGTTAAGTTCCACTTGGCCCGGATTTTGTAAACTTCGAATATTCACATACCTAGAGCCGGGTTAAGTTCCACTTGGCTTGGGTTTTGTAAACTTTGAATATTCACACACCTAGAGCCAGGTTAAGTTCCACTTGGCCCAGATTTTGTAAACTTCGAATATTCATCCTGAGCTAACACTATTCTTTTCAGATCACAATGAACCTCCGTACCGCCGAGTTCTAGTGGCTTTTGGATACACACAAGGATCTTCGCTCAAAGCATGGTAAATTGATCGCTGAGCTGAAGAAGAAATGTAAGTGATTTCACTTAAGATCTTTTACTCTTACTTCTCTGCATCATTTGTTGTCCGAATTAACTTGTTATCCAGATTGCTCAGCCGAAGTTGAAGATGAGAACATCATCATGAGGAAGAACTTGGCCGAGATCAGACGTAACTCGCCTTGATCATTTAGCCTTTGTCCATTTTCCTTCTGACTCGGTAGATAATTACACCTCGGCTCTGCCAGGTCAATCAACTATCTGTAATGTCTCTCCAAGATAGTGTGCCTATGCTTGGCATGATGCTTCACTTTATCGAACAAGCAGGGCAACATTAAGACGAACTTAAGAAAAAGGATGATGAGATCGCCAAGCTTCGCCTCAAATATGATGAAATAACTCGGCTGAATGCTGAAATCTAGAAACTCTATGATCTCCATAAGGCCGAGCTAGACAAGGCTGACCAGGACTTCTCCGAGGAAAACGAGCGTCTGAAGACTCAACTGGAAAATAGCCAAGATTTGCTGAAGGAATCCGACATCAAATTTGAGTCGGTGAACACAGAGTACGAGAAGCTCAAAAAGAGAAAGGCTGATAGTCTCATGGAGCTGACTCGGATCCTCAGTTATATTTCTCGTCAGTTTTTTCCCCTGCCAATATTTGATCCTCCAGGTCTTGTACTCTTATTTACTGATGTTACTTATATTTTTTGTAGGTAAATTTCCAGAAAGCAATGCCATTGCTTCCTCCGCTGTTAATGAGTTCTGCTTGAAGAGAGGCACCCCTGTTGGTCCTAGCATCGAATCAGTTCCTTATGATATGGAGGACATGTTGGTGAGCCTCGTGGCACGAGCAGAAGTTATGAAGAACTATGGCATAGATATCATGACCGCAACTGTCCGAATCTTCAATGCCCTGTGGCCTAATGATGATACTCCCGAAGGGTCGAAAGCTTTTATTGCCAAACTAATGGAGTGTGAGACCCAGCTGGATCTCTAGAGGGAATCTTCTGCGCGTGCTCGGGCTGATACGATGCTGAGCTTCGTACTTTCATGGTATGAAGGCTTGGATTTGAAGGTGCTTGACTGCATGCGCACTGGATCAAGGTGGACTAATGATCCGGAGTGCATTGCTGAATGCAAAGCTTGTGCCTACGACCTTATCCACTATGCCTTCTGCCACAGTTGGAATGAAGGTCCAAGTTTCCTTGGCCTCATCGACAATGAGTACATCAAAGATGGCTCGGGCGACAAATAAGAAGAAGGTTCAGAGTTTGGCGAGGAAGGTGAAGATCTGGAGGGTGCTGAGGCTAATCCAACTGATGAGGCAGATACTAAGGCTCCCCCACTGATACCAAATTACCTCCAACGATGACTGATGGTTCGGATGTCGCTGCTCCTTGAGCAAAAAACACTCGAAATTCATTAAATCCCTAGTATGCCGGGTGCAAATGTATCCAGCACAATGGTTATGTTTTGTTTCTACTAAGTTTTTAATGTCACATTAACTTGGGCGGAGTCCCCAAGTTTCCTTTTCTTGTTCCCCCAATTTTATGATTCATCTCGTGTCTACCTTGATTCGGTTTTTGACTTACGAGTCCGAGGTTCAAAAAATTGACTTAACAATACTTGAAACTTTAGGATTAGCTCAAAATAATTCAACATAGTAGAATTAAAGTAAATACAGGGGTTAGTCCAAAAAGAATTGTTAGCTCGATTACGTTATTTTTCCTTAGATGTTTTTCATATGTTTTGCAATTCCAAACATGTTCTCTTGCTTGCCATGAAGCCAATTCTTGTTGGATAGGAGCAAGTCGAAGAGTTAGTTTTTGGTGCCGACATACTACTAATCCGGCTAAGGCGTAAGCAACTCAAGCGAGCCGACATATAAAAAAGTAAATGGAGAAAAACCAATTATTATTAAGGCAGTCCCCGAGTTTTTGCTTGGGGTGCCTAGGTTTCATTCATGAACTCATTGCCGACATACATATCGACATATGAGAGATTCCAATACATACACTTTTCGCTAAGTGTAATACAGACGAAGTAGAGCTACATTCCATGGACACTTAGACTCCTCGCTTGACATGTGTGCCTTGTTTTTCTCCTGTGGTTGTGCATCTATGAGATAATAGGCATCATTGTGCAATGCTTTGCTTACAATGAATGGACCTTCCCATGGAGGGGATAGCTTATGCATGCCTGCAGTTCTATGCACCAACCGAAGTACCAGATCACTGATGGCTCAATACACGGCGCCCAGAAAAGTGCTTGGTGCGTGGTGTTGATGTAGAGCATGTTGGGAACCCCAAGAGGAAGGTATGATGAGCACAGCAGCAAGTTTCCCTTAGTTATGAAACCAAGGTTTCGAACCAGTAGGACCAAGGAAACACCTCAAAGGTGTTACTAGCTGAGCTTTGGCAGAGCGCACTACCGGTGCTAGTAGCAACGTGGAGACTTGCACAACACAACCACAGGACTTTGTCCCCAACTTGCGATGAGGTTGTCAATCTCACCGTGTTTTGCGGAAAACAAAGGATTAAACGTATCGAATGGAAAGAAGTAAAAGTTTCCAGAAAGTAAACACAAAGCAATAAAATATTGTAGATTGTATGTAAAGAAAAGGACCGGGATCCATAGTTCACTAGAGGTGGCTCTCCTTAGATAGATAACATGCTGGGTGAACAAATTACAGCGGCGCAATTGACAAACACCGAGAAAGCAATACATGCATATACTAATCATCTTGACTCCTTTGAGACTTGATTGGGCAATACAACATAATACATAGACCGCCATCCAACTGCATCTATGACTAATAATCCACCTTCAGGTTATCATCCAACCCCTCCAAGATTAAGTTGCAAGCAACAGTTATTGCTTCTTACGAATCATGTAAGGTAAACAATACAATTGTTCTATGGACAAAATATCGTTGTTTTCTCCCTAGTGGCAACAGCACATCTAGTACCTTAGAGATTTCTGTCACTTCCCCAGATTACCAGAGGCATGAACCCACTATCGAGCATAAATACTAACTCTTGGAGTTGCTAGCATCTACTTGGCCAAGATAGCTACTAACAAGGGAAAGCATGCAAGATCTCAAATAACAAAGACATGATAGAATCAATAATCAATCTGAAATAGCATCTCAATATCCATCGGATCCCCGCAAACACAACATGTATGGATTACATATAGATGATCTTGATCATGAACGGAGCTCACAAGATCTAAACATGAAAGCACAAAGGAGGAGAAACCAGCCATCTAGCTACTACATGGATCCGTAGTCCAAGGATGAACTACTCACGCATCACACCGGAGGCTTGCATGGTGATGAAGAAGGCCTCTAGGGTGAATTCCCCTCTCCGGCAGGGTGCCGGGAAGAGCTTCAGATCCCCCCGATCTAGGGATGGAGATGACGGCGGCTACAGACTCTTTCGTGGATTTTTGATCGGGTACCTAGGGTTTTCATCCCGAGGGCAACTTATAGGCAGAAGGAGAGGCCGAGGGGGTGCTGGGGTCGGCCAGACCACCTAAGCGCGGGCCAGCCTGGCCAGCGGTGGTGTGGCTGCCCCCGCCCTTCTCCGTCTCAGATTCGCACTTGATCCTTCCGAAAAATAGGCACTTTGGCTTTTGTCCGTCAATTCGAGAATATTCATTTTTGACTTTTTCGAACCAAAACAATGTAAAAAAAGTGCCATCGTGGCTCTTGTTAATAGGTTAGCCCAAGAAATCATAATAAAAGTACTCCAAAGTTGGAACAAAACACGAGAAAGTGGATAAAACTAAGCATGGAACATCAAAAATTATAGATACATTTGCAATGTATCAACATCCCCAAGCTTAATTCCTGCTCGTCCTCGAGTAGGTAAGTGATAAAAAGAAATAATTTTTGAGGTGACATGCACCATCAAAGACTTGATCAAAGTATTTGCAAAACATTCAAAGCTGGGATCATAGTACTTCAATCATAACATGAAAGACAAACTTCTAGCAATAAGCAAAGAAACTATGAAGCAACATGAAAAGGCACAAACAAAAGATTCATGAATAACAATGCTTTGCAAGACGTTTGTTTGTTTCACATAAAGAAAACATAGCATAATAGTATTCAACTTGTCCCTCAATAGAGTAGCAAATATAAATGCATAGGACACCTTCAAAGTTCATAAGAGTGACTAGATACAATAGTTTCAAACAAGCAATAACAAGTTATGCATCAATCAACTAGTCTTGGGACAATGCACATAGAACTAAGAATGGCCACTATGCTCTCAAAGTAGATGCATAAAGATAGAAGGTGGAGACTTAATATAATGGTGGAAGAAAGGCCTTTTGTAAAAAGGAAGTAGGGATTCAAGTCTCATAAAGATCTTCCAAAAATTATGATACTTATAGCTTTCAGCTGTCATTGCCTCTATCATAAGCATCTTGAAGTGATTAAGATTAAAGTGAACAAACTATGGTGTACATGCTTGACGAAGTATAAGTCAAAAATCTCATGTCCCTTGTATTCGAGGGCCGCTCCTCATGCTACTCAAGTTTAGTCACCGGTAAGTTCTTGTCATTGTAAGTACATGTGTATCATAGAGAACCACCAACGGGGTACCCCTTGCCCGATGATACGGAAGAATCCCCATATCAAAATGACAAGGCAAGCAGACAACGAGCATCTCAGCAATCTTCTTATTTACCATGGGAATATGGTGCTTTTTTCTCTCTTTCCTCTTTTCATAATCTTTTTTTTTTCTTTTTCTCTTTTTTTCTCAATATAGGACTCTTTTTTATAAGAAGAATGCTTCATAGACAGCTCTTATGGTTACGCTGTAGGTTTCCACCATGTCAGCATTGATTAGACCAGCGGCCTAGGCGTTTCTCTAACACATATACATAACTCCATGGACTTACAAGCTCCCCTTTCATTTCACACCGACGACATCCATATACAAAAGAGCATGATATCAACTAGGTACAAGTACCAAGTACAATGTTGAAAGCGTTCCCCATGAAAGCATGGTTCTGCTAATTCCCAACAAATAAGTGCAAGCATATACAACATAGAAGACACAATGGTTCAAGTTTATTAAGGGCAAGTAAAGTAAAGTGTGCCATCAAGTTCGTGAGAGCTTTAATCACTAGTTTTCTCATAACAAGTGGAAGATAAACAAAAGCATGAATATACTTGGAATAGCATAAGCTAGTAGGTAGGTATGGTGGACTCTTTGGAAAAACTTGGTTTAGGGAGTTGGATGCATGAGTGGAACTCATACTTTGTTGTGGAGGCTAGCAAAAGACTGGGAGCGACAAACTAAGAGAGCAATAATGGCCATAATCATGCAGAGCGACAAAACATCATTGATCAAAGCATAAAGTTATACTACAAGTTGAAAACTAAAGTACCATAAAGGCTATGGTGACTTGAGATAGTCATAACATGGTGTGAGCATGTGCCAAGTCAACCCAAATAGAGCATCAAAGGAGAATACCACTATACTATGCTTTAATATGCTAAAACAACACATGATTCATCCAAGGCACATTAAGAAATCTCAATTGTTTATAACAAGTCATGCTACAGAAAATAATACTAAGCATAAAGCCAAAACAATATCAAGCATGGCATGACAAAGCATAGCCACAGTCAAAAACGAGCTCTTTTTTACCACAAAAGCATGAACTTTCCTACTCTTTTCCAAACCAAACCAAACTATTTGTAAACCAAAGTGTGAAAGAGGGGGTCCAACCAACTTATTCAGAAAACTAAACAAACCAAGAAAACTAAAAACCAAAACAAAAACAAAAAAGAAGACGCTCCAAGAGAAACACAACTGTGCATGAAACAATAAAAATGAAGCGTTTGGAAGAAACCTCGAATTTTTATTGATGAAGAAGGGGATGCCTTGGGCATCCCCATGATTTGACGCTTGTACTTCTTGGATATTTCTTGGGGTGACACGCGTGGCATCTCCAAGCTTGAGCTTTAATCCATCCTTCATCTCATTACTCATTCCTTCCATACACCTGAAAATTCATACAAAACTTCATACAATCTCATTAGCAACATTAGTGCACTTAAGATAAATAAGTCTCAAGGTTCAGTTCTAACACCAAATAAACTTCCATTAGAACACTAGCTACTGTATCACTTCCCTCAAAAAGCTCAATTCCCCAAAGGAACTCAAGAAGGAACTAACAAGAAGCAAATGCAGAAAATGGCAGAAATCTGTCAAACAGACCAGCAAGTAAAGACGAATTTGTTCGAAGACCTTATGTTGCTCAAATCAAAAAGTGTTGAACTAACGAAAGTTAGATAACAACATGGGGCAGAAGCACAAAAAATTACAGCTCAATCCGACATACAGAGCTCTCTCAGGAATTTTTACGGTGAAGCACAGAAATCTGTTTCGGGACAGCAACTTTCCCAATCATTACTTCACTCTCATTAGAGGTTACTCTTGGCACAAAAAGCAAATAAAAAGGATAAGGAGAGGTTATTACAGAGGTAATAACTTCCAAGACTTATCTAAAACTCTTGGGTTATCTCCCAACAAGTACTTTTCTTTAACGCCTTTAAGTTAGGCATAAGAACCAAAGAAAGAATCAAGTGTTCTCAAATGAAGAAACATTAAGATCAATACCAGAAATATTTTCAACAAGGCATGGTATATCATCCAAATAAATTCTAGAGGATCCTCTCTCAATGCTCTTGAGTTCACTATTCTCATCAAAAGGGTTTGCAGAAACAATCCAATCAAGATTCTTTTCTATGGCATCATGTATTGCTACTAGTTTAAAGGGTATTGGTATCTTAGGTTCCTCCGCATTAGGTTCGGTTTTGTTCATCTTTTCTCGCGTACCAACAACATTTACGAATGATCTTAGCATATTGAAACGTTCAAAGACTTTCCTAGCTTCCTTGGCAACATCATAGAACTCCTTAAACAAAGTTTCTAGAATAAAATCCCTCTTTTCAGGATCCTCAATTTCTTTAAGCTTAAGAAACATTACTTGCATTAAGGGGTTGAGGTTAACAAACCTAGCTTCTAACATGTGAATTAAAGAAGCTGCAGCAATCTCATAATTTGGAGCAAGTTTCTACAAGGGATCTATCCTCAGTATCTTCATGTTTGCTAACATGATTAAAGAATTCTTCAATACTATCTTTCCCAATTATAGAACCACTACCAATTGGAAGGTCTTTCAGGGTGAATGTAGGGATCAACAAGGTGAGCTAAGGGAGAGGTGACAACTAAGGGAGACTTAATTTTTGTGTGTTTTGAAATAAGAAAGCAAACAAGTAAAACTAAGTTTTTTTGGATTTTCGAAGAACAAAACAAGCAAACAAAACAAAAAGGAAACTAAGCAAAACAAAAACAATAAAGTAAAGAGATTGGTTATGAGGGACTCCCCTTGTGAAGATGTCCTTGACTCCCCGGCAACGGCGCCAGAAAATTGCTTGAGGGATCAATACACGGCGCCCAGAAAAGTGCTTGGTGCGTGGTGTTGATGTAGAGCTCGTTGGGAACCCCAAGTGGAAGGTATGATGAGCACAACAACAAGTTTCCCTCAGTTATGAAACCAAGGTTTAATCGAACCAGTAGGACCAAGGAAACACCTCAAAGGTGTTACTATCTGAGCTTTGGCAGGGCGCACTACCGGTGCTAGTAGAAACGTGGAGACCTGCACAACACAACCACAGAACTTTGTCCCCAACTTGCGATGAGGTTGTCAATCTCACCGTGTTTTGCGGAAAACAAAGGATTAAACGTATCGAATGGAAAGAAGTAAAAGTTTGCAGAAAGTAAACACAAAGCAGTAAAAGATTGTAGATTGTATGTAAAGAAAAGGACCGGGATCCATAGTTCACTAGAGGCGGCTTGATGACCCACAAGTATAAGGGGTGTATCGCAGTATTTTCGAGGGAAGTGAAACCCAATTTATTGATTCGACACAAGGGGAGCCAAAGAACAGCTGCACCTAGAAACAATCTTGCTCACAGCAGTTTATCAGTAGCAACAGTTTTGTAGTAGGAATAGTAAAGCAGCAACAGTAGTAAAGCAAAGACAATAGTAACAAAAGCAGTAAACAGTGGGATTCGAGTGCGGTAGGCATAGGGATGGACGGGCGTTGCATGGATAAGACAATTCACATAGCAATCAGAACATAGGGCAATTGCAGATAAATAAGATAAAACATCCAAGTACTAGACAATCCTAGGCATGTGTTCCATATATAGTCATACGTGCTCGCAATGAGAACTTGCACAACATCTTTTGTCCTGCCAGCCCGTTTGCAGCGGGGCCTCTAGGGAACTACTGGCAATTAAGGTTCTCCTTTTAATAAAGTACCGGAGCAAACCATTAACACTCCATGAACACACGTGATCCTCACATCAAAGCCTTTCCCTTCCGGCTACCCCGATTTCTGTCACTTCGGGACCATAGGTTCCGGACAACGACGTGTGTAAACAACTTGTAGATAAGATCCAAAACAATACTATCATGATGAATCAATAATAAGTTCAAATCTGAAATCATGGCACTCTGGCCCTAGTGACAAGCATTAAGCACAACAAGGTTGCAACAAAGTCATAAAGCACTAATAGAGATACTAGGCACTATGCCCTAACAATCTGATACCATTACATGAACGATCTCATCCAATCCCTACCATCCCCATAGCCTACAGCGGGGGATTACTCACTCATAGATGGAAGAAACATGGATGGTCGATGAAGATGATGGTGGGGATCGATGGAGATGGCTCCGGGGGCACTTCCCCGTCCCGGCAGGGTGCCGGAACAGAGACTTTCTGTCCCCCGAATCTCCCCTTTCGTGGCGGCAGCACAGAGGAACTTTTCATGGAAAAACATTGAACCCCCTGAAGTGTTTAGGTCAGAAGGCTTCTTATAGGCGAAGAGGGAGACCGAGGGGGTGCCTGGGGCCACCACACCAGGCCCTGGCGCGGCCAGCCAGCCTGCGCCTGGGAGGGTGTGGCCACCTGCCCTCCTCATCTCGTGATTCAACTCCGTGAGTCTTCTGGAAAAATAGGCACTTTGGCTTTTGTCCCGTCCAATTCCGAGAATACTCATTTTCTGACTTTCCTAGAACCAAAAACAGCAGAAAACAGGTAGCTGGTACTGTGGCTCTTGTTAATAGGTTAGTCCAAGAAATCATATGAAAAGTACTCCAAAGTGTGGACAAAACACAAGAAAGTGGATAAAATCAAGCATGGAGCATAAAAAATTATAGATACATTTGCAATGTATCAACATCCCCAAGCTTAACTCCTGCTCATCCTCGAGTAGGTAAGTGATAAAAAGAAAAATAACTATTGAGGTGACATGCACCATCAAAGACTTGATAAAAGTATTTGCAAAACATTCAAAGCTGGGATCAAAGTACTTCAATCATAACATGAAAGACAAAGTTCTAGCAATAAGCAAAGAAACTAAGATGCAACATGAAAAGGCACAAACGAAAGATTCATGAATAACATGCTTTGCAAGACGTTTGTTTGTTTCACATAAGGAAAACATAGCATAAAAGTATTAAGCTTGTCCCTCAATAGAGTAGCAAATATAAATGCATAGGACACGTTCAAAGTTCATAAGAGTGACTAGATACAATAGTTTCAAACAAGCAATAACAAGTTATGCATCAATCAACTAGTCTTGGGACAATGCACATAGAACTAAGAATGGCCACTATGCTCTCAAAGTAGGTGCATAAAGATAGAAGGTGGAGACTCAATATAATGGTGGAAGAAAAGCCTTTTGTAAAAGGAAGTAGGGATTCAAGTCTCATAAAGAGCTTCCAAAAATTATGGTACTTGTAGTTTTCAGCTCTCATTGCCCCTATCATAAGCATCTTGAAGGGTGTTTAAAGTTAAAGTGACACAACTAAGAGGATATGCTTGACAAGTTATAAACCGAAATCTCATGCCCCTTACTTACGAAGACCGATCCTCATGCTAATCAACTTCAGTCACGAGTAAGCTCTTGTCATTGTAAGTATATGTGTATCATTAAGAACCGCCAACGGGGTACCCCTTGCACATGATACGGGAGCTTTCCCATAATCAAAATGACAAGGCAAGCAGACAATGAGCATCTCAACGATCTTTTTATTTGCTATTTGCATAGGTTTTTATTGAGGATGCTTCATAGAGTGCTCATTATGGTGATGCTGCAAGTTTCCACCATGATTAGGCATGGCTTAGGCTAGCGGCCCAGGCGTTTCTCTAACACACATACAAACTCCATGATCTTACAAGTTCCACTTTTATTTCACACCGCCGGGATCCGTAAGCAAAAGAACATAATATCAACGGGGTACAAAGTACAAGTGCAATGTTGAAAGCGTTCCCCATGGTACATGGTTCTGCTAATTTCAACCTATAAAGCGCAAGCATATACGCCACAAAGAAGGACCCAATGGTTCAAGTTTATTAGAGGCAATAAAGTAAAGTGTGCCATCAAGTTCGTGAGAGCTTTAATCACTAGTTTTGTCATAACAAGTGAAAGGTAAACAAAAGCATGAATATACTTGGAATAGCATAAGCTAGTAGGTAGGTATGGTGGACTCTGGAAACCTTGGTTTAGGGAGTTGAATGCATGAGTGGAACTCATACTTTGTGGTGGAGGCTAGCAAAAAGGCGGGGCGACAAACTAAGAGAGCAATAATGGCCATAATCATGCAGAGCGACAAAACATCATTGATCAAAGCATAAAGTGATACTACAAGTTGAAAACTAAAGGATCATAAAGGCTTATGGTGACTTGAGATAGTCATAACATGGTGTGAGCATGCGCCAAGTCAACCCAAATAAAGCATCAAAGGAGAATACCACTATACTATGCTTTAATATGCTAAAACAACACATGATTCATCCAAGGCACATTAAGCAATCTCAATTGTTTATAACAAGTCATGCTACAGCAAAGAATACTAAGCATAAATCCAAAACAATATCAAGCATGGCATGATAGAGCATAGGCCACAGTCAAAAACAAGCTCTCTTTACCACTTAAGCATGAACTTTCCTACTCTTTTCCAAACCAAACTAAACTATTTGCAAACCAAAGTGTGAAAGAGGGGGTCCAACCAATTTATTCAGAAAACTAAGCAAACCAAGCAAACTAAAAATCAAAACCAAAACGAAAAATAAGACGCTCCAAGAAAAACACAACTGTGCACGAAACAATAAAAATGAAGCGTTTGGAAGAAACCTGGAATTTTTATTGATGAAGAAGGGGATGCCTTGGGAATCCCCAAGCTTTGACGCTTGTACTTCTTGGATATTTCTTGGGGTGACACGCGTGTAATCCCTAAGGTTGAGCTTTAGTCCATCCTTCATCTCGTTACTCATTCCTTCCATACACCTGAAATTTTTCCTTCATACAAAACTTCACACAATCTCATTAGCAACATTAGTGCACTTAAGATAAATAAGTCTCAAAGTTCAGTTCTAACACCAAATAAACTTCCATTAGAACACTAGCTACTGTAGCACTTCCCTCAAAAAGCTCAATTCCCCAAAAGAACTCAAGAAGGAACTAACAAGAAGCAAATGCAGAAAATGGCAGAAATCTGTCAAAACAGACCAGCAGGTAAAGACGATTTTTTTCGAAGACCTTATGTTGATCAAATCAAAAAGTGTCGAACTAACGAAAGTTAGATAACAACCTGGGGCAGAATCACAAAAAATTACAGCTCAATACGACATACAGATCTCTCTCAGGGAGTTTTACGGTGAAGCACAAAAATCTGTTTCGGGACAGCAACTTTCCCAATCATTACTTCACTCTCATTAGAGGTTACTCTTGGCACAAAAAGCAAATAAAAAGGATAAGGAGCGGTTATTAATGAAGTAATAACTTCCAAAACGCAACTAAAACTCTTGGGTTATCTCCCAACAAGTACTTTTCTTTAACGCCTTTAAGTTAGGCATAAGAACCAAAGAAAGAATCAAGTGTTCTCAAATGAAGAAACATTAAGATCAATACCAGAAATATTTTCAACAAGGCATGGTATATCATCCAAATAAGTTCTAGAGGATCCTCTCTCAATGCTCTTGAGTTCACTATTCTCATCAAAAGGGTTTGCAGAAACAATCCAATCAAGATTCTTTTCTATGGCATCATGTATTGCTACTAGTTTAAAGGGTATTGGTATCTTAGGTTCCTCCCCATTAGGTTCGGTTTTGTTCATCTTTTCTCGCGTACCAACAACATTTACGAATGATCTTAGCATATTGAAACGTTCAAAGACTTTCCTAGCTTCCTTGGCAACATCATAGAACTCCTTAAACAAAGTTTCTAGAATAAAATCCCTCTTTTCAGGATCCTCAATTTCTTTAAGCTTAAGAAACATTACTTGCATTAAGGGGTTGAGGTTAACAAACCTAGCTTCTAACATGTGAATTAAAGAAGCTGCAGCAATCTCATAATTTGGAGCAAGTTTCTACAAGGGATCTATCCTCAGTATCTTCATGTTTGCTAACATGATTAAAGAATTCTTCAATACTGTCTTTCCCAATTATAGAACCACTACCAATTGGAAGGTCTTTCAGGGTGAATGTAGGGATCAACATGGTGAGCTAAGGGAGAGGTGACAACTAAGGGAGACTTAATTTTTGTGTGTTTTGAAATAAGAAAGCAAACAAGTAAAACTAAGTTTTTTTGGATTTTCGAAGAACAAAACAAGCAAACAAAGCAAAAAGGAAACTAAGCAAAACAAAAACAATAAAGTAAAGAGATTGGTTATGAGGGACTCCCCTTGTGAAGATGTCCTTGACTCCCCGGCAACGGTTCCAGAAATCGCTTGATGGATCAATACACGGCGCCTAGAAAAGTGCTTGGTGCGTGGTGTTGATGTAGAGCTCGTTGGGAACCCCAAGTGGAAGGTATGATGAGCACAACAACAAGTTTCCCTCAGTTATGAAACCAAGGTTTAATCGAACCAGTAGGACCAAGGAAACACCTCAAAGGTGTTACTAGCTGAGCTTTGGCAGGGCGCACTACCGGTGCTAGTAGAAACGTGGAGACCTGCACAACACAACCACAGAACTTTGTCCCCAACTTGCGATGAGGTTGTCAATCTCACCGTGTTTTGCGGAAAACAAAGGATTAAACGTATCGAATGGAAAGAAGTAAAAGTTTGCAGAAAGTAAACACAAAGCAGTAAAAGATTGTAGATTGTATGTAAAGAAAAGGACCGGGATCCATAGTTCACTAGAGGCGGCTTGATGACCCACAAGTATAAGGGGTGTATCGCAGTATTTTCGAGGGAAGTGAAACCCAATTTATTGATTCGACACAAGGGGAGCCAAAGAATACTTATCAGTCTTAACAACTGAGTTGTCAATTCAGCTGCACCTAGAAACAATCTTGCTCACAGCAGTTTATCAGTAGCAACAGTTTTGTAGTAGGAATAGTAAAGCAGCAACAGTAGTAAAGCAAAGACAATAGTAACAAAAGCAGTAAACAGTGGGATTCGAGTGCGGTAGGCATAGGGATGGATGGACGGGCGTTGCATGGATAAGACAATTCACATAGCAATCAGAACATAGGGCAATTGCAGATAAATAAGATAAAACATCCAAGTACTAGACAATCCTAGGCATGTGTTCCATATATAGTCATACGTGCTCGCAATGAGAACTTGCACAACATCTTCATCTGCCCAGCCCGTTTGCAGCGGGGCCTCTAGGGAACTACTGGCAATTAAGGTGCTCCTTTTAATAAAGCACCGGAGCAAACCATTAACACTCCATGAACACATGTGATACTCACATCAAAGCCTTTCCCTTCCGGTTACCCCGATTTCTGTCAATTCGGGACCATAGGTTCCGGACAACGACGTGTGTAAACAACTTGTAGATAAGATCCAAAACAATACTATCATGATGAATCAATAATAAGTTCAAATCTGAAATCATGGCACTCTGGCCCTAGTGACAAGCATTAAGCACAACAAGGTTGCAACAAAGTCATAAAGCACTAATAGAGATACTAGGCACTATGCCCTAACAATCTGATACCATTACATGAACGATCTCATCCAATCCCTACCATCCCCATAGCCTACAGCGGGGGATTACTCACTCATAGATGGAAGAAACATGGATGGTCGATGAAGATGATGGTGGGGATCGATGGAGATGGCTCCGGGGGCACTTCCGTCCCGTGAGTCTTAACAGACTTTCTGTCCCCCGAATCTCCCCTTTCGTGGCGGCGGCACAGAGGAACTTTTCGTGGAAAAACGTCGAACCCCCTGAAGTGTTTAGGTCAGAAGGCTTCTTATAGGCGAAGAGGGAGACCGAGGGGGTGCCTGGGGCCACCACACCAGGCCCTGGCGCGGCCAGTCCTAGCCCGCGCCTGGGGAGGGGTGTGGCCAGCCCCTGGCCCTCCTCTGTCTCGTATTCTGGCTCCGTGAGTCTTCTGGAAAAATAGGCACTTTGGCTTTTGTCCCGTCCAATTCCGAGAATACTCATTTTTTGACTTTCCTAGAACCAAAAACAGCAGAAAACAGGTAGCTGGCACTGTGGCTCTTGTTAATAGGTTAGTCCAAGAAATCATATGAAAAGTACTCCAAAGTGTGGACAAAACACAAGAAAGTGGATAAAATCAAGCATGGAGCATAAAAAATTATAGATACATTTGCAATGTATCAACATCCCCAAGCTTAACTCCTGCTCATCCTCGAGTAGGTAAGTGATAAAAAGAAAAATAACTTTTGAGGTGACATGCACCATCAAAGACTTGATCAAAGTATTTGCAAAACATTCAAAGCTGGGATCAAAGTACTTCAATCATAACATGAAAGACAAAGTTATAGCAATAAGCAAAGAAACTAAGATGCAACATGAAAAGGCACAAACGAAAGATTCATGAATAACATGCTTTGCAAGACGTTTTTTTGTTTCACATAAGGAAAACATAGCATAAAAGTATTCAGCTTGTCCCTCAATAGAGTAGCAAATATAAATGCATAGGACACGTTCAAAGTTCATAAGAGTGACTAGATACAATAGTTTCAAACAAGCAATAACAAGTTATGCATCAATCAACTAGTCTTGGGACAATGCACATAGAACTAAGAATGTCCACTATGCTCTCAAAGTAGGTGCATAAAGATAGAAGGTGGAGACTCAATATAATGGTGGAAGAAAAGCCTTTTGTAAAAGGAAGTAGGGATTCAAGTCTCATAAAGAGCTTCCAAAAATTATGGTACTCGAGTTTTCAGCTCTCATTGCCCCTATCATAAGCATCTTGAAGGGTGTTTAAAGTTAAAGTGACACAACTAAGAGGATATGCTTGACAAGTTATAAACCGAAATCTCATGCCCCTTACTTACGAAGACCGATCCTCATGCTACTCAACTTTAGTCACGAGTAAGCTCTTGTCATTGTAAGTATATGTGTATCATTAAGAACCGCCAACAGGGTACCCCTTGCACATGATACGGGAGCTTTCCCATAATCAAAATGAAAAGGCAAGCAGACAATGAGCATCTCAACGATCTTTTTATTTGCTATTTGCATAGGTTTTTATTGAGGATGCTTCATAGAGTGCTCATTATGGTGATGCTGCAAGTTTCCACCATGATTAGGCATGGCTTAGGCTAGCGGCCCAGGCGTTTCTCTAACACACATACAAACTCCATGATCTTACAAGTTCCACTTTTATTTCACACCGCCGGGATCCGTAAGCAAAAGAACATAATATCAACGGGGTACAAAGTACAAGTGCAATGTTGAAAGCGTTCCCCATGGTACATGGTTCTGCTAATTTCAACCTATAAAGCGCAAGCATATACGCAACAAAGAAGGACCCAATGGTTCAAGTTTATTAGAGGCAATAAAGTAAAGTGTGCCATCAAGTTCGTGAGAGCTTTAATCACTAGTTTTGTCATAACAAGTGAAAGGTAAACAAAAGCATGAATATACTTGGAATAGCATAAGCTAGTAGGTAGGTATGGTGGACTCTCTGGAAACCTTGGTTTAGGGAGTTGAATGCATGAGTGGAACTCATACTTTGTGGTGGAGGCTAGCAAAAGACTGGGAGCGACAAACTAAGAGAGCAATAATGGCCATAATCATGCAGAGCGACAAAACATCATTGATCAAAGCATAAAGTGATACTACAAGTTGAAAACTAAAGGATCATAAAGGCTTATGGTGACTTGAGATAGTCATAACATGGTGTGAGCATGCGCCAAGTCAACCCAAATAAAGCATCAAAGGAGAATACCACTATACTATGCTTTAATATGCTAAAACAACACATGATTCATCCAAGGCACATTAAGCAATCTCAATTGTTTATAACAAGTCATGCTACAGCAAAGAATACTAAGCATAAAGCCAAAACAATATCAAGCATGGCATGATATAGCATAGGCCACAGTCAAAAACAAGCTCTCTTTACCACTTAAGCATGAACTTTCCTACTCTTTTCCAAACCAAACTAAACTATTTGCAAACCAAAGTGTGAAAGAGGGGGTCCAACCAATTTATTCAGAAAACTAAGCAAACCAAGCAAACTAAAAATCAAAACCAAAACAAAAATAAGACGCTCCAAGAAAAACACAATCAGCGTACCTAAACAATAAAAATGAAGCGTTTGGAAGAAACCTGGAATTTTTATTGATGAAGAAGGGGATGCCTTGGGAATCCCCAAGCTTTGACGCTTGTACTTCTTGGATATTTCTTGGGGTGACACGCGTGTAATCCCTAAGGTTGAGCTTTAGTCCATCCTTCATCTAGTACTCATTCCTTCCATACACCTGAATTTTTTTCCTTCATACAAAACTTCACACAATCTCATTAGCAACATTAGTGCACTTAAGATAAATAAGTCTCAAAGTTCAGTTCTAACACCAAATAAACTTCCATTAGAACACTAGCTACTGTAGCACTTCCCTCAAAAAGCTCAATTCCCCAAAAGAACTCAAGAAGGAACTAACAAGAAGCAAATGCAGAAAATGGCAGAAATCTGTCAAAACAGACCAGCAAGTAAAGACGATTTTTTTCGAAGACCTTATGTTGATCAAATCAAAAAGTGTTGAACTAACGAAAGTTAGATAACAACCTGGGGCAGAATCACAAAAAATTACAGCTCAATACGACATACAGATCTCTCTCAGGGAGTTTTACGGTGAAGCACAAAAATCTGTTTCGGGACAGCAACTTTCCCAATCATTACTTCACTCTCATTAGAGGTTACTCTTGGCACAAAAAGCAAATAAAAAGGATAAGGAGCGGTTATTAATGAAGTAATAACTTCCAAAACGCAACTAAAACTCTTGGGTTATCTCCCAACAAGTACTTTTCTTTAACGCCTTTAAGTTAGGCATAAGAACCAAAGAAAGAATCAAGTGTTCTCAAATGAAGAAACATTAAGATCAATACCAGAAATATTTTCAACAAGGCATGGTATATCATCCAAATAAGTTCTAGAGGATCCTCTCTCAATGCTCTTGAGTTCACTATTCTCATCAAAAGGGTTTGCAGAAACAATCCAATCAAGATTCTTTTCTATGGCATCATGTATTGCTACTAGTTTAAAGGGTATTGGTATCTTAGGTTCCTCCCCATTAGGTTCGGTTTTGTTCATCTTTTCTCGCGTACCAACAACATTTACGAATGATCTTAGCATATTGAAACGTTCAAAGACTTTCCTAGCTTCCTTGGCAACATCATAGAACTCCTTAAACAAAGTTTCTAGAATAAAATCCCTCTTTTCAGGATCCTCAATTTCTTTAAGCTTAAGAAACATTACTTGCATTAAGGGGTTGAGGTTAACAAACCTAGCTTCTAACATGTGAATTAAAGAAGCTGCAGCAATCTCATAATTTGGAGCAAGTTTCTACAAGGGATCTATCCTCAGTATCTTCATGTTTGCTAACATGATTAAAGAATTCTTCAATACTGTCTTTCCCAATTATAGAACCACTACCAATTGGAAGGTCTTTCAGGGTGAATGTAGGGATCAACATGGTGAGCTAAGGGAGAGGTGACAACTAAGGGAGACTTAATTTTTGTGTGTTTTCAAATAAGAAAGCAAACAAGTAAAACTAAGTTTTTTTGGATTTTTGAAGAACAAAACAAGCAAACAAAGCAAAAAGGAAACTAAGCAAAACAAAAACAATAAAGTAAAGAGATTGGTTATGAGGGACTCCCCTTGTGAAGATGTCCTTGACTCCCCGGCAACGGCGCCAGAAATCGCTTGATGGATCAATACACGGCGCCCAGAAAAGTGCTTGGTGCGTGGTGTTGATGTAGAGCTTGTTGGGAACCCCAAGTGGAAGGTATGATGAGCACAACAACAAGTTTCCCTCAGTTATGAAACCAAGGTTTAATCGAACCAGTAGGACCAAGGAAACACCTCAAAGGTGTTACTAGCTGAGCTTTGGCGACCTACGGTGCTAGTAGAAACGTGGAGACCTGCACAACACAACCACAGAACTTTGTCCCCAACTTGCGATGAGGTTGTCAATCTCACCGTGTTTTGCGGAAAACAAAGGATTAAACGTATCGAATGGAAAGAAGTAAAAGTTTGCAGAAAGTAAACACAAAGCAGTAAAATATTGTAGATTGTATGTAAAGAAAAGGACCGGGATCCATAGTTCACTAGAGGCGGCTTGATGACCCACAAGTATAAGGGGTGTATCGCAGTATTTTCGAGGGAAGTGAAACCCAATTTATTGATTCGACACAAGGGGAGCCAAAGAATACTTATCAGTCTTAACAACTGAGTTGTCAATTCAGCTGCACCTAGAAACAATCTTGCTCACAACAGTTTATCAGTAGCAACAGTTTTGTAGTAGGAATAGTAAAGCGACAATGTAGTAAAGCAAAGACAATAGTAACAAAAGCGATGAAGTGGGATTCGAAAGGTAGGCATAGGGATGGATGAAGGCGTTGCATGGATAAGACAATTCACATAGCAATCAGAACATAGGGCAATTGCAGATAAATAAGATAAAACATCCAAGTACTAGACAATCCTAGGCATGTGTTCCATATATAGTCATACGTGCTCGCAATGAGAACTTGCACAACATCTTCTGTCCTGCCAGCCCGTTTACAGCGGGGCCTCTAGGGAACTACTGGCAATTAAGGTGCTCCTTTTAATAAAGCACCGGAGCAAACCATTAACACTCCATGAACACACGTGATCCTCACATCAAAGCCTTTCCCTTCCGGCTACCCCGATTTCTGTCACTTCGGGACCATAGGTTCCGGACAACGACGTGTGTAAACAACTTGTAGATAAGATCCAAAACAATACTATCATGATGAATCAATAATAAGTTCAAATCTGAAATCATGGCACTCTGGACCTAGTGACAAGCATTAAGCACAACAAGGTTGCAACAAAGTCATAAAGCACTAATAGAGATACTAGGCACTATGCCCTAACAATCTGATACCATTACATGAACGATCTCATCCAATCCCTACCATCCCCATAGCCTACAGCGGGGGATTACTCACTCATAGATGGAAGAAACATGGATGGTCGATGAAGATGATGGTGGGGATCGATGGAGATGGCTCCGGGGGCACTTCCCCGTCCCGGCAGGGTGTCGGAACAGAGACTTTCTGTCCCCCGAATCTCCCCTTTCGTGGCGGCGGCACAGAGGAACTTTTCGTGGAAAAACGTCGAACCCCCTGAAGTGTTTAGGTCAGAAGGATTCTTATAGGCGAAGAGGGAGACCGAGGGGGTGCCTGGGGCCACCACACCAGGCCCTGGCGCGGCCAGTCCTAGCTCACGCTGGGAGGGGTGTGGCCAGCCCTGCCCTCCTCATCTCGTGCCTCAAATGAGTCTTCTGGAAAAATAGGCACTTTGGCTTTTGTCCCGTCCAATTCCGAGAATACTCATTTTCTGACTTTCCTAGAACCAAAAACAGCAGAAAACAGGTAGCTGGCACTGTGGCTCTTGTTAATAGGTTAGTCCAAGAAATCATATGAAAAGTACTCCAAAGTGTGGACAAAACACAAGAAAGTGGATAAAATCAAGCATGGAGCATAAAAAATTATAGATACATTTGCAATGTATCAACATCCCCAAGCTTAACTCCTGCTCATCCTCGAGTAGGTAAGTGATAAAAAGAAAAATAACTTTTGAGGTGACATGCACCATCAAAGACTTGATCAAAGTATTTGCAAAACATTCAAAGCTGGGATCAAAGTACTTCAATCATAACATGAAAGACAAAGTTCTAGCAATAAGCAAATAAACTAAGATGCAACATGAAAAGGCACAAACGAAAGATTCATGAATAACATGCTTTGCAAGACGTTTGTTTGTTTCACATAAGGAAAACATAGCATAAAAGTATTCAGCTTGTCCCTCAATAGAGTAGCAAATATAAATGCATAGGACACGTTCAAAGTTCATAAGAGTGACTAGATACAATAGTTTCAAACAAGCAATAACAAGTTATGCATCAATCAACTAGTCTTGGGACAATGCACATAGAACTAAGAATGTCCACTATGCTCTCAAAGTAGGTGCATAAAGATAGAAGGTGGAGACTCAATATAATGGTGGAAGAAAAGCCTTTTGTAAAAGGAAGTAGGGATTCAAGTCTCATAAAGAGCTTCCAAAAATTATGGTACTCGAGTTTTCAGCTCTCATTGCCCCTATCATAAGCATCTTGAAGGGTGTTTAAAGTTAAAGTGACACAACTAAGAGGATATGCTTGACAAGTTATAAACCGAAATCTCATGCCCCTTACTTACGAAGACCGATCCTCATGCTACTCAACTTCAGTCACGAGTAAGCTCTTGTCATTGTAAGTATATGTGTATCATTAAGAACCGCCAACGGGGTACCCCTTGCACATGATACGGGAGCTTTCCCATAATCAAAATGACAAGGCAAGCAGACAATGAGCATCTCAACGATCTTTTTATTTTCTATTTGCATAGGTTTTTATTGAGGATGCTTCATAGAGTGCTCATTATGGTGATGCTGCAAGTTTCCACCATGATTAGGCATGGCTTAGGCTAGCGGCCCAGGCGTTTCTCTAACACACATACAAACTCCATGATCTTACAAGTTCCACTTTTATTTCACACCGCCGGGATCCGTAAGCAAAAGAACATAATATCAACGGGGTACAAAGTACAAGTGCAATGTTGAAAGCGTTCCCCATGGTACATGGTTCTGCTAATTTCAACCTATAAAGCGCAAGCATATACGCAACAAAGAAGGACCCAATGGTTCAAGTTTATTAGAGGCAATAAAGTAAAGTGTGCCATCAAGTTCGTGAGAGCTTTAATCACTAGTTTTGTCATAACAAGTGAAAGGTAAACAAAAGCATGAATATACTTGGAATAGCATAAGCTAGTAGGTAGGTATGGTGGACTCTCTGGAAACCTTGGTTTAGGGAGTTGAATGCATGAGTGGAACTCATACTTTGTGGTGGAGGCTAGCAAAAGACTGGGAGCGACAAACTAAGAGAGCAATAATGGCCATAATCATGCAGAGCGACAAAACATCATTGATCAAAGCATAAAGTGATACTACAAGTTGAAAACTAAAGGATCATAAAGGCTTATGGTGACTTGAGATAGTCATAACATGGTGTGAGCATGCGCCAAGTCAACCCAAATAAAGCATCAAAGGAGAATACCACTATACTATGCTTTAATATGCTAAAACAACACATGATTCATCCAAGGCACATTAAGCAATCTCAATTGTTTATAACAAGTCATGCTACAGCAAAGAATACTAAGCATAAAGCCAAAACAATATCAAGCATGGCATGATATAGCATAGGCCACAGTCAAAAACAAGCTCTCTTTACCACTTAAGCATGAACTTTCCTACTCTTTTCCAAACCAAACTAAACTATTTGCAAACCAAAGTGTGAAAGAGGGGGTCCAACCAATTTATTCAGAAAACTAAGCAAACCAAGCAAACTAAAAATCAAAACCAAAACAAAAAATAAGACGCTCCAAGAAAAACACAACTGTGCACGAAACAATAAAAATGAAGCGTTTGGAAGAAACCTGGAATTTTTATTGATGAAGAAGGGGATGCCTTGGGAATCCCCAAGCTTTGACGCTTGTACTTCTTGGATATTTCTTGGGGTGACACGCGTGTAATCCCTAAGGTTGAGCTTTAGTCCATCCTTCATCTCGTTACTCATTCCTTCCATACACCTGAAATTTTTCCTTCATACAAAACTTCACACAATCTCATTAGCAACATTAGTGCACTTAAGATAAATAAGTCTCAAAGTTCAGTTCTAACACCAAATAAACTTCCATTAGAACACTAGCTACTGTAGCACTTCCCTCAAAAAGCTCAATTCCCCAAAAGAACTCAAGAAGGAACTAACAAGAAGCAAATGCAGAAAATGGCAGAAATCTGTCAAAACAGACCAGCAGGTAAAGACGATTTTTTTCGAAGACCTTATGTTGATCAAATCAAAAAGTGTTGAACTAACGAAAGTTAGATAACAACCTGGGGCAGAATCACAAAAAATTACAGCTCAATACGACATACAGATCTCTCTCAGGGAGTTTTACGGTGAAGCACAAAAATCTGTTTCGGGACAGCAACTTTCCCAATCATTACTTCACTCTCATTAGAGGTTACTCTTGGCACAAAAAGCAAATAAAAAGGATAAGGAGCGGTTATTAATGAAGTAATAACTTCCAAAACGCAACTAAAACTCTTGGGTTATCTCCCAACAAGTACTTTTCTTTAACGCCTTTAAGTTAGGCATAAGAACCAAAGAAAGAATCAAGTGTTCTCAAATGAAGAAACATTAAGATCAATACCAGAAATATTTTCAACAAGGCATGGTATATCATCCAAATAAGTTCTAGAGGATCCTCTCTCAATGCTCTTGAGTTCACTATTCTCATCAAAAGGGTTTGCAGAAACAATCCAATCAAGATTCTTTTCTATGGCATCATGTATTGCTACTAGTTTAAAGGGTATTGGTATCTTAGGTTCCTCCCCATTAGGTTCGGTTTTGTTCATCTTTTCTCGCGTACCAACAACATTTACGAATGATCTTAGCATATTGAAACGTTCAAAGACTTTCCTAGCTTCCTTGGCAACATCATAGAACTCCTTAAACAAAGTTTCTAGAATAAAATCCCTCTTTCAGATCCGCAATTTCTTTAAGCTTAAGAAACATTACTTGCATTAAGGGGTTGAGGTTAACAAACCTAGCTTCTAACATGTGAATTAAAGAAGCTGCAGCAATCTCATAATTTGGAGCAAGTTTCTACAAGGGATCTATCCTCAGTATCTTCATGTTTGCTAACATGATTAAAGAATTCTTCAATACTGTCTTTCCCAATTATAGAACCACTACCAATTGGAAGGTCTTTCAGGGTGAATGTAGGGATCAACATGGTGAGCTAAGGGAGAGGTGACAACTAAGGGAGACTTAATTTTTGTGTGTTTTGAAATAAGAAAGCAAACAAGTAAAACTAAGTTTTTTTGGATTTTCGAAGAACAAAACAAGCAAACAAAGCAAAAAGGAAACTAAGCAAAACAAAAACAATAAAGTAAAGAGATTGGTTATGAGGGACTCCCCTTGTGAAGATGTCCTTGACTCCACGGCAACGGCGCCAGAAATCGCTTGATGGATCAATACACGGCGCCCAGAAAAGTGCTTGGTGCGTGGTGTTGATGTAGAGCTCGTTGGGAACCCCAAGTGGAAGGTATGATGAGCACAACAACAAGTTTCCCTCAGTTATGAAACCAAGGTTTAATCGAACCAAGAGACCAAGGAAACACCTCAAAGGTGTTACTAGCTGAAGCTTTAAGGTATGCGACTACCGGTGCTAGTAGAAACGTGGAGACCTGCACAACACAACCACAGAACTTTGTCCCCAACTTGCGATGAGGTTGTCAATCTCACCGTGTTTTGCGGAAAACAAAGGATTAAACGTATCGAATGGAAAGAAGTAAAAGTTTGCAGAAAGTAAACACAAAGCAGTAAAAGATTGTAGATTGTATGTAAAGAAAAGGACCGGGATCCATAGTTCACTAGAGGCGGCTTGATGACCCACAAGTATAAGGGGTGTATCGCAGTATTTTCGAGGGAAGTGAAACCCAATTTATTGATTCGACACAAGGGGAGCCAAAGAATACTTATCAGTCTTAACAACTGAGTTGTCAATTCAGCTGCACCTGGAAACAATCTTACTCACAGCAGTTTATCAAGAGTAACAGTTTTGTAGTAGGAATAGTAAAGCAGCAACAGTAGTAAAGCAAAGACAATAGTAACAAAAGCAGTAAACAGTGGGATTCGAGTGCGGTAGGCATAGGGATGGATGGACGGGCGTTGCATGGATAAGACAATTCACATAGCAATCAGAACATAGGGCAATTGCAGATAAATAAGATAAAACATCCAAGTACTAGACAATCCTAGGCATGTGTTCCATATATAGTCATACGTGCTCGCAATGAGAACTTGCACAACATCTTTTGTCCTGCCAGCCCGTTTGCAGCGGGGCCTCTAGGGAACTACTGGCAATTAAGGTGCTCCTTTTAATAAAGCACCGGAGCAAACCATTAACACTCCATGAACACACGTGATCCTCACATCAAAGCCTTTCCCTTCCGGCTACCCCGATTTCTGTCACTTCGGGACCATAGGTTCCGGACAACGACGTGTGTAAACAACTTGTAGATAAGATCCAAAACAATACTATCATGATGAATCAATAATAAGTTCAAATCTGAAATCATGGCACTCTGGCCCTAGTGACAAGCATTAAGCACAACAAGGTTGCAACAAAGTCATAAAGCACTAATAGAGATACTAGGCACTATGCCCTAACAATCTGATACCATTACATGAACGATCTCATCCAATCCCTACCATCCCCATAGCCTACAGCGGGGGATTACTCACTCATAGATGGAAGAAACATGGATGGTCGATGAAGATGATGGTGGGGATCGATGGAGATGGCTCCGGGGGCACTTCCCCGTCCCGGCAGGGTGCCGGAACAGAGACTTTTTGTCCCCCGAATCTCCCCTTTCGTGGCGGCGGCACAGAGGAACTTTTCGTGGAAAAACGTCGAACCCCCTGAAGTGTTTAGGTCAGAAGGCTTCTTATAGGCGAAGAGGGAGACCGAGGGGGTGCCTGGGGCCACACACAGCCTCGCGCTGGCCAGCCAGCGCCTGGGAGGGGTGTGGCCACCGCCCTCCTCTCGCCTCGTATTCGCCCGTGAGTCTTCGAAAAATAGGCACTTTGGCTTTTGTCCCCCAGTCCGAGAATACTCATTTTTTGACTTTCCTAGAACCAAAAACAGCAGAAAACAGGTAGCTGGCACTGTGGCTCTTGTTAATAGGTTAGTCCAAGAAATCATATGAAAAGTACTCCAAAGTGTGGACAAAACACAAGAAAGTGGATAAAATCAAGCATGGAGCATAAAAAATTATAGATACATTTGCAATGTATCAACATCCCCAAGCTTAACTCCTGCTCATCCTCGAGTAGGTAAGTGATAAAAAGAAAAATAACTTTTGAGGTGACATGCACCATCAAAGACTTGATCAAAGTATTTGCAAAACATTCAAAGCTGGGATCAAAGTACTTCAATCATAACATGAAAGACAAAGTTATAGCAATAAGCAAAGAAACTAAGATGCAACATGAAAAGGCACAAACGAAGATTCATGAATAACATGCTTTGCAAGACGTTTTTGTTTCACATAAGGAAAACATAGCATAAAAGTATTCAGCTTGTCCCTCAATAGAGTAGCAAATATAAATGCATAGGACACGTTCAAAGTTCATAAGAGTGACTAGATACAATAGTTTCAAACAAGCAATAACAAGTTATGCATCAATCAACTAGTCTTGGGACAATGCACATAGAACTAAGAATGTCCACTATGCTCTCAAAGTAGGTGCATAAAGATAGAAGGTGGAGACTCAATATAATGGTGGAAGAAAAGCCTTTTGTAAAAGGAAGTAGGGATTCAAGTCTCATAAAGAGCTTCCAAAAATTATGGTACTCGAGTTTTCAGCTCTCATTGCCCCTATCATAAGCATCTTGAAGGGTGTTTAAAGTTAAAGTGACACAACTAAGAGGATATGCTTGACAAGTTATAAACCGAAATCTCATGCCCCTTACTTACGAAGACCGATCCTCATGCTACTCAACTTCAGTCACGAGTAAGCTCTTGTCATTGTAAGTATATGTGTATCATTAAGAACCGCCAACGGGGTACCCCTTGCACATGATACGGGAGCTTTCCCATAATCAAAATGACAAGGTAAGCAGACAATGAGCATCTCAACGATCTTTTTATTTGCTATTTGCATAGGTTTTTATTGAGGATGCTTCATAGAGTGCTCATTATGGTGATGCTGCAAGTTTCCACCATGATTAGGCATGGCTTAGGCTAGCGGCCCAGGCGTTTCTCTAACACACATACAAACTCCATGATCTTACAAGTTCCACTTTTATTTCACACCGCCGGGATCCGTAAGCAAAAGAACATAATATCAACGGGGTACAAAGTACAAGTGCAATGTTGAAAGCGTTCCCCATGGTACATGGTTCTGCTAATTTCAACCTATAAAGCGCAAGCATATACGCAACAAAGAAGGACCCAATGGTTCAAGTTTATTAGAGGCAATAAAGTAAAGTGTGCCATCAAGTTCGTGAGAGCTTTAATCACTAGTTTTGTCATAACAAGTGAAAGGTAAACAAAAGCATGAATATACTTGGAATAGCATAAGCTAGTAGGTAGGTATGGTGGACTCTCTGGAAACCTTGGTTTAGGGAGTTGAATGCATGAGTGGAACTCATACTTTGTGGTGGAGGCTAGCAAAAGACTGGGAGCGACAAACTAAGAGAGCAATAATGGCCATAATCATGCAGAGCGACAAAACATCATTGATCAAAGCATAAAGTGATACTACAAGTTGAAAACTAAAGGATCATAAAGGCTTATGGTGACTTGAGATAGTCATAACATGGTGTGAGCATGCGCCAAGTCAACCCAAATAAAGCATCAAAGGAGAATACCACTATACTATGCTTTAATATGCTAAAACAACACATGATTCATCCAAGGCACATTAAGCAATCTCAATTGTTTATAACAAGTCATGCTACAGCAAAGAATACTAAGCATAAAGCCAAAACAATATCAAGCATGGCATGATAGAGCATAGGCCACAGTCAAAAACAAGCTCTCTTTACCACTTAAGCATGAACTTTCCTACTCTTTTCCAAACCAAACTAAACTATTTGCAAACCAAAGTGTGAAAGAGGGGGTCCAACCAATTTATTCAGAAAACTAAGCAAACCAAGCAAACTAAAAACCAAAACCAAAACGAAAAATAAGACGCTCCAAGAAAAACACAACTGTGCACGAAACAATAAAAATGAAGCGTTTGGAAGAAACCTGAAATTTTTATTGATGAAGAAGGGGATGCCTTGGGAATCCCCAAGCTTTGACGCTTGTACTTCTTGGATATTTCTTGGGGTGACACGCGTGTAATCCCTAAGGTTGAGCTTTAGTCCATCCTTCATCTCGTTACTCATTCCTTCCATACACCTGAAATTTTTCCTTCATACAAAACTTCACACAATCTCATTAGCAACATTAGTGCACTTAAGATAAATAAGTCTCAAAGTTCAGTTCTAACACCAAATAAACTTCCATTAGAACACTAGCTACTGTAGCACTTCCCTCAAAAAGCTCAATTCCCCAAAAGAACTCAAGAAGGAACTAACAAGAAGCAAATGCAGAAAATGGCAGAAATCTGTCAAAACAGACCAGCAGGTAAAGACGATTTTTTTCGAAGACCTTATGTTGATCAAATCAAAAAGTGTTGAACTAACGAAAGTTAGATAACAACCTGGGGAAGAATCACAAAAAATTACAGCTCAATACGACATACAGATCTCTCTCAGGGAGTTTTACGGTGAAGCACAAAAATCTGTTTCGGGACAGCAACTTTCCCAATCATTACTTCACTCTCATTAGAGGTTACTCTTGGCATAAAAAGCAAATAAAAAGGATAAGGAGCGGTTATTAATGAAGTAATAACTTCCAAAACGCAACTAAAACTCTTGGGTTATCTCCCAACAAGTACTTTTCTTTAACGCCTTTAAGTTAGGCAAAAGCAAAAACTGAAAATAGATAAAATAGAAGTAAGCGGAGATAATCATGGTGAAAACATTGTTTTGTTCAATGAAATCGTTTTGTTAAAAAGATTGATCAGGTATTGTTACCAAAACAATTTCATATGATACAAAACTTTGTATTTCACTAATGATTATGTTACCTCAACGTTGATAGCAATGGTCCCAATTATAATAGTTTCAAATTTTTCTCTTGGTATGGGACAATATATTTCTCCAACTTGAATGCCCTCAACATGTTCAATTGGATTCAAACCATAATTCCTTTGAATCTTCTTGAGGAAATAAACAATGTGTTCCTTGTCATTAACATTGAAGGTCACCTTCCCTTGATTATAATTAATAACAGCTCCTGCAGTATTTAAGAAAAGGTCTCCCATGAATAATAGACATATTATCATCTTCAGGCATAAAAGTTTGAGAGGATGCTCTCATAAGGAATATGAGTTGAAGTAAAAGAGAGCATCAAGAAGCAAATTCAAAACACATTTAAGTCTAACCCAGTTCCTATGCATAGGAATCATGTAAGCAAATAAATTTACAAAGAGCAAAGTGACAGGCATAGGAAGATAACACAAGAGTAACTTCAAAACTTTCAGCACATAGAGAGGTGTTTCAATACCATGAAAACTCCTACCACCATATTTTCCTCTCTAAAAATAATTTTCAGTAGCCTCATGAATAAACTCAACAATATAACTATCACATAAAGCATGCTTTTAATGATCTACAAGCACTAGAGCCTTATCATAAACATTTTCAAAGGAAACCTCGGGAACATAACATCCGTCCTCCTTTAGTAAGCATGGAGGACAATCAAATAATGTAAGGGATAAAGAGTTACTCTCATTAGAAGGTAGGCATGGGTAGCTAATCCATTCTTCCTCCTTTTGTTCATCACTCTCCTGCTCTTTTTCATCTAATGAGATTTCAGGTTCATCAATTTCTTCTTCCATAGGAGCCTGCAAGGCATTAGTCTCTTCCATAGGGTCCCGCAAGGCATTAGTATCTTCCATTTGTGGAAATCATTTATTAAAATACTCAAGAATATAGCCATTTTCATCCTTGTAATTATCAAAGCAAAATTTAATCATACCATACACCTCATACTTGTAAGGTGAATCATTAATATTTTCAAGCAAACTAGCAAGTTCAAAAGCACCCTTCCAAGCAATAAATTCTTCAATTTGTTCCGCATCATAAAAGTCATAAATTCCTTTAGCATAGGAAGATATGGTATCATTATCACTATACTCACATTGAAAAGGGAGGTATTTATACCTCTTTCTGCAACAAGACTCATCACAACAATAAGTAACATTATAAGTAGAGCACACATTTCTAGCAATGGTATACAATCTATCAATTTGTTCCCATAAGTGTTTCCCTTTTTGTGAAAAGCGGTGTTCCTTATAATAATATTTTTGATCTTCCGTGAACCCACCTTGCCAATAAGCTTCAGTTTCAAAGAAACCAACCATTGCCAACAAGCATGATAAAGCAAGACAATAACAGACCAGCAAAAACAACAACTAGAGTAGGAACTAATTTTTTTGTATTTTTGATAAAGAAACAAGAAAACAAGAGGAAAGATAAACTTAGCTTGAACAATAATGAATCCAAGTGAACTTGATAAATAAAGCTATGCTCCCCGGCAACGGCGCCAGAAAATAGTCTTGATGACCCATAAGTATAGGGGGTGTGTCGCAGTATTTTCGAGGGAAGTGAAACCCAGTTTATTGATTCGACACAAGGGGAGCCAAAGAATACTTATCAGTCTTAACAACTGAGTTGTCAATTCAGCTGCACCTGGAAACAATCTTGCTCACAACAGTTTATCAGTAGCAACAGTTTTGTAGTAGGAATAGTAAAGCAGCAACAGTAGTAAAGCAAAGACAATAGTAACAAAAGCAGTAAACAGTGGGATTCGAGTGCGGTAGGCATAGGGATGGATGGACGGGCGTTGCATGGATAAGACAATTCGCATAGCAATCAGAACATAGGGCAATTGCAGATAAATAAGATAAAGCATCCAAGTACTAGACAATCCTAGGCATGTTCCATATATAGTCATACGTGCTCGCAATGAGAACTTGCACAACATCTTTTGTCCTGCCAGCCTATTTGCAGCGGGGCCTCTAGGGAACTACTGGCAATTAAGGTGCTCCTTTTAATAAAGCACCGGAGCAAAGCATTAACACTCCGTGAACACACGTGATCCTCACATCAAAGCCTTTCCCTTCCGGCTACCTCGATTTACATCGCCGGGACCATAGGTTCCGGACAACGACGTGTGTAAACAACTTGTAGATAAGACCCAAAACAATACTATCATGATGAATCAATAATAAGTTCAGATCTGAAATCATGGCACTCGGGCCCTAGTGACAAGCATTAAGCACAACAAGATTGCAACAAAGTCATAAAGCACTAATAGAGATACTAGGCACTATGCCCTAACAATCTGATGCCATTACATGAATGATCTCATCCAATCCCTACCATCCCCATAGCCTACAGCAGGGGATTACTCACTCATAGATGGAAGAAACATGGATGGTCGATGAAGATGATGGTGGGGATCAATGGAGATGGCTCCGGGGGCACTTCCCCGTCCCGGTAGGGTGCAGGAACAGAGACTTTCTGTCCCACGAATCTCCCCTTTGGTGGCGGCGGTGCAACGGAACTTTTCATGGAAAAACGTCAAACCCCCCTGAAGTTGTTAGGTCAGAAGGCTTCTTATAGGCGAAGATGGAGACCGAGGGGGTGCCTGGGGCCACCACACCAGGCCCTGGCGCAGCCAGGCCTAGCCCGCGCCTGGGGGGGAGGGGGGTGGCCAGCCCCTGGCCCTCCTCCGTCTCGTATTCTGGCTCCGTGAGTCTTCTGGAAAAATAGGCACTTTGGCTTTTGTCCCATCCAATTCCGAGAATACTCATTTTCTGACTTTCCTGGAACCAAAAACAGCAGAAAACAGGCAGCTGGCATTGTGGCTCTTGTTAATAGGTTAGTCCAAGAAATCATATGAAAAGTACTCCAAAGTGTGGACAAAACACAAGAAAGTGGATAAAACCAAGCATGGAGCATCAAAAATTATAGATACATTTGCAATGTATCAACATCCCCAAGCTTAACTCCTGCTCATCCTCGAGTAGGTAAGTGATAAAAAGAAAAATAATTTTTGAGGTGACATGCACCATCAAAGACTTGATCAAAGTATTTGCAAAACATTCAAAGCTGGGATCAAAGTACTTCAATCATAACATGAAATACAAAGTTCTAGCAATAAGCAAAGAAACTAAGATGCAACATGAAAAGGCACAAACGAAAGATTCATGAATAACATGCTTTGCAAGACGTTTGTTTGTTTCACATAAGGAAAACATAGCATAAAAGTATTCAGCTTGTCCCTCAATTGCTCTCCTTAGATAGATAACATGCTGGGTGAACAAATTACAACGGGGCAATTGACAAACACCGTGAAAGCAATACATGCATATACTAATCATCTTGACTCCTTTGAGACTTGATTGGGCAATACAACGTAATACATAGACTGCCATCCAACTGCATCTATGACTAATAATCCACCTTCAGGTTATCGTCCGAACCCCTCCGAGATAAGTTGCAAGCAACAGATTATTGCTTCTTACGTGTAAGGTAAACAATACAATTTTTCTATGAACAAAAGATCGTTGTTTTCTCCCTAGTGGCAACAACACATCTAGTACCTTAGAGATTTCTGTCACTTCCCCAGATTACCAGAGGCATGAACCCACTATCGAGCATAATACTAACTCTTGGAGTTGCTAGCATCTACTTGG
Organism: Avena insularis; assembly: GCA_023614405.1. Lineage (NCBI taxonomy): Eukaryota > Viridiplantae > Streptophyta > Magnoliopsida > Poales > Poaceae > Avena > Avena insularis. The sequence continues at coordinate 500,722,796 of CM042684.1, forward strand.
CCAAGATAGCTACTAACAACGGAAAGCATGCAAGATCTCAAATAACAAAGACATGATAGAATCAATAATCAATCTGAAATAGCATCTCAATACCCATAGGATCCCCGCAAACACAACATGTATGGATTACAAATAGATGATCTTGATCATGAACGGAGCTCACAAGATCTAAACATGAAAGCACAAAGGAGGATAAACCAGCCATCTAGCTACTACATGGATCCGTAGTCCAAGGATGAACTACTCATGCATCACACCGGAGGCTTGCATGGTGATGAAGTAGGTCTCCAGGGTGAATTCCCCTCTCCGGCAGGGTGCCGGGAAGAGCTTCAGATCCCCCCGATCCAGGGATGGAGATGACGGCGGCTACAGACTCTTTCGTGGATTTTTGATCGGGTACCTAGGGTTTTCATCCCGAGGGCAACTTATAGGCGGAAGGAGAGGCCGAGGGGGTGCTGGGGTCGGCCAGACCACCCCCTGGCGCGGGCCAGGCCTAGCCGCGTGGCCAGGTGGTGTGGCTGGCCCCTAGACCCTCTCCATCTCGTATTCTGGCACTTGATCCCTTCTGGAAAAATAGGCACTTTGGCTTTTGTCCCGTCCAATTCCAAGAATATTCATTTTCTGACTTTTCTGGAACCAAAAACAACAGAAAACAGGCAGCTGGCACTGTGGCTCTTATTAATAGGTTATTCTAAGAAATCATAATAAAAGTACTCCAAAGTTGGAACAAAACACAAGAAAGTGGATAAAACTAAGCGTGGAACATCAAAAATTATAGATACATTTGCAATGTATCAATCACCTTCCAGAAGACTCGGGGGTTTAGTTTCCGGCTATGATAGCGTCAGAGATTTTGCTGATAAATGGCGGATCTGGACAATGCCAATTCTCCCGCTTCTTCTAGCAGATCAACATCATTTTACCGGGCTTATTGCACGTCGGCTTCTGTGTATTGGGTGACCCTAGGCGAATCATGCTCTATGTCGGCTGGTAATACAACTTCCGCCCCATACACTAGAAAAAATGGCGTATAGCCTATTTATCGATTCAGAGTCATTCTTAAGCTCCATAATACGGTTGGTAGTTCTTTTATCCAGCACCCCGCTGATCTTTGCAGTGGCTCAATGAGCCGGGGTTTTATCCTGGAAAAAACTAGTCTGTTGGATCTTTCCACTTGTCCGTTCGATGCGGGGTGGGCCACTGATGCAATGTCTACCCGGATCTTCTTTTCTCGGCAAAATATAGCAAATGCTACTTCAGCGAAGTTGGTACCGTTATCAGTTATAACACTGTGAGGATAGCCGTATCTCAAGATGATATCTTTGAGGAATCTCACGACCGTAGGTCCATCACATTTTCTTATTGGCTTAACCTCAATCCATTTGGTAAATTTGTCCACCATGACCAAAATATGGGTCATGCCTCCGTTTGCCAGCTTAAATGGCCCCACCATATCTAGGCACCATACAACAAATGGCCAAATAATGGGAATAGTCTTGATCTCCAACATTGGCATGTGAGTCTTGGTGGCGTACCTCTGATAACCATTGCATTTTCTTACTAGATCCTCAGCTTGATCCAAGGCACTTGGCCAATGAAATCCATGCCAAAAAGCTTTTGCTACTAAGGCCCTAGATGAGGCGTGGTGACCATATTACCCTTGATGGATATCTCGGAGGATGTCTAGTCCTTCTTCCGGGTCAACACATCGTTGCAGGACATTTGTAACACTTCTCTTGTATAATTCGGCATTGATTATGGCATATTCATTGGCTCTTCTTTGGATTTGCCTGGATATCTCATCATCTGGCAAGGTTCCATCTTTCAAGAACTCAAATATTGGCTTTGCCCATAATGGTACCGCACGAATAGGGAAAAGCTCTTCATTAACTTCCATGGCATCCACTGACATAACTCCCCGTCAATCGACCGATCCACAGTTACCTGGGCGATCCACAGGTTACTCGAGGCAGTCCCCGGGTTTGCTGACGTGTTCCCCCAGTCAATGTCCATTGGGGTAGGTCCTGATCCGGGGAGCTCCGGGATATATATTGATTTGGATTTTGGTGATGATATGATGGATGGTTTTATTAGATGCTCCAAGGCAACCCCTGGCGGGATAGCTTGCCTAGATGAGCCCAATTTAGATAACATGTCAGCTGCTTTGTTGTCAACTCTTGGGACATGATGGAATTCGCATCCCTCAAAGTACCCACATATCTTCTAGACGTGAAATCTATAAAGGGCCATGTTTGCATTCAAATCATCCCAATGACCAGATCCTTGTTATATCACCAAGTCCGAATCTCCAAAGCATTCAATCCGACGTATGCCTATCTCTTTTGCCACCTTTAACCCATGCACGAGTGCTTCATACTCGGCAACATTATTCGATGCACGAAAATGGATCTGCAGAACATATTTCAGTTGATCTTTCTTGGGAGAGGTAAGGACTACCCCGACCCCTAATCTGTCCTTCAATTTCGACCCATCAAAGTGCATCCTCCAATAGTTAGGATCCAGCAAAGGTGGTTCGTATTGCATTTCGGCCCAGTCCACGAAAAAGTCCACCATAGCTTGTGACTTGATTGCATCTCTTCTATTGTGTTCTGCTGCATAGGGGGCTATCTATATTGCCCATTTTGCAATCTGGTCACTAGCATCCTTGTTGCTCATTATCTTAGATATTGGCGCTTCACATATCACCTTCATAGGATGTTCTTCAAAGTAGTGTTTGAGCTTCTTGGACGCCCTATAGACACCATACGCCATCTTTTGATAATGAGGATAGTTTTTCTTCAAGGTAGATAATACTTCACTCATGTAATATACTGGCCTCTGCACTGACTTACCATCGATGTCACGCTCCACCACTATCACTGCACTCACGAATCGATTAGTCGCTACTATATAGAGCAACATTGGGTCCTCGGATAGAGGTGAAGATAACACGGGTGCAGAGCCTAGCATCTTTTTGAGTTAGCGAAATGCACTATCCGCCTATGGTGTCCACACAAATTTGTCGGATTTCTTCATCAACTGATAAAGAGGCAAAGGCTTTTCTCCTAGCCGACATACGAACCGACTCGGTGATGCTAACATCTAGTGAATTTCTGGACATCATTGAGACACTTTGGCAATTCCATTATTTCAATGGCCCGGATCTTGGTTGGATTCGCCTCGATACCCCGGCTAGACACGAGGAATCCGAGTAATTTTCCTGCCGGGACACCAAAGGTACACTTCTCCGGGTTAAGCTTCATCCAGAACCTTATTAAGTTCACGAATGTTTGCCGGATATCCTCAAGGAGAATTTTTCTTTCCTTGGTATTTATAACCACATCGTCAACATACACATGCACATTTCTACCAATTTGATCATGAAGACATTTCTGCATACATCTTTGGTACGTTGCACCAACATTACACAACCCAAATGGCATAGTCTTGTAGCAGTAAGCCCCATAAGGGGTGATAAATGCAGTTTTTATTTGATCCCCAGGATTCAAAGGTAACTGGTGGAAACCAGAATAAGCATCAACGAACAACAACAGTTCACACCCAGCAGTAGAATCTATGACTTGGTCTATCATAGGCAGTGGAAATGGCTCTTTAGGTGTCGTGGTGGTGTCACGACAGATGCCATGGATAGGCTAAAGGTGGGGACTAATACACGCTAGGGGAATCCAGGGAGGGATAGTGGAGTGATTCTCCACACAGAGGTTTGTATTGCTATATCTCCAGATTACAAGTGCTCCTTGAGCTGTATTGGCGAGAGGAGGAAGAAGGAGCTCTCTTACTCTTGCCTACTATTTTTCCTTAGAACTCTAGATCAACTAGCCCTATGGAATCACCAAACCAACTAGAGCTCAACCAACCCCTTCTACCAGAGACCTAGCCCCCTTATATAGAGGAAGTTCGGTCCCTGCCTAGGGCATATGCCCCCTCCCAAAGTGGTAACCCGACCGGGGTGCTTTTCCCCAGCGTCACACATGCTTTAGCGGCGTAAGCCTCTGCGGCGCCTGCGTCAGCCGACATGAGCGTCGTCACCCTTGTCGGCCACGACCCGGTGGTCCTGCCCTTGCTTTCTCCGCTCATGCAGTGCGTATCGGACCTTCTTTTTGACCAGAGAGATTCCTTCCTTCTCCCAGAAGCTAAGCGCGGACCCGGATCATAGTAGATCCGGCCACACCTGTTCCCGCATATAAGTTAGATAAGCACTTCCGACTTACTCCTTAAGTCGGATGAGACAATGTTAGGCGACCCCCCCTGGTCCGGGTTACTCCGTGATCCGGCCTGCCTTGAGGTGACCCGGCCAACATCCGCTTTGACCTTGCCGAACCTCGGCTAACTCGGCCCTTATACCCCGGAGTGACCCTACCCGGGGGTATCCCCCCAACATTAGTCCCCGGTAGTGCGGTCTTAGCTGCCTTGGCCGCTAAGGCCACATCAGGTTCATTTATGTTCGAGCCTCAGACGTTGAATTCCGGGTTAGCTCCTTATCTCGGATTATATGGATTTACGTTCCCTTCGCACGTTCCAAGTTTTCACTTGCCGACCGGGTCACCACTTTGGCTCGGATCCCATGGTTATCATGGTTTGATCCGGGCCCCGTTTCCTTCTCTCATACGCCAACCCACGTGGAGGCTAATCATTACCTCGTCTTATTTTAAGGGCCTGCACAGTAACTACCGCAGTAATTGTCAGTTATCACTGTGCGTGGGTCACGTCATGCCTGCCTCCTCGTTTACCGCATCAGCGCGTCGCGTCACGGGATTGCTTCTACTCTGTGGCCCCCTGTGTGGCTTTTTTCTGATTGGCTGATGCAGGTGATACATGGCCACACCGTGCGGCTCGTCGGCGCAGCACGATCCCACTCATCCATCTCTGGGGGTGGTTAAATAGTGGAGGGGCGCACCCCTTAGCGTTTTTCCACTTCCGCGCCCCTCTGCCCGTTGCGTTTCTCCTTCGTCTTCCTAGCGACCGCGCCGCCGCCAGTGCTTCTAGCAGCAGCGCCGCCGCCGCACCTTCCCCGTGCCTCCGCACCGCAGCCCCCGCTGCGCAGCTTCTTCGCCACGGGTCCACACCAATCTAGGCCACAGATCCCCACCGCCGCTAGCTCCAGCGAGGATAGCGGATACGAGATGATGGAGGAGGAGCTCGTCATCGCCGAGCAGGAGATGGAGGAGGACGCTGGCGCGGCGGACCGCGGCGCGTGGGCCAGTTCATGGGTCTGTCAAGATGACATTGACTGGCGTCACCGCTCGTCTCCCCTCCGCCGAACTGGCCCCCTCACCCAATCCGGGTGAGTTCGTTGTATTCCTGTCCCACTTCCAATGGGGATTTGGTCTGCCGGTGAGCGATTTCTTCCGAGATTGGGTTAGAACCTACCACTTGCAGCCGCACCATCTCCCGGTGAATGCTATCACCTCTCTTTCCGCCTTTGCCTCTACGATCAAAGGCTACACCAGACTATGGCCCACGAAGGAGCTGTGGATTCGGTTCTTCGGCCTTCGTCGCAACGTCGTCCCCAATATCCACGTAGAGTTGGAGAATAAGCAGCTCACCCAATTCGGAGCTGCCTCCATCTCGCCCCAGAGGCTTTCGGTCTTTCCCCAGGTTACCGGGCTTGACTCCTGCAAAGGATGGGCCCGGACCTTCTTCTACATCCGGAACGAGGGTACCAAAGATTTGATTCGGTTGCTGCCCTACGCTCCGGGTCTACCTGACATGGATTTCTGGGAGGAGGTCCCCAAGAAGCCTACCTCTCTGGCCAACCAAGTTAACAAGAGGTTCGCGTAGCTGAAGAAGCTCGGATTGCGCAACGAGGATGCTATGATCACGTTCGTGCACAACCGAATCTCTCCCCTCCAGAAGCGCACCCAAAAGTTGTGCCATATGAGTTTTGGCCGTGACCCCAACCGAACCTCCTCCTTCGAATTGAGCAACACAGAGATCTTTTGCCGGGTTAAGGCTCTTTTCACCACCCACAAGGATTTCTCCGCCGAATGGACGTGGGGAATCGAGCACTACTATCGTGACAGGCTCCCTCCTGCGGTAAGCTTCGCGGGGCAAACTTATTTCGGATCAAGTATGTGTCGGTTTTTGTTGTATTTCTGACTCTGTTCTTCATGCTTTTTCTCAGCTGTTCCTTCAGCAAACTCTCGAGGATGGTACGGACCCGACCCTTAAGTGGGCGCCGGACCGAGAAATCCCGGATGAGGAGGAGCCGGACCAGGAGATGTTCCTCCCTATGACCGACGCTACCAAATGACCCAGCGGTAAATTCTCTTCCCTTAGAGATTGGACCGATGATGAGGATGACTCGGATGTCGACGTGATTGAACCTGTTGAGGCCGTCCCTCTTTCTTTTGCCTTTCCGGCATCATCTAACCCTGGTGGGCATATCCACGAGGATCCTCCACTTGCTATGGGCGAGTCGGTTCCGGTGGCGTCGAAGAAGAAGCACAGAGCCGCATCAAGTTCTTCCTCCGAACCTTCTCAGCGCACAAAAAGGCAAAAGAAGGCCAGAGACAAGACTGCCTCCAAGCGGGCAGGCAAAGCCCCGGCACAGAGGCCCGGAAACCCAAGGAGGCCGAAACCTCGGATGCGTAAGTCATTTTTCATTGCGTAACTCGCTTTTCCTTGCATCGTGGTAATTTCTCTTCTGACATTATTCTCTTTTTCAGGCCTCCGGTGGAGGTCCCTCAGAGCGGATCAAGCATCTCTTCACCCCTTCGGTCTGGCCCTTCTCCTCCTCGTGACGACGAGTCACGCCCGCTAAGCCCTATTCCGGAGGGTTCTGCGGGTGCTCCGGGTTCCGCAATGCCTTATCGAGAGGAACGTGACCTTGGAGCGGGAGGGGTCGGTCCAGCCGAGGCGACGGCATCCACCACTTCGGCATCGCCGCAACCAGCAACCACCGAGTCTATCACAACACCAGCACCAGCCGCAGCTCCAGTACCAGCGACCGAGCCAGCACCTGTCCTGGCACCACGGAAACCAACATCAGCTCCAAGTCTAGTTACAGGAGCTCTAGTGCCAAGTTCTTCTGCCTTGTCCGAGTCATCTCAGCCTCGGCGAGGAACCATTCCAGCAGCTTCTAAAGGGAAATCCACCACGGTTACTTCTTCCTAGCAGGCTAAGGGCAAAAAGGCTCCGGATACTACCAAGTTTGCATCCGTCGAGGGCGGGCAGCGAACCCTATCGTCGATGCTTCCGAAGAAATCACCAGCGGCGACGGATGTTCCTGCCGAGCCAACTGATGGTTCTGCACACTAGCCCAGCTCTTGCCCTAGTTGAGAGGAAAGAAGCTCACGCGAAGGGCTTAGTGGCACCCCATATGCCCACCGGCGAGCGGTACCCTCCGAGCCTTATCGAGTTCGTCATGAACTGGAACAAGGCGGAGTTCGTCCACAACGACGATCTCCCGGAAAAGTTCAGCCCCGCAGAATTTTCCGCCTAGATGAACACTGCCGCTAAGGCAATTAACCTCGCGGGGCGAATGATGGAGGTATGTCGTTTCTCCTTTACATGCTGTAGGTAATAACCATTAGTCCCTGAGCCTCCGGTGGAGTAGCTTGTTACTCGGCCGGATGCTCATTAGAAAACTAACGTAGCTGCATGTAAACTTCGAATCTGCACACACCTAGAGCCGGGTTAAGTTCTACTTGGCCCGGATCTTGTACACTTCAAATATGCACACACCTAGAGCCGGGTTAATTTCCACTTGGCCCGGATCTTGTACACTTCGAATATGCACACACCTAGAGCCGGGCTAAGTTCCACTTGGCCCGGATCTTGTACACTTCGAATATGCACACACCTAGAGCCGAGTTAAGTTCCACTTGGCCCGGATCTTGTACACTTTGAATATGCACACACATAGAGCCGAGTTAAGTTCCACTTGGCCCGGATCTTGTACACTTCGAATATGCACCAAGCTAATTTTACACTTTTGTACTTTTTTCAGGTAACCACTAATCGCCAGAGCGCTGAATTCCAACGCCTACTTAATACGCACAAGATGCTACACGCAAAACATGTTGCACTTGGTGCAGAACATGAAAAGAGGGGTAATTTTCTCCCTCGGCACCTCTCCGTTTTTCTTCACTTTCTTCCGCCGAACTTGGAGGAAATCAGGGGTATGTCCTCTTTTGTTCGACCTCGTAGTGTTTTCCATTTCTTCTTCTCCTTGGCTCGGCAAACATTCACTCCTCGGCTCTGCCGGGTCAACACACTATTTCAGCATCGCTTGAGGATAGTGTGCCCGTGCCTGATATGATGCTGCATTTTCTCGAACAAGCAGGGCAGCATCAAGCCGAGCTGAAGAAAAAGGATGATGAACTTGCTCTCCTCCGGACTAAGGACGACGAGATTGCCAAGCTCAAGGCCAAGATCGAGAAGATGAAGGCCCAACATCAAACCGAGCTCCAAAAGGTTGGCCAGAACTTCACAGAAGAGCATGAGCGCCTTACTCTCCAGATCTCCAAGGACCAGGACCTACTCAGAGAATCCGACCTCTAGCTTGGGTCGGCAAACGCTGAGCTTGAGCAACTTCGCAAAAGACGCGATGCCTGCATCAAGGAGTTAACCCGGATCCATAGCCATATTTCTCGTAAGTTCCTTTCCCTTGTCCGACATAACTCTCCGGGTTACCTCATATGTCTTTTCTTTACCTTCTTCCTTTGCCTTGTTTCTAGACCACTTTCCAGAGGGTACTTCTATTGCAAGCTCTGCTGTTGCCAAATTTCGCCAAGAGAGGGGTACTCCTGTCGTTCCTGACAGTGAGAGCATTCCCTTAGACATGGAGGACCTATTGGTCAGCCTGTCAGCTCGCGTGGAAACTATCAAGAATTATGGCAAGGATATCCTTGATGTTGCAGTTCGCATTTTCAATACATTCTGGCTCGGAGAGAGTAGCCCTGAGACCATCGTGACTCTCGTCGAGAAGTTAATGGATATTGAGACCCAACTTGACCTCTGGAGAGAGTCTGCTGGTCGTGCCGCAGCTGATACCATCCTTCACCACATTCTCACATGGTACGAGAAGATCGACCTCAGCCTCCTTACACGCCGGCGCACCGGATCCAGATGGACCGATGATCCGGAGTGGGTAGCTCGGCGCCAGGCTTGCGCCTACAGCCTCGTCGAATATTCTCCTATTCATGACTGGGTTGAAGGACCGAGCTTCCTGGAATCCGCTAGGGACGAGCACAATGAGAACGTTGAAGATGGGTCGGATGAGGGCGAAGAAGATGATGCTTCAGATATTGAAGATAGCGACGACGACGCCGAACTTCCTCCTCCTGCTGCTCCTTAGTTCCAAAAAACTTGAAAATTTATCAGATCCCCGGTATGCCGGGTGCAATTGTATGCTGGATATGCGATATTTTGCTACTACATTTCTATGCCGGATTAACTTGGGCGCAGTCCCCGAGTTTCATTTTCTTGTTCGTCCAATTCTCTGGCTCGGTCCGTGTCTTCCTTGATTCGGTTTTACGACTTACGAATCCGAGCTTCAAAAATTGTTTTAACAATACTTAGAAACTTTTAGGCTTAGCTCAAAATAATTCGGCATAATAACTTGAAAATAAATACAGGGTTAGTCCGAAAAACAAACGCTAGCTCGAATAAACTCGTTTCCTTAGTCATTTTTCATGTGCTACGCAATTCCAAACTTGTTCCCTTGCTTGCCATGAAGCCAATTCTTGTTGGGCAGCAGCAAGTCGAAGGGTTGGGTTTTTGGTGCTCACACATTACTAATCCGGGTAAAGTAGAACGACTTATTCCAGCTACCGCATAAAAAGTAACAACAAACGTTATTAAGGTAGTCCCCGAGTTACTGCTCGAGGCGCTGCTATTTCATTGATAAGCCTATTGCCGACATACATACCGACATATGAGACAACTCGGATACATACAATTCTTAGCTAAGTGTAGAAGGGACGAAGTAGTGCTACATTCCACGGTCGCTTGGATTCCTCTCTGGACCTGTCCGCCTTGTTCTTTTACTGTGGCTTTGCATCTATGAGATAGTAAGAATCATTGTGCAATGCTTTGCTCGCAATGAATGGCCCTTCCCATGGGGGGCGGATAATTTATGCATGCCAGTAGTACGTTGTACCATCCGGAGCACTAGATCGCCTTCCCGAAAGACTCGGGGGCACACTTTCCGGCTATGATAGCGTCGGAAATTTTGCTGATATATGGCGGATCTGGATAGTGCTAGTTCTCTCGCTTCTTCCAGCAGATCAACATCATTTTGCCAGGCTTCTTGCACTTCGGCTTCTGTGTATTGGGTGACCCTAGGCGAATCATGCTCTATGTCGGCTGGTAATACAGCTTCTGCCCCATATACCAGAAAAAATGGCGTATAGCCTATTGATCGATTTAGAGTTGTTCTTAAGCTCCACAGTACCGCTGGTAGTTCTTCTATCCAGCACCCCGCTGATCTTTGCAGCGGCTCATTGAGCCGGGGTTTTATCCCGGATAATACTAATCCGTTGGATCTTTCCAGTTGTCCGTTCGATGCGGGGTGGGCTACTGAGGCGACATCGAGTCGAAACTTCTTATCTCGGCAGAAGCGCGCAAATGCTCCTTCCGCAAAATTTGTTCCATTATCGGTTATAATACTGTGTGGATAACCGTATCTCAAGATGATGTCTTTGAGAAATGTTACGGCCGTAGCTCCATCACATTTTCTTATAGGTTTCACTTCAATCCATTTTGTAAACTTGTCCACCATGACCAAAATGTGTGTCATGTTTCCTATCGCCGGTTTGAACGAGCCAACCATATCCAAGCACCATACAACAATGGCCACGTAATTGGTATGGTCTTGAGTTCCGACATAGGCATATGTGTCTTGGTGGCGTACCTTTGACAACCATTGCATTTTCTCACCAAATCTTCTGCTTGTTCCAAGGCACTTGGCCAGTAGAATCCATGCTGGAACGCCTTTGCTACCAAGGCTCGGGATGAGGCATGATGCCCGCATTCTCCTTGGTGTATATCTCGGAGGATGTCAAGCCCTTCTTCCGGGTCAACGCATCGTTGGAGGACATTGGTTACACTCTGTTTGTACAACTCAGAATTGATGATTGTGTATGATTTTTCTCCTCTGAGTTTGCCTGGCTAACACCTCCTCGCCGGTAACGCCCGCCTTCAGGAATTGGAATATAGGCAGTGCCCAAGCTGGTATCGCTCGTGGTCGGAACATCTCCTCATCAATTTCTATCTGATCCACCGGCATAACTTCAGCCGGATCACGCTGAGCAGGCCCCGAGTCTAGCGAGGTAGTCCCCGGGTTTGCCGAGGCAGTCCCCGGGTTTGCTGATGCAGTCCCCGGGTCTAGCGTACTACCTCCCGTGTCAATGTCCATGGGCTCAGCTCCGGATTCCGTATTTTCCGGGACATAGATCGAGTCGGTTCCTGGGGACGACCTGATAGATGGTTTTCTGAGGTGTTCCAATGCTACACCGTGGAATTGCTCGTGGTCGATCCGAGCTTTGACAACATGTCGGCAGCCTCGCTTTTCCACTGGGTACATGGTGAAATTCACACCCTCAAGTAACCAGATATCTTCTGACGTGAAATTTGTATAGTGCCATGTTTGGATCCGATGCCCCACACTCGACACTGTTGCACCACCAGATCCGAGTCGCCAAAGCATATTATCCGACGATGCCAATCTCCTTGCCACTTTGAGCCCATGCACAAGAGCCTCATACTCAGCGACATTGTTCGATGTCACAAATGGATCTGCAATACATACTTTAGCTGATCCTTCTTTGGCAGGTAAGCACAACCCCGACGCCTAATCCGTTTTGGTTTTCGACCACAAAGTGCACCCTCCAGAATTCGGATCTGGTGGTGGTGGTTCAGATTGTACCGCCCAATCCACAAAAAAGTCCGCCACATCCTGAGATTTGATCGCTTCTCTTCGTCATATTAGGGCATAAGGCTAACTCAATTGCCCATTTTGCAATTCTGCCACTCGCATCCTTGTTACCCATTATCTCGGATATGGGAGGTTCACATATTACTTTGATGGGGTGCTCCTCAAAGTAATGCTTTAACTTCTTTGCCGCCATATAGACACCGTATGCCACCTTTTGAAAGTGCGGGTAGTTTTGTTTTGAGGCGCATAATACCGCTTCAGTAATATACTGGCCTCTGCACCGACTTACCCTCTTCATTGCGCTCCACTACAATTACTGCACTTACAACTCGGTTGGTTGCGGCTATGTAGAGCAACATTGGCTCCTTTGATAGTGGAGAGGCTAACACTGGTGCAGTGGCCAACATCTTTTTCAAGTGGGCAAAGGCTTCATCGGCCTATGGCGTCCAAACAAATTTATCCGACTTTTTCATAACTTGGTAGAGAGGCAGTGCCTTTTCTCCCAACCGACATACAAACCGACTCAACGATGCCAGGCATCCAGTGAACTTTTGGACATCATTAAGACACTTTGGCAGCTCCATTCGTTGATGGCTCGGATCTTAGTTGGATTAACTTCGATACCTCGGCTGGAGACGAGGAATCCAAGTAATTTTCCAGCCGGGACATCGAAGGTACATTTTTCCGGTTTAAGCTTCATCCGGAACCGTCTCAAGTTTGCGAATGTTTGCCTTATGTCATCAAGGAGCGTTGCGCTTTCCTTGGTCTTGATAACCACATCATCCACATATTTGTACGTTTTGACCTATTTGGTCGTGCAAACATTTTTGCATACATCTTTGGTATGTTGCACCTGCATTACGTAAACCGAATGGCATAGTGCGATAGCAGTAAGCCCCGTACGGGGTAATAAACGCAGTCTTTATTTGATCATCCGGGTTCAGAGGTATCTGGTGGAAGCTAGAATATGCATCAATGAATGACAACAATTCGCATCCCGCGGTCGAGTCTATGACCTGATCTATCCTCGGCAGTGGAAATGGATCTTTTGGACACGCCTTGTTCAGGTTCGTGTAATCGATACACATACGCCAAACCACTGCCACGTTCGGATCATCCTTCTTCTTTTTGACCAGCACCGGATTAGAGAGCCAATCCGGATATAGTACCTCCATGATAAATCCCGCTGCTAGTAACCGAGCTATCTCGTATCCAATGACTTTTCTCCTATCCTCGGCGAAGCGGCGGAGAGGTTGCTTCACCGGCCTTGCTCCGGGTCTTACGTTCAAAGAGTGCTCGGCCAACTCCCTCGGAACACCTTGCAAGTCCTGTGTAGACCAAGCAAAAATATCCCGATTCTCACGGAGGAAGTTGAAGAGCTCGCTTTCCTATTTTTCAGTTAACCCGGCACTAATTGTTACGGTGCGCTCCATGAACATGTTATCAACTGGAACCTTCTTGGTGTCCTTTGCGGCTTGAAATGAAACGCTGCCATGCGGGTTACTTAACGTCGGCATATATTGCTGCGCGGACTGAGCTAATGCCGCCACCTCTTGGATTTTTCTTTTCTCTTGCGCAATCACGAGTGACTCGGCTAGGTTAGACTCGGCTGAAGCACACTCAATGGAACATCGGAAATCTCCAGCAATGGTAATCACTCCATTTGGCCCGGGCAACTTCATCTTCAGATAACTGATGTGACAGCTTGCCATGAACTTGTTCAATGCTGGTCTTCCGAGTAACGCATGATATGCACTTTCCAAGTTCACCACTTCAAACTCCAGATTTTCAGTTCGGCAGTTATCCCTTGTGCCGAATAGTACGTCGACTCGGACTTTGCCTATGGGCTCACAAGAAATGCCTGGTACAATGCCATGGAAAGTTGTTCTCGTAGCCTGGAGCATGTTCTCCAAGATGCCCAACTTGCGCATCGTATCTGCATACATGATGTTAATGCTACTGCCGTTATCAATCAAAAACTTGGAGAACCTCACATTGATGTTTGGTCCAATGAATGTCGGATCTAGCACTAGCGCATACGAACCTAGACTCGGCATAAGTTTAGGATGATCTTTGATGTTCCAGGTGATTTCCTGGTCCGACCAAGGCATGTACCTCGTCACCGCTGGCATGACCGCATTGACCTCCATATGTCGGCGCTTCAGGCTCTTTCTATCTGTTTCCTCAGTCGTGAACACACAATAACTCTGGTGATGTTCCCTGTACTCATTCCTTCCCTCGTTTCCGGGGTACCTCTGATCCGGTTGTTGTTGATTTTCCACCCGATGCATTGCATCCCTTCTCTCATTGTTGTCATACCTCGGCGCAGGGGGAGGCAACATTAGCTGCTGCGCGTTCGCCCCGGAGAGCAATTGCTGCCGGGGTAACTCCTGCCGAGGTTGCTCATTCCGGGGTGCCTGAGCATTCCCCGAACCACCTTGCTCTATCTTACGCATCCACTCACATTGCCTCGTCGTGTGACCCGCCGGGCTACTTGGATTTGGCATGTGAAACTTACACGGCTGGTCCAACATCGACTCATAGGTATACCTCGGATGGTCTTTCTTTTCCTGCCATTGTTTCTTTTGCTCTGGAGTCCATGTTTTCTTGCCATCATTTCTTGGAGTCCATTGCCCTCCCGTTCTCTAGCGTTGGTTGCTCCCTGCTCCGGGTTGATCTTGATTCACAGCTGCAACTTGTTGCGAACCGTAGCGATGATCCGGTCTATCATCTCTCCTTTTTCCTCTGTAATCGTTCCTTCGGGATGACCCAGCTCCATCCCTCTGATAGTATTCCTCGTTAGACTCATTTGAGGCGAGCCTAGGTTGAGTCGGATCGCCCAAAGCATACGAATCAGCAATCCGGATCATCTCTGCCAGCGTAACTGGCATTTTCCTTTGCAACTTCATCCACAGCTCGCTGCCGTATCTGCACCCTTGCGCAAACCACGCTATGGCCTGTGACTCTATGACACCCTCACACGAGTTTCTCACGGTACACCACCGGGTCAAGAATTCACGATCCGTCTCGTTAGGTCTTTGCTTGCACATTGCTAGGGTCTGTGGTCTATTCGGCCTCTGATACGTACTTGAGAAGTTGCTGAAAAACATTTCTTCAAAATCTATCCAGCAGTTGATGCTTCCCGGTGCTAAATTATTCAGCCATACTCTAGCCGGGCCTTCCAACATCCGGGGTACGTAACGTACAACCCATCTCAGGTTGCCAGTTGCAATTTTCACCGCCGTAGCATAGTTTATCAGCCAATCCTTTGGCTTGGTACTGCCGTCATACGTCTTCGTGCCTCTGGGTAACTGGAAGTTTGGTACCGGCTGTTCCTTCATGATCCGGGGTCCAAAGCACGCTGGACCAGGAGGACCTTGACATTTGATATGTTCCGACCTATACAGGCGATCCAGTTTTAACCTGACATCGTCCGGCATTAAATCCCTTCTTCCCAATCTTGACCCTATCACATGATAGTCCGGTCTGGGGTACCCTGTGTTCACCATCTCCGAATCACCGTCGTTGTATCGGTTTTGCTCTCGTTGCGCACCTTTCTGCTGCATACCTCGGCTAGCACTTTGCTCTTGCCTTGGTATATTCCGCTGCTGTGGTTGTCCTGCTCCTACGGAGTTGCGCTGTCTGGCATTGCTGTTGGCAGCATTCCCTTGACCGGCATTGCCTTGGTCGTCATTACCTCGGCCAGCTTCACCTCGGCTCACACTCCGTCGATCATCACCTTTCCGCATCTCTTTTTCTTTTCCCGCACGCGTCGGGTCGTACGGGACGATCTGTTTGTTCCGTCTGGCCGAGGTTACTACCTCTTCTCTCCTTGGACCACCATGAGGCGATGATGCGGCTCCAGCGGACTTCTTCGGGTTACCCATCACCGAATGGACGATTTTGGAAGCTCCAGCTCTCTCCGGGTTAGCTCTCAGCAGCTCTTCGTTCTGTTTGTTCGCGATCCGAACCAGCTCGTTAACCCTATCTTGAGGTCTTTGACGGGCCTCACCCGTCAGACCCTCTAACGCGGACGCAGCCGCATTTGCTGCTCTGAGGTTCTTCGCCGGGGTACTATACTTCGGCAACCCCACAGACAGATAGTTTTCTGACCCTTCTGCTCCATCATCACCTTCTCTGTTCATCTTGCTTATGAGATTTCTCCCTTTTACTTTTACCGTATCAACTTTGTTTGCCTTTGCGTACTCACGCAGCGTCATGTTCAGTGACTGCTGAGCCACGACTATTTTCTTTGCGCCCTCCAGTATCTTTCGCCTAGTTTCCTCTAGCTCGGCCTGTGCCTGAGCCGGATCTACCACTGCTGCTACCGGGTTAGCCAGGCTATCCATAGCTTCTCTCAGTATGTTCTCAGGCCTCTCTAGTGGAGGTCCTCTACCTTTCCTTAGTGCCTTAGTTGTTACCTCCGGGTCTGGTGCTGGGTCCTTGCTTGCGCCTGCACCTGGCGCAGTCATCATCACCTCCGCATGGTCCGGGAGCGGCGTCTGGCCCGCGAGCCACGATGAGGTGGTTCCCCGCATCGACGACGCGGCGCGGATGAACGCATGATATGTCCACATCAACGTAGACCTTGTGCGCACCGAGCTTGACAAAGAGGCCGTTGCGCGGAAGTGGGCGCGTGCCGAAGCAGCCAGCGTTGTCGCTGACGAAATCCAGCGCTCCAAAGCGCTGAACGAGCCCGGAGACGACGCGTTCTCCGGTGCCGATGAGGTTTCCCGTCCGGATCTTCACCCCTGCTAGCTCCGCTAGCCCCACGGTGGGCGCCAACTATCATGGTGGTGTCACGGCAGATGCCATGGATAGGCTAAAGGTGGGGACTAATACACGCTAGGGGAATCCAGGGAGGGATAGTGGAGTGATTCTCCACACAGAGGTTTGTATTGCTATATCTCTAGATTACAAGTGCTCCTTGAGCTATATTGGCGAGAGGAGGAAGAAGGAGCTCTCTTACTCTTGCCTACTATTTTTCCTTAGAACTCTAGATCAACTAGCCCTATGGAATCACCAAACCAACTAGAGCTCAACCAACCCCTTCTACCAGAGACCTAGCCCCCCTTATATAGAGGAAGTTCGGTCCCTGCCTAGGGCATACGTGGAGGCATATTCCTAAGAATATGCCCCCTCCCAAAGTGGTAATCCGACCGGGGTGCTTTTCCCCAGCATCACACATGCTTTAGCGACGTAAGCCTCTGCGGCGCCTGCGTCAGCCGACATGAGTGTCGTCACCCTTGTCGGCCACGACCCGGTGGTCCTGCCCTTGCTTTCTCCGCTCATGCAGTGCGTACCGGACCTTCCTTTTGACTAGAGAGATTCCTTCCTTCTCCTAGAAGCTAAGCACGGACCCGGATCATAGTAGATCCAGCCACACCTGTTCCTGCATATAAGTTAGATAAGCACTTCCGACTTACTCCTTAAGTCGGATGAGACAATGTTAGGCGACCCCCCCTGGTCCGGGTTACTCCGTGATCCGGCCTGCCTTGAGGTGACCCGGCCAGCATCCGCTTTGACCTTGCCGAACCTCGGCTAACTCGGCCCTTATACCCCGGAGTGACCCTACCCGGGGGTATCCCCCCAACATTAGGACACGCCTTGTTCATGTTCGTGTAATCGATACACATTCTCCATATCACTGCCACATTCGGATCATCCTTTTTCTTCTCGACGAGCACCAGATTAGAGAGCCAATCCGGGTACAACACTTCCATTATGAACCCGGCTGCAAGGAGCCGAGCCAACTCATCACCAATAATTTTCCTCCTATCTTCGGCGAAGCGGCGAAGAGGTTGCTTAACCGGCTTAGCTCCGGGTCTCACATGTAAGGAGTGCTCGGCCAACTCCCTCGGAACACCTTGAAGATCCTGTGTGGACCAAGAAAAAAATATCCGGATTCTCACGAAGGAAGTTGACGAGCTTGCTTTCCTATTTTTCACTGAGCCCGGCACCAATAGTTACAGTGCGCTCTGGAAACTGGTCATCAATTTGAATCTTCTTTATGTCCTTTGCAGCTTGAAACAAAACACTCCCATATGGGTTTCTCAGCGCCGGCATATGCACTTGCACAGTTTGAGCCAATGCTACCACTTCTTTGATCCTCCTTTTCTCCTGCGCAATCACCAGTGACTCGGCCAGGTTAGACCCGACAGAAGCGCACTCTATTGAGCGCCTAAAGTCCCCAGTTATGGTAATTGGACCATTTGGCCCAGGCATCTTTATTTACAAGTAGCTGTGCGCATACTTGCCATAAACTTGTTCAGAGCAGGTTTGCCGAGTAGCGCATGAGACACGCTCTCCAAATTCACCACCTCAAACTCTAGATTTTCAGTCCGGCAATTGTCCCTTGTGCCGAATAACACGTCAACCCGGACCTTGCCAATGGGCTCACATGAGATACCTGGCACAATACCGTGGAATGTAGTCTTTGTCGCTTGGAGCATATTCTCCGTTATTCTAAACTTGTGCATCGTGTCCATGTACATAATGTTGATGTTGCTCCCATTGTGAATTAAGACCTTGGAAAATCTCACGTTGATATTCGGCCCGATGAATGTCGGATCCAACACCAATGCATATGATCCGGGACTCGGCATGAGCCGAGGATGGTCCTTGATACTCCATGTGATCTCTTGCTTTGCCCAAGGCATATACCTCGTCATTGCCGGCATAACCGCATTCACCTCCATATGTCGGTGTTGCAAGATTTTCCTGTCGGTGTTGCATATAGTAAGTTTGGTGATGCTCCCTATATTCGTTCCTCCCGTCATTGCCAGGGTACCTCTGGTTCTATTGTTGCTGCTGTTGATTATCAACTTGATGTACTGCATCCCTTCTTTCTTGATTCTCATACCTCAGCGAAGGTGGAGGAAACATCAACTGTTGTCCATTTTCCCTAGTGAGTTGTGGTTGCCGATGTATATCATTCCGAGGTGCATCTTGCCGAGGTTCCTGAGTATTCCCCGAACTTCCCTGCTCTATCTTTTTCATCCACTCACATTGCCGGGTTGTGTGGTTTGCATGGATGGTCCAACATTCACTCATATGTGTACCTTGGCCTATCTTTTCTCTCCTGCCATTGCTGCTTCTGCTCCGGGGTCCAAGGTTTCTTACCCTCACCCTTTTGCTACCACTATTCCACATGTTTTCTAACGCTGGTTTGCGCCGGCATTGGAGTGGTCTTGATCCACCACAACAACTTGTTGCGAGCTATACCAATAATCTGACCTATCATCTCTCCTCTTACCCTAGAAGTCATTGCACCGGGATACTCTGACACTTTCTCGAGGGCAATATTCATCATTGGACTCATTCGACATCATCCGAGGTTGGGTTGGATCACCTAATGCATACGAATCAGCGATCCAGATCGTTTCAGCCAACGTAGTTGGCATATCCCTCTGCAATCTTTGCCATAGCATACTTGCATACCTACATCCTTGGGCGAACCACACAATAGCTTGTGATTTAATTACCCCTTCATAAGAATTGCGCACGTTGCACCAGCGAGTCAAGAACTCCCGGTCCGTATCATTCGGTCTTTGCTTGCACAATGCTAAGGTTTGTGGCCTGTTCGGCCTATTGTAGGTGCTCGAGAAGTTACTAACAAACATCTCCTCAAAGTCGATCCAGCTGTTGATACTCTCAGCTGGCAAATTGTTCAACCAGACCCTTGTTGGCCCTTCCAACATCTGCAGCACATATCTAACCGCCCATCTCAAATTGCCTGTGGCAATATGCACTACAATAGCATAGTCAATGAGCCAATCCTCCGGCTTTGTGCTGCCCCCATATGTCTTTGTGCCTCTAGGTAACTGGAAATTCGCCACAGGTGGTTCCCTCATGATCCGAGGTCCAAAACATGCTGGACCCAGAGGCCCTTGCAGCTCAATCATTTCTGACCTATGGATCATGTCTAGCTTTAGCCTGGTATCATCTAGCTGCAAGTTTCTGTTCCCAGCCTCAAACCAATCATGTGGTGATCCGGTCTTGGAAATCCGGCATCAGCCATGTCCAAGTAACCATCATTGTATCTATCCTGACCTAGACGCGCATACTGTTGCTGCGCCGCCGGACCAACACTTCTTTCCGACCAAGGTTCATATTGTTGCTGCTGTTGCTGATGGCTCAATGCACGGCGCCCAGAAAAGTGCTGGTGCGTGGTTGATGTAGAGCTCGTTGGGAACCCCAAGAGGAAGGTATGATGAGCACAGCAGCAAGTATCCCTCAGTTATGAAACCAAGGTTTAATCGAACCAGTAGGAGCAAGGAAACACCCCAAAGGTGTTACTAGCTGAGCTTTGGCAGGGCGCACTACCGGTGCTAGTAGCAACGTGGAGACCTGCACAACACAACCACAGAACTTTGTCCCCAACTTGCGATGAGGTTGTCAATCTCACCGTGTTTTTCAGAAAACAAAGGATTAAACGTATCGAATGGAAAGAAGTAAAAGTTTGCAGAAAGTAAACACAAAGAAGTAAAAGATTGTAGATTGAATGTAAAAGACAAGGACCGGGATCCATAGTTCACTAGAGGTGGCTCTCCTTAGATAGATAACATGCTGGGTGAACAAATTACAGCGGGGTAATTGACAAACATCGAGAAAGCAATACATGCATATACTAATCATCTTGACTCCTTTGAGATCCGATTGGGCATTACAACATTATAGATAGACCGCCATCCGACTGCATCTATGACTAATAATCCACCTTCAGGTTATCATCCGAACCCCCTCTAGTATTAAGTTGCAAGCAACAGATTATTGCTTTACGAAATGCGTGTAAAGCAAACAATACGATTGTTCTATGAACAAAGGATTGTTGTTTTCTCCCTAGTAGCAACAACACATCTAGTACCTTAGAGATTTCTGTCACTTCCCCAGATCACCAAAGGAATGAACCCACTATCGAGCATAAATACTAACTCTTGGAGTTGCTAGCATCTACTTGGCCAAGATAGCTACTAACAACGGAAAGCATGCAAGATCACAAATAACAAAGACATGATAGAATCAATAATCAATCTGAAATAGCATCTCAATATCCATCGGATCCCCGCAAACACAACATGCAGAATTACAAATAGATGATCTTGATCATGAACGGAGCTCACAAGATATACACATGAAAGCACAAAGGAGGAGAACCAGCCATCTAGCTACTACATGGATCCATAGTCCAAGGATGAACTACTCACGCATCACACCGAAGGCTTGCATGGTGATGAAGACGGCCTCTAGGGTGAATTCCCCTCTCCGGCAGGGTGCCGGGAAGAGCTTTAGATCCCTCCTCATCTAGGGATGGAGATGACGGCGGCTACAGACTCTTTTGTGGATTTTTGATCGGGCACTTAGGGTTTACGTCTCGAGGGCATCTTATAGTCGGAAGGGGAGGCCAAGGGGGTGCCAGGGCTGGCCTCACCACCCCCTGGTGCGGGCTAGGCTGGGTCGCGCGGCCAGGTGGTGTGGTGGCCCCTGGCTCCTCTCTGTCTCGTATTCTGGCATCTGATGACTTCCGGAAAAATAGGCACTTTGGCTTTTGTCTCGTCCAATTCCGTGAATATTCATTTTCTGACTTTTTTTCTAGAACCAAAAACAACAAAAAACAGGCAGCTGGCACTGTGGCTCTTGTTAATAGGTTAGTCCAAGAAATCATATGAAAAGTACTCCAAAGTTGGAACAAAACACAAGAAAGTGGATAAAACCAAGCATGGAACATCAAAAATTATAGATACGTTTGCAATGTATCAACATCCCCAAGCTTAACTCCTGCTCGTCCTCGAGTTGGTAAGTGATAAAAAGAAAGAATAATTTTTGAGGTGACATGCACCATCAAAGACTTGATCAAAGTATTTGTAGAACATTCAAAGCTGGGATCATAGTACTTCAATCATAACATGAAAGACAAAGTTCTAGCAATAAGCAAAGAAACTATGATGCAAGATGAAAAGGCACAAACAAAAGATTCATGAATAACAATGCTTTGCAAGACGTTTGTTTGTTTCACATAAAGAAAACATAGCATAAAAGTATCCAGCTTGTCCCTCATAGAGTAGAAAATATAAATGCATAGGACACCTTCAAAGTTCATAAGAATGACTAGATACAAATAGTTTAAAACAAGCAATATCAAAGTATGCATCAATGAACTAGTCTTGGGACAATGCACATAGAACTAAGAATGGCCACTATGCTCTCAAAGTAGGTGCATAAAGTTAGAAGGTGGAGACTCAATGTAATGGTGGAAGAAAGGCCTTTGTAAAAGGAAGTAGGGATTCAAGTCTCATAAAGAGCTTCCAAAAATTATGGTACTTATAGCTTTCAGCTCTCATTGCCCCTATCATAAGCATCTTGAAGTGATTAAGGTTAAAGTGAACAAACTATGGTGTACATGCTTGACGAAGTATAAGTCAGAAATCTCATGTCCCTTATATACGAGGGCCACTCCTCATGCTACTCAAGTTTAGTCACCGGTATGTTCTTGTCATTGTAAGTATATGTGTATCATAGAGAACCGACAATGGGGTACCCCTTGCCCGATGATACGGAAGAATCCCCATATCAAAATGACAAGGCAAGCAGACAACGAGCATCTCAGCAATCTTCTTATTTACCATGGGAATATGGTGCTTTTTTCTCTCTTTCCTCTTTTCATAGTATCTCTTTTTTTCTTTTCTCTTTTTTCTCAATATATGACTCTTTTTTTATAAGAAGAATGCTTCATAGACAGCTCATTATGGTTACGCTGCAGGTTTCCACCATGTCAGCATGGATTAGACCAGCGGCCTAGGCGTTTCTCTAACACCTATACATAACTCCATGGACTTAGAAGCCCCCCTTTCATTTCACACCGACGACATCCATATACAAAAGAGCATGATATCAACTAGGTACAAGTACCAAGTGCAATGTTGAAAGCCTTCCCCATGAAAGCATGGTTCTGCTAATTCCCGACAAATAAGTGCAAGCATATACAACATAGAAGACACAATGGTTCAAGTTTATTAAGGGCAAGAAAAGTAAAGTGTGCCATCAAGTTCGTGAGAGCTTTAATAACTAGTTTTCTCATAACAAGTTTAATTTGGAAGGTAAACAAAAGCATGAATATACTTGGAATAGCATAAGCTAGTAGGTAGGTATGGTGGACTC
This sequence comes from Avena insularis, assembly GCA_023614405.1. NCBI lineage: Eukaryota > Viridiplantae > Streptophyta > Magnoliopsida > Poales > Poaceae > Avena > Avena insularis. The sequence continues at coordinate 500,745,855 of CM042684.1, forward strand.
TTTGGAATAACTTGGTTTAGGGAGTTGGATGCATGAGTGGAACTCATACTTTGTTGTGGAGGCTAGCAAAAGACTGGGAGCGACAAACTAAGATAGCAATAATGGCTATAATCATGCAGAGCGACAAAACATCATTGATCAAAGCATAAAGTGATACTACAAGTTGAAAACTAAAGAATCATAAAGGCTATGGTGACTTGAGATAGTCATAACATGGTGTGAGCATGTGCCAAGTCAACCCAAATAAAGCATCAAAGGAGAATACCACTATACTATGCTTTAATATGCTAAAACAACGCATGATTCATCCAAGGCACATTAAGCAATCTCAATTGTTTATAACAAGTCATGCTACAGCAAAGAATACTAAGCATAAAGCCAAAACAATATCAAGCATGGCATGACAAAGCATAGGCCACAGTCAAAAACAAGCTCTTTTTACCACATAAGCATGAACTTTCCTACTCTTTTCCAAACCAAACCAAACTATTTGCAAATAAATGTATGAAAGAGGGGGTCCAACCAATTTATTCAGAAAACTAAGCAAACCAAGCAAACGAAAAACCAAAACAAAAACGAAAAAGAAGACGCTCCAAGAACAACACAACTGTTCATGAATCAATAAAAATGAAGCATTTGGAAGAAACCCGGGATTTTTATTGATGAAAAAGGGGATGCCTTGGGCATCCCCAAGCTTTGACGCTTGTACTTCTTGGATATTTCTTGGGGTGACATGCGTAGAATCCCCAAGCTTGAGCTTTAATCCATCCCTCATCTCATTACTCATTCCTTCCATACACCTGAAAATTTTCCTTCATACAAAACTTCACACAATCTTTATTAGCAACATTAGTGCACTCAAGATAAATAAGTCTTAAGGTTCAGTTCTAACACCAAATAAACTTCCATTAGAACACTAGATACTGTAGCACTTCCCTTAAAAATCTCAATTCCCCAAAATAACTCAAAAAGGAACCAACAAGAAGCAATTGCAGAAAATGACAGAAATCTGTCAAAACAGACCAGCAGGTAAAGACGAATTTTTTCAAAGACCTTCTGTTGCTCAAATCAAAAAGTGTTGAACTAACGAAATTTAGATAACAACCTGGGGAAGAAGCAAAAAAATTCTCACCTCAAAAAGAATTTCAGAGATTTTACACAAATTTTTACGGTGAAGCACAGAAATCTGTTTCGGGACAGCAAATTTTCCAATCATTACTTCTCTCTCATTAGAGGTTACTCTTGGCACAAAAAGCAAATAAAAAGGATAAGGAGAGGTTATTACAGAGGTAATAACTTCCAAGACTCATCTAAAACTTTTGGATTATCTCCCAATAAGTACGTTTCTTTAACGCCTTTAAGTTAGGCATAAGAAGCAAGAAATAATCAAGTGTTCTCAAATGAAGAAGCATTAAAACCAAATTTCTTGCCCTTACCTCTTAACCTTGGGGAAAATATGATTGTTTGGTGGAGAAGAAAGTTGCATGGTCCCCTTTCCCACATCTATTATTGCTCCAAGGAGTTTTAATAGGGACCTTCCAAGTGTAATTTGTCCTTTTCCTGTACATTTCAATAACAAGATAATCAGTAGAAATCATTTTCCCAAGGATCTTTGTAAACACTCCTTCAGCTATTCCAAGAGGTAATATGGTAGTATTATTAGCAAGAGATATTTCTTTTCCTCCTTCAGTAAGCCCCCAAGTATTCAGAGATTTATAAATATCTTTGGGCATAAGACAAAATCCAGACATGATATCACAGCGAGCTTGAAAAGTTTCAGTGTTTATCTCAATCTTTACTGTAGGGAGCCACTTTGATGGTTCAAAATTTATTGGGACATAATTGTGATGCTCCCTAAGCGTATTATAGCAATCTTTTAAGCTAGCAGTGCTAGTCTCGAGAGTGTTCAACCTAGCGAATATTTTTGCGAAGGAAATATCAGTTTGGCTAGGCAAGTTGTAAGTGAGGATCAATTTCTTTATAGCATTAATAGCATCATCCTCATTACATTGGAGGAAATCTCCTCCCACAACAGCATCTAAAGCATATCTATAGAAAAGATCAATCCCAAGGTAAAAGCTGCTAAGGAACAAGCTTTGAGTCATTTTAGGCTCAGTGTTTTCATGTAGATCAGAGATTCTAGACCAAGCTTCCTTAAAACTTTCCTCAATTCCTTGTTTAAAAGTGAAAATCATTTCCTCGAGTGATATAGTGACTGGAGCAAGGCTAGACATAATGGCAACTCAATATAGGAACTAATTTTTTGTGTTTTTCAAATAAGAAAGCAAACTAGTAAAACTAATTTTTTGTGTTTTTGAATAACAAAACAAGCAAACAAAGCAAAAAAGAAAACTAAGCAAAACAAAAATAACAAAGTAAAGAGATTGGTTATGAGGGACTCCCATTGTGAAGTTGTCCTTGACTCCCCGGCAACGGCGCCAGAAAAATGCTTGATGGCTCAATGCACGGCGCCCAGAAAAGTGCTGGTGCATGGTTGATGTAGAGTTCATTGGGAACCCCAAGAGGAAGGTATGATGAGCACAGCAGCAAGTTTCCCTTAGTTATGAAACCAAGGTTTAATCGAACCAGTAGGAGATATTGAAACACCCCAAAGGTGTTACTAGCTGATCTTTGGCAGGGCGCACTACCGGTGCTAGTAGCAACGTGGAGACCTGGACAACACAACCACAGAACTTTGTCCCCAACTTGCGATGAGGTTGTCAATCTCACCGTGTTTTGTGGAAAACAAAGGATTAAACGTATCAAATGGAAATAAGTAAAAGTTTGCAGAAAGTAAACACAAAGAAGTAAAAGATTGTAGATTGAATGTAAAAGACAAGGATCGGGATCCATAGTTCACTAGAGGTGGCTCTCCTTAGATAGCTAACATGCTGGGTGAACAAATTACAGCGGGGCAATTGACAAGCATCGAGAAATCAATACATGCATATACTAATCATCTTGACTCCTTTGAGATTCGATTAGGCATTACAACATTATACATAGACCGCCATCCGACTGCATCTATGACTAATAATCCACCTTCAGGTTATCATCCGACCCCCCTCCAGTATTAAGTTGCAAGCAACAGATTATTGCTTTACGAACTGCGTGTAAAGTAAACAATACGATTGTTCTATGAACAAAGGATTGTTGTTTTCTCCCTAGTAGCAACAACATATCTAGTACCTTAGAGATTTACATCACTTCCCAGATTACGGAGGCATGAACCCACTATCGAGCATAAATACTAACTCTTGGAGTTGCTAGCATCTACTTGGCCAAGATAGCTACTAACAACAGAAAGCATGCAAGATCACAAATAACAAAGACATGATAGGATCAATAATCAATCTGAAATAGCATCTCAATATCCATCGGATCCCCGCAAACACAACATGCAGAATTACAAATAGATGATCTTGATCATGAACGGAGCTCACAAGATCTAGACATGAAAGCACAAAGGAGGAGAACCAGCCATCTAGCTACTACCTGGATCCGTAGTCCAAGGATGAACTACTCACGCATCACACCGAAGGCTTGCATGGTGATGAAGAAGGCCTCCAGGGTGAATTCCCCTCTCCGGCGGTCTTGGGAAGAGCTTCAGATCCCTCCCGATCTAGGGATGGAGATGACGGCGGCTATAGACTCTTTCGTGGATTTTTGATCGGGCACTTAGGGTTTACGTCCCGAGGGCATCTTATAGTCGGAAGGGGAGGCCGAGGGGGTGCCAGGGCTGGCCTCACCACCCCCTAGCGCGGGCCAGGCTGGGCCACGCGGCCAGGTGGTGTGGTGGCCCCCTGGCCCCTCTCCGTCTCGTATTCTGGCATCTAATGACTTCCGGAAAAATAGGCACTTTGGCTTTTGTCCCGACCAATTCCGTAAATATTCATTTTCTGACTTTCCTGGAACCAAAAACAGCAGAAAACAGGCAGCTGGCACTGTGGCTCTTGTTAATAGGTTAGTCCAAGAAATCATATGAAAAGTACTCCAAAGTTGGAACAAAACACAAGAAAGTGGATAAAACCAAGCATGGAACATCAAAAATTATAGATACATTTGCAATGTATCAGTTGCCGAGGTGGGTTTTGCCCTGCTCCCGCCGAGTTACACTGGCCGGCATTGCCATTTCTAGTGTTTCTCTAACCGTCATTGCCTTGGTCACGGTTACCTTGGCCAGCTTCACCTCGGCTGGCACTATGACGATACTTATCAATAAGCACTGCTTTTCCTTTTGCGACCCTTGCCAGATCATACGGTACTATTTTCTTATTTCTCCTAGCTGAGGTTACCACCACCTCCCTTCTGGGGTGATCATGCTGAGATGACGCTGCCCTGATAGATTTCGCCGGGTTATTCTTTGCTGAATGAACTACATGCGAGGCTCCAGGTTGCGCCGGGTTTGCCTTGTTTATTTCCTCATTTTGCTCGCATGCTACCCTCAACAAATGGTTAACTCTCTCATGTTGCCTTTCTCTGGCTTCCCCGGTCAAATCCTCTAACTCGGATGTTGCTGCATTGGTAGCCCTGAGGTTTTTCACTGGAATGCTATATCTCTCCAGGCCTACTGTCACTAGGGTAGCTGTCTGACCCGACTTGGGCACATACTCCTTGTCTATCTTAGTGATCAAGTTTTTACCTCTAATCTTTACACCACCAACCGAGTTGGGCTAAGCTGGTTTGCCTTTGCGTACTCATGCAGAGTAATGTTCAATGACTGTTGCAACTCAGCTACCTTTTTTTGCTCCAACTAGCATTTTAAGCCTAGTTTCTTCCAGTTCGGCCTGTGCCTGAGCCGGATCTATCGCAGGTGCTATTGGAGTATCTAAGTTATCTATCACCTACTGCAGTACATACTCATGCCTCTCTAGAGGAGGAAATCTAGACCTTGTTGCCTTTGGCGTCGCGTCTGGATCTGGCATCAAATCCTTGCCTTTCTCCGCATTTGGCACGATCATCATGACCTCAATGCTACTAGCGGGGCGAGTGATACGCACTCTGCGAGCAGTGCTGAGAGGCGGTTCGCATCCCTCGACGACGTGCTGCGGGTGAACATAGGACTCGTCCACACCGACGTAGATCTTGTGGGCTCCAAGGTTGATGAAGAGGCCGTTCCTCGGTAGGGGACAGTTGTCGAAACTGCAAGCATTGTCGCTGATGTAGTCCAGTGCTCTGAAGCACTGAATGAGCCTGGAGATGATGCGTTTGCCGGTGTTGATGAAGTTTCCTATCCGGATTTTCACTCCTGCTAGCGCCGCTAGCCCCATGGTGGGAGATTGTTTGTTTGCGGTACCAAACTTCCCGGGCGAGTGCATCCCGGTACCCGAGTTGTCATCAATCGCGTGGAGGGGCCGTAGTAGAATCGCCAATTGTCCAGAAGGGCCAAATGGGGGTGAATGCAAACCTAACGGCCAAATAGTCGTTTGAACCAGACGAAAAATGGTTGAACTCAAATACCGCCATTAGGTCAACTCTTCTTGGCCCGTCCTATCAGTATTCCCTGTTATCTTTTGCGGTCGTGGACTAGCTTACTCCTGCATGGACTAGATCTATTTCTTTGCTCTGCTCTGGTCTTCTCCCTGCTCCCCTCCCCATAACATTTTCTCAGCTCCGACTGCTCGTCTCAGATCGAAGCTCGCACTTGCTCTAATTTGCATCCCCGCCATGTCCGATCAACCTCCCACGCCTCTAATCGAAGCTCGCAGCCGTCGCCGTCGCATCATCCGCCGTATCGGAGCTTCGTGACCTCGGACTAATATCTCGCCTCTGGCTAGTCCTTCTCGCATGGCGGAGCGCGTCCCGTCGGGCGATCCAGGCCGGCAACCGGCCTCGGGAAGTTGCGTGCTTCCGCGCACCCCAGGCATGGTAGCCCTGGCACAACAGTTCGACGACCACACTCTCATGGCCACCATGCTGGGCATCCGTCCTGCCGTGTCACTGGCAGAGTTGCCGTCGGCTTTCAGGTCTCGTTTTGGGATCATACAAAATGAGGTCAAGATTGAGGTATGCGCGCCGCCATTCGATTTTTTCATCTGGGTCGAGCACAACTCAGACATCGAGCGTGTTCTGCATTCTTCCAGTTCTTTCGAGTGCTGCGGGGAGAAAATGAGCTTCATGCGTTGGCATCGCGCCTGTGGGTGGGACGATCACTTGGGGCAGCTTCGTTTCTTCTCCAAACTCGGCTTTGACGTCCTCCCTTTAGATGCTTGGGAGCCGGAGGCCCTCAAGCAGGTCATCAGTAGCCTTGGCGGCAAGCTGGTGGAAATCATGCCACCAAGCGACAGATGGGTCATCAAGGTAAAGGCGTGGCTGAAAGATCCTGACGCTGTTCCTAAGATGTACGAGGTGCAGATTCCAAGTAGGGCAGGGCGACAGCTTTGCTCGAAGCACCCGGTCATCATCCACCTAGAGGAGGTTCTGGAATCGGTACATGGCATTCAGGGCCCGGAAGAGGCTGCTAGAGACCGTCCTCGTCGCCTGCAATGTTGGCCTAGAAGGATCGATGGCACAGGACCACCACCGTTTCGTGATGGCGCACACAGTTTCGGTGGGGGAACTGGCTTGGATAAGCTGGTGGTTTTTATTTCCCTCGAGTGAAGACAGAGCTCTAGTGAATTGCCGTGGTATGTGTGGCTAATGAATTTGTAGTATGGTGAGCATAGCAGGAAGCTAGCATCGACTAAAAATGTGTAATAGTTTGAATCGATGTAGTACGTGTGGGTAATGAATTTGAAGTAGTATGTGTGTAATAGTTTGAATCGATGTACTATGTGTGGGTAATGAATTTGAAGTAGTATGTGTGTAATAGTTTGAATCGATGTACTATGTGTGGGTAATGAATTTGATGTAGTGTGTGTGTAATAGTTTGAATCGATGTAGTTGAACACCGTGCTTTATAATTTCTGTGAATAACCAAGGACAACCTCATGAAAAGAGGGTGGTCTGCAATGAGCAATGTCAATTCTGTGGATGCTAGGAAAATGTAGTCCATCTCCTCTTCAAGTACAAGGTAGCTATATTTGTAACACGATGAACTGCAGGACCATTTTGCAGACAACACAAGACAAAGGAAAAATGGTTTACAACACAAACAGCAGACACAAAATCTGTAGTCTGGGATAAAAAATGCCAGTTAACTGGATTTAACCATGACTAGTAATTGAAGGAAATAGATACTTGATAGTATTTGCTTACAACAGTAGTACTTCCATACAAAAGGGTCGTATACCTGCACAAAAGTGGGCTAAACTTCCTACTAGTTTATAGAATAATTCGTCAGCATTTCATCTACAAAGGGCAATGAGAATGATAAAGATGAGGATGGTCAGAAGTTCCAGAACATTGGCTGAGGTTTATGTAGAATACAAGCATGGAAGTGAACGGAGGTACACTGTAGACGTTGGAGACAAGACTTGTTCATGCAGGCAGTGGCAGATTACTGGTCTGCCATGTCACCATGCAATTTACTTCATCTTAAAGCTTAGAGGTAGCAGAGCTGAAATAGAGAACTATGTCGACAACTATTTCTCTGTGGACAAGTTTGCTGCAACTTATGCAGAAAACATACCACCTATGGCCGATGACAATGATTAGGAGATTGTCGATCCAGGGTTCAAACTTCAACCACTAGTTCTTAGGAGGCCACCTGGGAGGCCTAGAAAGCTAATGATCGAAGCCTCCACCGATAAAGGTTCAAGGCTGGGAGCTAGGAAAAGGAAATGTAAACTTTGTGGCGGATTCGGCCATATCAAGAGGTTGTGCAGAAACCCCGTTACACATGATATTGTCCCTATTCACACCCTGGTGGCAGAAAATAAGGCTTCTCAGCCAGAACTGGAGGAAGAGCAGCGCAAAGACGAAGAACTTGAGGAAGTGCAGCAGGTGTAGGAAAATGGTGATGAGCACTTGGAGGAAAACGTATGTAAGCAGCCAATTTATAAAGAAGTGGAGGTGCTGTCGAGAAAAGGGTGTGAAAAGAAACAAAAGGGTAAGTAGAACGGGGAGGAAAGGGCAAATAATGGAGGTGTATTAGAATATGAAGAAGTTGCAGGGGTGATTGAGGATGTTCTTGAGGATCTTTTGGCTAACTGCAGGAGAAATAATAAATCCCTGCCAATTTCATCTTTGTACGATTCTCCAGATGAAAGGTAAGCTTAAAAATTGTTTTATTTTCCATTTTATCACTTTTTTATCCTCATCAACTGATGCTTAATGCAGCGTGGGCTAGCAGACTAATAAGAGGAGCAGAAAGATGCGGGCACAGTAACGTCGTAAGTTGAATTATATCATTGAAACTAAACTAGTCGTGTCGTCTTTATTTATATCTGGCGCGTGCAACGTGTCTGTGATGGGATCATGTGGACCAGATTACAATTTTTTAAATATTATTACATTATTTTTTACCTGCGTATGGACGCAGCTACTAGTTCCCATCTCCTCTGGCGCACTCCAGAATTATGGCTGTGCCATCAAGTAGCGGAGTCAGCATATTGTCCCATCAGATGTGAACGCAATGACTTTATTTGTTCAGAATTTGACGAATTTTGATTAGTTTGAAAGACAGAGAAACCTAAAACATGTATCTAGACATGTTTTGGGTATAGACACATTTATTAAATATCTAAAAAAACTAAGTCAGTTATATCTGGACAGGAGTAGTACACTATTACAACACGCTCGATCCCTTATCCTTTGGCGCACTCCAAATTATGGTTGTGCCATCAAGTGCTGGGAGCAGAGTCAGCGTATTGTCCCATCCGATATGCCAGGAACGCGTGAACTTTATTTTCAGGATCAGACGAGTTTCGACTAGTTTCAAAGACAAAGACAACTAAAACATGGCCAACATATATAGATTATGACAATAATCGACTATGACTCAAGTGACCCAGATCCAAAGAGGGCATTAAGATACCATACATAGATTTAATTTATGCATAAGTGGCCCTAGTCGACTGTGACGCTCCCGAAGTCTCCATCATCGACGATGTTGTCCGCGTTGCCGCCAGCCTCCTCCATGTCGGAATCGATGCCGATGTTCCCGGCAGCGTTCCTCCTCCTCATGGATTCTTCACGACGCGCCGCATCGATAACGGTGGAGTTAAATGCCCGAGCCTTTGCCGAAGTCTTGCCTCCTTCGAGGTTCGCGCGATCCGGTGGATCTCCCATCGGTGAGGGTTCCACACAGCTCAATGAACGCAGCCCGCTCCTTTTTGAACAACTTTCGCTAGTACGCGCTCGTGCGCGAGTACCGTGCCATTGCCCTCTTCCGCTCCGGCAGCTGGCGGCGGCGCTCCTTGATCTGCCTCGCCAACGCGTTGTCGCGCAAGAGCGACGTGACAGGAACCCGGGCGTAGCTGAGCTCGAAGCCGGCCGGAAGCCTCGCGAATGGCGGTGCGAGTATGTCGTAGTGGGCGAACATCTGAGCCTCGTGCAAGCTGAGTTTGGGCCTCTCCCTCTCCATGGCGATGAAGGAACACGATCTGAGCTTCGGCCCCGAAGTTAAGGGGATAAGGGAAAGGACGTAGGCCCAGCGTCATTGCCACTGCCAATCAGTTCGCAAAATAGACTTCTCGCGGATCGCAATCGCGAAGGACATCCTTATCATCCACGCACCCTGATCCAACAACGCCTAACAATCGAGGATCGGGTCTTCTAGAAGCCCGGAGCGGTTGATGGTTAGCTCTGTGTCTCGATTTTTTATGGCCAACGGCTGTCGTTGAAACTAATACACATTTCAATGACACTGGTGGATGCATATGTGGTTTGTGAAAAGAACACACATGCAATGACTCGAGCTGTGGTTAATGAGAAGAACACACATGCAATGACACTGGTAGATCCATATGTGGATTGTGAAAATAACACACATGCAATGACTCTAGTTGTTCTTAGTAAAAAGAACACACATGCAATGACACTTGTGGATCCATGTGTGGTCTCTAAAGAGAACACACATTTCAATGACACTGGTGGATCCATATGTGGTCTTTGAAAAGAACAGTCATGAAATGACTCCAGATGTGGTTAATGAGAGAATACACATTTCAATGACAATGGTGGTTCCCTATGTGTTATGTGAAAAGAACACACATGCAATGACTCTAGCTATGGTTAATGAGAAGAACACACATGCAGTGACACTGGTGGATCCATAGGTGGATTGTGAAAATAACACACATGCAATGAACTCTGGTGGAACCACATGCAATGACACTGGTGGATCCAAGTGTGGTCTGTGAAGAGAACACACATGCAATGACACTGGTGGATCCAGATATGGTCTGTGAAAAGAATAGTCATGAAATGACTCCAGTTGTTGTTAGTAAAAAGAACACACATGCAATGACAATGGTGGTTCCATATGTGGTATGTGAAAAGAACACACATGTAATGACTCTAGATGTGGTTAATGAGCAGAACACACATGCAATGACATTGGTGGATCCATAGGTGGATTGTGAAAAGAACACACACGTAATGAACTCTGGTGGAACCACATGCAATGACACTGGTGGATCCATGTGTGGTATGTGAAGAGAACACACATGCAATGACAATGGTGGATCCAGATGTGGTCTATGAAAAGAATAGTCATTAAATGACTCTAGTTGTTGTTAGTAAAAAGAACACACATCCAATGACACTGGTGGATCCATGTGTGGTCTCTGAAGAGAACACACATGCAATGACTCTAGATGTGTTTAATGAGAAGAACAAACATCCAATGACACTGGTGGATCACTAGGTGGATTGTGAAAAGAACACACATGCAATGAACTCTGGTGGAACCACATGCAATAAAACTGGTGGATCCAGATGTAGTATGTGAAAAGAATAGTCATGAAATGACTCCAGTTGTTGTAAGTAAAAAGAACACACATGCAATGACACTAGTGGATCCATATGTGGTCTCTGAAGAGAACACACATGCAATGACTCTAGATGTGGTTAATGAGAAGAACACACATGCAATGACAGCGGTGGATCCATAGGTGGATTGTGAAAAGAACACACATACAATGAACTCTGGTGGAACCACATGCAATGCCACTAGTGGATCCATGTGTGGTCTGTGAAGAGAATACACATGCAATGACGCTGATGGATCCATAGATGGATTGTGAAAAGAACACACACGCAATGAGCTCTGGTGGAACCACATGCAATGGCACTGGTGGATCCATGTGTGGTCTGTGAAAAGAACACACATGCAATGACACTGGTGGATCCACGTTTGGTCTCTGAAGAGAACACACATTTCAATGACACTAGTGGATCCATATGTGGTTTGTGAAAAGAACACACATGCAATGAATCTAGGTGTGGTTAATGAGAAGAACACACATGCAATGACACTGGTGGATCCATATGTGGATTGTGAAAATAACACACATGCAATGACTCTAGTTGTTGTTAGTAAAACTAACACACATGCAATGACATTGGTGGATCCATGTGTGGTATATGAAGAGAACACACATTTCAGTGACAGTGGTGGATCCATATGTGGTTTGTGAAAAGAACACTCATCCAGTGACTCCAGATGTGGTCACTGAGTAGAACACACATACAATGACACTGGTGGATCCATAGGTGGATTGTGAAAAGAACACACATGCAATGACTCTAGTTGTTGTTAGTAAAAAGTACACACATGCAATGATACTGGTGGATCCATGTCTGGTCTCTGAAGAGAACACACATTTCAATGACACCGGTGGATCCATATGTGGTTTGTGAAAAGAACACACATGCAATGACTCTAGTTGTGGTTAATCAGAAGAACACACATCTAATAACACTGGTGGATCCATATGTGGATTGTGAAAATGACAAACATGCAGTGACTCTAGTTGTTATTAGTAAAAAGAAGACACATGCAATGACACTGGTGGATCCATGTGTGGTCTCTGAAGATAACACACATTTCAATGACACTGGTGGATCAATATGTGGTCTTTGAAAAGAACAGTCATGAAATGACTCCAGATGTGGTTAATGAAAGAATACACATTTCAATGACAATGGTGGTTGCATATGTGGTCTATGAAAAGAATACACATGCAATGACTCTAGATGTGGTTACTGAGAAGAACACACAAGCAATGACACTGGTGGATCCATAGGTGGATTGTGAAAAGAACACACATGCAATGAACTCTGGTGGAACCACATGCAATGACACTGGTGGATCCATGTGTGGTCTGTGAAGAGAACACACATGTAATGACACTGGTGGATCCAGATGTGGTTTGTGAAAAGAATAGTCATGAAACGACTCCAGTTGTTGTTAATAAAAAGAACACACATGCAATGACACTGGTGGATCCAAGTGTGGTCTGTGAAGAGAACACACATACAATGACTCTAGTTGTGGTTAACGAGACGAACCCACATGCAATGACACTGGTGGATCCATAGGTTGATTGTGAAAAGAACACACATGAAATGACTCTAGTTGTTGTTAGTAAAAAGAACCCACGTGCAATGCACAGGTGGATCCATGTGTGGTCTCTGAAGAGAACACACATTTGAATGACAGTGGTGGATCCATATGTGGTTTGTGAAAAGAACACTCATCCCGTGACTAGATGTGGTTAATGATAAGAACACACGTGCAATGACACTGGTGGATCCATAGGTGGATTGTGAAAAGAACACACATGCAGTGACTCTAGTTGTTGTTAGTAAAAAGAACACACATGCAATGGCACTGGTGGATCCATGTGTGGTCTCTGAATAGAATACACATTTCAATAACGGTGGTGGATCCATATGTGGTTTATGAAAAGAACACACATGCAATGACTCTAGCTGTGGTCTCTGAGAAGAACACACATACAATGACACCGGTGGATCCATAGGTGGATTGTGAAAAGAACACTCATGCAATGACTCTAGTTGTTGTTAGTAAAAAGAACACACATGCAATGACACTGGTGGATCCATGTGTGGTCTCTGAAGATAACACACATTTCAATGACACTGGTGGAACCATATGTGGCCTTTGAAAAGAACAGTCATGAAATAACTCTAGATGTGGTCTCTGAGAAGAACACACATGCAATGACACTGGTGGATCCATAGGTGGATTGTGAAAAGGACTCACATTTCAATGACTCTATTTGTTGTTAGTAAAAAGAACACACATGCAATGACACTAGTGAATCCATGTGTGTTCTCTAAAGAGAACACACATTTCAATGACACTGGTGGATCCATATGTGGTCTTTGAAAAGAACAGTCATGAAATGACTCTAGATGTGGTTAATGAGAGAATACACATTTCAATGAAAATGGTGGTTCCATATGTGTTATGTGAAAAGAACACACATGCAATGACTCTAGCTATGGTTAATGAGAAGAACACACATGCAATGACACTGGTGGATCCATAGGTGGATTGTGAAAAGAACACACATGCAATGAACTCTGGTGGAACCACATGCAATGACCCTGGTGGATCCAAGTGTGGTTTGTGAAGAGAACACACATGCTATGACACTGGTGGATCCAGATCTGGTTTGTGAAAAGAATAGTCATGAAATGGCTCAAGTTATTGTTAGTAAAAGGAACACACATGCAATGACAATGGTGGTTCCATATGTGGTCTGTGAAAAGAACACACATGCAATGACTCTAGATGTGGTTAATGAGCAGAACACACATGTAATGACATTGGTGGATCCATAGGTGGATTGTGAAAAGAACACACATGCAATGAACTCTGGTGGAACCACATGCAATGACACTGGTGGATCCATGTGTGGTATGTGAAGAGAACACACATGCAATGACACTAGTCGATCCAAATGTGGTCTGTGAAGAGAACACACATGCAATGACACTAGTCGATCCAGATGTGGTCTGTGAAAAGAATAGTCATGTAATGACTCTAGTTGTTGTTAGTAAAAAGAACACACATGCAATGACACTGGTGGATCCATGTGTGGTCTCTGAAGAGAACACACATGCAATGACTCTAGATGTGGTTAATGAGAAGAACAAACATGCAATGACGCTGGTGGATCACTAGGTGGATTGTGAAAAGAACACACATGCAATGAACTCTGGTGGAACCACATGCAATGACACTGGTGGATCCATGTGTGGTCCATCAAGAGAACACATATGCAATGACACTGGTGGATACAAATGTAGTATGTGAAAAGAATAGTCATGAAATGACTCTAGTTGTTGTAAGTAAAAAGAACACACATGCAATGTCACTAGTGGATCCATGTGTGGTCTCTGAAGAGAACACACATGCAATGTGTCTAGATGTGGTTAATGAGAGGAACACACATGCAATAACACTGGTGGATCCATAGGTGGATTGTGAAAAGAACACACATACAATGAACTCTGGTGGAACCACATGCAATGCCACTAGTGGATCCATGTGTGGTCTGTGAACAGAACACACATGCAATGATGCTGATGGATCCATAGATGGATTGTGAAAAGAACATACATACAATGAGCTCTTGTGGAACCACATGAAATGACACTGGTGGATCCATGTGTGGTCTGTGAAAAGAACACACATGCAATGACACTAGTGGATCCATGTTTGGTCTCTGAAGAGAACACACATTTCAATTACACTAGTGGATCCATATGTGGTTTGTGAAAAGAACACACATGCAATGAATCTAGGTGTGGTTAATGAGAAGAACACACATGCAATGACACTGGTGGATCCATATGTGGATTCTAAAAATAACACACACGCAATGACTCTAGTTGTTGTTAGTAAAAAGAACACACATGCAATGACACTTGTGGATCCATGTGTGGTCTCTGAAGAGAACACACATTTCAATGACACTGGTGGTTCCATATGTGGTTTGTGAAAAGAACACACATGCAATGACTCTTGCTGTGGTTAATGAGAAGAACACACATACAATGACACTGGTGGATCCATATGTGGATTGTGAAAATAACACATATGTAGTGACTCTAGTTGTTGTTAGTAAAAAGAACACACATGCAATGACACTGGTGGATCCATGTCTGGTCTCTAAATAGAACACACATGCAATTACTCTAGATGTGGTTAATGTGAAGAACACACATGCAATGACACTGGTGGATCCATAGGTGGATTATGAAAAAAAACACATGCAATGACTCTAGTTGTTGTTAGTAAAAAGAACACACATGCAATGACACTGGTGGATCCATGTGCGGCCTCTGAAGAGAACACACATTTCAATGATAGTGGTGGATCCATATGTGGTTTGTGATAAGAACACTCATCCAGTGACTCCAGATGTGGTCACTGAGAAGAACACGCATGCAGTGACACTGGTGGATCCATAGGTGGATTGTGAAAAGAACACACATGCAATGACTCTAGTTTTTGTTAGTAAAAAGTACACACATGCAATGATACTGGTGGATCCATGTGTGGTCTCTGAAGAGAACACACATTTCAATGACACCGCTGGATCCATATGTGGTTTGTGAAAAGAACACACATGCAATGACTCTAGATGTGGTTAATGAGAAGAACACACATCTAATAACACTGGTGGATCCATATGTGGATTGTGAAAATAACACACATGCAGTGACTCTAGTTGTTATTAGTAAAAAGAACACACATGCAATGACACTGGTGGATCCATGTGTGGTCTCTGAAGATAACACACATTTCAATGACACTGGTGGATCAATATGTGGTCTTTGAAAAGGACATTCATGAAATGACTCCAGATGTGGTTAATGAAAGAATACACATTTCAATGACAATGGTGGTTCCATATGTGGTCTGTGAAAATAATACACATGCAATGACTCTAGATGTGGTTACTGAGAAGAACACACAAGCAATGACACTGGTGGATCCATAGGTGGATTGTGAAAAGAACACACATGCAATGAACTCTGGTGGAACCACATGCAATGACACTAGTGGATCCATGTGTGGTCTGTGAAGAGGAGACACATGCAATGACACTGGTGGATCCAGATGTGGTTTGTGAAAAGAATAGTCATGAAACGACTCCAGTTGTTGTTAATAAAAAGAACACACATGCAATGACACTGGTGGATCCATGTGTGGTCTGTGAAGAGAACACACATACAATGACTCTAGATGTGGTTAACGAGACAAACCCATGTGCAATGACACTGGTGGATCCATAGGTTGATTGTGAAAAGAACACACATGAAATGACTCTAGTTGTTGTTAGTAAAAAGAACACACATGCAATGCACAGGTGGATCCATGTGTGGTCTCTGAAGAGAACACACATTTAAATGGCAGTGGTGGATCCATATGTGGTTTGTGAAAAGAACACTCATCCAGTGACTCTAGATGTGGTTAATGAGAAGAACACACATGCAATGACACTGGTGGATCCATAGGTGGATTGTGAAAAGAACACACATGCAGTGACTCTAGTTGTTGTTAGTAAAAAGAACGCACATGCAATGACACTGGTGGATCCATGTGTGGTCTCTGAAGAGAACACACATTTCAATAACGGTGGTGGATCCATATGTGGTTTGTGAAAAGAACACACATGCAATGACTCTAGCTGTGGTCTCTGAGAAGAACACACATACAATGACACCGGTGGATCCATAGGTAGATTGTTAAAAGAACACACATGCAATGACTCTAGTTGTTGTTAGTAAAAAGAACACACATGCAATGACAATGGTGGATCCATGTGTGGTATCTGAAGATAACACACATTTCAATGACACTGGTGGATCCATATGTGGTCTTTGAAAAGAACAGTCATGAAATGACTCCAGATGTTTACTAATGAAAGAATACACATTTCAATGAAAATGGTGGTTACATATGTGGTTTGTGAAAAGAACACACATGCAATGACTATAGCTATGGTTAATGAGAAGAATACACATGCAATGCCACTGGTGGATCCATAGGTGGATTGTGAAAAGAACACACATGCAATGAACTCTGGTGGAACCACGTGTAATGACACTTGTGTATCCATGTGTGGTATGTGAAGAGAACACACATGCAATGATACTTGTGGATCTAGATGTGGTCTGTGAAAAGAATAGTCATGAAATGAATCCAGTTGTTGTTTGTAAAAAGAACACACATGCAATGGCACTGGTGGATCCATGTGTGGTATGTGAAGAGAACGCACATGGAATGACTCTAGCTGTGGTTAATGAGAAGAACACACATGCAATGACACTGGTGGAACCATAGGTGGATTGTGAAAAGAACACATATGCAATGGCTCTAGTTGTTGTTAGTAAAAAGAACACACATGCAATGACACTGGTGGATTCTTGTGTGGTCTCTAAAGAGAACACACATTTCAATGACAGTGGTGGATCCATATGTGGTTTGTGAAAAGAACACTCATCAAATGACTCCATAAGTGGTCTTTGAGAAGAACACACATGCAATGACACTGGTGGATCCATAGGTGGATTGTGAAAAGAACACACATATGCAGTGACTCTAGTTGTTGCTAGTAAAAAGAACACACATGCAATGACACTGGTGGATCCAAGTGTGGTCATTTGAAGAAGAACACATTTCAATGACACTGGTGGATCAATATGTGGTCTTTGAAAAGGACAGTCATGAAATGACTCCAGATGTGGTTAATGAAAGAATACACATTTCAATGACAATGGTGGTTCCATATGTGGTCTATGAAAAGAATACACATGCAATGACTCTAGTTGTTGTTAGTAAAAAGAACACACATGCAATGACATTGGTTGATCAATGTGTGGTCTCTTAAGAGAACACACATTTCAATGACACTGATGGATCCATATGTGGTCTTTGAAAAGAACAGTCATGAAATGACTCCAAATGTAGTTAATGAAAGAATACACATTTCAATGACAATGGTGGTGCCATATGTGGTCTATGAAAAGAACATACATGCAATGACTCTAGCTGTGGTTAATGAGAAGAACACACATGCAAAGACACTGGTGGATCCATATGTGGATTGTGAAAAGAACACACATGCAATAACACTGGTAGATCCACGTGTGGTCTCTGAAGAGAACACACATTTCAATGACACGGGTGGTTCCATATGTGGTATGTGAAAAGAATAGTCATGAAATGACTCGAGTTGTTGTTAGTAAAAAGAACACACATGCAATGACACTGGTGGATCCATGTGTGGTCTCTGAAGAGGACACACATGCAATGACTCTAGATGTGGTAAATGAGAAGAACAGACATGCAATGACACTGGTGGATCCAGAGGTGGATTGTGAAAAGAACACACATGCAATGAACTCTGGTGGAACCACATGCAATGACACTGGTGGATCCATGTGTGGTCTCTGAAGAGAACACACATGCAATGACACTGGTGGATCCATAAGTGGATTGTGAAAAGAACACACATGCAATGACTCTAGTTGTTGTTAGTAAGAAGAACACACATGCAATGACACTGGTGGATCCATGTGTGGTCTCTGAAGAGAACACACATGCAATGACTCTAGATGTGGTTAATGAGAAGAACAAACATTCAATGACGCTGGTGGATCACTAGGTGGATTGTGAAAAGAACACACATGCAATGAACTCTGGTGGAACCACATGCAATGACACTGGTGGATCCATGTGTGGTACATGAAGAGAACACATATGCAATGACACTGGTGGATACAGATGTAGTATGTGAAAAGAATAGTCATGAAATGACTCTAGTTGTTGTAAGTACAAAGAACACACATGCAATGTCACTAGTGGATCCATGTGTGGTCTCTGAAGAGAACACACATGCAATGTGTCTAGATGTGGTTAATGAGAGGAACACACATGCAATAACACTGGTGGATCCATAGGTGGATTGTGAAAAGAACACACATACAATGAACTCTGGTGAAACCACATGCAATGCCACTAGTGGATCCATGTGTGGTCTGTGAACAGAACACACATGCAATGATGCTGATGGATCCATAGATGGATTGTGAAAAGAACCTACATACAATGAGCTCTTGTGGAACCACATGCAATGACACTGGTGGATCCATGTGTGGTCTGTGAAAAGAACACACATGCAATAACACTGGTGGATCCATGTTTCGTCTCTGAAGAGAACACACATTTCAATTACACTAGTGGATCCATATGTGGTTTGTGAAAAGAACACACATGCAATGAATCTAGGTGTGGTTAATGAGAAGAACACACATGCAATGACACTGGTGGATCCATATGTGGATTCTAAAAATAACACACACGCAATGACTCTAGTTGTTGTTAGTAAAAAGAACACACATGCAATGACACTTGTGGATCCATGTGTGGTCTCTGAAGAGAACACACATTTCAATGACACTGGTGGTTCCATATGTGGTTTGTGAAAAGAACACACATGCAATGACTCTTTCTGTGGTTAATGAGAAGAACACACATACAATGACACTGGTGGATCCATATGTGGATTGTGAAAATAACACATATGCAGTGACTCTAGTTGTTGTTAGTAAAAAGAACACACATGCAATGACACTGGTGGATCCATGTCTGGTCTCTAAATAGAACACACATGCAATTACTCTAGATGTGGTTAATGTGAAGAACACACATGCAATGACACTGGTGGATCCATAGGTGGATTATGAAAAAAAACACATGCAATGACTCTAGTTGTTGTTAGTAAAAAGAACACACATGCAATGACACTGGTGGATCCATGTGCGGTCTCTGAAGAGAACACACATTTCAATGACAGTGGTGGATCCATATGTGGTTTGTGATAAGAACACTCATCCAGTGACTCCAGATGTGGTCACTGAGAAGAACACACATGCAATGACACTGGTGGATCCATAGGTGGATTGTGAAAAGAACACACATGCAATGACTCTAGTTTTTGTTAGTAAAAAGTACACACATGCAATGATACTGGTGGATCCATGTGTGGTCTCTGAAGAGAACACACATTTCAATGACACCGCTGGATCCATATGTGGTTTGTGAAAAGAACACACATGCAATGACTCTAGATGTGGTTAATGAGAAGAACACACATCTAATAACACTGGTGGATCCATATGTGGATTGTGAAAATAACACACATGCAGTGACTCTAGTTGTTATTAGTAAAAAGAACACACATGCAATGACACTGGTGGATCCATGTGTGGTCTCTGAAGATAACACACATTTCAATGACACTGGTGGATCAATATGTGGTCTTTGAAAGGGACATTCATGAAATGAATCCAGATGTGGTTAATGAAAGAATACACATTTCAATGACAATGGTGGTTCCATATGTGGTCTGTGAAAAGAATACACATGCAATGACCCTAGATGTGGTTACTGAGAAGAACACACAAGCAATGACACTGGTGGATCCATAGGTGGATTGTGAAAAGAACACACATGCAATGAACTCTGGTGGAACCACATGCAATGACACTAGTGGATCCATGTGTGGTCTGTGAAGAGAACACACATGCAATGACACTGGTGGATCCAGATGTGGTTTGTGAAAAGAATAGTCATGAAACGACTCCAGTTGTTGTTAATAAAAAGAACACACATGCAATGACACTGGTGGATCCATGTGTGGTCTGTGAAGAGAACACACATACAATGACTCTAGCTGTGGTTAACGAGACGAACCCATGTGCAATGACACTGGTGGATCCATAGGTTGATTGTGAAAAGAACACACATGAAATGACTCTAGTTGTTGTTAGTAAAAAGAACACACATGCAATGCACAGGTGGATCCATGTGTGGTCTCTGAAGAGAACACACATTTAAATGGCAGTGGTGGATCCATATGTGGTTTGTGAAAATAACACTCATCCAGTGACTCTAGATGTGGTTAATGAGAAGAACACACATGCAATGACACTGGTGGATCCATAGGTGGATTGTGAAAATAACACACATGCAGTGACTCTAGTTGTTGTTAGTAAAAAGAACGCACATGCAATGACACTGGTGGATCCATGTGTGGTCTCTGAAGAGAACACACATTTCAATAACGGTGGTGGATCCATATGTGGTTTGTGAAAAGAACACACATGCAATGACTCTAGCTGTGGTCTCTGAGAAGAACACACATACAATGACACCGGTGGATCCATAGGTGGATTGTTAAAAGAACACACATGCAATGAATCTAGTTGTTGTTAGTAAAAAGAACACACATGCAATGACACTAGTGGATCCATGTGTGGTATCTGAAGATAACGCACATTTCAATGACACTGGTGGATCCATATGTGGTCTTTGAAAAGAACAGTCATGAAATGACTCCAGATGTTTACTAATGAAAGAATACACATTTCAATGACAATGGTGGTTACATATGTGGTCTGTGAAAAGAACACGCATGCAATGACTCTAGCTATGGTTAATGAGAAGAATACACATGCAATGCCACTGGTGGATCCATAGGTGGATTGTGAAAAGAACACACATGCAATGAACTCTGGTGGAACCACGTGTAATGACACTTGTGGATCCATGCGTGGTATGTGAAGAGAACACACATGCAATGATACTGGTGGATCTAGATGTGGTCTGTGAAAAGAATAGTCATGAAATGAATCCAGTTGTTGTTTGTAAAAAGAACACACATGCACTGGTGGATCCATGTGTGGTATGTGAAGAGAACACACATGGAATGACTCTAGCTGTGGTTAATGATAAGAACACACATGCAATGACACTGGTGGAACCATAGGTGGATTGTGAAAAGAACACATATGCAATGGCTCTAGTTGTTGTTAGTAAAAAGAACACACATGCAATGACACTGGTGGATTCTTGTGTGGTCTCTAAAGAGAACACACATTTCAATGACAGTGGTGGATCCATATGTGGTTTGTGAAAAGAACACTCATCAAATGACTCCAGAAGTGGTCTTTGAGAAGAACACACATGCAATGACACTTGAGGATCCATAGGCGGAATGTGAGAAGATAACACTCATGCAGTGACTCTAGTTGTTGCTAGTAAAAAGAACACACATGCAATGACACTGGTGGATCCAAGTGTGGTCGCTGAAGATAACACACATTTCAATGACACTGGTGGATCAATATGTGGTCTTTGAAAAGGACAGTCATGAAATGACTCCAGATGTGGTTAATGAAAGAATACACATTTCAATGACAATGGTGGTCCCATATGTGGTCTGTGAAAAGAATACACATGCAATGACTCTAGATGTGGTTACTGAGAAGAACACACAAGCAATGACACTGGTGGATCCATAGGTGGATTTTGAAAAGAACACACATGCAATGAACTCTGGTGGAACCACATGCAATGACACTAGTGGATCCATGTGTGGTCTGTGAAGAGAACACACATGCAATGAAACTGGTGGATCCAGATGTGGTTTGTGAAAAGAATAGTCATGAAACGACTCTAGTTGTTGTTAATAAAAAGAACACACATGCAATGACACTGGTGGATCCATGTGTGGTCTATGAAGAGAACACACATACAATGACTCTAGCTGTGGTTAACGAGACGAACCCACGTGCAATGACACTGGTGGATCCATAGGTTGATTGTGAAAAGAACACACATGAAATGACTCTAGTTGTTGTTAGTAAAAAGAACACACATGCAATGCACAGGTGGATCCATGTGTGGTCTCTGAAGAGAACACACATTTAAATGGCAGTGGTGGATCCATATGTGGTTTGTGAAAATAACACTCATCCAGTGACTCTAGATGTGGTTAATGAGAAGAACACACATGCAATGACACTGGTGGATCCATAGGTGGATTGTGAAAATAACACACATGCAGCGACTCTAGTTGTTGTTAGTAAAAAGAACGCACATGCAATGACACTGGTGGATCCATGTGTGGTCTCTGAAGAGAACACACATTTCAATAACGGTGGTGGATCCATATGTGGTTTGTGAAAAGAACACACATGCAATGACTCTAGCTGTGGTCTCTGAGAAGAACACACATACAATGACACCGGTGGATCCATAGGTGGATTGTTAAAAGAACACACATGCAATGAATCTAGTTATTGTTAGTAAAAAGAACACACATGCAATGACACTGGTGGATCCATGTGTGGTATCTGAAGATAACGCACATTTCAATGACACTGGTGGATCCATATGTGGTCTTTGAAAAGAACAGTCATGAAATGACTCCAGATGTTTACTAATGAAAGAATACACATTTCAATGACAATGGTGGTTACATATGTGGTCTGTGAAAAGAACACACATGCAATGACTCTAGCTATGGTTAATGAGAAGAATACACATGCAATGCCACTGGTGGATCCATAGGTGGATTGTGAAAAGAACACACATGCAATGAACTCTGGTGGAACCACGTGTAATGACACTTGTGGATCCATGCGTGGTATGTGAAGAGAACACACATGCAATGATACTGGTGGATCTAGATGTGGTCTGTGAAAAGAATAGTCATGAAATGAATCCAGTTGTTGTTTGTAAAAAGAACACACATGCAATGGCACTGGTGGATCCATGTGTGGTATGTGAAGAGAACACACATGGAATGACTCTAGCTGTGGTTAATGATAAGAACACACATGCAATGACACTGGTGGAACCATAGGTGGATTGTGAAAAGAACACATATGCAATGGCTCTAGTTGTTGTTAGTAAAAAGAACACACATGCAATGACACTGGTGGATTCTTGTGTGGTCTCTAAAGAGAACACACATTTCAATGACAGTGGTGGATCCATATGTGGTTTGTGAAAAGAACACTCATCAAATGACTCCAGAAGTGGTCTTTGAGAAGAACACACATGCAATGACACTGGTGGATCCATAGGTGGATTGTGAAAAGAACACACATATGCAGTGACTCTAGTTGTTGCTAGTAAAAAGAACACACATGCAATGACACTGGTGGATCCAAGTGTGGTCGCTGAAGATAACACACATTTCAATGACACTGGTGGATCAATATGTGGTCTTTGAAAAGGACAGTCATGAAATGACTCCAGATGTGGTTAATGAAAGAATACACATTTCAATGACAATGGTGGTCCCATATGTGGTCTGTGAAAAGAATACACATGCAATGACTCTAGATGTGGTTACTGAGAAGAACACACAAGCAATGACACTGGTGGATCCATAGGTGGATTTTGAAAAGAACACACATGCAATGAACTCTGGTGGAACCACATGCAATGACACTAGTGGATCCATGTGTGGTCTGTGAAGAGAACACACATGCAATGAAACTGGTGGATCCAGATGTGGTTTGTGAAAAGAATAGTCATGAAACGACTCTAGTTGTTATTAATAAAAAGAACACACATGCAATGACACTGGTGGATCCATGTGTGGTCTGTGAAGAGAACACACATACAATGACTCTAGCTGTGGTTAACGAGACGAACCCACGTGCAATGACACTGGTGGATCCATAGGTTGATTGTGAAAAGAACACACATGAAATGACTCTAGTTGTTGTTAGTAAAAAGAACAGACATACAATGCACAGGTGGATCCATTTGTGGTCTCTGAAGAGAACACACATTTAAATGGCAGTGGTGGATCCATATGTGGTTTGTGAAAAGAACACTCATCCAGTGACTCTAGATGTGGTTAATGAGAAGAACACACATGCAATGACACTGGTGGATCCATAGGTGGATTGTGAAAAGAACACACATGCAGTGACTCTAGTTGTTGTTAGTAAAAAGAACACACATGCAATGACATCAGGATCCATGTGTGGTCTCTGAAGAGAACACACATTTCAATAACGGTGGTGGATCCATATGTGGTTTGTGAAAAGAACACACATGCAATGACTCTAGCTGTGGTCTCTGAGAAGAACACACATACAATGACACCGGTGGATCCATAGGTGGATTGTTAAAAGAACCCACATGCAATGACTCTAGTTGTTGTTAGTAAAAAGAACACACATGCAATGACACTGGTGGATCCATGTGTGGTATTTGAAGATAACACACATTTCAATGACACTGGTGGATCCATATGTGGTCTTTGAAAAGAACAATCATGAAATGACTCCAGATGTTTACTAATGAAAGAATACACATTTCAATGACAATGGTGGTTACATATTTGGTCTGTGAAAAGAACACACATGCAATGACTCTAGCTATGGTTAATGAGAAGAACACACATGCAATGCCACTGGTGGATCCATAGGTGGATTGTGAAAAGAACACACATGCAATGAACTCTAGTGGAACCACGTGTAATGACACTGGTGGATCCATGCGTGGTATGTGAAGAGAACACACATGCAATGATACTGGGGGATCTAGATGTGGTCTGTGAAAAGAATAGTCATGAAATGAATCCAGTTGTTGTTAGTAAAAAGAACACACATGCAATGGCACTGATGGATCCATGTGTGGTCTGTGAAGAGAACGCACATGGAATGACTCTAGCCGTGGTTAATGAGAAGAACACACATGCAATGACACTGGTGGAACCATAGGTGGATTGTGAAAAGAACACATATGCAATGGCTCTAGTTGTTGTTAGTAAAAAGAACACACATGCAATGACACTTGTGGATTCTTGTGTGGTATCTAAAGAGAACACACATTTCAATGACAGTGGTGGATCCATATGTGGTTTGTGAAAAAAACACTCATCAAATGACTCCAGAAGTGGTCTTTGAGAAGAACACACATGCAATGACACTGGTGGATCCATAGGTGGATTGTGAAAAGAACACACATATGGAGTGACTCTAGTTGTTGCTAATAAAAAGAACACACATGCAATGACACTGGTGGATCAATGTGTGGTCTCTTAAGAGAACACACATTTCAATGACACTAATGGATCCATATGTGGTCTTTGAAATGAACAGTCATGAAATGACTCCAAATGTAGTTAATGAAAGAATACACATTTCAATGACAATGGTGGTGCCATATGTGGTCTATGAAAAGAACATACATGCAATGACTCTAGCTGTGGTTAATGAGAAGAACACACATGCAAAGACACTAGTGGATCCATATGTGGATTTTGAAAAGAACACACATGCAATGAACTCTGGTGGAACCACATGCAATGACACTGGTAGATCCACGTGTGGTCTCTGAAGAGAACACACATTTCAATGACATGGGTGGTTCCATATGTGGTATGTGAAAAGAATAGTCATGAAATGACTCGAGTTGTTGTTAGTAAAAAGAACACACATGCAATGACACTGGTGGATCCATGTGTGGTCTCTGAAGAGGACACACATGCAATGACTCTAGATGTGGTTAATGAGAAGAACAGACATGCAATGACACTGGTGGATCCATAGGTGGATTGTGAAAAGAACACACATGCAATGAATTCTGGTGGAACCACATGCAATGACACTGGTGGATCCATGTGTGGTCTGTGAAGAGAACACACATGCAATGACACTGGTGGATCCATAAGTGGATTGTGAAAAGAACACACATGCAATGACTCTAGTTGTTGTTAGTAAGAAGAACACACATGCAATGACACTGGTGGATCCATGTGTGGTCTCTAAAGAGAACACACATGCAATGACTCTAGATGTGGTTAATGAGAAGAACACACATGCAATGAAACTTGTGGATCCATAGGTGGATTGTGAAAAGAATACACATGCAATGACTCTAGTTGTTGTTAGTAAAAAGAACACACATGCAATGACACCGGTGGATCCATATGTGGTCTTTGAAAAGAACAGTCATGAAATGACTCTAGATGTGGTCTCTGATAAGAACACACATGCAATGACACTGGTGGATCCATAGGTGGATTGTGAAAAGAACACAAATTTCAATGACTCTAGTTGTTGTTAGTAAAAAGAACACACATGCAATGACACTGGTGGATCCATGTGTGATCTCTAAAGAGAACACACATTTCAATGACACTGGTGGATCCATATGTGGTCTTTGAAAAGAACAGTCATGAAATGACTCCAGTTGTGGTTAATGAAAGAATACATATTTCAATGACAATGGTGGTTCCATATGTGGTCTATGAAAACAACACACATGCAATGACTCTAGATGTGGTTAATGAGAAGAACACACATGCAATGACACTGGTGGATCCATAGGTGGATTGTGAAAAGAACACACTTGCAATCAACTCTGGTGGAACCACATGCAATGACACTGGTGGATCCATGTGTGGTCTGTGAAGAGAACACACATGCAATGACACTGGTGGATCCATAGGTGGATTATGAAAAGAACACACATGCAATGACTCTAGTTGTTGTTAGTAAGAAGAACACACATGCGATGACACTGGTGGATCCATGTGTGGTCTCTGAAGAAAACACACATGCAATGACTCTAGATGTGGTTAATGAAAAGAACACACATGCAATGACACTGGTGGATCCATAGGTGGATTCTGAAAAGAACACACATGCAACGACTCTAGTTGTTGTTAGTAAAAAGAACACACATGCAATGACACTGGTGGATCCATGTGTGGTCTCTGAAGAGAACACACATTTCAGTGACACTGGTGGATCCATATGTGGTCTTTGAAAAGAATAGTCATGAAATGACTCTAGATGTGGTCTCCTAGAAGAACACACATGTAATGACACTAGTGGATCCATATGTGGATTGTGAGAATAACACGCATGCAATGACTCTAGTTGTTGTTAGTAAAAAGAACACACATGCAATGGCACTGGTGGATCCATGTGTGGTCTCTGAAGAGAACACACATTTCAATGACACTGGTGGATCCATATGTGGTTTGTGAAAAGAACACACATTCAATGACTCTAGTTGTGGTTAATGAGAAGAACACACATGTAATGACACTGGTGGATCCATATGTGGATTGTGAAAATAACACACATCCAGTGACTCTAGTTGTTGTTAGTAAAAAGAACACACATGCAATGACACTTGTGGATCAATGTGTAGTCTCTTAAGAGAACACACAGTTCAATGACACTAGTGGATCCGTATGTGGTCTTTGAAAAGAACAGTCATGAAATGACTCCAGATGTGGTCTATGAGAAGAACACACATGCAATGACACTGGTGGATCCATAGGTGGATTCTGAAAAGAACACACATGCAATGACTCTAGTTGTTGTTAGTAAAAAGAACACACATGTAATGACACTGGTGGATCAATGTGTGGTCTCTGAAGAGAACACACATTTCAATGAGACTGGTGGATCCATATGTGGCCTTTGAAAAGAATAGTCATGAAATGACTCTAGATGTGGTCTCGTAGAAGAACACACATGCAATGACACTGGTGCATCCATAGGTGGATTGTGAAAATAACACACAATTCAATGACTCTAGTTGTTGTTAGTAAAAAAACATACATGCAATGACACTAGTGGATCCATGTGTGGTCTCTGAAGAGAACACACATTTCAATGACACTGGTGGATCCATATGTGGTCTTTGAAAATAACAGTCATGAAATGACTACAAATGTGGTTAATGAAAGAATACACATTTCAATGACAATGGTGGTTCCATATGTGGTCTATTAAAAGAACACACATGCAATGACTCTAGCTGTGGTTAATGAGAAGAACGCACATGCAATGACACTGGTGGATCCATATGTGGATTGTGAAAAGAACACACATGCAATGAACTCTGGTGCAACCACATGCAATGACACTGGTGGATCCATGTGTGGTCTGTGAAGAGAACACACATGCAATCACACTGGTGGATTGAGATGTGGTATGTGAAAAGAATAGTCATGAAATGACTCGAGTTGTTGTTAGTAAAAAGAACACACATGCAATGACACTAGTGGATCCATATGTGGTCTCTGAAGAGAACACACATTTCATTGACACTGGTGGATCCATATGTGGTTTGTGAAAAGAACACACATGCAATGACTCTATCTGTGGTTAATGAGAAGAACACACATGCAATGACACTGGTGGATCCATATGTGGATTGTGAAAATAACACACATGCAATGACTCTAGTTGTTGTTAGTAAAAACAACGCACATGCAATGACACTAGTGGATCCATGTGTGGTCTCTGAAGAAAACACACAGGCAATGACTCTAGATGTGGTTAATGAGAATAACACACATGCAATGACACTGGTTGATCCATAGGTGGATTGTGAAAAGAACACACATGCAATGACTCTAGTTGTTGTTAGTAAAAATAACACACATGCAATGACACTGGTGGATCCATATGTGGATTGTGAAAATAACACACATCCAGTGACTCTAGTTGTTGTTAGTAAAAAGAATACACATGCAATGACACTAGTGGATCCATGTGTGGTCTCTGAAGAGAACACACATGCAATGACTCTAGATGTGGTTAATGAGAAGAACACACTTGCAATGACACTAGTGGATCCATAGGATGATTGTGAAAAGAACACACATGAAATGACTCTAGTTGTTGTTAGTAAAAAGAACACACATACAATGACACTAGTGGATCCATGTGTGATCTCTTAAGAGAACACACATTTCAATGACACCGGTGGATCCATATGTGGTTTGTGAAAAGAACACACATGCAATGACTCTAGCTGTGGTTAATGAGAAGAACACACATGTAATGACACTGGTGGATCCATATGTGGATTGTGAAAATAACACACATGCAATGACTCTAGTTGTTGTTAGTAAAATACACACATGCAATGCCACTGGTGGATCCATGTGTGGTCTCTGAAGAGAACACACATTTCAATGACACTGGTGGATCCATATGTTGTTTGTGAAAAAAACACATGCAATGACTCTAGCTATGGTTAATGAGAAGAACACACATGCAATGAAACTAGTGGATCCATAGGTGGATTGTGAAAACAACACACATGCAATGACTCAAGTTGTTGTTAGTAAAAAGAACACACATGGAATGACACTGATGGATCCATGTGTGGTCTCTGAAAAGATCATACATTTCAATGGCACTGGTGGATCCATATGTGGTTTGTGAAAAGAACACACATGCAATGACTCTAGTTGTGGTTAATGAGAAGAACACACATGCAATGACACTAGTGGATCCATATGTGGATTGTGAAAATAACACACATGCAATGACTCTAGTTGTTGTTAGTAAAAATAACACACATGCAATGGCATTGGTGGATCCATGTGTGGTCTCTGAAGAGAACACACAGTTCAATGACACTAGTGGATCCGTATGTGGTTTGTGAAAAGAACACACATGCAATGACTCTAGCTGTGGTTAATGAGAAGAACACACATGCAATGACACTGGTGGATCCATATGTGGATTGTCAAAATAACACAGATGTAGTGACTCTAGTTGTTGTTAGTAAAAAAACACATGCAATGGCACTGGTGGATCCATATGTGGCCTTTGAAAAGAACATGTGAAATAACTCAGATGTGGTCTCTC
Organism: Avena insularis; assembly: GCA_023614405.1. Classification (NCBI taxonomy): domain Eukaryota; kingdom Viridiplantae; phylum Streptophyta; class Magnoliopsida; order Poales; family Poaceae; genus Avena; species Avena insularis. Next base: position 500,776,221 of record CM042684.1, read on the forward strand.
AAGAACACACATGCAATGACACTGGTGGATCCATAGGTGGATTGTGAGAAGAACACACATGCAATGACACTGGTGGATCCATAGGTGGATTGTGAAAAGAACACACATGAAATGACACTGGTGGATCCATAGGTGGATTGTGAAAAGAACACCACATACAATGACTCTAGTTGTTGTTAGTAAAAAGATAACACATGCAATGACACGGGTGGATCCATGCGTGGTCTCTGAAGAGAACACACATGCAATGACTCTATATGTGGTTAATAAGAAGAACACACATGCAATGACACTGGTGGATCCATAGGTGGATTGTGAAAAGAACACACATACAATGACTCTAGTTGTTGTTAGTAAAAAGAACACACATGCAATGACACTAGTGGATCCATGTGTGGTCTCTGAAGAGAACACACATTTCAATGACACTCGTGGATCCATATGTGGTTTGTGAAAAGAACAGACATGCAATGACTCTAGCTATGGTTAATGAGAAGAACACACATGCAATGACACTGGTGGATCCATATGTGGATTGTGAAAATAACACATGCAATGACTCTAGTTGTTGTTAGTAAAAAAAACACATGCAATAACATTGGTGGATCCATGTGTGGTCTCTGAAGAGAACACACATTTCAATGACACTGGTGGATCCATATGTGGTCTTTGAAAAGAACAGTCATGAAATGACTCTAGATGTGGTCTCTGAGAAGAACACATATAAAATGACGCCGGTGGATCCATAGGTGGATTGTGAAAAGAACACACATGCAATGACACTGGTGGATCCATAGGTGGATTGTGAAAAGAACACACATGCAATGACACTTGTGGATCCATAGGTGGATTGTGAAAGGAACACACATGCAATGACTCTAGTTGTTGTTAGTAAAAACACACATGCAATGACACTGGTGGATCCATGTGTGGTCTCTAAAGAGAACACACATGCAATGACTCTAGATGTGGTTAATGAGAAGAACACACATGCAATGACACTAGTGGATCCATATGTGTATTGTGAAAATAACACACATGCAATGACTCTAGTTGTTGTTAGTAAAATGAACACACATGCAATGACACTGGTGGATCCATGTGTGATCTCTTAAGAGAACACACATTTCAATGACACCGGTGGATCCATATGTGGTTTGTGAAAAGAACACACATGCAATGACTCTAGCTGTGGTTAATGAGAAGAACACACATGTAATGACACTGGTGGATCCACATGTGGATTGTGAAAATAACACACATGCAATGACTCTAGTTGTTGTTAGTAAAAAGAACACACATACAATGACACTAGTGGATCCATGTGTGATCTCTTAAGAGAACACACATTTCAATGACACCGGTGGATCCATATGTGGTTTGTGAAAAGAACACACATGCAATGACTCTAGCTATGGTTAATGAGAAGAACACACATGTAATGACACTGGTGGATCCATATGTGGATTGTGAAAATAACACACATGCAATGACTCTAGTTGTTGTTAGTAAAAACACACACATGCAATGCCACTGGTGGATCCATGTGTGGTCTCTGAAGAGAACACACATTTCAATGACACTGGTGGATCCATATGTTGTTTGTGAAAAAAAACACATGCAATGACTCTAGATATGGTTAATGAGAAGAACACACATGCAATGAAACTAGTGGATCCATAGGTGGATTGTGAAAATAACACACATGCAATGACTCAAGTTGTTGTTAGTAAAAATAACACACATGCAATGGCATTGGTGGATCCATGTGTGGTCTCTGAAGAGAACACACAGTTCAATGACACTAGTGGATCCGTATGTGGTTTGTGAAAAGAACACACATGCAATGACTCTAGCTGTGGTTAATGAGAAGAACACACATGCAATGACACTGGTGGATCCATATGTGGATTGTCAAAATAACACAGATGTAGTGACTCTAGTTGTTGTTAGTAAAAAAACACATGCAATGGCACTGGTGGATCCATATGTGGCCTTTGAAAAGAACAGTCGTGAAATAACTCCAGATGTGGTCTCTAAGAAGAACACACATGCAATGACACTGGTGGATCCATAGGTGGATTGTGAGAAGAACACACATGCAATGACACTGGTGGATCCATAGGTGGATTGTGAAAAGAACACACATGAAATGACACTGGTGGATCCATAGGTGGATTGTGAAAAGAACACCACATACAATGACTCTAGTTGTTGTTAGTAAAAAGATAACACATGCAATGACACGGGTGGATCCATGCGTGGTCTCTGAAGAGAACACACATGCAATGACTCTATATGTGGTTAATAAGAAGAACACACATGCAATGACACTGGTGGATCCATAGGTGGATTGTGAAAAGAACACACATACAATGACTCTAGTTGTTGTTAGTAAAAAGAACACACATGCAATGACACTAGTGGATCCATGTGTGGTCTCTGAAGAGAACACACATTTCAATGACACTCGTGGATCCATATGTGGTTTGTGAAAAGAACAGACATGCAATGACTCTAGCTATGGTTAATGAGAAGAACACACATGCAATGACACTGGTGGATCCATATGTGGATTGTGAAAATAACACATGCAATGACTCTAGTTGTTGTTAGTAAAAAACACATGCAATAACATTGGTGGATCCATGTGTGGTCTCTGAAGAGAACACACATTTCAATGACACTGGTGGATCCATATGTGGTCTTTGAAAAGAACAGTCATGAAATGACTCTAGATGTGGTCTCTGAGAAGAACACATATAAAATGACGCCGGTGGATCCATAGGTGGATTGTGAAAAGAACACACATGTAATGACACTGGTGGATCCATAGGTGGATTGTGAAAAGAACACACATGCAATGACACTTGTGGATCCATAGGTGGATTGTGAAAGGAACACACATGCAATGACTCTAGTTGTTGTTAGTAAAAACACACATGCAATGACACTGGTGGATCCATGTGTGGTCTCTAAAGAGAACACACATGCAATGACTCTAGATGTGGTTAATGAGAAGAACACACATGCAATGACACTAGTGGATCCATATGTGTATTGTGAAAATAACACACATGCAATGACTCTAGTTGTTGTTAGTAAAATGAACACACATGCAATGACACTGGTGGATCCATGTGTGATCTCTTAAGAGAACACACATTTCAATGACACCGGTGGATCCATATGTGGTTTGTGAAAAGAACACACATGCAATGACTCTAGCTGTGGTTAATGAGAAGAACACACATGTAATGACACTGGTGGATCCACATGTGGATTGTGAAAATAACACACATGCAATGACTCTAGTTGTTGTTAGTAAAAAGAACACACATACAATGACACTAGTGGATCCATGTGTGATCTCTTAAGAGAACACACATTTCAATGACACCGGTGGATCCATATGTGGTTTGTGAAAAGAACACACATGCAATGACTCTAGCTATGGTTAATGAGAAGAACACACATGTAATGACACTGGTGGATCCATATGTGGATTGTGAAAATAACACACATGCAATGACTCTAGTTGTTGTTAGTAAAAACACACACACATGCAATGCCACTGGTGGATCCATGTATGGTCTCTGAAGAGAACACACATTTCAATGACACTGGTGGATCCATATGTTGTTTGTGAAAAAAAACACATGCAATGACTCTAGATATGGTTAATGAGAAGAACACACATGCAATGAAACTAGTGGATCCATAGGTGGATTGTGAAAACAACACACATGCAATGACTCAAGTTGTTGTTAGTAAAAAGAACACACATGGAATAACACTCGTGGATCCATGTGTGGTCTCTGAAGAGATCATACATTTCAATGGCACTGGTGGATCCATATGTGGTTTGTGAAAAGAACACACATGCAATGACTCTAGTTGTGGTTAATGAGAAGAACACACATGCAATGACACTAGTGGATCCATATGTGTATTGTGAAAATAACACACATGCAATGACTCTAGTTGTTGTTAGTAAAAATAACACACATGCAATGGCATTGGTGGATCCATGTGTGGTCTCTGAAGAGAACACACAGTTCAATGACACTAGTGGATCCGTATGTGGTTTGTGAAAAGAACACACATGCAATGACTCTAGCTGTGGTTAATGAGAAGAACACACATGCAATGACATTGGTGGATCCATATGTGGATTGTCAAAATAACACAGATGTAGTGACTCTAGTTGTTGTTAGTAAAAAAAAGACACATGCAATGGCACTGGTGGATCCATATGTGGCCTTTGGAAAGAACAGTCGTGAAATAACTCCACATGTGGTCTCTGAGAAGAACACACATGCAATGACACTGGTGGATCCATAGGTGGATTGTGAGAAGAACACACATGCAATGACACTGGTGGATCCATAGGTGGATTGTGAAAAGAACACACATGAAATGACACTGGTGGATCCATAGGTGGATTGTGAAAAGAACACCACATACAATGACTCTAGTTGTTGTTAGTAAAAAGATAACACATGCAATGACACGGGTGGATCCATGCATGGTCTCTGAAGAGAACACACATGCAATGACTCTATATGTGGTTAATAAGAAGAACACACATGCAATGACACTGGTGGATCCATAGGTGGATTGTGAAAAGAACACACATACAATGACTCTAGTTGTTGTTAGTAAAAAGAACACACATGCAATGACACTAGTGGATCCATGTGTGGTCTCTGAAGAGAACACACATTTCAATGACACTCGTGGATCCATATGTGGTTTGTGAAAAGAACAGACATGCAATGACTCTAGCTATGGTTAATGAGAAGAACACACATGCAATGACACTAGTGGATCCATATGTGGATTGTGAAAATAACACATGCAATGACTCTAGTTGTTGTTAGTAAAAAACACACATGCAATGACATTGGTGGATCCATGTGTGGTCTCTGAAGAGAACACACATTTCAATGACACTAGTGGATCCATATGTGGTCTTTGAAAAGAACAGTCATGAAATGACTCTAGATGTGGTCTCTGTGAAGAACACATATGTAATGACACCGTTGGATCCATAGGTGGATTGTGAAAAGAACACACATGCAATGACACTGGTGGATCCATAGGTGGATTGTGTAAAGAACACACATGCAATGACACTTGTGGATCCATAGGTGGATTGTGAAAGGAACCCACATGCAATGACTCTAGTTGTTGTTAGTAAAAAACACACATGCAATTATACTGGTGGATCCATGTGTGGTCTCTAAAGAGAACACACATGCAATGACTCTAGATGTGGTTAATGAGAAGAACACACATGCAATGACACTGGTGGATCCATAGGTGGATTGTGAAAACAACACACATGCAATGACTCTAGTTGTTGTTAGTAAAATGAACACACATGCACTGACACTGGTGGATCCATGTGTGGTCTCTGAAGAGAACACACATTTCATTGACACTGGTGGATCTATATGTGGTTTGTGAAAAGAACACACATGCAATGACTCTAGCTGTGGTTAAAGAGAAGAAAGCACATGCAATGACACTAGTGGATCCATATGTGGATTGTGAAAATAACACACATGCAGTGACCGTAGTTGTTGTTAGTAAAAAGAACAGACATGCAATGACATTGGTGGATCAATGTTTGGTCTCTAAAGAGAACACACATTTCAATGACACTGGTGGATCCATATGTGGTCTTTTAAAAGAACAGTCATGAAATGACTCCAGATGTGGTCTCTGAGAAGAACACACATGCAATGACACCGGTGGACCCATAGGTGGATTGTGAAAAGAACACACATGCAATGACACTGGTGGATCCATAGGTGGATTGTGAAAAGAACACACATGCAATGACACTGGTGGATCCATAGGTGGATTGTGAAAAGAACACACATGCAATGACTCTAGTTGTTGTTAGTAAAAAGAACACACATACAATGACACTGGTGGATCCATGTGTGGTCTCTTAAGAGAACACACATTTCAATGTAATGGCACCGGTGGATCCATAGGTGGATTGTGAAAAGAACACACATGCAATGACACTGGTGGATCAATAGGTGGATTGTGAAAAGAACACTCATGCAATGACACTAGTGGATCAATAGGTGGATTGTGAAAAGAACAAACATGCAATGACTCTAGTTGTTGTTAGTAAAAACACACATGCAATGACACTCGTGGATCCATATGTGGTCTTTGAAAAGAACAGTTTTGAAATGGCTCCAGATATGGTCTCTGAGAAGAACACACATGCAATGACACTGGTGGATCAATAGGTGGATTGTGAAAATAACACACATGCAATGACACTGGTGGATCCATAGGTGGATTGTGAAAAGAACAAACATGCAATGACTCTAGTTGTTGTTAGTAAAAACACATATGCAATGACACTCGTGGATCCATATGTGGTCTTTGAAAAGAACAGTCTTGAAATGACTCCAGATGTGGTCTCTGAGAAGAACACACATGCAATGACACTAGTGGATCCATAGGTGGATTGTGAAAAGAACACACATGCAATGACACTGGTGGATCCATAGGTGGATTGTGAAAAGAACACACATGCAATGACACTGGTGGATCCATAGGTGGATTGTGAAAAGAACACACATGCAATGACTCTAGTTGTTGTTAGTAAAAAGAACACACATGTAATGACACTGGTGGATCCATGTGTGGTCTCTGAAGAGAACACACATGAAATGACTCTAGATGTGGTTAATGAGAAGAATACACATGCAATGACACTGGTGGATCCATAGGTGGATTGTGAAAAGAACACACATGCAATGACTTTAGTTATTGTTAGTAAAAAGAACACACATGCAATGACATCAGGATCCATGTGTGGTCTCTGAAGAGAACACACATGCAATGACTCTAGATGTGGTTAATGAGAAGAACACACATGCAATGACACTAGTGGATCCATAGGTGGATTGTGAAAAAAAGACACATGCAATGACACTAGTGGATCCATAGGTAGATTGTGAAAAGAACACACATGCAATGACACTGGTGGATCCATAGGTGGATTGTGAAAAGAGAACACATGCAATGACTTTAGTTGTTGTTAGTAAAAAGAACACACATGCAATGACACTGGTGGATCCATGTGTGGTCTCTGAAGAGAACACACATGCAATGACTCTAGATGTGGTTAATGAGAAGAACACACATGCAATGACACTAGTGGATCCATAGGTGGATTGTGAAAAAAAACACATGCAATGACACTGGTGGATCCATAGGTGGATTGTGAAAAGAACACACATGCAATGACTCTAGTTGTTGTTAGTAAAAATAACACACATGCAATGACACTGGTGGATCCATGTGTGGTCTCTGAAGAGAACACACATGCAATGACTCTAGATGTGGTTAATGAGAAGAACACACATGCAATGACACTAGTGGATCCATAGGTGGATTGTGAAAAAAAAACACATGCAATGACTCTAGTTGTTGTTAGTAAAAATAACACACATGCAATGACACTGGTGGATCCATGTGTGGTCTCTGAAGAGAACACACATGAAATGACTCTAGATGTGGTTAATGAGAAGAACACACATGCAATGACACTGGTGGATCCATAGGTGGATTGTGAAAATAACACACATGCAATGACTCTAGTTGTTGTTAGTAAAAAGAACACACATGCAATGACACTGGTGGATCCATGTGTGGTCTCTGACGAGAACACACATTTCAATAACTCCAGATATGGTCTCTGAGAAGAACACACATGCAATGACACTAGTGGATCCATAGGTGGATTGTGAAAAAAAAACACATGCAATGACACTATTGGATCCATAGGTGGATTGTCAAAAGAACACACATGCAATGACACTGGTGGATCCATAGGTGGATTGTGAAAAGAACACACATGCAATGACTTTAGTTGTTGTTAGCAAAAAGAACACACATGCAATGACACTGGTGAATCCATGTGTGGTCTCTGAAGAGAACACACATGCAATGACTCTAGATGTGGTTAATGAGAAGAACACACAGGCAATGACACTAGTGGATCCATAGGTGGATTGTGAAAAAAACACACATGCAATGACTCTAGTTGTTGTTAGTAAAAAGAACACACATAGAATGACACTAGTGGATCCATCTGTGGTCTCTAAAGAGAACACACATTTCAATGACACTGGTGGATCCATATGTGGTCTTTGAAAAGAACAGTCATGAAATGACTCTAGATGTGGTCTCTGAGAAGAACACATATGTAATGGCACCGGTGGATCCATAGGTGGATTGTGAAAAGAACACACATGCAATGACACTAGTGGATCCATAGGTGGATTGTGAAAAGAACACACATGCAATGACACTGGTGGATCCATAGGTGGATTGTGAAAAGAACAAACATGCAATGACTCTAGTTGTTGTTAGTAAAAACACACATGCAATGACACTCGTGGATCCATATGTGGTCTTTGAAAAGAACAGTCTTGAAATGACTCCAGATGTGGTCTCTGAGAAGAACACACATGTAATGGCACCGGTGGATCCATAGGTGGATTGTGAAAAGAACACACATGCAATGACACTGGAGGATCCATAGGTGGATTGTGAAAAGAACACACATGCAATGACTCTAGTTGTTGTTAGTAAAAACACATATGCAATGACACTCGTGGATCCATATGTGGTCTTTGAAAAGAACAGTCTTGAAATGACTCCAGATGTGGTCTCTGAGAAGAACACACATGCAATGACACTAGTGGATCCATAGGTGGATTGTGAAAAGAACACACATGCAATGACACTGGTGGATCCATAGGTGGATTGTGAAAAGAACACACATGCAATGACACTGGTGGATCCATAGGTGGATTGTGAAAAGAACACACATGCAATGACTCTAGTTGTTGTTAGTAAAAAGAACACACATGCAATGACATCAGGATCCATGTGTCTCTGAAGAGAACACACATGAAATGACTCTAGATGTGGTTAATGAGAAGAACACACATGCAATGACACTGGTGGATCCATAGGTGGATTGTGAAAAGAACACACATGCAATGACTTTAGTTGTTGTTAGTAAAAAGAACACACATGCAATGACACTGGTGGATCCATGTGTGGTCTCTGAAGAGAACACACATGCAATGACTCTAGATGTGGTTAATGAGAAGAACACACATGCAATGACACTAGTGGATCCATAGGTGGATTGTGAAAAAAAGACACATGCAATGACACTAGTGGATCCATAGGTGGATTGTGAAAAGAACACACATGCAATGACACTGGTGGATCCATAGGTGGATTGTGAAAAGAGAACACATGCAATGACTGTAGTTGTTGTTAGTAAAAGAACACACATGCAATGACATCAGGATCCATGTATGGTCTCTGAAGAGAACACACATGCAATGACTCTAGATGTGGTTAATGAGAAGAACACACATGCAATGACACTAGTGGATCCATAGGTGGATTGTGAAAATAAAACACATGCAATGACACTGGTGGATCCATAGGTGGATTGTGAAAAGACAACACATGCAATGACTCTAGTTGTTGTTAGTAAAAATAACACACATGCAATGACACTAGTGGATCCATGTGTGGTCTCTGAAGAGAACACACATGAAATGACTCTAGATGTGGTTAATGAGAAGAACACACATGCAATGACACTAGTGGATCCATAGGTGGATTGTGAAAAAAAAACACATGCAATGACACTGGTGGATCCATAGGTGGATTGTGAAAAGAACACACATGCAATGACTCTAGTTGTTGTTAGTAAAAATAACACACATGGAATGACACTGGTGGATCCATGTGTGGTCTCTGAAGAGAACACACATGAAATGACTCTAGATGTGGTTAATGAGAAGAACACACATGCAATGACACTGGTGGATCCATAGGTGGATTGTGAAAAGAACACACATGCAATGACTTTAGTTGTTGTTAGTAAAAAGAACACACATGCAATGACACTGGTGGATCCATGTGTGGTCTCTGAAGAGAACACACATGCAATGACTCTAGATGTGGTTAATGAGAAGAACACACATGCAATGACACTAGTGGATCCATAGGTGGATTGTGAAAAAAAGACACATGCAATGACACTAGTGGATCCATAAGTGGATTGTGAAAAGAACACACATGCAATGACACTGGTGGATCCATAGGTGGATTGTAAAAAAAACACATGCAATGACTCTAGTTGTTGTTAGTAAAAAGAACACACATAGAATGACACTGGTGGATCCATGTGTGGTATCTGAAGAGAACACACATGCAATGACTCTAGATGTGGTTAATGAGAAGAACACACATGCAATGACACTGGTGGATCCATAGATGGATTGTGAAAAGAACACACATGCAATGACTTTAGTTGTTGTTAGTAAAAAGAACACACATGCAATGACATTGGTGGATCCATGTGTGGTCTCTGAAGAGAAGACACGTTCAATGACTCTAGATGTGGTTAATGAGAAGAACACACATGCAATGACACTAGTGGATCCATAGGTGGATTGTGAAAAAAAAAACACATGCAATGACTCTAGTTGTTGTTAGTAAAAATAACACACATGCAATGACACTGGTGGATCCATGTGTGGTCTCTGAAGAGAACACGCATGAAATGACTCTAGATGTGGTTAATGAGAAGAACACACATGCAATGACACTGGTGGATCCATAGGTGGATTGTGAAAATAACACACATGCAATGACTCTAGTTGTTGTTAGTAAAAAGAACACACATGCAATGACACTGGTGGATCCATGTGTGGTCTCTGACGAGAACACACATTTCAATAACTCCAGATATGGTCTCTGAGAAGAACACACATGCAATGACACTAGTGGATCCATAGGTGGATTGTGAAAAAAACACACATGCAATGACACTATTGGATCCATAGGTGGATTGTCAAAAGAACACACATGCAATGACACTGGTGGATCCATAGGTGGATTGTGAAAAGAACACACATGCAATGACTTTAGTTGTTGTTAGCAAAAAGAACACACATGCAATGACACTGGTGGATCCATGTGTGGTCTCTGAAGAGAACACACATGCAATGACTCTAGATGTGGTTAATGAGAAGAACACACATGCAATGACACTAGTGGATCCATAGGTCGATTGTGAAAAAAAAACACATGCAATGACTCTAGTTGTTGTTAGTAAAAAGAACACACATAGAATGACACTAGTGGATCCATGTGTGGTCTCTAAAGAGAACACACATTTCAATGACACTGGTGGATCCATATGTGGTCTTTGAAAAGAACAGTCATGAAATGACTCTAGATGTGGTCTCTGAGAAGAACACATATGTAATGGCACCGGTGGATCCATAGGTGGATTGTGAAAAGAACACACATGCAATGACACTGGTGGATCCATAGGTGGATTGTGAAAAGAACACACATGCAATGACACTGGTGGATCCATAGGTGGATTGTGAAAAGAACAAACATGCAATGACTCTAGTTGTTGTTAGTAAAAACACACATGCAATGATACTCGTGGATCCATATGTGGTCTTTGAAAAGAATAGTCTTGAAATGACTCCAGATGTGGTCTCTGAGAAGAACACACATGTAATGGCACCGGTGGATCCATAGGTGGATTGTGAAAAGAACACACATGCAATGACACTGGAGGATCCATAGGTGGATTGTGTAAAGAACACACATGCAATGACACTGGTGGATCCATAGGTGGATTGTGAAAAGAACAAACATGCAATGACTCTAGTTGTTGTTAGCAAAAACACATATGCAATGACACTCGTGGATCCATATGTGGTCTTTGAAAAGAACAGTTTTGAAATGGCTCCAGATATGGTCTCTGAGAAGAACACACATGCAATGACACTGGTGGATCCATAGGTGGATTGTGAAAATAACACACATGCAATGACACTGGTGGATCCATAGGTGGATTGTGAAAAGAACAAACATGCAATGACTCTAGTTGTTGTTAGTAAAAACACATATGCAATGACACTCGTGGATCCATATGTGGTCTTTGAAAAGAACAGTCTTGAAATGACTCCAGATGTGGTCTCTGAGAAGAACACACATGCAATGACACTAGTGGATCCATAGGTGGATTGTGAAAAGAACACACATGCAATGACACTGGTGGATCCATAGGTGGATTGTGAAAAGAACACACATGCAATGACACTGGTGGATCCATAGGTGGATTGTGAAAAGAACACACATGCAATGACTCTAGTTGTTGTTAGTAAAAAGAACACACATGCAATGACACTGGTGGATCCATGTGTGGTCTCTGAAGAGAACACACATGAAATGACTCTAGATGTGGTTAATGAGAAGAATACACATGCAATGACACTGGTGGATCCATAGGTGGATTGTGAAAAGAACACACATGCAATGACTTTAGTTATTGTTAGTAAAAAGAACACACATGCAATGACACTGGTGGATCCATGTGTGGTCTCTGAAGAGAACACACATGCAATGACTCTAGATGTGGTTAATGAGAAGAACACACATGCAATGACACTAGTGGATCCATAGGTGGATTGTGAAAAAAAGACACATGCAATGACACTAGTGGATCCATAGGTGGATTGTGAAAAGAACACACATGCAATGACACTGGTGGATCCATAGGTGGATTGTGAAAAGAGAACACATGCAATGACTTTAGTTGTTGTTAGTAAAAAGAATACACATGCAATGACACTGGTGGATCCATGTGTGGTCTCTGAAGAGAACACACATGCAATGACTCTAGATGTGGTTAATGAGAAGAACACACATGCAATGACACTAGTGGATCCATAGGTGGATTGTGAAAAAAAACACATGCAATGACACTGGTGGATCCATAGGTGGATTGTGAAAAGAACACACATGCAATGACTCTAGTTGTTGTTAGTAAAAATAACACACATGCAATGACATCAGGATCCATGTGTGGTCTCTGAAGAGAACACACATGAAATGACTCTAGATGTGGTTAATGAGAAGAACACACATGCAATGACACTAGTGGATCCATAGGTGGATTGTGAAAAAACACATGCAATGACACTGGTGGATCCATAGGTGGATTGTGAAAAGAACACACATGCAATGACTCTAGTTGTTGTTAGTAAAAATAACACACATGCAATGACACTGGTGGATCCATGTGTGGTCTCTGAAGAGAACACACATGAAATGACTCTAGATGTGGTTAATGAGAAGAACACACATGCAATGACACTGGTGGATCCATAGGTGGATTGTGAAAATAACACACATGCAATGAATCTAGTTGTTGTTAGTAAAAGAACACACATGCAATGACACTCAGGATCCATGTGTGGTCTCTAAAGAGAACACACATGCAATGACTCTAGATGTGGTTAATGAGAAGAACACACATGCAATGACACTAGTGGATCCATAGGTGGATTGTGAAAAAAAGACACATGCAATGACACTAGTGGATCCATAGGTGGATTGTGAAAAGAACACACATGCAATGACACTGGTGGATCCATAGGTGGATTGTGAAAAAAAACACATGCAATGACTCTAGTTGTTGTTAGTAAAAAGAACACACATAGAATGACACTGGTGGATCCATGTGTGGTATCTGAAGAGAACACACATACAATGACTCTAGATGTGGTTAATGAGAAGAACACACATGCAATGACACTGGTGGATCCATAGATGGATTGTGAAAAGAACACACATGCAATGACTTTAGTTGTTGTTAGTAAAAAGAACACACATGCAATGACACTGGTGGATCCATGTGTGGTCTCTGAAGAGAAGACACGTTCAATGACTCTAGATGTGGTTAATGAGAAGAACACACATGCAATGACACTAGTGGATCCATAGGTGGATTGTGAAAAAAAAACACATGCAATGACTCTAGTTGTTGTTAGTAAAAATAACACACATGCAATGACACTGGTGGATCCATGTGTGGTCTCTGAAGAGAACACACATGAAATGACTCTAGATGTGGTTAATGAGAAGAACACACATGCAATGACACTGGTGGATCCATAGGTGGATTGTGAAAATAACACACATGCAATGACTCTAGTTGTTGTTAGTAAAAAGAACACACATGCAATGACACTGGTGGATCCATGTGTGGTCTCTGACGAGAACACACATTTCAATAACTCCAGATATGGTCTCTGAGAAGAACACACATGCAATGACACTAGTGGATCCATAGGTGGATTGTGAAAAAAAAACACATGCAATGACACTATTGGATCCATAGGTGGATTGTCAAAAGAACACACATGCAATGACACTGGTGGATCCATAGGTGGATTGTGAAAAGAACACACATGCAATGACTTTAGTTGTTGTTAGCAAAAAGAACACACATGCAATGACACTGGTGAATCCATGTGTGGTCTCTGAAGAGAACACACATGCAATGACTCTAGATGTGGTTAATGAGAAGAACACACATGCAATGACACTAGTGGATCCATAGGTGGATTGTGAAAAAAACACACATGCAATGACTCTAGTTGTTGTTAGTAAAAAGAACACACATAGAATGACACTAGTGGATCCATCTGTGGTCTCTAAAGAGAACACACATTTCAATGACACTGGTGGATCCATATGTGGTCTTCGAAAAGAACAGTCATGAAATGACTCTAGATGTGGTCTCTGAGAAGAACACATATGTAATGGCACCGGTGGATCCATAGGTGGATTGTGAAAAGAACACACATGCAATGACACTAGTGGATCCATAGGTGGATTGTGAAAAGAACACACATGCAATGACACTGGTGGATCCATAGGTGGATTGTGAAAAGAACAAACATGCAATGACTCTAGTTGTTGTTAGTAAAAACACACATGCAATGACACTCGTGGATCCATATGTGGTCTTTGAAAAGAACAGTCTTGAAATGACTCCAGATGTGGTCTCTGAGAAGAACACACATGTAATGGCACCGGTGGATCCATAGGTGGATTGTGAAAAGAACACACATGCAATGACACTGGAGGATCCATAGGTGGATTGTGGATTGTGAAAAGAACACACATGCAATGACTCTAGTTGTTGTTAGTAAAAACACATATGCAATGACACTCGTGGATCCATATGTGGTCTTTGAAAAGAACAGTCTTGAAATGACTCCAGATGTGGTCTCTGAGAAGAACACACATGCAATGACACTAGTGGATCCATAGGTGGATTGTGAAAAGAACACACATGCAATGACACTGGTGGATCCATAGGTGGATTGTGAAAAGAACACACATGCAATGACACTGGTGGATCCATAGGTGGATTGTGAAAAGAACACACATGCAATGACTCTAGTTGTTGTTAGTAAAAAGAACACACATGCAATGACACTGGTGGATCCATGTGTGGTCTCTGAAAAGAACACACATGAAATGACTCTAGATGTGGTTAATGAGAAGAACACACATGCAATGACACTGGTGGATCCATAGGTGGATTGTGAAAAGAACACACATGCAATGACTTTAGTTATTGTTAGAAAAAAGAACACACATGCAATGACACTGGTGGATCCATGTGTGGTCTCTGAAGAGAACACACATGCAATGACTCTAGATGTGGTTAATGAGAAGAACACACATGCAATGACACTAGTGGATCCATAGGTGGATTGTGAAAAAAAGACACATGCAATGACACTAGTGGATCCATAGGTGGATTGTGAAAAGAACACACATGCAATGACACTGGTGGATCCATAGGTGGATTGTGAAAAGAGAACACATGCAATGACTTTAGTTGTTGTTAGTAAAAAGAACACACATGCAATGACACTGGTGGATCCATGTGTGGTCTCTGAAGAGAACACACATGCAATGACTCTAGATGTGGTTAATGAGAAGAACACACATGCAATGACACTAGTGGATCCATAGGTGGATTGTGAAAAGAAAACACATGCAATGACACTGGTGGATCCATAGGTGGATTGTGAAAAGAACACACATGCAATGACTCTAGTTGTTGTTAGTAAAAATAACACACATGCAATGACACTGGTGGATCCATGTGTGGTCTCTGAAGAGAACACACATGAAATGACTCTAGATGTGGTTAATGAGAAGAACACACATGCAATGACACTAGTGGATCCATAGGTGGATTGTGAAAAAAAAACACATGCAATGACACTGGTGGATCCATAGGTGGATTGTGAAAAGAACACACATGCAATGACTCTAGTTGTTGTTAGTAAAAATAACACACATGCAATGACATGGTGGATCCATGTGTGGTCTCTGAAGAGAACACACATGAAATGACTCTAGATGTGGTTAATGAGAAGAACACACATGCAATGACACTGGTGGATCCATAGGTGGATTGTGAAAATAACACACATGCAATGACTTTAGTTGTTGTTAGTAAAAAGAACACACATGCAATGACACTGGTGGATCCATGTGTGGTCTCTAAAGAGAACACACATGCAATGACTCTAGATGTGGTTAATGAGAAGAACACACATGCAATGACACTAGTGGATCCATAGGTGGATTGTGAAAAAAAGACACATGCAATGACACTAGTGGATCCATAGGTGGATTGTGAAAAGAACACACATGCAATGACACTGGTGGATCCATAGGTGGATTGTGAAAAAAAACACATGCAATGACTCTAGTTGTTGTTAGTAAAAAGAACACACATAGAATGACACTGGTGGATCCATGTGTGGTATCTGAAGAGAACACACATACAATGACTCTAGATGTGGTTAATGAGAAGAACACACATGCAATGACACTGGTGGATCCATAGATGGATTGTGAAAAGAACACACATGCAATGACTTTAGTTGTTGTTAGTAAAAAGAACACACATGCAATGACACTGGTGGATCCATGTGTGGTCTCTGAAGAGAAGACACGTTCAATGACTCTAGATGTGGTTAATGAGAAGAACACACATGCAATGACACTAGTGGATCCATAGGTGGATTGTGAAAAAAAAACACATGCAATGACTCTAGTTGTTGTTAGTAAAAATAACACACATGCAATGACACTGGTGGATCCATGTGTGGTCTCTGAAGAGAACACACATGAAATGACTCTAGATGTGGTTAATGAGAAGAACACACATGCAATGACACTGGTGGATCCATAGGTGGATTGTGAAAATAACACACATGCAATGACTCTAGTTGTTGTTAGTAAAATAACACACATGAAATGACACTGGTGGATCCATGTGTGGTCTCTGACGAGAACACACATTTCAATAACTCCAGATATGGTCTCTGAGAAGAACACACATGCAATGACACTAGTGGATCCATAGGTGGATTGTGAAAAAAAAACACATGCAATGACACTATTGGATCCATAGGTGGATTGTCAAAAGAACACACATGCAATGACACTGGTGGATCCATAGGTGGATTGTGAAAAGAACACACATGCAATGACTTTAGTTGTTGTTAGCAAAAAGAACACACATGCAATGACACTGGTGAATCCATGTGTGGTCTCTGAAGAGAACACACATGCAATGACTCTAGATGTGGTTAATGAGAAGAACACACAGGCAATGACACTAGTGGATCCATAGGTGGATTGTGAAAAACACACATGCAATGACTCTAGTTGTTGTTAGTAAAAAGAACACACATAGATGACACTAGTGGATCCATCTGTGGTCTCTAAAGAGAACACACATTTCAATGACACTGGTGGATCCATATGTGGTCTTTGAAAAGAACAGTCATGAAATGACTCTAGATGTGGTCTCTGAGAAGAACACATATGTAATGGCACCGGTGGATCCATAGGTGGATTGTGAAAAGAACACACATGCAATGACACTAGTGGATCCATAGGTGGATTGTGAAAAGAACACACATGCAATGACACTGGTGGATCCATAGGTGGATTGTGAAAAGAACAAACATGCAATGACTCTAGTTGTTGTTAGTAAAAACACACATGCAATGACACTCGTGGATCCATATGTGGTCTTTGAAAAGAACAGTCTTGAAATGACTCCAGATGTGGTCTCTGAGAAGAACACACATGTAATGGCACCGGTGGATCCATAGGTGGATTGTGAAAAGAACACACATGCAATGACACTGGAGGATCCATAGGTGGATTGTGAAAAGAACACACATGCAATGACTCTAGTTGTTGTTAGTAAAAACACATATGCAATGACACTCGTGGATCCATATGTGGTCTTTGAAAAGAACAGTCTTGAAATGACTCCAGATGTGGTCTCTGAGAAGAACACACATGCAATGACACTGGTGGATCCATAGGTGGATTGTGAAAAGAACACACATGCAATGACACTGGTGGATCCATAGGTCGATTGTGAAAAGAACACACATGCAATGACACTGGTGGATCCATAGGTGGATTGTGAAAAGAACACACATGCAATGACTCTAGTTGTTGTTAGTAAAAAGAACACACATGCAATGACACTGGTGGATCCATGTGTGGTCTCTGAAGAGAACACACATGAAATGACTCTAGATGTGGTTAATGAGAAGAACACACATGCAATGACACTGGTGGATCCATAGGTGGATTGTGAAAAGAACACACATGCAATGACTTTAGTTATTGTTAGAAAAAAGAACACACATGCAATGACACTGTTGGATCCATGTGTGGTCTCTGAAGAGAACACACATGCAATGACTCTAGATGTGGTTAATGAGAAGAACACACATGCAATGACACTAGTGGATCCATAGGTGGATTGTGAAAAAAAGACACATGCAATGACACTAGTGGATCCATAGGTGGATTGTGAAAAGAACACACATGCAATGACACTGGTGGATCCATAGGTGGATTGTGAAAAGAACACATGCAATGACTTTAGTTGTTGTTAGTAAAAAGAACACACATGCAATGACACTGGTGGATCCATGTGTGGTCTCTGAAGAAGAACACATGCAATGACTCTAGATGTGGTTAATGAGAAGAACACACATGCAATGACACTAGTGGATCCATAGGTGGATTGTGAAAAAAAACACATGCAATGACACTGGTGGATCCATAGGTGGATTGTGAAAAGAACACACATGCAATGACTCTAGTTGTTGTTAGTAAAAATAACACACATGCAATGACACTAGTGGATCCATGTGTGGTCTCTGAAGAGAACACACATGAAATGACTCTAGATGTGGTTAATGAGAAGAACACACATGCAATGACACTAGTGGATCCATAGGTGGATTGTGAAAAAAAACACATGCAATGACACTGGTGGATCCATAGGTGGATTGTGAAAAGAACACACATGCAATGACTCTAGTTGTTGTTAGTAAAAATAACACACATGCAATGACACTGGTGGATCCATGTGTGGTCTCTGAAGAGAACACACATGAAATGACTCTAGATGTGGTTAATGAGAAGAACACACATGCAATGACACTGGTGGATCCATAGGTGGATTGTGAAAAGAACACACATGCAATGACTTTAGTTGTTGTTAGTAAAAAGAACACACATGCAATGACACTGGTGGATCCATGTGTGGTCTCTGAAGAGAACACACATGCAATGACTCTAGATGTGGTTAATGAGAAGAACACACATGCAATGACACTAGTGGATCCATAGGTGGATTGTGAAAAAAAGACACATGCAATGACACTAGTGGATCCATAAGTGGATTGTGAAAAGAACACACATGCAATGACACTGGTGGATCCATAGGTGGATTGTGAAAAAAAACACATGCAATGACTCTAGTTGTTGTTGTTAGTAAAAAGAACACACATAGAATGACACTGGTGGATCCATGTGTGGTATCTGAAGAGAACACACATGCAATGACTCTAGATGTGGTTAATGAGAAGAACACACATGCAATGACACTGGTGGATCCATAGATGGATTGTGAAAAGAACACACATGCAATGACTTTAGTTGTTGTTAGTAAAAAGAACACACATGCAATGACACTGGTGGATCCATGTGTGGTCTCTGAAGAGAAGACACGTTCAATGACTCTAGATGTGGTTAATGAGAAGAACACACATGCAATGACACTAGTGGATCCATAGGTGGATTGTGAAAAAAAAACACATGCAATGACTCTAGTTGTTGTTAGTAAAAATAACACACATGCAATGACACTGGTGGATCCATGTGTGGTCTCTGAAGAGAACACGCATGAAATGACTCTAGATGTGGTTAATGAGAAGAACACACATGCAATGACACTGGTGGATCCATAGGTGGATTGTGAAAATAACACACATGCAATGACTCTAGTTGTTGTTAGTAAAAAGAACACACATGCAATGACACTGGTGGATCCATGTGTGGTCTCTGACGAGAACACACATTTCAATAACTCCAGATATGGTCTCTGAGAAGAACACACATGCAATGACACTAGTGGATCCATAGGTGGATTGTGAAAAAAACACATGCAATGACACTATTGGATCCATAGGTGGATTGTCAAAAGAACACACATGCAATGACACTGGTGGATCCATAGGTGGATTGTGAAAAGAACACACATGCAATGACTTTAGTTGTTGTTAGCAAAAAGAACACACATGCAATGACATTTGGTGAATCCATGTGTGGTCTCTGAAGAGAACACACATGCAATGACTCTAGATGTGGTTAATGAGAAGAACACACATGCAATGACACTAGTGGATCCATAGGTGGATTGTGAAAAAAACACACATGCAATGACTCTAGTTGTTGTTAGTAAAAAGAACACACATAGAATGACACTAGTGGATCCATGTGTGGTCTCTAAAGAGAACACACATTTCAATGACACTGGTGGATCCATATGTAGTCTTGGAAAAGAATAGTCATGAAATGACTCTAGATGTGGTCTCTGAGAAGAACACATATTTAATGGCACCGGTGGATCCATAGGTGGATTGTGAAAAGAACACACATGCAATGACACTGGTGGATCCATAGGTGGATTGTGAAAAGAACACACATGCAATGACACTGGTGGATCCATAGGTGGATTGTGAAAAGAACAAACATGCAATGACTCTAGTTGTTGTTAGTAAAAACACACATGCAATGACACTCGTGGATCCATATGTGGTCTTTGAAAAGAATAGTCTTGAAATGACTCCAGATGTGGTCTCTGAGAAGAACACACATGTAATGGCACCGGTGGATCCATAGGTGGATTGTGAAAAGAACACACATGCAATGACACTGGTGGATCCATAGGTGGATTGTGAAAAGAACAAACATGCAATGACTCTAGTTGTTGTTAGCAAAAACACACATGCAATGACACTCGTTGATCCATATGTGGTGTTTGAAAAGAACAGTCTTGAAATGACTCCAGATGTGGTCTCTGAGAAGAACACACATGCAATGACACTGGTGGATCCATAGGTGGATTGTGAAAAGAACACACATGCAATGACACTGGTGGATCCATATGTGGATTGTGAAAAGAACACACATGCAATGACACTGGTGGATCCATAGGTGGATTGTGAAAAGAACACACATGCAATGACTCTAGTTGTTGTTAGTAAAAAGAACACACATGCAATGGCACTGGTGGATCCATGTGTGGTCTCTGAAGAGAACACACATGAAATGACTCTAGATGTGGTTAATGAGAAGAACACACATGCAATGACACTGGTGGATCCATAGGTGGATTGTGAAAAGAACACACATGCAATGACTTTAGTTATTGTTAGTAAAAAGAACACACATGCAATGACACTGGTGGATCCATGTGTGGTCTCTGAAGAGAACACACATGCAATGACTCTAGATGTGGTTAATGAGAAGAACACACATGCAATGACACTAGTGGATCCATAGGTGGATTGTGAAAAAAACACATGCAATGACACTGGTGGATCCATAGGTGGATTGTGAAAAGAACACACATGCAATGACACTGGTGGATCCATAGGTGGATTGTGAAAAGATAACACATGCAATGACTGTAGTTGTTGTTAGTAAAAAGAACACACATGCAATGACACAGGTGGATCCATGTGTGGTCTCTGAAGAGAACACACATGCAATGACTCTAGATGTGGTTAATGAGAAGAACACACATGCAATGACACTGGTGGATCCATAGGTGGATTGTGAAAAGGACACGCATGCAATGACACTGGTGGATCCATAGGTGGATTGTGAAAAGAACACACATGCAATGACTCTAGTTGTTGTTAGTAAAAAAACACACATGCAATGACACTGGTGGATCCATGTGTGGTCTCTGAAGAGAACACACATGAAATGACTCTAGATGTGGTTAATGAGAAGAACACACATGCAATGACACTAGTGGATCCATAGGTGGATTGTGAAAAAAAAACACATGCAATGACACTGGTGGATCCATAGGTGGATTGTGAAAAGAACACACATGCAATGACTCTAGTTGTTGTTAGTAAAAATAACACACATGCAATGACACTGGTGGATCCATGTGTGGTCTCTGAAGAGAACACACATGAAATGACTCTAGATGTGGTTAATGAGAAGAACACACATGCAATGACACTGGTGGATCCATAGGTGGATTGTGAAAAGAACACACATGCAATGACTTTAGTTGTTGTTAGTAAAAAGAACACACATGCAATGACATTGGTGGATCCATGTGTGGTCTCTGAAGAGAACACACATGCAATGACTCTAGATGTGGTTAATGAGAAGAACACACATGCAATGACACTAGTGGATCCATAGGTGGATTGTGAAAAAAAGACACATGCAATGACACTAGTGGATCCATAGGTGGATTGTGAAAAGAACACACATGCAATGACACTGGTGGATCCATAGGTGGATTGTGAAAAAAAAACACATGCAATGACTCTCGTTGTTTTAGTAAAAGAACACACATAGAATGACACTGGTGGATCCATGTGTGGTATCTGAAGAGAACACACATGCAATGACTCTAGATGTGGTTAATGAGAAGAACACACATGCAATGACACTGGTGGATCCATAGATGGATTGTGAAAAGAACACACATGCAATGACTTTAGTTGTTGTTAGTAAAAAGAACACACATGCAATGACACTGGTGGATCCATGTGTGGTCTCTGAAGAGAAGACACGTTCAATGACTCTAGATGTGGTTAATGAGAAGAACACACATGCAATGACACTAGTGGATCCATAGGTGGATTGTGAAAAAAAAACACATGCAATGACTCTAGTTGTTGTTAGTAAAAATAACACACATGCAATGACACTGGTGGATCCATGTGTGGTCTCTGAAGAGAACACACATGAAATGACTCTAGATGTGGTTAATGAGAAGAACACACATGCAATGACACTGGTGGATCCATAGGTGGATTGTGAAAATAACACACATGCAATGACTCTAGTTGTTGTTAGTAAAAAGAACACACATGCAATGACACTGGTGGATCCATGTGTGGTCTCTGACGAGAACACACATTTCAATAACTCCAGATATGGTCTCTGAGAAGAACACACATGCAATGACACTAGTGGATCCATAGGTGGATTGTGAAAAAAACACACATGCAATGACACTATTGGATCCATAGGTGGATTGTCAAAAGAACACACATGCAATGACACTGGTGGATCCATAGGTGGATTGTGAAAAGAACACACATGCAATGACTTTAGTTGTTGTTAGCAAAAAGAACACACATGCAATGACACTGGTGGATCCATGTGTGGTCTCTGAAGAGAACACACATGCAATGACTCTAGATGTGGTTAATGAGAAGAACACACATGCAATGACACTAGTGGATCCATAGGTGGATTGTGAAAAAAACACACATGCAATGACTCTAGTTGTTGTTAGTAAAAAGAACACACATAGAATGACACTAGTGGATCCATCAGTGGTCTCTAAAGAGAACACACATTTCAATGACACTGGTGGATCCATATGTGGTCTTTGAAAAGAACAGTCATGAAATGACTCTAGATGTGGTCTCTGAGAAGAACACATATGTAATGGCACCGGTGGATCCATAGGTGGATTGTGAAAAGAACACACATGCAATGACACTGGTGGATCCATAGGTGGATTGTGAAAAGAACACACATGCAATGACACTGGTGGATCCATAGGTGGATTGTGAAAAGAACAAACATGCAATGACTCTAGTTGTTGTTAGTAAAAACACACATGCAATGACACTCGTGGATCCATATGTGGTCTTTGAAAAGAACAGTCTTGAAATGACTCCAGATGTGGTCTCTGAGAAGAACAGACATGTAATGGCACCGGTGGATCCATAGGTGGATTGTGAAAAGAACACACATGCAATGACACTGGAGGATCCATAGGTGGATTGTGAAAAGAACACACATGCAATGACACTGGTGGATCCATAGGTGGATTGTGAAAAGAACAAACATGCAATGACTCTAGTTGTTGTTAGCAAAAACACATATGCAATGACACTCGTGGATCCATATGTGGTCTTTGAAAAGAACAGTCTTGAAATGACTCCAGATGTGGTCTCCGAGAAGAACACACATGCAATGACACTGGTGGATCCATAGGTGGATTGTGAAAAGAACACACATGCAATGACACTGGTGGATCCATATGTGGATTGTGAAAAGAACACACATGCAATGACACTGGTGGATCCATAGGTGGATTGTGAAAAGAACACACATGCAATGACTCTAGTTGTTGTTAGTAAAAAGAACACACATGCAATGGCACTGGTGGATCCATGTGTGGTCTCTGAAGAGAACACACATGAAATGACTCTAGATGTGGTTAATGAGAAGAACACACATGCAATGACACTGGTGGATCCATAGGTGGATTGTGAAAAGAACACACATGCAATGACTTTAGTTATTGTTAGTAAAAAGAACACACATGCAATGACACTGGTGGATCCATGTGTGGTCTCTGAAGAGCACACATGCAATGACTCTAGATGTGGTTAATGAGAAGAACCCACAGGCAATGACACTAGTGGATCCATAGGTGGATTGTGAAAAAAAGACACATGCAATGACACTAGTGGATCCATAGGTGGATTGTGAAAAGAACACACATGCAATGACACTGGTGGATCCATAGGTGGATTGTGAAAAGAGAACACATGCAATGACTTTAGTTGTTGTTAGTAAAAAGAACACACATGCAATGACACTGGTGGATCCATGTGTGGTCTCTGAAGAGAACACACATGCAATGACTCTAGATGTGGTTAATGAGAAGAACACACATGCAATGACACTAGTGGATCCATAGGTGGATTGTGAAAAAAAATACACATGCAATGACACTGGTGGATCCATAGGTGGATTGTGAAAAGAACACACATGCAATGACTCTAGTTGTTGTTAGTAAAAATAACACACATGCAATGACACTGGTGGATCCATGTGTGGTCTCTGAAGAGAACACACATGAAATGACTCTAGATGTGGTTAATGAGAAGAACACACATGCAATGACACTAGTGGATCCATAGGTGGATTGTGAAAAAAAAACACATGCAATGACACTGGTGGATCCATAGGTGGATTGTGAAAAGAACACACATGCAATTACAATAGTTGTTGTTAGTAAAAATAAAAAAAAAGCAATGACACTGGTGAATCCATGTGTGGTCTCTGAGAACACACATGAAATGACTCTAGATGTGGTTAATGAGAAGAACACACATGCAATGACACTGGTGGATCCATAGGTGGATTGTGAAAAGAACACACATGCAATGACTTTAGTTGTTGTTAGTAAAAAGAACACACATGCAATGACACTGGTGGATCCATGTGTGGTCTCTGAAGAGAACACACATGCAATGACTCTAGATGTGGTTAATGAGAAGAACACACATGCAATGACACTAGTGGATCCATAGGTGGATTGTGAAAAAAAGACACATGCAATGACACTAGTGGATCCATAGGTGGATTGTGAAAAGAACACACATGCAATGACACTGGTGGATCCATAGGTGGATTGTGAAAAAAAACACATGCAATGACTCTAGTTGTTTTTAGTAAAAAGAACACACATAGAATGACACTGGTGGATCCATGTGTGGTATCTGAAGAGAACACACATGCAATGACTCTAGATGTGGTTAATGAGAAGAACACACATGCAATGACACTGGTGGATCCATAGATGGATTGTGAAAATAACACATGCAATGACTTTAGTTGTTGTTAGTAAAAAGAACACACATGCAATGACACTGGTGGATCCATGTGTGGTCTCTGAAGAGAAGACACGTTCAATGACTCTAGATGTGGTTAATGAGAAGAACACACATGCAATGACACTAGTGGATCCATAGGTGGATTGTGAAAAAAAAACACATGCAATGACTCTAGTTGTTGTTAGTAAAAATAACACACATGCAATGACACTGGTGGATCCATGTGTGGTCTCTGAAGAGAACACACATGAAATGACTCTAGATGTGGTTAATGAGAAGAACACACATGCAATGACACTGGTGGATCCATAGGTGGATTGTGAAAATAACACACATGCAATGACTCTAGTTGTTGTTAGTAAAAAGAACACACATGCAATGACACTGGTGGATCCTTGTGTGGTCTCTGACGAGAACACACATTTAAATAACTCAGATATGGTCTCGAGAAGAACACACATGCAATGACACTAGTGGATCCATAGGTGGATTGTGAAAAAAACACACATGCAATGACACTATTGGATCCATAGGTGGATTGTCAAAAGAACACACATGCAATGACACTGGTGGATCCATAGGTGGATTGTGAAAAGAACACACATGCAATGACTTTAGTTGTTGTTAGCAAAAAGAACACACATGCAATGACACTGGTGAATCCATGTGTGGTCTCTGAAGAGAACACACATGCAATGACTCTAGATGTGGTTAATGAGAAGAACACACATGCAATGACACTAGTGGATCCATAGGTGGATTGTGAAAAAAACACACATGCAATGACTCTAGTTGTTGTTAGTAAAAAGAACACACATAGAATGACACTAGTGGATCCATCAGTGGTCTCTAAAGAGAACACACATTTCAATGACACTGGTGGATCCATATGTGGTCTTTGAAAAGAACAGTCATGAAATGACTCTAGATGTGGTCTCTGAGAAGAACACATATGTAATGGCACCGGTGGATCCATAGGTGGATTGTGAAAAGAACACACATGCAATGACACTGGTGGATCCATAGGTGGATTGTGAAAAGAACACACATGCAATGACACTGGTGGATCCATAGGTTGATTGTGAAAAGAACAAACATGCAATGACTCTAGTTGTTGTTAGTAAAAACACACATGCAATGACACTCGTGGATCCATATGTGGTCTTTGAAAAGAACAGTCTTGAAATGACTCCAGATGTGGTCTCTGAGAAGAACAGACATGTAATGGCACCGTGGATCCATAGGTGGATTGTGAAAAGAACACACATGCAATGACACTGGAGGATCCATAGGTGGATTGTGAAAAGAACACACATGCAATGACACTGGTGGATCCATAGGTGGATTGTGAAAAGAACAAACATGCAATGACTCTAGTTGTTGTTAGCAAAAACACATATGCAATGACACTCGTGGATCCATATGTGGTCTTTGAAAAGAACAGTCTTGAAATGACTCCAGATGTGGTCTCTGAGAAGAACACACATGCAATGACACTGGTGGATCCATAGGTGGATTGTGAAAAGAACACACATGCAATGACACTGGTGGATCCATATGTGGATTGTGAAAAGAACACACATGCAATGACACTGGTGGATCCATAGGTGGATTGTGAAAAGAACACACATGCAATGACTCTAGTTGTTGTTAGTAAAAAGAACACACATGCAATGGCACTGGTGGATCCATGTGTGGTCTGTTAATAGAACACACATGAAATGACTCGAGGTGTGGTTACTTACAAGAACACACATGCAATGACACTGGTGGATCCATAGGTGGATTGTGAAAAGAACACACATGCAATGACTTTAGTTATTGTTAGTAAAAGAACACACATGCAATGACATTTGGTGGATCCATGTGTGGTCTCTGAAGAGAACACACATGCAATGACTCTAGATGTGGTTAATGAGAAGAACACACATGCAATGACACTAGTGGATCCATAGGTGGATTGTGAAAAAAAGACACATGCAATGACACTAGTGGATCCATAGGTGGATTGTGAAAAGAACACACATGCAATGACACTGGTGGATCCATAGGTGGATTGTGAAAAGAGAACACATGCAATGACTTTAGTTGTTGTTAGTAAAAAGAACACACATGTAATGACACTGGTGGATCCATGTGTGGTCTCTGAAGAGAACAAACATGCAATGACTCTAGATGTGGTTAATGAGAAGAACACACATGCAATGACACTAGTGGATCCATAGGTGGATTGTGAAAAAAAAACACATGCAATGACACTGGTGGATCCGTAGGTGGATTGTGAAAAGAACACACATGCAATGACTCTAGTTGTTGTTAGTAAAAAGAACACACATGCAATGACACTGGTGGATCCATGTGTGGTCTCTGAAGAGAACACACATGAAATGACTCTAGATGTGGTTAATGAGAAGAACACACATGCAATGACACTAGTGGATCCATAGGTGGATTGTGAAAAAAAAACACATGCAATGACACTGGTGGATCCATAGGTGGATTGTGAAAAGAACACACATGCAATGACTCTAGTTGTTGTTAGTAAAAATAACACACATGCAATGACACTGGTGGATCCATGTGTGGTCTCTGAAGAGAACACACATGAAATGACTCTAGATGTGGTTAATGAGAAGAACACACATGCAATGACACTGGTGGATCCATAGGTGGATTGTGAAAAGAACACACATGTAATGACTTTAGTTGTTGTTAGTAAAAAGAACACACATGCAATGACACTGGTGGATCCATAGGTGGATTATGAAAAGAACACACATGCAATGACTTTAGTTGTTGTTAGTAAAAAGAACACACATGCAATGACACTGGTGGATCCATGTGTGGTCTCTGAAGAGAACACACATGCAATGACTCTAGATGTGGTTAATGAGAAGAACACACATGCAATGACACTAGTGGATCCATAGGTGGATTGTGAAAAAAAGACACATGCAATGACACTAGTGGATCCATAGGTGGATTGTGAAAAGAACACACATGCAATGACACTGGTGGATCCATAGGTGGATTGTGAAAAAAAACACATGCAATGACTCTAGTTGTTGTTAGTAAAAAGAACACACATAGAATGACACTGGTGGATCCATGTGTGGTATCTGAAGAGAACACACATGCAATGACTCTAGATGTGGTTAATGAGAAGAACACACATGCAATGACACTGGTGGATCCATAGATGGATTGTGAAAAGAACACACATGCAATGACTTTAGTTGTTGTTAGTAAAAAGAACACACATGCAATGACACTGGTGGATCCATGTGTGGTCTCTGAAGAGAAGACACGTTCAATGACTCTAGATGTGGTTAATGAGAAGAACACACATGCAATGACACTGGTGGATCCATAGGTGGATTGTGAAAAAACATGCAATGACTCTAGTTGTTGTTAGTAAAAATAACACACATGCAATGACACTGGTGGATCCATGTGTGGTCTCTGAAGAGAACACACATGAAATGACTCTAGATGTGGTTAATGAGAAGAACACACATGCAATGACACTGGTGGATCCATAGGTGGATTGTGAAAAGAACACACATGCAATGACTTTAGTTGTTGTTAGTAAAAAGAACACACATGCAATGACACTGGTGGATCCATGTGTGGTCTCTGAAGAGAACACACATGCAATGACTCTAGATGTGGTTAATGAGATGAACACACATGCAATGACACTAGTGGATCCATAGGTGGATTTTGAAAAAAAGACACATGCAATAACACTAGTGGATCCATAGGTGGATTGTGAAAAGAACACACATGCAATGACACTGGTGGATCCATAGGTGGATTGTGAAAAGAACACACATGCAATGACTTTAGTTGTTGTTAGTAAAAATAACACACATGCAATGACACTGGTGGATCCATGTGTGGTCTCTGAAGAGAACACACATGCAATGACTCTAATTGTGGTTAATGAGAAGAACACACATGCAATGACACTAGTGGATCCATAGGTGGATTGTGAAAAAAAACACATGCAATGACTCTAGTTGTTGTTAGTAAAAAGAACACACATAGAATGACACTAGTGGATCCATGTGTTGTTAGTAAAAAGAACACACATGCAATGACACTGGTGGATCCAGATGTGGTTTGTGAAAAGAATAGTCATGAAACGACTCTAATTGTTGTTAATGAAAAGAACACACATGCAATGACACTGGTGGATCCATGTGTGGTCTGTGAAGAGAACACACATACAATGACTCTAGCTGTGGTTAACGAGCCGAACCCACGTGCAATGACACTGGTGGATCCATAGGTTGATTGTGAAAAGAACACACATGAAATGACTCTAGTTGTTGTTAGTAAAAAGAACAGACATGCAATGCACAGGTGGATCCATGTGTGGTCTCTGAAGAGAACACACATTTAAATGGCAGTGGTGGATCCATATGTGGTTTGTGAAAAGAACACTCATCCAGTGACTCTAGATGTGGTTAATGAGAAGAACACACATGCAATGACACTGGTGGATCCATAGGTGGATTGTGAAAAGAACACACATGCAGTGACTCTAGTTGTTGTTAGTAAAAAGAACACACATGCAATGACACTGGTGGATCCATGTGTGGTCTCTGAAGAAAACACACATTTCAATAACGGTGGTGGATCCAAATGTGGATTGTTAAAAGAACACACATGCAATGACTCTAGTTGTTGTTAGTAAAAAGAACACACATGCAATGACACTGGTGGATCCATGTGTGGTATTTGAAGATAACACACATTTCAATGACACTGGTGGATCCATATGTGGTCTTTGAAAAGCACAGTCATGAAATGACTCCAGATGTTTACTAATGAAAGAATACACATTTCAATGACAATGGTGGTTACATATTTGGTCTGTGAAAAGAACACACATGCAATGACTCTAGCTATGGTTAATGAGAAGAACACACATGCAATGCCACTGGTGGATCCATAGGTGGATTGTGAAAAGAACACAAATGCAATGAACTCTGGTGGAACCACGTGTAATGACACTGGTGGATCCATGCGTGGTATGTGAAGAGAACACACATGCAATGATACTGGGGGATCTAGATGTGGTCTGTGAAAAGAATAGTCATGAAATGAATCCAGTTGTTGTTAGTAAAAAGAACACACATGCAATGGCACTGATGGATCCATGTGTGGTCTGTGAAGAGAACGCACATGGAATGACTCTAGCCGTAGTTAATGAGAAGAACACACATGCAATGACACTGGTGGATTCTTGTGTGGTATCTAAAGAGAACACACATTTCAATGACAGTGGTGGATCCATATGTGGTTTGTGAAAAGAATACTCATCAAATGACTCCAGAAGTGGTCTTTGAGAAGAACACACATGCAATGACACTAGTGGATCCATAGGTGGATTGTGAAAAGAACACACATATGGAGTGACTCTAGTTGTTGCTAGTAAAAAGAACACACATGCAATGACACTGGTGGATCCAAGTGTGGTCGCTGAAGAGAACACACATTTCAATGACACTAGTGGATCCATATGTGGTGTTTGAAAAGAACAGTCATAAAATGACTCTAGATGTGGTCGCTGAGAAGAACACACATGCAATGACACTGGTGGATCCATAGGTGGATTGTGAAAAGAACACACATTTCAATCACTCTAGTTGTTGTTAGTAAAAAGAACACACATGCAATGACATTGGTTGATCAATGTGTGGCTCTTAAGAGAACACACATTTCAATGACACTGATGGATCCATATGTGGTCTTTGAAAAGAACAGTCATGAAATGACTCCAAATGTAGTTAATGAAAGAATACACATTTCAATGACAATGGTGGTGCCATATGTGGTCTATGAAAAGAACATACATGCAATGACTCTAGCTGTGGTTAATGAGAAGAACACACATGCAAAGACACTGGTGGATCCATATGTGGATTGTGAAAAGAACACACATGCAATGAACTTTGGTAGAACCACATGCAATGACACTGGTAGATCCACGTGTGGTCTCTGAAGAGAACACACATTTCAATGACACGGGTGGTTCCATATGTGGTATGTGAAAAGAATAGTCATGAAATGACTCGAGTTGTTGTTAGTAAAAAGAACACACATGCAATGACACTGGTGGATCCATGTGTGGTCTCTGAAGAGGACACACATGCAATGACTCTAGATGAGGTTAATGAGAAGAACAGACATGCAATGACACTGGTGGATCCATAGGTGGATTGTGAAAAGAACACACATGCAATGAACTCTGGTGGAACCACATGCAATGACACTGGTGGATCCATGTGTGGTCTGTGAAGAGAACACACATGCAATGACACTAGTGGATCCATAAGTGGATTGTGAAAAGAACACACATGCAATGACTCTAGTTGTTGTTAGTAAGAAGAACACACATGCAATGACACTTGTGGATCCATGTGTGGTCTCTAAAGAGAACACACATGCAATGACTCTAGATGTGGTTAATGAGAAGAACACACATGCAATGAAACTTGTGGATCCATAGGTGGATTGTGAAAAGAATACACATGCAATGACTCTAGTTGTTGTTAGTAAAAAGAACACACATGCAATGACACCGGTGGATCCATATGTGGTCTTTGAAAAACGATCATGAAATGACTCTAGATGTGGTCTCTGATAAGAACACACATGCAATGACACTGGTGGATCCATAGGTGGATTGTGAAAAGAACACAAATTTCAATGACTCTAGTTGTTGTTAGTAAAAAGAACACACATGCAATGACACTGGTGGATCCATGTGTGGTCTCTGAAGAGAACACACATTTCAATGACACTGGTGGATCCATATGTGGTCTTTGAAAAGAACAGTCATGAAATGACTCCAGTTGTGGTTAATGAAAGAATACATATTTCAATGACAATGGTGGTTCCATATGTGGTCTATGAAAACAACACACATGAAATGACTCTAGATGTGGTTAATGAGAAGAACACACATGCAATGACACTGGTGGATCCATAGGTGGATTGTGAAAAGAACACACATGCAATGAACTCTGGTGGAACCACATGCAATGACACTGGTGGATCCATGTGTGGTGTGTGAAGAGAACACACATGCAATGACACTGGTGGATCCATAGGTGGATTATGAAAAGAACACACATGCAATGACTCTAGTTGTTGTTAGTAAGAAGAACACACATGCGATGACACTGGTGGATCCATGTGTGGTCTCTGAAGAGAACACACATGCAATGACTCTAGATGTGGTTAATGAAAAGAACACACATGCAATGACACTGGTGGATCCATATGTGGATTGTGAAAATAACACGCATGCAATGACTCTAGTTGTTGTTAGTAAAAAGAACACACATGCAATGGCACTGGTGGATCCATGTGTGGTCTCTGAAGAGAACACACATTTCAATGACACTGGTGGATCCATATGTGGTTTGTGAAAAGAACACACATGCAATGACTCTAGTTGTGGTTAATGAGAAGAACACACATGTAATGACACTGGTGGATCCATATGTGGATTGTGAAAATAACACACATCCAGTGACTCTAGTTGTTGTTAGTAAAAAGAACACACATGCAATGACACTGGTGGATCAATGTGTGGTCTCTTAAGAGAACACACAGTTCAATGACACTAGTGGATCCGTATTTGGTCTTTGAAAAGAACAGTCATGAAATGACTCCAGATGTGGTCTATGAGAAGAACACACATGCAATGACACTGGTGGATCCATAGGTGGATTCTGAAAAGAACACACATGCAATGACTCTAGTTGTTGTTTGTAAAAAGAACACACATGTAATGACACTGGTGGATCCATGTGTGGTCTCTGAAGAGAATACACATTTCAATGAGACTGGTGGATCCATATGTGGCCTTTGAAAAGAATAGTCATGAAATGACTCTAGATGTGGTCTCTGAGAAGAACACACATGCAATGACACTGGTGGATCCATAGGTGGATTGTGAAAATAACACACAATTCAATGACTCTGGTTGTTAGTAAAAAAACATACATGCAATGACACTAGTGGATCCATGTGTGGTCTCTGAAGAGAACACACATTTCAATGACACTGGTGGATCCATATGTGGTCTTTGAAAATAACAGTCATGAAATGACTCCAAATGTGGTTAATGAAAGAATACACATTTCAATGATAATGGTGGTTCCATATGTGGTCTACGAAAAGAACACACATGCAATGACTCTAGCTGTGGTTAATGAGAAGAACGCACCTGCAATGACACTGGTGGATCCATATGTGGATTGTGAAAAGAACACACATGCAATGAACTCTGGTGGAACCACATGCAATGATACTGGTGGATCCATGTGTGGTCTGTGAAGAGAACACACATGCAATCACACTGGTGGATCGAGATGTGGTATGTGAAAAGAATAGTAATGAAATGACTCGAGTTGTTGTTAGTAAAAAGAACACACATGCAATGACACTAGTGGATCCATATGTGGTCTCTGAAGAGAACACACATTTCATTGACACTGGTGGATCCATATGTGGTTTGTGAAAAGAACACACATGCAATGACTCTATCTGTGGTTAATGAGAAGAACACACATGCAATGACACTGGTGGATCCATATGTGGATTGTGAAAATAACACACATGCAATGACTCTAGTTGTTGCTAGTATAAATAACGCACATGCAATGACA
Source organism: Avena insularis (assembly GCA_023614405.1). Lineage (NCBI taxonomy): Eukaryota > Viridiplantae > Streptophyta > Magnoliopsida > Poales > Poaceae > Avena > Avena insularis. The sequence goes on from CM042684.1 coordinate 500,811,106, forward strand.
CTGGTGGATCCATGTGTGGTCTTTGAAGAAAACACACATGCAATGACTCTAGATGTGGTTAATGAGAATAACACACATGCAATGACACTGGTTGATCCATAGGTGGATTGTGAAAAGGACACACATGCAATGACTCTAGTTGTTGTTAGTAAAAATAACACACATGCAATGACACTGGTGGATCCATATGTGGATTGTGAAAATAACACACATCCAGTGACTCTAGTTGTTGTTAGTAAAAAGTATACACATGCAATGACGCTAGTGGATCCATGTGTGGTCTCTGAAGAGAACACACATGCAATGACTCTAGATGTGGTTAATGAGAAGAACACACATGCAATGACACTAGTGGATCCATAGGATGATTGTGAAAAGAACACACATGCAATGACTCTAGTTGTTGTTAGTAAAAAGAACACACATACAATGACACTAGTGGATCCATGTGTGATCTCTTAAGAGAACACACATTTCAATGACACCGGTGGATCCATATGTGGTTTGTGAAAAGAACACATGTGCAATGACTCTAGCTGTGGTTAATGAGAAGAACACACATGTAATGACACTAGTGGATCCATATGTGGATTGTGAAAATAACACACATGCAATGACTCTAGTTGTTGTTAGTAAAAACACACACATGCAATGCCACTGGTGGATCCATGTGTGGTCTCTGAAGAGAACACACATTTCAATGACACTGGTGGATCCATATGTTGTTTGTGAAAAAAACACATGCAATGACTCTAGCTATGGTTAATGAGAAGAACACACATGCAATGAAACTAGTGGATCCATAGGTGGATTGTGAAAAGAACACACATGCAAGGACTCAAGTTGTTGTTAGTAAAAAGAACACACATGGAATGACACTGGTGGATCCATGTGTGGTCTCTGAAGAGATCATACATTTCAATGGCACTGGTGGATCCATATGTGGTTTGTGAAAAGAACACACATGCAATGACTCTAGTTGTGGTTAATGAGAAGAACACACATGCAATGACACTAGTGGATCCATATGTGGATTGTGAAAATAACACACAGTGCAATGACTCTAGCTGTGGTTAATGAGAAGAACACACATGCAATGACACTGGTGGATCCATATGTGGATTGTCAAAATAACACAGATGTAGTGACTCTAGTTGTTGTTAGTAAAAAAACACATGCAATGGCACTGGTGGATCCATATGTGGCCTTTGAAAAGAACACTCGTGAAATAACTCCAGATGTGGTCTCTGAGAAGAACACAAATGCAATGACACTGGTGGATCCATAGGTGGATTGTGAGAAGAACACACATGCAATGACACTGGTGGATCCATAGGTGGATTGTGAAAAGAACACACATGAAATGACACTGGTGGATCCATAGGTGGATTGTGAAAAGAACACCACATACAATGACTCTAGTTGTTGTTAGTAAAAAGATAACACATGCAATGACACGAGTGGATCCATGCGTGGTCTCTGAAGAGAACACACATGCAATGACTCTATATGTGGTTAATAAGAAGAACACACATGCAATGACACTGGTGGATCCATAGGTGGATTGTGAAAAGAACACACATACAATGACTCTAGTTGTTGTTAGTAAAAAGAACACACATGCAATGACACTAGTGGATCCATGTGTGGTCTCTGAAGAGAACACACATTTCAATGACACTCGTGGATCCATATGTGGTTTGTGAAAAGAACAGACATGCAATGACTCTAGCTATGGTTAATGAGAAGAACACACATGCAATGACACTGGTGGATCCATATGTTGATTGTGAAAATAACACATGCAATGACTCTAGTTGTTGTTAGTAAAAAACACATGCAATGACATTGGTGGATCCATGTGTGGTCTCCGAAGAGAACACACATTTCAATGACACTGGTGGATCCATATGTGGTCTTTGAAAAGAACAGTCATGAAATGACTCTAGATGTGGTCTCTGAGAAGAACACATATGTAATGACACCGGTGGATCCATAGGTGGATTGTGAAAAGAACGCACATGCAATGACACTGGTGGATCCATAGGTGGATTGTGAAAAGAACACACATGCAATGACACTTGTGGATCCATAGGTGGATTGTGAAAGGAACACACATGCAATGACTCTAGTTGTTGTTAGTAAAAAACACACATGCAATGACACTGGTGGATCCATGTGTGGTCTCTAAAGAGAACACACATGCAATGACTCTAGATGTGGTTAATGAGAAGAACACGCATGCAATGACACTGGTGGATCCATAGGTGGATTGTGAAAACAACACACATGCAATGACTCTAGTTGTTGTTAGTAAAATGAACACACATGCAATGACACTGGTGGATCCATGTGTGATCTCTTAAGTGAACACACATTTCAATGACACCGGTGGATCCATATGTGGTTTGTGAAAAGAACACACATGCAATGACTCTAGCTGTGGTTAATGAGAAGAACACACATGTAATGACACTGGTGGATCCATATGTGGATTGTGAAAATAACACACATGCAATGACTCTAGTTGTTGTTAGTAAAAAGAACACACATACAATGACACTAGTGGATCCATGTGTGATCTCTTAAGAACACACATTTCGATGACACTGGATCCATATGTGGTTTGTGAAAAGAACACACATGCAATGACTCTAGCTGTGGTTAATGAGAAGAACACACATGTAATGACACTGGTGGATCCATATGTGGATTGTGAAAATAACACACATGCAATGACTCTAGTTGTTGTTAGTAAAAACACACACATGCAATGCCACTGGTGGATCCATGTGTGGTCTCTGAAGAGAACACACATTTCAATGACACTGGTGGATCCATATGTTGTTTGTAAAAAAACACATGCAATGACTCTAGCTATGGTTAATGAGAAGAACACACATGCAATGAAACTAGTGGATCCATAGGTGGATTGTGAAAAGAACACACATGCAATGACTCAAGTTGTTGTTAGTAAAAAGAACACACATGCAATGACACTGGTGGATCCATGTGTGGTCTCTGAAGAGATCATACATTTCAATGGCACTGGTGGATCCATATGTGGTTTGTGAAAAGAACACACATGCAATGACTCTAGTTGTGGTTAATGAGAAGAACACACATGCAATGACACTAGTGTATCCATATGTGGATTGTGAAAATAACACACATGCAATGACTCTAGTTGTTGTTAGTAAAAATAACACACATGCAATGGCATTGGTGGATCCATGTGTGGTCTCTGAAGAGAACACACAGTTCAATGACACTAGTGGATCCGTATGTGGTTTGTGAAAAGAACACACATGCAATGACTCTAGCTGTGGTTAATGAGAAGAACACACATGCAATGACACTGGTGGATCCATATGTGGATTGTCAAAATAACACAGATGTAGTGACTCTAGTTGTTGTTAGTAAAAAAACACACATGCAATGGCACCGGTGGATCCATATCTGGCCTTTGAAAAGAACAGTCGTGAAATAACTCCAGATGTGGTCTCTGAGAAGAACACACATGCAATGACACTGGTGGATCCATAGGTGGATTGTGAGAAGAACACACATGCAATGACACTGGTGGATCCATAGGTGGATTGTGAAAAGAACACACATGAAATGACACTGGTGGATCCATAGGTGGATTGTGAAAAGAACACCACATACAATGACTCTAGTTGTTGTTAGTAAAAAGATAACACATGCAATGACACGGGTGGATCCATGCGTGGTCTCTGAAGAGAACACACATGCAATGACTCTATATGTGGTTAATAAGAAGAACACACATGCAATGACACTGGTGGATCCATAGGTGGATTGTGAAAAGAACACACATATAATGACTCTAGTTGTTGTTAGTAAAAAGAACACACATGCAATGACACTAGTGGATCCATGTGTGGTCTCTGAAGAGAACACACATTTCAGTGACACTCGTGGATCCATATGTGGTTTGTGAAAAGAACAGACATGCAATGACTCTAGCTATGGTTAATGATAAGAACACACATGCAATGACACTGGTGGATCCATATGTGGATTGTGAAAATAACACATGCAATGACTCTAGTTGTTGTTAGTAAAAAACACATATGCAATGACATTGGTGGATCCATGTGTGGTCTCTGAAGAGAACACACATTTCAATGACACTGGTGGATCCATATGTGGTCTTTGAAAAGAACAGTCATGAAATGACTCTATATGTGGTCTCTGAGAAGAACACATATGTAATGACACCGGTGGATCCATAGGTGGATTGTGAAAAAGAACACATGCAATGACAATGGTGGATCCATAGGTGGATTGTGAAAGGAACACACATGCAATGACTCTAGTTGTTGTTAGTAAAAAACACACATGCAATGACACTGGTGGATCCATGTGTGGTCTCTAAAGAGAACACACATGCAATGACTCTAGATGTGGTTAATGAGAAGAACACGCATGCAATGACACTGGTGGATCCATAGGTGGATTGTGAAAACAACACACATACAATGACTCTAGTTGTTGTTAGTAAAATGAACACACATGCAATGACACTGGTGGATCCATGTGTGGTCTCTGAAGAGAACACACATTTCATTGACACTGGTGGATCCATATGTGGTTTGTGAAAAGAACACACATGCAATGACTCTAGCTGTGGTTAAAGAGAAGAACACACATGCAATGACACTAGTGGATCCATATGTGGATTGTGAAAATAACACACATGCAGTGACCATAGTTGTTGTTAGTAAAATTAACACACATGCAATGACATTGGTGGATCAATGTTTGGTCTCTGAAGAGAACACACATTTCAATGACACTAGTGGATCCATATGTGGTCTTTTAAAAGAACAGTCATGAAATGACTCCAGATGTGGTCTCTGAGAAGAACACATATGCAATGACACTGGTGGATCCATAGGTGGATTGTGAAAAGAACACACATGCAATGACACTGGTGGATCCATAGGTGGATTGTGAAAAGAACACACATGCAATGACACTTGTGGATCCATAGGTGGATTGTGAAAAGAACACACATGCAATGACTCTAGCTATGGTTAATGAGAAGAACACACATGCAATGACACTGGTGGATCCATATGTGGATTGTGAAAATAACACATGCAATGACTCTAGTTGTTGTTAGTAAAAAACACATGCAATGACATTGGTGGATCCATGTGTTGTCTCCGAAGAGAACACACATTTCAATGACACTGGTGGATCCATATGTGGTCTTTGAAAAGAACAGTCATGAAATGACTCTAGATGTGGTCTCTGAGAAGAACACATATGTAATGACACTGGTGGATCCATAGGTGGATTGTGAAAAGAACACACATGCAATGACACTGGTGGATCCATAGGTGGATTGTGAAAAGAACACACATGCAATGACACTTGTGGATCCATAGGTGGATTGTGAAAGGAACACACATGCAATGACTCTAGTTGTTGTTAGTAAAAAACACACATGCAATGACACTGGTGGATCCATGTGTGGTCTCTTAAGAGAACACACATGCAATGACTCTAGATGTGGTTAATGAGAAGAACACGCATGCAATGACACTTTGGTGGATCCATAGGTGGATTGTGAAAACAACACACATGCAATGACTCTAGTTGTTGTTAGTAAAATGAACACACATGCAATGACACTTGTGGATCCATGTGTGATCTCTTAAGTGAACACACATTTCAATGACACCGGTGGATCCATATGTGGTTTGTGAAAAGAACACACATGCAATGACTCTAGCTGTGGTTAATGAGAAGAACACACATGTAATGACACTGGTGGATCCATATGTGGATTGTGAAAATAACACACATGCAATGACTCTAGTTGTTGTTAGTAAAAAGAACACACATACAATGACACTAGTGGATCCATGTGTGATCTCTTAAGAGAACACACATTTCGATGACACCGGTGGATCCATATGTGGTTTGTGAAAAGAACACACATGCAATGACTCTAGCTGTGGTTAATGAGAAGAACACACATGTAATGACACTGGTGGATCCATATGTGGATTGTGAAAATAACACACATGCAATGACTCTAGTTGTTGTTAGTAAAAACACACACATGCAATGCCACTGGTGGATCCATGTGTGGTCTCTGAAGAGAACACACATTTCAATGACACTGGTGGATCCATATGTTGTTTGTAAAAAAAATACATGCAATGACTCTAGCTATGGTTAATGAGAAGAACACACATGCAATGAAACTAGTGGATCCATAGGTGGATTGTGAAAAGAACACACATGCAATGACTCAAGTTGTTGTTAGTAAAAAGAACACACATGGAATGACACTGGTGGATCCATGTGTGGTCTCTGAAGAGATCATACATTTCAATGGCACTGGTGGATCCATATGTGGTTTGTGAAAAGAACACACATGCAATGACTCTAGTTGTGGTTAATGAGAAGAACACACATGCAATGACACTAGTGTATCCATATGTGGATTGTGAAAATAACACACATGCAATGACTCTAGTTGTTGTTAGTAAAAATAACACACATGCAATGGCATTGGTGGATCCATGTGTGGTCTCTGAAGAGAACACACAGTTCAATGACACTAGTGGATCCGTATGTGGTTTGTGAAAAGAACACATGCAATGACTCTAGGTGGTTAATGAGAAGAACACACATGCAATGACACTGGTGGATCCATATGTGGATTGTCAAAATAACACAGATGTAGTGACTCTAGTTGTTGTTAGTAAAAAAACACATGCAATGGCACCGGTGGATCCATATCTGGCCTTTGAAAAGAACAGTCGTGAAATAACTCCAGATGTGGTCTCTGAGAAGAACACACATGCAATGACACTGGTGGATCCATAGGTGGATTGTGAAAAGAACACACAATGACACTGGTGGATCCATAGGTGGATTGTGAAAAGAACACACATGAAATGACTGGTGGATCCATAGGTGGATTGTGAAAAGAACACCACATACAATGACTCTAGTTGTTGTTAGTAAAAGATAACACATGCAATGACACGGGTGGATCCATGCGTGGTCTCTGAAGAGAGCACACATGCAATGACTCTATATGTGGTTAATAAGAAGAACACACATGCAATGACACTGGTGGATCCATAGGTGGATTGTGAAAAGAACACACATATAATGACTCTAGTTGTTAGTAAAAAGAACACACATGCAATGACACTAGTGGATCCATGTGTGGTCTCTGAAGAAGAACACATTTCAGTGACACTCGTGGATCCATATGTGGTTTGTGAAAAGAACAGACATGCAATGACTCTAGCTATGGTTAATGATAAGAACACACATGCAATGACACTGGTGGATCCATATGTGGATTGTGAAAATAACACATGCAATGACTCTAGTTGTTGTTAGTAAAAAACACATATGCAATGACATTGGTGGATCCATGTGTGGTCTCTGAAGAGAACACACATTTCAATGACACTGGTGGATCCATATGTGGTCTTTGAAAAGAACAGTCATGAAATGACTCTATATGTGGTCTCTGAGAAGAACACATATGTAATGACACCGGTGGATCCATAGGTGGATTGTGAAAAGAACACACATGCAATGACAATGGTGGATCCATAGGTGGATTGTGAAAGGAACACACATGCAATGACTCTAGTTGTTGTTAGTAAAAAACACACATGCAATGACACTGGTGGATCCATGTGTGGTCTCTAAAGAGAACACACATGCAATGACTCTAGATGTGGTTAATGAGAAGAACACGCATGCAATGACACTGGTGGATCCATAGGTGGATTGTGAAAACAACACACATACAATGACTCTAGTTGTTGTTAGTAAAATGAACACACATGCAATGACACTGGTGGATCCATGTGTGGTCTCTGAAGAGAACACACATTTCATTGACACTGGTGGATCCATATGTGGTTTGTGAAAAGAACACACATGCAATGACTCTAGCTGTGGTTAAAGAGAAGAACACACATGCAATGACACTAGTGGATCCATATGTGGATTGTGAAAATAACACACATGCAGTGACCATAGTTGTTGTTAGTAAAAAGAACACACATGCAATGACATTGGTGGATCAATGTTTGGTCTCTGAAGAGAACACACATTTCAATGACACTGGTGGATCCATATGTGGTCTTTTAAAAGAACAGTCATGAAATGACTCCAGATGTGGTCTCTGAGAAGAACACACATGCAATGACACTGGTGGATCCATAGGTGGATTGTGAAAAGAACACACATGCAATGACACTGGTGGATCCATAGGTGGATTGTGAAAAGAACACACATGCAATGACACTTGTGGATCCATAGGTGGATTGTGAAAAGAACACACATGCAATGACTCTAGCTATGGTTAATGAGAAGAACACACATGCAATGACACTGGTGGATCCATATGTGGATTGTGAAAATAACACATGCAATGACTCTACTTGTTGTTAGTAAAAAACACATGCAATGACATTGGTGGATCCATGTGTTGTCTCCGAAGAGAACACACATTTCAATGACACTGGTGGATCCATATGTGGTCTTTGAAAAGAACAGTCATGAAATGACTCTAGATGTGGTCTCTGAGAAGAACACATATGTAATGACACTGGTGGATCCATAGGTGGATTGTGAAAAGAACACACATGCAATGACACTTGTGGATCCATAGGTGGATTGTGAAAGGAACACACATGCAATGACTATAGTTGTTGTTAGTAAAAAACACACATGCAATGACACTGGTGGATCCATGTGTGGTCTCTAAAGAGAACACACATGCAATGACTCTAGATGTGGTTAATGAGAAGAACACGCATGCAATGACACTGGTGGATCCATAGGTGGATTGTGAAAACAACACACATGCAATGACTCTAGTTGTTGTTAGTAAAATGAACACACATGCAATGACACTGGTGGATCCATGTGTGATCTCTTAAGAGAACACATTTCAATGACACGGTGGATCCATATGTGGTTTGTGAAAAGAACACATGCAATGACTCTAGCTGTGGTTAATGAGAAGAACACATGTAATGACACTGGTGGATCCATATGTGGATTGTGAAAATAACACACATGCAATGACTCTAGTTGTTGTTAGTAAAAGAACACATACAATGACACTAGTGGATCCATGTGTGATCTCTTAAGAGAACACACATTTCGATGACACCGGTGGATCCATATGTGGTTTGTGAAAAGAACACACATGCAATGACTCTAGCTGTGGTTAATGAGAAGAACACACATGTAATGACACTGGTGGATCCATATGTGGATTGTGAAAATAACACATGCAATGACTCTAGTTGTTGTTAGTAAAAACACACACATGCAATGCCACTGGTGGATCCATGTGTGGTCTCTGAAAGAACACACATTTCAATGACTGTGGATCCATATGTTGTTTGTGAAAAAAAACACATGCAATGACTCTAGCTATGGTTAATGAGAAGAACACACATGCAATGAAACTAGTGGATCCATAGGTGGATTGTGAAAAGAACACACATGCAATGACTCAAGTTGTTGTTAGTAAAAAGAACACACATGGAATGACACTGGTGGATCCATGTGTGGTCTCTGAAGAGATCATACATGCAATGACTCTAGATGTGGTTAATGAGAAGAACACACATGCAATGACACTAGTGGATCCATAGGTGGATTGTGAAAAAAAGACACATGCAATGACACTAGTGGATCCATAGGTGGATTGTGAAAAGAACACACATGCAATGACACTGGTGGATCCATAGGTGGATTGTGAAAAAAAACACATGCAATGACTCTAGTTGTTGTTAGTAAAAAGAACACACATAGAATGACAGGTGTGGATCCATGTGTGGTATCGGAACAGAACACACATGCAATGACTCTAGATGTGGTTAATGAGAAGAACACACATGCAATGACACTGGTGGATCCATAGATGGATTGTGAAAAGAACACACATGCAATGACTTTAGTTGTTGTTAGTAAAAAGAACACACATGCAATGACACTGTGGATCCATGTGTGGTCTCTGAAGAGAAGACACTTTCAATGACTCTAGATGTGGTTAATGAGAAGAACACATGCAATGACACTAGTGGATCCATAGGTGGATTGTGAAAAAACACATGCAATGACTCTAGTTGTTGTTAGTAAAAATAACACACATGCAATGACACTGGTGGATCCATGTGGTCTCTGAAGAACACACATGAAATGACTCTAGATGTGGTTAATGAGAAGAACACATGCAATGACACTGGTGGATCCATAGGTGGATTGTGAAAATAACACACATGCAATGACTCTAGTTGTTGTTAGTAAAAAGAACACACATGCAATGACACTGGTGGATCCATGTGTGGTCTCTGACGAGAACACACATTTCAATAACTCCAGATATGGTCTCTAAGAAGAACACACATGCAATGACACTAGTGGATCCATAGGTGGATTGTGAAAAAAACACACATGCAATGACACTAGTGGATCCATAGGTGGATTGTCAAAAGAACACACATGCAATGACACTGGTGGATCCATAGGTGGATTGTGAAAAGAACACACATGCAATGACTTTAGTTGTTGTTAGTAAAAAGAACACACATGCAATGACACTGGTGGATCCATGTGTGGTCTCTGAAGAGAACACACATGCAATGACTCTAGATGTGGTTAATGAGAAGAACACACATGCAATGACACTAGTGGATCCATAGGTGGATTGTGAAAAAAACACACATGCAATGACTCTAGTTGTTGTTAGTAAAAAGAACACACATAGAATGACACTAGTGGATCCATGTGTGGTCTCTAAAGAGAACACACATTTCAATGACACTGGTGGATCCATATGTGGTCTTTGAAAAGAACAGTCATGAAATGACTCTAGATGTGGTCTCTGAGAAGAACACATATGTAATGGCACCGGTGGATCCATAGGTGGATTGTGATTACAACACACATGAAATGACTGGTTTGGATCCATAGGTGGATTGTGAAAAGAACACACATGCAATGACACTGGTGGATCCATAGGTGGATTGTGAAAAGAACAAACATGCAATGACTCTAGTTGTTGTTAGTAAAAACACACATGCAATGACACTCGTGGATCCATATGTGGTCTTTGAAAAGAACAGTCTTGAAATGACTCCAGATGTGGTCTCTGAGAAGAACACACATGTAATGGCACCGGTGGATCCATAGGTGGATTGTGAAAAGAACACACATGCAATGACACTGGAGGATCCATAGGTGGATTGTGAAAAGAACACACATGCAATGACACTGGTGGATCCATAGGTGGATTGTGAAAAGAACAAACATGCAATGACTCTAGTTGTTGTTAGCAAAAACACATATGCAATGACACTCGTGGATCCATATGTGGTCTTTGAAAAGAACAGTCTTGAAATGACTCCAGATGTGGTCTCTGAGAAGAACACACATGCAATGACACTGGTGGATCCATAGGTGGATTGTGAAAAGAACACACATGCAATGACACTGGTGGATCCATATGTGGATTGTGAAAAGAACACACATGCAATGACACTGGTGGATCCATAGGTGGATTGTGAAAAGAACACACATGCAATGACTCTAGTTGTTGTTAGTAAAAAGAACACACATGCAATGGCACTGGTGGATCCATGTGTGGTCTCTGAAGAGAACACACATGAAATGACTCTAGATGTGGTTAATGAGAAGAACACACATGCAATGACACTGGTGGATCCATAGGTGGATTGTGAAAAGAACACACATGCAATGACTTTAGTTATTGTTAGTAAAAAGAACACACATGCAATGACACTGGTGGATCCATGTGTGGTCTCTGAAGAGAACACACATGCAATGACTCTAGATGTGGTTAATGAGAAGAACACACATGCAATGACACTAGTGGATCCATAGGTGGATTGTGAAAAAAAATACACATGCAATGACACTAGTGGATCCATAGGTGGATTGTGAAAAGAACACACATGCAATGACACTGGTGGATCCATAGGTGGATTGTGAAAAGAGAACACATGCAATGACTTTAGTTGTTGTTAGTAAAAAGAACACACATGCAATGACACTGGTGGATCCATGTATGGTCTCTGAAGAGAACACACATGCAATGACTCTAGATGTGGTTAATGAGAAGAACACACATGCAATGACACTAGTGGATCCATAGGTGGATTGTGAAAAAAAAACACATGCAATGACACTGGTGGATCCGTAGGTGGATTGTGAAAAGAACACACATGCAATGACTCTAGTTGTTGTTAGTAAAAAGAACACACATGCAATGACACTGGTGGATCCATGTGTGGTCTCTGAAGAGAACACACATGAAATGACTCTAGATGTGGTTAATGAGAAGAACACATGCAATGACAATACAGGATCCATAGGTGGATTGTGAAAAAAACACATGAATTGACCTTTGGTGGATCCATAGGTGGATTGTGAAAAGAACACACATGCAATGACTCTAGTTGTTGTTAGTAAAAATAACACACATGCAATGACACTTGTGGATCCTTGTGTGCTCTCTGAACAGAACACTCATGAAATGACTCCCGTTGTGGTTACTGACAAGAACACACATGCAATGACACTGGTGGATCCATAGGTGGATTGTGAAAAGAACACACATGCAATGACTTTAGTTGTTGTTAGTAAAAAGAACACACATGCAATGACACTGGTGGATGCATAGGTGGATTGTGAAAAGAACACACATGCAATGACTTTAGTTGTTGTTAGTAAAAAGAACACACATGCAATGACACTGGTGGATCCATGTGTGGTCTCTGAAGAGAACACACATGCAATGACTCTAGATGTGGTTAATGAGAAGAACACACATGCAATGACACTAGTGGATCCATAGGTGGATTGTGAAAAAAAGACACATGCAATGACACTAGTGGATCCATAGGTGGATTGTGAAAAGAACACACATGCAATGACACTGGTGGATCCATAGGTGGATTGTGAAAAAAAACACATGCAATGACTCTAGTTGTTGTTAGTAAAAAGAACACACATAGAATGACACTGGTGGATCCATGTGTGGTATCTGAAGAGAACACACATGCAATGACTCTAGATGTGGTTAATGAGAAGAACACACATGCAATGACACTGGTGGATCCATAGATGGATTGTGAAAAGAACACACATGCAATGACTTTAGTTGTTGTTAGTAAAAAGAACACACATGCAATGACACTGGTGGATCCATGTGTGGTCTCTGAAGAGAAGACACGTTCAATGACTCTAGATGTGGTTAATGAGAAGAACACACATGCAATGACACTGGTGGATCCATAGGTGGATTGTGAAAAAACATGCAATGACTCTAGTTGTTGTTAGTAAAAATAACACACATGCAATGACACTGGTGGATCCATGTGTGGTCTCTGAAGAGAACACACATGAAATGACTCTAGATGTGGTTAATGAGAAGAACACACATGCAATGACACTGGTGGATCCATAGGTGGATTGTGAAAAGAACACACATGCAATGACTCTAGTTGTTTTTAGTAAAAAGAACACACATGCAATGACACTGGTGGATCCATGTGTGGTCTGTGAAGAGAACACACATACAATGACTCTAGCTGTGGTTAACGAGCCGAACCCACGTGCAATGACACTGGTGGATCCATAGGTTGATTGTGAAAAGAACACACATGAAATGACTCTAGTTGTTGTTAGTAAAAAGAACAGACATGCAATGCACAGGTGGATCCATGTGTGGTCTCTGAAGAGAACACACATTTAAATGGCAGTGGTGGATCCATATGTGGTTTGTGAAAAGAACACTCATCCAGTGACTCTAGATGTGGTTAATGAGAAGAACACACATGCAATGACACTGGTGGATCCATAGGTGGATTGTGAACAGAACACACATGCAGTGACTCTAGTTGTTGTTAGTAAAAAGAACACACATGCAATGACACTGGTGGATCCATGTGTGGTCTCTGAAGAAAACACACATTTCAATAATGGTGGTGGATCCAAATGTGGATTGTTAAAAGAACACACATGCAATGACTCTAGTTGTTGTTAGTAAAAAGAACACACATGCAATGACACTGGTGGATCCATGTGTGGTATTTGAAGATAACACATATTTCAATGACACTGGTGGATCCATATGTGGTCTTTGAAAAGCACAGTCATGAAATGACTCCAGATGTTTACTAATGAAAGAATACACATTTCAATGACAATGGTGGTTACATATTTGGTCTGTGAAAAGAACACACATGCAATGACTCTAGCTATGGTTAATGAGAAGAACACACATGCAATGCCACTGGTGGATCCATAGGTGGATTGTGAAAAGAACACAAATGCAATGAACTCTGGTGGAACCACGTGTAATGACACTGGTGGATCCATGCGTGGTATGTGAAGAGAACACACATGCAATGATACTGGGGGATCTAGATGTGGTCTGTGAAAAGAATAGTCATGAAATGAATCCAGTTGTTGTTAGTAAAAAGAACACACATGCAATGGCACTGATGGATCCATGTGTGGTCTGTGAAGAGAACGCACATGGAATGACTCTAGCCGTGGTTAATGAGAAGAACACACATGCCATGACGCTGGTGGATTCTTGTGTGGTATCTAAAGAGAACACACATTTCAATGACAGTGGTGGATCCATATGTGGTTTGTGAAAAGAATACTCATCAAATGACTCTAGCAGTGGTCTTTGAGAAGAACACACATGCAATGACACTAGTGGATCCATAGGTGGATTGTGAAAAGAACACACATATGGAGTGACTCTAGTTGTTGCTAGTAAAAAGAACACACATGCAATGACACTGGTGGATCCAAGTGTGGTCGCTGAAGAGAACACACATTTCAATGACACTAGTGGATCCATATGTGGTGTTTGAAAAGAACAGTCATAAAATGACTCCAGATGTGGTCGCTGAGAAGAACACACATGCAATGACACTGGTGGATCCATAGGTGGATTGTGAAAAGAACACACATTTCAATCACTCTAGTTGTTGTTAGTAAAAAGAACACACATGCAATGACATTGGTTGATCAATGTGTGGCTCTTAAGAGAACACACATTTCAATGACAATGGATCCATATGTGGTCTTTGAAAAGAACAGTCATGAAATGACTCCAAATGTAGTTAATGAAAGAATACACATTTCAATGACAATGGTGGTGCCATATGTGGTCTATGAAAAGAACATACATGCAATGACTCTAGCTGTGGTTAATGAGAAGAACACACATGCAAAGACACTGGTGGATCCATATGTGGATTGTGAAAAGAACACACATGCAATGAACTTTGGTAGAACCACATGCAATGACACTGGTAGATCCACGTGTGGTCTCTGAAGAGAACACACATTTCAATGACACGGGTGGTTCCATATGTGGTATGTGAAAAGAATAGTCATGAAATGACTCGAGTTGTTGTTAGTAAAAAGAACACACATGCAATGACACTGGTGGATCCATGTGTGGTCTCTGAAGAGGACACACATGCAATGACTCTAGATGTGGTTAATGAGAAGAACAGACATGCAATGACACTGGTGGATCCATAGGTGGATTGTGAAAAGAACACACATGCAATGAACTCTGGTGGAACCACATGCAATGACACTGGTGGATCCATGTGTGGTCTGTGAAGAGAACACACATGCAATGACACTGGTGGATCCATAAGTGGATTGTGAAAAGAACACACATGCAATGACTCTAGTTGTTGTTAGTAAGAAGAACACACATGCAATGACACTTGTGGATCCATGTGTGGTCTCTAAAGAGAACACACATGCAATGACTCTAGATGTGGTTAATGAGAAGAACACACATGCAATGAAACTTGTGGATCCATAGGTGGATTGTGAAAAGAATACACATGCAATGACTCTAGTTGTTGTTAGTAAAAAGAACACACATGCAATGACACCGGTGGATCCATATGTGGTCTTTGAAAAGAACAGTCATGAAATGACTCTAGATGTGGTCTCTGATAAGAACACACATGCAATGACACTGGTGGATCCATAGGTGGATTGTGAAAAGAACACAAATTTCAATGACTCTAGTTGTTGTTAGTAAAAAGAACACACATGCAATGACACTGGTGGATCCATGTGTGGTCTCTGAAGAGAACACACATTTCAATGACACTGGTGGATCCATATGTGGTCTTCGAAAAGAACAGTCATGAAATGACTCCAGTTGTGGTTAATGAAAGAATACATATTTCAATGACAATGGTGGTTCCATATGTGGTCTATGAAAACAACACACATGAAATGACTCTAGATGTGGTTAATGAGAAGAACACACATGCAATGACACTGGTGGATCCATAGGTGGATTGTGAAAAGAACACACATGCAATGAACTCTGGTGGAACCACATGCAATGACACTGGTGGATCCATGTGTGGTGTGTGAAGAGAACACACATGCAATGACACTGGTGGATCCATAGGTGGATTATGAAAAGAACACACATGCAATGACTCTAGTTGTTGTTAGTAAGAAGAACACACATGCGATGACACTGGTGGATCCATGTGTGGTCTCTGAACACACATGCAATGACTCTAGATGTGGTTAATGAAAAGAACACACATGCAATGACACTGGTGGATCCATATGTGGATTGTGAAAATAACACGCATGCAATGACTCTAGTTGTTGTTAGTAAAAAGAACACAGATGCAATGGCACTGGTGGATCCATGTGTGGTCTCTGAAGAGAACACACATTTCAATGACACTGGTGGATCCATATGTGGTTTGTGAAAAGAACACACATGCAATGACTCTAGTTGTGGTTAATGAGAAGAACACACATGTAATGACACTGGTGGATCCATATGTGGATTGTGAAAATAACACACATCCAGTGACTCTAGTTGTTGTTAGTAAAAAGAACACACATGCAATGACACTGGTGGATCAATGTGTGGTCTCTTAAGAGAACACACAGTTCAATGACACTAGTGGATCCGTATTTGGTCTTTGAAAAGAACAGTCATGAAATGACTCCAGATGTGGTCTATGAGAAGAACACACATGCAATGACACTGGTGGATCCATAGGTGGATTCTGAAAAGAACACACATGCAATGACTCTAGTTGTTGTTAGTAAAAAGAACACACATGTAATGACACTGGTGGATCCATGTGTGGTCTCTGAAGAGAATACACATTTCAATGAGATTGGTGGATCCATATGTGGCCTTTGAAAAGAATAGTCATGAAATGACTCTAGATGTGGTCTCTGAGAAGAACACACATGCAATGACACTGGTGGATCCATAGGTGGATTGTGAAAATAACACACAATTCAATGACTCTGGTTGTTAGTAAAAAAACATACATGCAATGACACTAGTGGATCCATGTGTGGTCTCTGAAGAGAACACACATTTCAATGACACTGGTGGATCCATATGTGGTCTTTGAAAATAACAGTCATGAAATGACTCCAAATGTGGTTAATGAAAGAATACACATTTCAATGATAATGGTGGTTCCATATGTGGTCTACGAAAAGAACACACATGCAATGACTCTAGCTGTGGTTAATGAGAAGAACGCACCTGCAATGACACTGGTGGATCCATATGTGGATTGTGAAAAGAACACACATGCAATGAACTCTGGTGGAATGACACTGGTGGATCCATATGTGGATTGTGAAAAGAACACACATGCAATGAACTCTGGTGGAACCACATGCAATGATACTGGTGGATCCATGTGTGGTCTGTGAAGAGAACACACATGCAATCACACTGGTGGATCGAGATGTGGTATGTGAAAAGAATAGTCATGAAATGACTCGAGTTGTTGTTAGTAAAAAGAACACACATGCAATGACACTAGTGGATCCATATGTGGTCTCTGAAGAGAACACACATTTCATTGACACTGGTGGATCCATATGTGGTTTGTGAAAAGAACACACATGCAATGACTCTATCTGTGGTTAATGAGAAGAACACACATGCAATGACACTGGTGGATCTATATGTGGATTGTGAAAATAACACACATGCAATGACTCTAGTTGTTGTTAGTATAAACAACGCACATGCAATGACACTGGTGGATCCATGTGTGGTCTTTGAAGAAAACACACATGCAATGACTCTAGATGTGGTTAATGAGAATAACACACATGCAATGACACTGGTTGATCCATAGGTGGATTGTGAAAAGGACACACATGCAATGACTCTAGTTGTTGTTAGTAAAAATAACACACATGCAATGACACTGGTGGATCCATATGTGGATTGTGAAAATAACACACATCCAGTGACTCTAGTTGTTGTTAGTAAAAAGTATACACATGCAATGACGCTAGTGGATCCATGTGTGGTCTCTGAAGAGAACACACATGCAATGACTCTAGATGTGGTTAATGAGAAGAACACACATGCAATGACACTAGTGGATCCATAGGATGATTGTGAAAAGAACACACATGCAATGACTCTAGTTGTTGTTAGTAAAAAGAACACACATACAATGACACTAGTGGATCCATGTGTGATCTCTTAAGAGAACACACATTTCAATGACACCGGTGGATCCATATGTGGTTTGTGAAAAGAACACACATGCAATGACTCTAGCTGTGGTTAATGAGAAGAACACACATGTAATGACACTAGTGGATCCATATGTGGATTGTGAAAATAACACACATGCAATGACTCTAGTTGTTGTTAGTAAAAACACACACATGCAATGCCACTGGTGGATCCATGTGTGGTCTCAAGAAGAACACATTTCAATGACACTGGTGGATCCATATGTTGTTTGTGAAAAAAACACATGCAATGACTCTAGCTATGGTTAATGAGAAGAACACACATGCAATGAAACTAGTGGATCCATAGGTGGATTGTGAAAAGAACACACATGCAAGGACTCAAGTTGTTGTTAGTAAAAAGAACACACATGGAATGACACTGGTGGATCCATGTGTGGTCTCTGAAGAGATCATACATTTCAATGGCACTGGTGGATCCATATGTGGTTTGTGAAAAGAACACACATGCAATGACTCTAGTTGTGGTTAATGAGAAGAACACACATGCAATGACACTAGTGGATCCATATGTGGATTGTGAAAATAACACACATGCAATGACTCTAGTTGTTGTTAGTAAAAATAACACACATGCAATGGCATTGGTGGATCCATGTGTGGTCTCTGAAGAGAACACACAGTTCAATGACACTAGTGGATCCGTATGTGGTTTGTGAAAAGAACACACATGCAATGACTCTAGCTGTGGTTAATGAGAAGAACACACATGCAATGACACTGGTGGATCCATATGTGGATTGTCAAAATAACACAGATGTAGTGACTCTAGTTGTTGTTAGTAAAAAAACACATGCAATGGCACTGGTGGATCCATATGTGGCCTTTGAAAAGAACACTCGTGAAATAACTCCAGATGTGGTCTCTGAGAAGAACACACATGCAATGACACTGGTGGATCCATAGGTGGATTGTGAGAAGAACACACATGCAATGACACTGGTGGATCCATAGGTGGATTGTGAAAAGAACACACATGAAATGACACTGGTGGATCCATAGGTGGATTGTGAAAAGAACACCACATACAATGACTCTAGTTGTTGTTAGTAAAAAGATAACACATGCAATGACACGGGTGGATCCATGCGTGGTCTCTGAAGAGAACACACATGCAATGACTCTATATGTGGTTAATAAGAAGAACACACATGCAATGACACTGGTGGATCCATAGGTGGATTGTGAAAAGAACACACATACAATGACTCTAGTTGTTGTTAGTAAAAGAACACACATGCAATGACACTAGTGGATCCATGTGTGGTCTCTGAAGAACACACACTTCAATGACACTCGTGGATCCATATGTCGTTTGTTAAAATAACAGCGATCATATGAATCTAGATTTGGTTACTGAGAAGAACACACATGCAATGACACTGGTGGATCCATATGTGGATTGTGAAAATAACACATGCAATGACTCTAGTTGTTGTTAGTAAAAAACACATGCAATGACATTGGTGGATCCATGTGTGGTCTCCGAAGAGAACACACATTTCAATGACACTGGTGGATCCATATGTGGTCTTTGAAAAGAACAGTCATGAAATGACTCTAGATGTGGTCTCTGAGAAGAACACATATGTAATGACACCGGTGGATCCATAGGTGGATTGTGAAAAGAACACACATGCAATGACACTGGTGGATCCATAGGTGGATTGTGAAAAGAACACACATGCAATGACACTTGTGGATCCATAGGTGGATTGTGAAAGGAACACACATGCAATGACTCTAGTTGTTGTTAGTAAAAAACACACATGCAATGACACTGGTGGATCCATGTGTGGTCTCTAAAGAGAACACACATGCAATGACTCTAGATGTGGTTAATGAGAAGAACACGCATGCAATGACACTGGTGGATCCATAGGTGGATTGTGAAAACAACACACATGCAATGACTCTAGTTGTTGTTAGTAAAATGAACACACATGCAATGACACTGGTGGATCCATGTGTGATCTCTTAAGAGAACACACATTTCAATGACACCGGTGGATCCATATGTGGTTTGTGAAAAGAACACACATGCAATGACTCTAGCTGTGGTTAATGAGAAGAACACACATGTAATGACAATGGTGGATCCATATGTGGATTGTGAAAATAACACACATGCAATGACTCTAGTTGTTGTTAGTAAAAAGAACACACATACAATGACACTAGTGGATCCATGTGTGATCTCTTAAGAGAACACACATTTCGATGACACCGGTGGATCCATATGTGGTTTGTGAAAAGAACACACATGCAATGACTCTAGCTGTGGTTAATGAGAAGAACACACATGTAATGACACTGGTGGATCCATATGTGGATTGTGAAAATAACACACATGCAATGACTCTAGTTGTTGTTAGTAAAAACACACACATGCAATGCCACTGGTGGATCCATGTGTGGTCTCTGAAGAGAACACACATTTCAATGACACTGGTGGATCCATATGTTGTTTGTAAAAAAAACACATGCAATGACTCTAGCTATGGTTAATGAGAAGAACACACATGCAATGAAACTAGTGGATCCATAGGTGGATTGTGAAAAGAACACACATGCAATGACTCAAGTTGTTGTTAGTAAAAAGAACACACATGGAATGACACTGGTGGATCCATGTGTGGTCTCTGAAGAGATCATACATTTCAATGGCACTTGTGGATCCATATGTGGTTTGTGAAAAGAACACACATGCAATGACTCTAGTTGTGGTTAATGAGAAGAACACACATGCAATGACACTAGTGTATCCATATGTGGATTGTGAAAATAACACACATGCAATGACTCTAGTTGTTGTTAGTAAAAATAACACACATGCAATGGCATTGGTGGATCCATGTGTGGTCTCTGAAGAGACACACAGTTCAATGTCACTAGTGGATCCTTATGTGGTTTGTGAAAAGAACACACATGCAATGACTCTAGCTGTGGTTAATGAGAAGAACACACATGCAATGACACTGGTGGATCCATATGTGGATTGTCAAAATAACAGATGTAGTGACTCTAGTTGTTGTTAGTAAAAAACACACATGCAATGGCACGGTGGATCCATATCTGGCCTTTGAAAAGAACAGTGAAATAACTCCAGATGTGGTCTCTGAGAAGAACACACATGCAATGACACTGGTGGATCCATAGGTGGATTGTGAGAAGAACACACATGCAATGACACTGGTGGATCCATAGGTGGATTGTGAAAAGAACACACATGAAATGACACTGGTGGATCCATAGGTGGATTGTGAAAAGAACACCACATACAATGACTCTAGTTGTTGTTAGTAAAAAGATAACACATGCAATGACACGGGTGGATCCATGCGTGGTCTCTGAAGAGAGCACACATGCAATGACTCTATATGTGGTTAATAAGAAGAACACACATGCAATGACACTGGTGGATCCATAGGTGGATTGTGAAAAGAACACACATACAATGACTCTAGTTGTTGTTAGTAAAAAGAACACACATGCAATGACACTAGTGGATCCATGTGTGGTCTCTGAAGAGAACACACATTTCAATGACACTCGTGGATCCATATGTGGTTTGTGAAAAGAACAGACATGCAATGACTCTAGCTATGGTTAATGATAAGAACACACATGCAATGACACTGGTGGATCCATATGTGGATTGTGAAAATAACACATGCAATGACTCTAGTTGTTGTTAGTAAAAAACACATATGCAATGACATTGGTGGATCCATGTGTGGTCTCTGAAGAGAACACACATTTCAATGACACTGGTGGATCCATATGTGGTCTTTGAAAAGAACAGTCATGAAATGACTCTATATGTGGTCTCTGAGAAGAACACATATGTAATGACACCGGTGGATCCATAGGTGGATTGTGAAAAGAACACACATGCAATGACAATGGTGGATCCATAGGTGGATTGTGAAAGGAACACATGCAATGACTCTAGTTGTTGTTAGTAAAAAACACACATGCAATGACACTGGTGGATCCATGTGTGGTCTCTAAAGAGAACACACATGCAATGACTCTAGATGTGGTTAATGAGAAGAACACGCATGCAATGACACTGGTGGATCCATAGGTGGATTGTGAAAACAACACACATACAATGACTCTAGTTGTTGTTAGTAAAATGAACACACATGCAATGACACTGGTGGATTCATGTGTGGTCTCTGAAGAGAACACACATTTCATTGACACTGGTGGATCCATATGTGGTTTGTGAAAAGAACACACATGCAATGACTCTAGCTGTGGTTAAAGAGAAGAACACACATGCAATGACACTAGTGGATCCATATGTGGATTGTGAAAATAACACACATGCAGTGACCATAGTTGTTGTTAGTAAAAAGAACACACATGCAATGACATTGGTGGATCAATGTTTGGTCTCTGAAGAGAACACACATTTCAATGACACTGGTGGATCCATATGTGGTCTTTTAAAAGAACAGTCATGAAATGACTCCAGATGTGGTCTCTGAGAAGAACACACATGCAATGACACCGGTGGATCCATAGGTGGATTGTGAAAAGAACACACATGCAATGACACTGGTGGATCCATAGGTGGATTGTGAAAAGAACACACATGCAATGACACTTGTGGATCCATAGGTGGATTGTGAAAAGAACACACATGCAATGACTCTAGCTATGGTTAATGAGAAGAACACACATGCAATGACACTGGTGGATCCATATGTGGATTGTGAAAATAACACATGCAATGACTCTAGTTGTTGTTAGTAAAAAACACATGCAATGACATTGGTGGATCCATGTGTGGTCTCCGAAGAGAACACACATTTCAATGACACTGGTGGATCCATATGTGGTCTTTGAAAAGAACAGTCATGAAATGACTCTAGATGTGGTCTCTGAGAAGAACACATATGTAATGACACCGGTGGATCCATAGGTGGATTGTGAAAAGAACACACATGCAATGACACTGGTGGATCCATAGGTGGATTGTGAAAAGAACACACATGCAATGACACTTGTGGATCCATAGGTGGATTGTGAAAGGAACACACATGCAATGACTATAGTTGTTGTTAGTAAAAAACACACATGCAATGACACTGGTGGATCCATGTGTGGTCTCTAAAGAGAACACACATGCAATGACTCTAGATGTGGTTAATGAGAAGAACACGCATGCAATGACACTGGTGGATCCATATGTGGATTGTGAAAATAACACACATGCAATGACTCTAGTTGTTGTTAGTAAAAATAACACACATGCAATGGCATTGGTGGATCCATGTGTGGTCTCTGAAGAGAACACACAGTTCAATGACACTAGTGGATCCGTATGTGGTTTGTGAAAAGAACACACATGCAATGACTCTAGCTGTGGTTAATGAGAAGAACACACATGCAATGACACTGGTGGATCCATATGTGGATTGTCAAAATAACACAGATGTAGTGACTCTAGTTGTTGTTAGTAAAAAAACACACATGCAATGGCACCGGTGGATCCATATCTGGCCTTTGAAAAGAACAATGAAATCACTCCAGAGGTGGTATCTGAGAAGAACACACATGCAATGACACTGGTGGATCCATAGGTGGATTGTGAGAAGAACACACATGCAATGACACTGGTGGATCCATAGGTGGATTGTGAAAAGAACACACATGAAATGACACTGGTGGATCCATAGGTGGATTGTGAAAAGAACACAACAAACAATGATGCTGGTTGTTGTTAGTAAAAGATAACACATGCAATGACACGGGTGGATCCATGCGTGGTCTCTGAAGAGAACACACATGCAATGACTCTATATGTGGTTAATAAGAAGAACACACATGCAATGACACTGGTGGATCCATAGGTGGATTGTGAAAAGAACACACATACAATGACTCTAGTTGTTGTTAGTAAAAAGAACACACATGCAATGACACTAGTGGATCCATGTGTGGTCTCTGAAGAGAACACACATTTCAATGACACTCGTGGATCCATATGTGGTTTGTGAAAAGAACAGACATGCAATGACTCTAGCTATGGTTAATGATAAGAACACACATGCAATGACACTGGTGGATCCATATGTGGATTGTGAAAATAACACATGCAATGACTCTAGTTGTTGTTAGTAAAAAACACATATGCAATGACATTGGTGGATCCATGTGTGGTCTCTGAAGAGAACACACATTTCAATGACACTGGTGGATCCATATGTGGTCTTTGAAAAGAACAGTCATGAAATGACTCTATATGTGGTCTCTGAGAAGAACACATATGTAATGACACCGGTGGATCCATAGGTGGATTGTGAAAAGAACACACATGCAATGACAATGGTGGATCCATAGGTGGATTGTGAAAGGAACACACATGCAATGACTCTAGTTGTTGTTAGTAAAAAACACACATGCAATGACACTGGTGGATCCATGTGTGGTCTCTAAAGAGAACACACATGCAATGACTCTAGATGTGGTTAATGAGAAGAACACGCATGCAATGACACTGGTGGATCCATAGGTGGATTGTGAAAACAACACACATACAATGACTCTAGTTGTTGTTAGTAAAATGAACACACATGCAATGACACTGGTGGATCCATGTGTGGTCTCTGAAGAGAACACACATTTCATTGACACTGGTGGATCCATATGTGGTTTGTGAAAAGAACACACATGCAATGACTCTAGCTGTGGTTAAAGAGAAGAACACACATGCAATGACACTAGTGGATCCATATGTGGATTGTGAAAATAACACACATGCAGTGACCATAGTTGTTGTTAGTAAAAAGAACACACATGCAATGACATTGGTGGATCAATGTTTGGTCTCTGAAGAGAACACACATTTCAATGACACTGGTGGATCCATATGTGGTCTTTTAAAAGAACAGTCATGAAATGACTCCAGATGTGGTCTCTGAGAAGAACACACATGCAATGACACCGGTGGATCCATAGGTGGATTGTGAAAAGAACACACATGCAATGACACTGGTGGATCCATAGGTGGATTGTGAAAAGAACACACATGCAATGACACTTGTGGATCCATAGGTGGATTGTGAAAAGAACACACATGCAATGACTCTAGCTATGGTTAATGAGAAGAACACACATGCAATGACACTGGTGGATCCATATGTGGATTGTGAAAATAACACATGCAATGACTCTAGTTGTTGTTAGTAAAAAACACATGCAATGACATTGGTGGATCCATGTGTGGTCTCCGAAGAGAACACACATTTCAATGACACTGGTGGATCCATATGTGGTCTTTGAAAAGAACAGTCATGAAATGACTCTAGATGTGGTCTCTGAGAAGAACACATATGTAATGACACCGGTGGATCCATAGGTGGATTGTGAAAAGAACACACATGCAATGACACTGGTGGATCCATAGGTGGATTGTGAAAAGAACACACATGCAATGACACTTGTGGATCCATAGGTGGATTGTGAAAGGAACACACATGCAATGACTATAGTTGTTGTTAGTAAAAAACACACATGCAATGACACTGGTGGATCCATGTGTGGTCTCTAAAGAGAACACACATGCAATGACTCTAGATGTGGTTAATGAGAAGAACACGCATGCAATGACACTGGTGGATCCATAGGTGGATTGTGAAAACAACACACATGCAATGACTCTAGTTGTTGTTAGTAAAATGAACACACATGCAATGACACTGGTGGATCCATGTGTGATCTCTTAAGAGAACACACATTTCAATGACACCGGTGGATCCATATGTGGTTTGTGAAAAGAACACACATGCAATGACTCTAGCTGTGGTTAATGAGAAGAACACACATGTAATGACACTGGTGGATCCATATGTGGATTGTGAAAATAACACACATGCAATGACTCTAGTTGTTGTTAGTAAAAAGAACACACATACAATGACACTAGTGGATCCATGTGTGATCTCTTAAGAGAACACACATTTCGATGACACCGGTGGATCCATATGTGGTTTGTGAAAAGAACACACATGCAATGACTCTAGCTGTGGTTAATGAGAAGAACACACATGTAATGACACTGGTGGATCCATATGTGGATTGTGAAAATAACACACATGCAATGACTCTAGTTGTTGTTAGTAAAAACACACACATGCAATGCCACTGGTGGATCCATGTGTGGTCTCTGAAGAGAACACACATTTCAATGACACTGGTGGATCCATATGTTGTTTGTGAAAAAAAACACATGCAATGACTCTAGCTATGGTTAATGAGAAGAACACACATGCAATGAAACTAGTGGATCCATAGGTGGATTGTGAAAAGAACACACATGCAATGACTCAAGTTGTTGTTAGTAAAAAGAACACACATGGAATGACACTGGTGGATCCATGTGTGGTCTCTGAAGAGATCATACATTTCAATGGCACTGGTGGATCCATATGTGGTTTGTGAAAAGAACACACATGCAATGACTCTAGTTGTGGTTAATGAGAAGAACACACATGCAATGACACTAGTGTATCCATATGTGGATTGTGAAAATAACACACATGCAATGACTCTAGTTGTTGTTAGTAAAAATAACACACATGCAATGGCATTGGTGGATCCATGTGTGGTCTCTGAAGAGAACACACAGTTCAATGACACTAGTGGATCCGTATGTGGTTTGTGAAAATAACACACATGCAATGACACTGGTGGATCCATAGGTGGATTGTGAAAATAACACACATGCAATGACTCTAGTTGTTGTTAGTAAAAATAACACACATGCAATGGCATTGGTGGATCCATGTGTGGTCTCTGAAGAGAACACACAGTTCAATGACACTAGTGGATCCGTATGTGGTTTGTGAAAAGAACACACATGCAATGACTCTAGCTGTGGTTAATGAGAAGAACACACATGCAATGACACTGGTGGATCCATATGTGGATTGTCAAAATAACACAGATGTAGTGACTCTAGTTGTTGTTAGTAAAAAAACACACATGCAATGGCACCGGTGGATCCATATCTGGCCTTTGAAAAGAACAGTCGTGAAATAACTCCAGATGTGGTCTCTGAGAAGAACACACATGCAATGACACTGGTGGATCCATAGGTGGATTGTGAGAAGAACACACATGCAATGACACTGGTGGATCCATAGGTGGATTGTGAAAAGAACACACATGAAATGACACTGGTGGATCCATATGTGGATTGTGAAAATAACACATGCAATGACTCTAGTTGTTGTTAGTAAAAAGATAACACATGCAATGACACGGGTGGATCCATGCGTGGTCTCTGAAGAGAACACACATGCAATGACTCTATATGTGGTTAATAAGAAGAACACACATGCAATGACACTGGTGGATCCATAGGTGGATTGTGAAAAGAACACACATACAATGACTCTAGTTGTTGTTTGTAAAAAGAACACACATGCAATGACACTAGTGGATCCATGTGTGGTCTCTGAAGAGAACACACATTTCAATGACACTCGTGGATCCATATGTGGTTTGTGAAAAGAACAGACATGCAATGACTCTAGCTATGGTTAATGAGAAGAACACACATGCAATGACACTGGTGGATCCATATGTGGATTGTGAAAATAACACATGCAATGACTCTAGTTGTTGTTAGTAAAAAACACACATGCAATGACATTGGTGGATCCATGTGTGGTCTCTGAAGAGAACACACATTTCAATGACACTGGTGGATCCATATGTGGTCTTTGAAAAGAACAGTCATGAAATGACTCTAGATGTGGTCTCTGAGAAGAACACATATGTAATGACACCGGTGGATCCATAGGTGGATTGTGAAAAGAACACACATGCAATAACACTGGTGGATCCATAGGTGGATTGTGAAAGGAACACACATGCAATGACTCTAGTTGTTGTTAGTAAAAAACACACATGCAATGACACTGGTGGATCCATGTGTGGTCTCTAAAGAGAACACACATGCAATGACTCTAGATGTGGTTAATGAGAAGAACACGCATGCAATGACACTGGTGGATCCATAGGTGGATTGTGGAAACAACACACAAACAATGACTCTAGTTGTTGTTAGTAAAATGAACACACATGCAATGACACTAGTGTATCCATATGTGGATTGTGAAAATAACACACATGCAATGACTCTAGTTGTTGTTAGTAAAAATAACACACATGCAATGGCATTGGTGGATCCATGTGTGGTCTATGAAGAGAACACACAGTTCAATGACACTAGTGGATCCGTATGTGGTTTGTGAAAAGAACACACATGCAATGACACTGGTGGATCCATATGTGGATTGTCAAAATAACACAGATGTAGTGACTCTAGTTGTTGTTAGTAAAAAAACACACATGCAATGGCACCGGTGGATCCATATCTGGCCTTTGAAAAGAACAGTCGTGAAATAACTCCAGATGTGGTCTCTGAGAAGAACACACATGCAATGACACTGGTGGATCCATAGGTGGATTGTGAGAAGAACACACATGCAATGACACTGGTGGATCCATAGGTGGATTGTGAAAAGAACACACATGAAATGACACTGGTGGATCCATAGGTGGATTGTGAAAAGAACACCACATACAATGACTCTAGTTGTTGTTAGTAAAAAGATAACACATGCAATGACACGGGTGGATCCATGCGTGGTCTCTGAAGAGAACACACATGCAATGACTCTATATGTGGTTAATAAGAAGAACACACATGCAATGACACTGGTGGATCCATAGGTGGATTGTGAAAAGAACACGCATACAATGACTCTAGTTGTTGTTAGTAAAAAGAACACACATGCAATGACACTAGTGGATCCATGTGTGGTCTCTGAAGAGAACACACATTTCAATGACACTCGTGGATCCATATGTGGTTTGTGAAAAGAACAGACATGCAATGACTCTAGCTATGGTTAATGAGAAGAACACACATGCAATGACACTGGTGGATCCATATGTGGATTGTGAAAATAACACATGCAATGACTCTAGTTGTTGTTAGTAAAAAACACACATGCAATGACATTGGTGGATCCATGTGTGGTCTCTGAAGAGAACACACATTTCAATGACACTGGTGGATCCATATGTGGTCTTTGAAAAGAACAATCATGAAATGACTCTAGATGTGGTCTCTGAGAAGAACACATATGTAATGACACCGGTGGATCCATAGGTGGATTGTGAAAAGAACACACATGCAATGACACTGGTGGATCCATAGGTGGATTGTGAAAGGAACACACATGCAATGACTCTAGTTGTTGTTAGTAAAAAACACACATGCAATGACACTGGTGGATCCATGTGTGGTCTCTAAAGAGAACACACATGCAATGACTCTAGACGTGGTTAATGAGAAGAACACGCATGCAATGACACTGGTGGATCCATAGGTGGATTGTGAAAACAACACACATACAATGACTCTAGTTGTTGTTAGTAAAATGAACACACATGCAATGACACTGGTGGATCCATGTGTGGTCTCTGAAGAGAACACACATTTCATTGACACTGGTGGATCCATATGTGGTTTGTGAAAAGAACACACATGCAATGACTCTAGCTATGGTTAAAGAGAAGAACACACATGCAATGACACTAGTGGATCCATATGTGGATTGTGAAAATAACACACATGCAGTGACCATAGTTGTTGTTAGTAAAAAGAACACACATGCAATGACATTGGTGGATCAATGTTTGGTCTCTGAAGAGAACACACATTTCAATGACACTGGTGGATCCATATGTGGTCTTTTAAAAGAACAGTCATGAAATGACTCCAGATGTGGTCTCTGAGAAGAACACACATGCAATGACACCGGTGGATCCATAGGTGGATTGTGAAAAGAACACACATGCAATGACACTGGTGGATCCATAGGTAGATTGTGAAAAGAACACACATGCAATGACACTGGTGGATCCATAGGTGGATTGTGAAAAGAACACACATGCAATGACTCTAGTTGTTGTTAGTAAAAAGAACACACATGCAATGACACTGGTGGATCCATGTGTGGTCTCTTAAGAGAACACACATTTCGATGACACCGGTGGATCCATATGTGGTTTGTGAAAAGAACACACATCCAATGACTCTAGCTGTGGTTAATGAGAAGAACACACATGTAATGACACTGGTGGATCCATATGTGGATTGTGAAAATAACACACATGCAATGACTCTAGTTGTTGTTAGTAAAAACACACACATGCAATGCCATCAGGATCCATGTGTGGTCTCTGAAGAGAACACACATTTCAATGACACTGGTGGGTCCATATGTTGTTTGTGAAAAAAACACATGCAATGACTCTAGCTATGGTTAATGAGAAGAACACACATGCAATGAAACTAGTGGATCCATAGGTGGATTGTGAAAAGAGCACACATGCAATGACTCAAGTTGTTGTTAGTAAAAAGAACACACATGGAATGACACTGGTGGATCCATGTGTGGTCTCTGAAGAGATCATACATTTCAATGGCACTGGTGGATCCATATGTGGTTTGTGAAAAGAACACACATGCAATGACTCTAGTTGTGGTTAATGAGAAGAACACACATGCAATGACACTAGTGGATCCATATGTGGATTGTGAAAATAACACACATGCAATGACTCTAGTTGTTGTTAGTAAAAATAACACATGCAATGGCATTGGTGGATCCATGTGTGGTCTCTGAAGAGAACACACAGTTCAATGACACTAGTGGATCCGTATGTGGTTTGTGAAAAGAACACACATGCAATGACTCTAGCTGTGGTTAATGAGAAGAACACACATGTAATGACACTGGTGGATCAATATGTGGATTGTCAAAATAACATAGATGTAGTGACTCTAGTTGTTGTTAGTAAAAAAACACACATGCAATGGCACTGGTGGATCCATATGTGGCTTTTGAAAAGAACAGTCGTGAAATAACTCCAGATGTGGTCTCTGAGAAGAACACACATGCAATGACACTGGTGGATCCATAGGTGGATTGTGAGAAGAACACACATGCAATGACACTGGTGGATCCATAGGTGGATTGTGAAAAGAACACACATGAAATGAAACTGGTGGATCCATAGGTGGATTGTGAAAAGAACACCACATACAATGACTCTAGTTGTTGTTAGTAAAAAGATAACACATGCAATGACACGGGTGGATCCATGCGTGGTCTCTAAAGAGAACACACATGCAATGACTCTATATGTGGTTAATAAGAAGAACACACATGCAATGACACTGGTGGATCCATAGGTGGATTGTGAAAAGAACACACATTCAATGACTCTAGTTGTTGTTAGTAAAAAGAACACACATGCAATGACACTAGTGGATCCATGTGTGGTCTCTGAAGAGAACACACATTTCAATGACACTCGTGGATCCATAAGTGGTTTGTGAAAAGAACAGACATGCAATGACTCTAGCTATGGTTAATGAGAAGAACACACATGCAATGACACTGGTGGATCCATATGTGGATTGTGAAAATAACACATGCAATGACTCTAGTTGTTGTTTGTAAAAAACACACATGCAATGACATTGGTGGATCCATGTGTGGTCTCTGAAGAGAACACACATTTCAATGACACTGGTGGATCCATATGTGGTCTTTGAAAAGAATAGTCATGAAATGACTCTAGCTTTGGTCTCTGAGATGAACACATATGTAATGACACCGGTGGATCCATAGGTGGATTGTGAAAAGAACACACATGCAATGACACTGGTGGATCCATAGGTGGATTGTGAAAAGAACACACATGCAATGACACTTGTGGATCCATAGGTGGATTGTGAAAGGAACACACATGCAATGACTCTAGTTGTTGTTAGTAAAAAACACACATGCAATGACACTGGTGGATCCATGTGTGGTCTCTAAAGAGAACACACATGCAATGACTCTAGATGTGGTTAATGAGAAGAACACGCATGCAATGACACAGGTGGATCCATAGGTGGATTGTGAAAACAACACACATGCAATGACTCTAGTTGTTGTTAATAAAAATAACACACATGCAATAACACTGGTGGATCCATGTGTTGTCTCTGAAGAGAACACACATTTCAATAACACTGGTGGATCCATATGTGGTTTGTGAAAAGAGCACACATGCAATGACTCAAGCTATGGTTAATGAGAAGAACACACATGCAATGACACTGGTGGATCCATATGTGGATTGTGAAAATAACACATGCAATGACTCTAGTTGTTGTTAGTAAAAACACACATGTAATGACACTGGTGGATCCATGTGTGGTCTCTGAAGAGAACACACATTTCATTGACACTGGTGGATCCATATGTGGTTTGTGAAAAGAACACACATGCAATGACTCTAGCTGTGGTTAAAGAGAAGAACACACATGCAATGACACTAGTGGATCCATATGTGGATTGTGAAAATAACACACATGCAGTGACCGTAGTTGTTGTTAGTAAAAAGAACACACATGCAATGACATTGGTGGATCAATGTTTGGTCTCTAAAGAGAACACACATTTCAATGACACTGGTGGATCCATATGCGGTCTTTGAAAAGAACAGTCATGAAATGACTCCAGATGTGGTCTCTGAGAAGAACACACATACAATGACACCGGTGGATCCATAGGTGGATTGTGAAAAGAACACACATGCAATGACACTGGTGGATCCATAGGTGGATTGTGAAAAGAACACACATGCAATGACACTGGTGGATTGTGAAAAGAACACACATGCAATGACTCTAGTTGTTGTTAGTAAAAAGAACACACATGCAATGACACTGGTGGATCCATGTGTGGTCTCTAAAGAGAACACACATGAAATGACTCTAGATGTGGTTAATGAGAAGAACACACATGCAATGACAGTGGTGGATCCATAGGTGGATTGTGAAAAGAACACACATGCAATGACTCTAGTTGTTTTTAGTAAAAAGAACACACATGCAATGACACTGGTGGATCCATGTGTGGTCTCTGACGAGAACACACATTTCAATGACTCCAGATATGGTCTCTGAGAAGAACACACATGCAATTACACTAGTGGATCCATAGGTCGATTGTGAAAAAAACCACATGCAATGACACTAGTGGATCCATAGGTGGATTGTGAAAAGAACACACATGCACTGACACTGGCGGATCCATAGGTGGATTGTGAAAAGAACACACATGCAATGACTTTAGTTGTTGTTAGTAAAAAGAACACACATGCAATGACACTGATGGATCCATGCGTGGTCTCTAAAGAGAACACACATGCAATGACTCTAGATGTGGTTAATGAGAAGAACACACATCCAATCACACTAGTGGATCCATAGGTGGATTGTGAAAAGAACACACATGCAATGACTCTAGTTGTTGTTAGTAAAATAAAAACACACATAGAATGGCACTAGTGGATCCATGTGTGGTCTCTAAAGAGAACACACATTTCAATGACACTGGTGGATCCATATGTGGTCTTTGAAAAGAACAGTCATGAAATGACTCTAGATGTGGTCTCTGAGAAGAACACATATGTAATGGCACCGGTGGATCCATAGGTGGATTGTGAAAAGAACACACATGCAATGACACTGGTGGATCCATAGGTGGATTGTGAAAAGAACACACATGCAATGACACTGGTGGATCCATAGGTGGATTGTGAAAAGAACAAACATGCAATGACTCTAGTTGTTGTTAGTAAAAACACACATGCAATGACACTCGTGGATCCATATGTGGTCTTTGAAAAGAATAGTCTTGAAATGACTCCAGATGTGGTCTCTGAGAAGAACACACATGCAATGACACTGGTGGATCCATAGGTGGACTGTGAAAAGAACACACATGCAATGACACTGGTGGATCCATAGGTGGATTGTGAAAAGAACACACATGCAATGACACTGGTGGATCCATAGGTGGATTGTGAAAAGAACACACATGCAATGACTCTAGTTGTTGTTAGTAAAAAGAACACACATGCAATGACACTGGTGGATCCATGTGTGGTCTCTGAAGTGAACACACATGAAATGACTCTAGATGTGGTTAATGAGAAGAACACACATGCAATGACACTGGTGGATCCATAGGTGGATTGTGAAAAGAACACACATGCAATGACTCTAGTTGTTGTTAGTAAAAAGAACACACATGCAATGACACTGGTGGATCCATGTGTGGTCTCTGACGAGAACACACATTTCAATAACTCCAGATATGGTCTCTGAGAAGAACACACATGCAATGACACTAGTGGATCCATAGGTGGATTGTGAAAAAAAAACACATGCAATGACACTAGTGGATCCATAGGTGGATTGTGAAAAGAACACACATGCAATGACACTGGTGGATCCATAGGTGGATTGTGGAAAGAACACACATGCAATGACTTTAGTTGTTGTTAGCAAAAAGAACACACATGCAATGACACTGGTGGATCCATGTGTGGTCTCTGAAGAGAACACACATGCAATGACTCTAGATGTGGTTAATGAGAAGAACACACATGCAATGACACTAGTGGATCCATAGGTGGATTGTGAAAAAAACACACATGCAATGACTCTAGTTGTTGTTAGTAAAAAGAACACACATAGATGACACTAGTGGATCCATGTGTGGTCTCTAAAGAGAACACACATTTCAATGACACTGGTGGATCCATATGTGGTCTTTGAAAAGAGCAGTCATGAAATGACTCTAGATGTCGTCTCTGAGAAGAACACATATGTAATGGCACCGGTGGATCCATAGGTGGATTGTGAAAAGAACACACATGCAATGACACTGGTGGATCCATAGGTGGATTGTGAAAAGAACACTCATGCAATGACATTGGTGGATCCATAGGTGGATTGTGAATAGAACAAACATTCAATGAATCTAGTTGTTGTTAGTAAAAACACACGTGCAATGACACTCGTGGATCCATATGTGGTCTTTGAAAAGAACAGTCTTGAAATGACTCCAGATGTGGTCTCTGAGAAGAACACACATACAATGACACCGGTGGATCCATAGGTGGATTGTGAAAAGAACACACATGCAATGACACTGGTGGATCCATAGGTGGATTGTGAAAAGAACACACATGCAATGACACTGGTGGATCCATAGGTGGATTGTGAAAAGAACAAACATGCAATGACTCTAGTTGTTGTTAGTAAAAACACACATGCAATGACACTCGTGGATCCATATGTGGTCTTTGAAAAGAACAGTCTTGAAATGACTCCAGATGTGGTCTCTGAGAAGAACACACATGCAATGACACTGGTGGATCCATAGGTGGATTGTGAAAAGAACACACATGCAATGACACTGGTGGATCCATAGGTGGATTGTGAAAAGAACACACATGCAATGACACTGGTGGATCCATAGGTGGATTGTGAAAAGAACACACATGCAATGACTCTAGTTGTTGTTAGTAAAAAGAACACACATGCAATGACACTGGTGGATCCATGTGTGGTCTCTGAAGAGAACACACATGAAATGACTCTAGATGTGGTTAATGAGAAGAACACACATGCAATGACACTGGTGGATCCATAGGTGGATTGTGAAAAGAACACACATGCAATGACTCTAGTTGTTGTTAGTAAAAAGAACACACATGCAATGACACTGGTGGATCCATGTGTGGTCTCTGACGAGAACACACATTTCAATAACTCCAGATATGGTCTCTGAGAAGAACACACATGCAATGACACTAGTGGATCCATAGGTGGATTGTGAAAAAAAAACACATGCAATGACACTAGTGGATCCATAGGTGGATTGTGAAAAGAACACACATGCAATGACACTGGTGGATCCATAGGTGGATTGTGAAAAGAACACACATGCAATGACTTTAGTTGTTGTTAGCAAAAAGAACACACATGCAATGACACTGGTGGATCCATGTGTGGTCTTTGAAGAGAACACACATGCAATGACTCTAGATGTGGTTAATGAGAAGAACACACATGCAATGACACTAGTGGATCCATAGGTGGATTGTGAAAAAAACACACATGCAATGACTCTAGTTGTTGTTAGTAAAAAGAACACACATAGATGACACTAGTGGATCCATATGAGGTCTCTAAAGAGAACACACATTTCAATGACACTGGTGGATCCATATGTGGTCTTTGAAAAGAACAGTCATGAAATGACTCTAGATGTGGTCTCTGAGAAGAACACATATGTAATGGCACCGGTGGATCCATAGGTGGATTGTGAAAAGAACACACATGCAATGACACTGGTGGATCCATAGGTGGATTGTGAAAAGAACACTCATGCAATGACATTGGTGGATCCATAGGTGGATTGTGAATAGAACAAACATTCAATGACTCTAGTTGTTGTTAGTAAAAACACACGTGCAATGACACTCGTGGATCCATATGTGGTCTTTGAAAAGAACAGTCTTGAAATGACTCCAGATGTGGTCTCTGAGAAGAACACACATGCAATGACACTAGTGGATCCATAGGTGGATTGTGAAAAGAACACACATGCAATGACACTGGTGGATCCATAGGTGGATTGTGAAAAGAACACACATGCAATGACACTGGTGGATCCATAGGTGGATTGTGAAAAGAACACACATGCAATGACTCTAGTTGTTGTTAGTAAAAATAACACACATGCAATGACACTGGTGGATCCATGTGTGGTCTCTAAAGAGAACACACATGAAATGACTCTAGATGTGGTTAATGAGAAGAACACACATGCAATGACACTGGTGGATCCATAGGTGGATTGTGAAAAGAACACACATGCAATGACTCTAGTTGTTGTTAGTAAAAAGAACACACATGCAATGACACTGGTGGATCCATGTGTGGTCTCTGAAGAGAACACACATGTAATGACTCTAGATGTGGTTAATGAGAAGAACACACATGCAATGACACTAGTGGATCCATAGGTGGATTGTGAAAAAAAGACACATGCAATGACACTAGTGGATCCATAGGTGGATTGTGAAAAGAACACACATGCAATGACACTGGTGGATCCATAGGTGGATTGTGAAAAGAACACACATGCAATGACTTTAGTTGTTGTTAGTAAAAAGAACACACATGCAATGACACTGGTGGATCCATGTGTGGTCTCTGAAGAGAACACACATGCAATGACTCTAGATGTGGTTAATGAGAAGAACACACATGCAATGACACTAGTGGATCCATAGGTGGATTGTGAAAAAAAACACATGCAATGACTCTAGTTGTTTTTAGTAAAAAGAACACACATAGAATGACACTAGTGGATCCATGTGTTGTCTCTAAAGAGAACACATATTTCAATGACACTGGTGGATCCATATGTGGTCTTTGAAAAGAATAGTCATGAAATGACTCTAGATGTGGTCTCTGAGAAGAACACATATGTAATGGCACCGGTGGATCCATAGGTGGATTGTGAAAAGAACACACATGCAATGACACTGGTGGATCCATAGGTGGATTGTGAAAAGAACACACATGCAATGACACTGGTGGATCCATAGGTGGATTGTGAAAAGAACAAACATGCAATGACTCTAGTTGTTGTTAGTAAAAACACACATGCAATGACACTCATGGATCCATATGTGGTGTTTGAAAAGAACAGTCTTGAAATGACTCCAGATGTGGTCTCTGAGAAGAACACACATGCAATGACACTGGTGGATCCATAGGTGGATTGTGAAAAGAACACACATGCAATGACACTGGTGGATCCATAGGTGGATTGTGAAAAGAACACACATGCAATGACACTGGTGGATCCATAGGTGGATTGTGAAAAGAACACACATGCAATGACTCTAGTTGTTGTTAGTAAAAACACACATGCAATGACACTCATGGATCCATATGTGGTGTTTGAAAAGAACAGTCTTGAAATGACTCCAGATGTGGTCTCTGAGAAGAACACACATGCAATGACACTAGTGGATCCATAGGTCGATTGTGAAAAAAACACATGCAATGACTCTAGTTGTTGTTAGTAAAAAGAACACACATAGAATGACACTAGTGGATCCATGTGTGGTCTCTAAAGAGAACACACATTTCAATGACACTGGTGGATCCATATGTCGTCTTTGAAAAGAATAGTCATGAAATGACTCTAGATGTGGTCTCTGAGAAGAACACATATGTAATGGCACCGGTGGATCCATAGGTGGATTGTGAAAAGAACACACATGCAATGACACTGGTGGATCCATAGGTGGATTGTGAAAAGAACACACATGCAATGACACTGGTGGATCCATAGGTGGATTGTGAAAAGAACAAACATGCAATGACTCTAGTTGTTGTTAGTAAAAACACACATGCAATGACACTCGTGGATCCATATGTGGTGTTTGAAAAGAACAGTCTTGAAATGACTCCAGATGTGGTCTCTGAGAAGAACACACATGCAATGACACTGGTGGATCCATAGGTGGATTGTGAAAAGAACACACATGCAATGACACTGGTGGATCCATAGGTGGATTGTGAAAAGAACACACATGCAATGACACTGGTGGATCCATAGGTGGATTGTGAAAAGAACACACATGCAATGACTCTAGTTGTTGTTAGTAAAAAGAACACACATGCAATGACACTGGTGGATTGTGAAAAGAACACACATGCAATGACTCTAGTTGATGTTAGTAAAAAGAACACACATGCAATGACACTGGTGGATCCATGTGTGGTCTCTAAAGAGAACACACATGAAATGACTCTAGATGTGGTTAATGAGAAGAACACACATGCAATGACACTGGTGGATCCATAGGTGGATTGTGAAAAGAACACACATGCAATGACTCTAGTTGTTGTTAGTAAAAAGAACACACATGCAATGACACTGGTGGATCCATGTGTGGTCTCTGAAGAGAACACACATGCAATGACTCTAGATGTGGTTAATGAGAAGAACACACATGCAATGACACTAGTGGATCCATAGGTGGATTGTGAATATAACACACATGCAATGACACTAGTGGATCCATAGGTGGATTGTCAAAAGAACACACATGCAATGACACTGGTGGATCCATAGGTGGATTGTGAATATAACACACATGCAATGACTTTAGTTGTTGTTAGTAAAAAGAACACACATGCAATGACACTGGTGGATCCATGTGTGATCTCCGAAGAGAACACACATGCAATGACTCTATATGTGGTTAATGAGAAGAACACACATGCAATGACACTAGTGGATCCATAGGTGGATTGTGAAAAAAAAACACATGCAATGACTCTAGTTGTTGTTAGTAAAAAGAACACACATAGAATGACACTAGTGGATCCATGTGTGGTCTCTAGAGAGAACACACATTTCAATGACACTGGTGGATCCATATGTGGTCTTTGAAAAGAATAGTCATGAATTGACTCTAGATGTGATCTCTGAGAAGAACACATATGTAATGGCACCGGTGGATCCATAGGTCGATTGTGAAAAGAACACACATGCAATGACACTGGTGGATCCATAGGTGGATTGTGAAAAGAACACACATGCAATGACACTGGTGGATCCATAGGTGGATTGTGAAAAGAACAAACATGCAATGACTCTAGTTGTTGTTAGTAAAAACACACATGCAATGACACTGGTGGATCCATAGGTGGATTGTGAAAAGAACAAACATGCAATGACTCTAGTTGTTGTTAGTAAAAACACACATGCAATGACACTCGTGGATCCATATGTGGTCTTTGAAAAGAACACACATGCAATGACACTGGTGGATCCATAGGTGGATTGTGAAAAGAACACACATGCAATGACACTGGTGGATCCATAGGTGGATTGTGAAAAGAACACACATGCAATGACACTGGTGGATCCATAGGTGGATTGTGAAAACAACACACATGCAATGACTCTAGTTGTTGTTAGTAAAAAGAACACACATGCAATGACACTGGTGGATCCATGTGTGGTCTCTGAAGAGAACACACATGAAATGACTCTAGATGTGATTAATGAGAAGAACACACATGCAATGACACTGGTGGATCCATAGGTGGATTGTGAAAAGAACACACATGCAATGACTCTAGTTGTTGTTAGTAAAAAGAACACACATGCAATGACACTGGTGGATCCATGTGTGGTCTCTGAAGAGAACACACATGCAATGACTCTAGATGTGGTTAATGAGAAGAACACACATGCAATGACACTAGTGGATCCATAGGTGGATTGTGAAAAAAAGACACATGCAATGACACTAGTGGATCCATAGGTGGATTGTGAAAAGAACACACATGCAATGACACTGGTGGATCCATAGGTGGATTGTGAATAGAACACACATGCAATGACTTTAGTTGTTGTTAGTAAAAAGAACACACATGCAATGACACTGGTGGATCCATGTGTGATCTCTGAAGAGAACACACATGCAATGACTCTAGATGTGGTTAATGAGAAGAACACACATGCAATGACACTAGTGGATCCATAGGTGGATTGTGAAAAAAAACACATGCAATGACTCTAGTTGTTGTTAGTAAAAAGAACACACATAGAATGACACTAGTGGATCCATGTGTGGTCTCTAAAGAGAACACACATTTCAATGACACTGGTGGATCCATATGTGGTCTTTGAAAAGAATAGTCATGAAATGACTCTAGATGTGGTCTCTGAGAAGAACACATATGTAATGGCACCGGTGGATCCATAGGTGGATTGTGAAAAGAACACACATGCAATGACACTGGTGGATCCATAGGTGGATTGTGAAAAGAACACACATGCAATGACACTGGTGGATCCATAGGTGGATTGTGAAAAGAACAAACATGCAATGACTCTAGTTGTTGTTAGTAAAAACACACATGCAATGACACTCGTGGATCCATATGTGGTCTTTGAAAAGAACAGTCTTGAAATGACTCCAGATGTGGTCTCTGAGAAGAACACACATGCAATGACACTAGTGGATCCATAGGTGGATTGTGAAAATAACACACATGCAATGACACTGGTGGATCCATAGGTGGATTGTGAAAAGAACACACATGCAATGACACTGGTGGATCCATAGGTGGATTGTGAAAAGAACACACATGCAATGACACTGGTGGATCCATAGGTGGATTGTGAAAAGAACACACATGCAATGACTCTAGTTGTTGTTAGTAAAAAGAACACACATGCAATGACACTGGTGGATCCATGTGTGGTCTCTGAAGAGAACACACATGAAATGACTCTAGATGTGATTAATGAGAAGAACACACATGCAATGACACTGGTGGATCCATAGGTGGATTGTGAAAAGAACACACATGCAATGACTCTAGTTGTTGTTAGTAAAAAGAACACACATGCAATGACACTGGTGGATCCATGTGTGGTCTCTAAAGAGAACACACATGAAATGACTCTAGATGTGGTTAATGAGAAGAACACACATGCAATGACACTGGTGGATCCATAGGTGGATTGTGAAAAGAACACACATGCAATGACTTTAGTTGTTGTTAGTAAAAAGAACACACATGCAATAACACTGGTGGATCCATGTGTGGTCTCTGAAGAGAACACACATGCAATGACTCTAGATGTGGTTAATGAGAAGAACACACATGCAATGACACTAGTGGATCCATAGGTGGATTGTGAAAAAAAAGACACATGCAATGACACTAGTGGATCCATAGGTGGATTGTGAAAAGAACACACATGCAATGACACTGGTCGATCCATAGGTGGATTGTGAATAGAACACACATGCAATGACTTTAGTTGTTGTTAGTAAAAAGAACACACATGCAATGACACTGGTGGATCCATGTGTGATCTCTGAAGAGAACACACATGCAATGACTCTAGATGTGGTTAATGAGAAGAACACACATGCAATGACACTAGTGGATCCATAGGTGGTTGTGAAAAAAAAACACATGCAATGACTCTAGTTGTTGTTAGTAAAAAGAAGACACATAGAATGACACTAGTGGATCCATGTGTGGTCTCTAAAGAGAACACACATTTCAATGACACTGGTGGATCCATATGTGGTCTTTGAAAAGAATAGTCATGAAATGACTCTAGATGTGGTCTCTGAGAAGAACACATATGTGATGGCACCGGTGGATCCATAGGTGGATTGTTGTCACATCCCAAGATTTTCCAAATCTTGTAATGTGAAAAATAAATGAATAAAATAAAACTTTGTTTGATTTTGAGAGCCAGAAGAAACTTTTGATTTCAATTGGGACTTCAAACCAGTTGGATCAAATAAAATCCTAAAGGGATTTAAAAAGATAAACATTTAATAAAGGAAAATAAAATGTTTTGGAAATACTATTTTGGATCTTTTAATAAAAGACTTTGTTTTCAAATGAAAAGGTGGATTTATAAATAAAGATTATATTTTATAAAGCCAAATTAAACCTTGGCCAAGACTTTGAAACAAAAGGTTTTGCTTGATTAAAATAGTAGAGGTTTATTTAAAATAAAATAAAAAGGATTTAAATATCCAAGTTTTATTAATAAAGGTTTTACTTTTTTTTAAAACATCAAAACTTATTTATTCCTTTAAAATAAGTTTTCCAAGTATTCTTTATTTTCAAATAAAACCTACTGTTTTGGTTTGAAAGTATTTTTGATTTCAAATGGAAATTTTATTAATTAAATCAAACCCTATTTTATTAATAAACTAAAGATCCATTTTATTTAATTAAAGAATGGATCCTAAAAAGAATAAAAAATTATTATATTAGAATTTGGTTATGTTGATAAACAGAACCAAAATCTCATTACAATTGTTTGAATTGTTTGAATGGTTGAGTGAATGAATTTTTTTTGATTGAAATTCAAAACAGAATTAGATTTAGAAAAAGAAAAATGTTTCAGGCAAAAAAAAAGTGCAAAGGACCCAGCCCAATAAGGCCCAGCAAACCAGCCCAGTTCTCTTCCAGAAAGAAAACAATTCACACCCAGTTTCTGACCCACATAGACAATGACCAGTGGACCCTCCCCCTCATTTCTTTTCCCACTGACCGGTGGACCCCACCTCTCTCTCACGAAATAACTGTTTTCTTCATGACAACCCACGCAATGATGACAACCGACCCACTCCTCTCTCCCTCTCGTGGCCTTGGCCCCACCTCACCATCTTCTCCACCCACGCGAGGACCGAGCCCTCCCCCGGCCGTTTCCTGCCGTTAACTCCTCGGAGTAAATTGCCGGTAAATGCTCGATGATTAATCCCCGCGACCACGCCAGCTAAATCCCCTCCCTCTCCTCTTCATTCCCCTCAAACCCCGCTGCCAGAGAGCCACCAGGCTGCCTCCATTTCTCTCTGTACCGCCGCTGCTCCGACGACCCTCCTCGCCGATTCCGGCCAGCACACGCCCCCTCCTGCCTCCACGAGCACGCAGCTGTGCTCAGCATTCCCCAGTGTACCTTTCCGCAACCGCAGTTCGGTCGCGCGCATCCCTGAGCGTCGGCAACGTCTTCCCCGAGCCAGCACCACCGTCTGCTCCAACTGCGGCGACGTCCCCCGTAGCCTCGTCTACGACGACGACCTGCAGCACCGTCGTCTGCCTCTTCCTCCGACGAAGCCTCCAGCATCTCCCCGTCGTCGACCAGAGCCGCCAGACGCCGTTGCAAGCTCCGGTGAGGAATTGCAGCAAACCTCGTGCGCCCCTCGCCCGACCAACACCTCC
Organism: Avena insularis; assembly: GCA_023614405.1. Taxonomy (NCBI): domain Eukaryota; kingdom Viridiplantae; phylum Streptophyta; class Magnoliopsida; order Poales; family Poaceae; genus Avena; species Avena insularis. Next base: position 500,855,516 of record CM042684.1, read on the forward strand.
TAGAGCATCGCCGTGAACCCCTGAGCCCGGTGAGCATCTCCCCTTTCTCCCTCACCTCCTGTAGCATCGGCACCGTCGTCGACCGACCGCTCCGCCGCCGGCAGCCACCGCAGCGCCGCCAGTTAGTGGTCTGATTGATTGCATCCGTTAGATCTAGATCGTAAGGCTGTAATAGAACATAAACGAAGAGGTATCGAATGACCATGTGCCGCTCGATCTAAATGAGATCCTACGGCCTACAGAGCGCGATCCGCGCGAAGCGGTACCGTCCAATGAAAGCGCGACGCGTGTCCCCTATTCTGTTTAAAAACAGATTTGAAAACAGAATATTTTGTGAACTTCAAACCCTTGTACCTTTGGATCCACACGTCCAAATTTTGCAAACTTTATGTCGTTGGATTCAGGAGAGCAAGCCCTAGCCAACCCTACACTTAGTTTAGCAAATAGTATCTGTTAGTTTGCTTGTTTTTGCAGATTCTTTTGATTGCTTGTTTAGATTAGAAAAATTGTTTAAAAATGTTTTTAGGGTTAAAACCTTTGCAAAATGGTTTGTTGTGACCTTACTGACCCTAGGAACCAACCCATGTTTTGGAAAATGAATTTGGAAAAGTTTAGAATGGATTAATTGGTTTAGTCCATTTCTAGCTAAATAAAACTATTGTTTTGTTTATGAAAATGTTTTTGAGTAAAAAAACTTGGGGAAAATGGTTTGGACCAAACCTACTGACCCAAAACACCAAGTTTTGCAATAGCAACTCATTTGGTGAAACAAAATAATGATTCTTTGTTTTAAAACCATTTCTAGTCAAATAGAAATGTGGTTTATTAAAAATGGTTTTGGAAGAAAACCTTTGGAAAATGTTTTGTTTTAAAACTCACTGACTCCAAAACCCAAGTTTTGTGATTTGAAAACATATTTGGTGAACCCTATAGGTTAATGCCTTAGTAAAAATATTTCTACACCACATAAAATGATACTTTATTTTGAAAGTGGATTGGAAGTGAGACCTCTTTGCAAATGACTTTGCCACTTTACAAAATGACCAATAGGTGTTTTCAAAATGTCTATGACCCACTAGGAACTACTTTTTCAGAACAAAGCTTGGCATGCTTGCATGCATTACTTTGACTTTGTCATATGTGTGATGTTTTGCTTGATTGGTAGATTGAGTTTGTGCCTTGCTTGATTGATTTGTAGTGACTTGAAGAGTGTGATTGTTGCAAGGACAAGGAGTGAACTTATACCCTCTACCAAAAAGGCAAGTGATGCTTCATATCTTTTGTCCCATTACTTTCACTATGCATTAGTGTTTTGCTAAGTAAAACTTGCATGGATTTTATTTTGCTAAGTATAGACCTTGCTAAAGGAAAACCTAGTAGAAGAATCCTTAGTAGGTTTTTCCTAAGTTAAGAATCCTATTACTATCAAGCTTAGCCTAGCTAATAGAAAACATGGGTGGAATATATATTCACACTATGAAAAAAATATCCTAAGTCTGAGGACTTGTGTTTTGTTTAATAAAACAACTAAGTAAATGAATTACCTGGGTGGAATGGAAGGAATGGTTTGTGTTGAGTGGTTCACAAGGCCATGGACTTGGCTTGTGTATCTCACTTGTGGATGGCCACCCAGGAACAAAGAGATTTGAGATGTCAAATGTTGAGAAGCTTCAAGTGCAACCACTTGGCAATATGGGCTCTGCCATGATCATATAGGTTGCAAGAACTTAGCCATATGGACAGTGGGTGATAGTGTTTGATAGGTTGGAGCGCGTCCATGATGGTCTAAGGGAAGGCTTCTGAAAGATCTTGTCTTGGGAAACCAAGTCTTGTGGGGAAAGTGCACCACCTCTGCAGAGTGTAAAATCTAAGTACTTAGCCATGTCCCTGGTAAAGGACAATTTGAGCATCAAGACATGGAAGCAATCAAGAATCTCATCATTCAAATTTCTAAGTTAAAACTTGTGGTTTGAACAAGGGTTGTGTGCAATCTTCAATCTTTGATGGAGAGATGCCTTGGTAAAAGGATCTTGAAATCTTTGATTGGGAAAAATGTTTTTGCCAAGAAAAACTTAGTATTTTCAAATGTTAAGGAAAAATCTATTTTGAGCAATGCAAGCCTCAACTCCACTTAGCCAAATGCATATAGATGATAGACTCCACTATACTACCATAGTATCACTTGCCAATACAATTCCAATGTATTGACCCTTTGTGGTTGTAACTTGTATGTTGCAGGTTTGATTGTTTTTAGTGAAGATTGATTGATTAGGATTACAAAGTCTACAACCAACATCTGCCTGTGGCACTTAGAAGATGAAGGACCCCATGCTTATAGTTATTCCGCTGCAATGTAAGGTAAATAGCCAATGAGCTATGTTTGATGTAATAAAATTATTTTATTCCTGGTTATAAAATTGTATTATGACCTTTGTTTCTTGATATTACATCTAAACTGTGGATGCTAGCTATTGATCCAGGGACTAGCATTGTAAACACAGGGGGCTCAATCTTATTAAAGGATGGGGACCCTACAATTGTGAAAAGAACACACATGCAATGACACTGGTGGATCCATAGGTGGATTGTGAAAAGAACACACATGCAATGACACTGGTGGATCCATAGGTGGATTGTGAAAAGAACAAACATGCAATGACTCCAGTTGTTGTTAGTAAAAACACACATGCAATGACACTCGTGGATCCATATTTGGTCTTTGAAAAGAACAGTCTTGAAATGACTCTAGATGTGGTCTCTGAGAAGAACACACATGCAATGACACTGGTGGATCCATAGGTGGATTGTGAAAATAACACACATGCAATGACACTGGTGGATCCATAGGTGGATTGTGAAAAGAACACACATGCAATGACACTCGTGGATCCATAGGTGGATTGTGAAAAGAACACACATGCAATGACTCTAGTTGTTGTTAGTAAAAAGAACACACATGCAATAACACTGGTGGATCCATGTGTGGTCTCTGAAGAGAACACACATGCAATGATTCTATATGTGGTTAATGAGAAGAACACACATGCAATGACACTAGTGGATCCATAGGTGGATTGTGAAAAAAAACACATGCAATGACTCTAGTTGTTGTTAGTAAAAAGACCACACATAGAATGACACTAGTGGATCCATGTGTGGTCTCTAAAGAGAACACACATTTCAATGACACTAGTGGATCCATATGTGGTCTTTGAAAACAATAGTCATGAAATGACTCTAGATGTGGTCTCTGAGAAGAACACATATGTAATGGCACCGGTGGATCCATAGGTGGATTGTGAAAAGAACACACATGCAATGACTCTAGTTGTTCTTAGTAAAAAGAACACACATGCAATGACACTAGTGGATCCATGTGTGGTATCTGAAGAGAACACACATGCAATGACTCTAGATGTGGTTAATGATAAGAACACACATGCAATGACACTGGTGGATCCATAGATGGATTGTGAAAAGAACACACATGCAATGACTCTAGTTGTTGTTAGTAAAAAGAACACACATGCAATGACACTGGTGGATCCATGTGTGGTCTCTAAAGAGAACACACATTTCAATGACATTGGTGGATCCATATGTGGTTTGTGAAAAGAACACACATGCAATGACTCTAGTTGTGGTTAATGAGAAGAACACACATGCAATGACACTAGTGGATCCATATGTGGATTGTGAAAGTAACACACATGCAATGACTCTAGTTCTTGTTAGTAAAAAAACACATGCAATGACACTAGTGGATCCATGTGTGGTCTCTAAAGAGAACACACATTTCGATGACACTGGTGGATCCGTATGTGGTTTGTGAAAAGAAACACACATGCAATGACTCTGGCAATGGTTAATGAGAAGAACACACATGCAATGACACTGGTGGATCCATAGGTGGATTGTGAAAAGAACACACATGCAATGACTCTAGTTGTTGTTAGTAAAATGAACACACATGCAATGACACTGGTGGATCCATGTGTGGTCTCTAAAGAGGACATACAATTCAATGACACTGGTGGATCCATATGTGGTTTGTGAAAAGAACACACATGCAATGACTCTAGCTATGGTTAATGAGAAGAACACACATGCAATGACACTGGTGGATCCATAGGTGGATTGTGAAATGAACACGCATGCAATGACTCTAGTTGTTGTTAGTAAAATGAACACACATGCGATGACACTGGTGGATCCATGTGTGGTCTCTGAAGAGAACACACATTTCATTGACACTGGTGGATCCATATGTGGTTTGTGAAAAGAACACACATGCAATGACTCTAGCTGTGGTTAAAGAGAAGAACACACATGCAATGACACTAGTGGATCTATATGTGGATTGTGAAAATAACACACATGCAGTGACCGTAGTTGTTGTTAGTAAAAAGAACACACATGCAATGACATTGGTGGATCAATGTTTGGTCTCTGAAGAGAACACACATTTCAATGACACTGGTGGATCCATATGTGGTCTTTGAAAAGAACAGTCATGAAATGACTCCAGATGTGGTCTCTGAGAAGAACACACATGCAATGACACCGGTGGATCCATAGGTCGATTGTGAAAAGAACACAGATGCAATGACACTGGTGGATCCATAGGTGTATTGTGAAAAGAACACACATGCAATGACACTGGTGGATCCATAGGTGGATTGTGAAAAGAACACACATGCAATTACTCTAGTTGTTGTTAGTAAAAAGAACACACATGCAATGACACTGGTGGATCCATGTGTGGTCTCTGAAGAGAACACACATGCAATGACCTAGATGTGGTTAATGAGAAGAACACACATGCAATGACACTGGTGGATCCATAGGTGGATTGTGAAAAGAACACACATGCAATGACTCTAGTTGTTGTTAGTAAAAAGAACACACATGCAATGACACTGGTGGATCCATGTGTGGTCTCTAAAGAGAACACACATTTCAATGACACTAGAGGATCCATATGTGGTCTTTGAAAAGAATAGTCATGAAATTACTCTAGATGTGGTCTCTGAGAAGAACACATATGTAATGGCACCGGTGGATCCATAGGTGGATTGTGAAAAGAACACACATGACCGTAGTTGTTGTTAGTAAAAAGTACACACATGCAATGACATTGGTGGATCAATGTTTGGTCTCTGAAGGGAACACACATTTCAATGACACTGGTGGATCCATATGTGGTCTTTGAAAAGAATAGTCATGAAATGACTCCAGATGTGTTCTCTAAGAAGAACACACATGCAATGACACCGGTGGATCCATAGGTGGATTGTGAAAAGAACACACATGCAATGACACTGGTGGATCCATAGGTGGATTGTGAAAAGAACACACATGCAATGACACTAGTTGTTGTTAGTAAAAAGAACACACATAGAATGACACTAGTGGATCCATGTGTGGTCTCTAAAGAGAACACACATTTCAATGACCCTGGTGGATCCATATGTGGTCTTTGAAAAGAATAATCATGAAATGACTCTATATGTGGTCTCTGAGAAGAACACACATGCAATGACACTGGTGGATCCATATGTGGATTGTGAAAAGAACACACATGCAATGACTCTAGTTGTTGTTACTAAAAAGAACACACATGCAATGACACTGGTGGATCCATGAGTGGTCTCTGAAGAGAACACACATGCAATGTTTCTAGATGTGGTTAATGAGAAGAACACACATGCAATGACACTAGTGGATCCATAGGTGGATTGTGAAAAAAAAACAAATGTAATGACTCTAGTTGTTGTTAGTAAAATGAACACACATGCAATGACACTAGTGGATCCATGTGTGGTCTCTGAAGAGAACACACATTTCATTGACACTGGTGGATCCATATGTGGTTTGTGAAAAGAACACACATGCAATGACTCTAGCTGTGGTTAAAGAGAAGAACACACATGCAATGACACTAGTGGATCCATATGTGGATTGTGAAAATAACACACATGCAGTGACAGTAGTTGTTGTTAGTAAAAAGAACACACATGCAATGACATTGGTGGATCAATGTTTGGTCTCTGAAGAGAACACAGATTTCAATGACACTGGTGGATCCAGATGTGGTCTTTGAAAAGAACAGTCATGAAATGACTCCAGATGTGGTCTCTGAGAAGAACACACATGCAATGACACTGGTGGATCCATAGGTGGATTGTGAAAAGAACACACATGCAATCACACTGGTGGATCCATAGGTGGATTGTGAAAAGAACACACATGCAATTACTCTAGTTGTTGTTAGTAAAAAGAACACACATGCAATGACACTGGTGGATCCATGTGTGGTCTCTGAAGAGAACACACATGCAATGACCTAGATGTGGTTAATGAGAAGAACACACATGCAATGACACTGGTGGATCCATAGGTGGATTGTGAAAAGAACACACATGCAATGACTCTAGTTGTTGTTAGTAAAAAGAACACACATGCAATGACACTGGTGGATCCATGTGTGGTCTCTAAAGAGAACACACATTTCAATGACACTAGTGGATCCATATGTGGTCTTTGAAAAGAATAGTCATGAAATTACTCTAGATGTCCTCTAGGAAGAACACATATGTAATGGGACCGGTGGATCCATAGGTGGATTGTGAAAAAAAACACATGCAATGACTCTAGTTGTTGTTAGTAAAAAGAACACACATAGAATGACACTAGTGGATCCATGTGTGGTCTCTAAAGAGAACACACATTTCAATGACACTAGTGGATCCATATGTGGTCTTTGAAAAGAATAGTCATAAAATGACTCTAGATGTGGTCTCTGAGAAGAACACATATGTAATGGCACCGGTGGATCCATAGGTGGATTGTGAAAAGAACACACATGACCGTAGTTGTTGTTAGTAAAAAGTACACACATGCAATGACATTGGTGGATCAATGTTTGGTATCTGAAGGGAACACACATTTCAATGACACTGGTGGATCCATATGTGGTCTTTGAAAAGAATAGTCATGAAATGACTCCAGATGTGGTCTCTCAGAAGAACACACATGCAATGACACCGGTGGATCCATAGGTGGATTGTGAAAAGAACACACATGCAATGACACTGGTGGATCCATAGGTGGATTGTGAAAAGAACACACATGCAATGACACTAGTTGTTGTTAGTAAAAAGAACACACATAGAATGACACTAGTGGATCCATGTGTGGTCTCAAAAGAGAACACGCATTTCAATGACACTGGTGGATCCATATGTGGTCTTTGAAAAGAATAATCATGAAATGACTCTAGATGTGGTCTCTGAGAAGAACACATATGTAATGGCACCGGTGGATCCATAGGTGGATTGTGAAAAGAACACACATGCAATGACACTGGTGGATCCATAGGTGGATTGTGAAAAGAACACACATGCAATAACACTGGTGGATCCATAGGTGGATTCTGAAAAGAACAAACATGCAATGACTCTAGTTGTTGTTAGTAAAAACACACATGCAAGGACACTCGTGGATCCATATGTGGTCTTTGAAAAGAACAGTCTTGAAATGACTCCAGATGTGGTCTCTGAGAAGAACACACATGCAATGACACTGGTGGATCCATAGGTGATTGTGAAAAGACCACACATGCAATGACACTGGTGGATCCATAGGTGGATTGTGAAAAGAACACACATGCAATGACTCTAGTTGTTCTTAGTAAAAAGAACACACATGCAATGACACTGGTGGATCCATGTGTGGTATTTGAAGAGAACACACATGCAATGACTCTAGATGTGGTTAATGAGAAGAACACACATGCAATGACACTGGTGGATCCATAGATGGATTGTGAAAAGAACACACATGCAATGACTCTAGTTGTTGTTAGTAAAAAGAACACACATGCAATGACACTAGTGGATCCATGTGTGGTCTCTAAAGAGAACACACATTTCAATGACATTGGTGGATCCATATGTGGTTTGTGAAAAGAACACACATGCAATGACTCTAGTTGTGGTTAATGAGAAGAACACACATGCAATGACACTAGTGGATCCATATGTGGATTGTGAAAGTAACACACATGCAATGACTCTAGTTCTTGTTAGTAAAAAAACACACATGCAATGACACTAGTGGATCCATGTGTGGTCTCTAAAGAGAACACACATTTCGATGACACTGGTGGATCCATATGTGGTTTGTGAAAAGAAACACACATGCAATGACTCTGGCTATGGTTAATGAGAAGAACAGACATGCAATGACACTGGTGGATCCATAGGTGGATTGTGAAAAGAATACAATGCAATGACTCTAGTTGTTGTTAGTAAAAAGAACACACATGCAATGACACTGGTGGATCCATGTGTGGTCTCTGAAGAGAACATACAATTCAATGCCACTGGTGGATCCATATGTGGTTTGTGAAAAGAACACACATGCAATGACTCTAGCTATGGTTAATGAGAAGAACACACATGCAATGACACTGGTGGATCCATAGGTGGATTGTGAAAAGAACACACATGCAATGACTCTAGTTGTTGTCAGTAAAATGAACACACATGCAATGACACTGGTGGATCCATGTGTGGTCTCTGAAGAGAACACACATTTCATTGACACTGGAGGATCCATATGTGGTTTGTGAAAAGAACACACATGCAATGACTCTAGCTGTGGTTAAAGAGAAGAACACACATGCAATGACACTAGTGGATCCATATGTGGATTGTGAAAATAACACACATGCAGTGACCGTAGTTGTTGTTAGTAAAAAGAACACACATGCAATGACATTGGTGGATCAATGTTTGGTCTCTGAAGAGAACACAAATTTCAATGACACTGGTGGATCCATATGTGGTCTTTGAAAAGAACAGTCATGAAATGACTCCAGATGTGGTCTCTGAGAAGAACACACATACAATGACACCGGTGGATCCATAGGTGGATTGTGAAAAGAACACACATGCAATGACACTGGTGGATCCATAGGTGGATTGTGAAAATAACACACATGCAATGACACTGGTGGATCCATAGGTGGATTGTGAAAAGAACACACATGGAATGACTCTAGTTGTTGTTCGTAAAAAGAACACACATGCAATGACACTGGTGGATCCATGTGTGGTCTCTGAAGAGAACACACATGCAATGACTCTAGATGTGGTTAATGAGAAGAACACACATGCAATGACACTGGTGGATCCATAGGTGGATTGTGAAAAGAACACACATGCAATGACTCTAGTTGTTGTTAGTAAAAAGAACACACATGCAATGACACTGGTGGATCCATGTGTGGTATCTGAAGAGAACACACATGCAATGACTCTAGATGTGGTTAATGAGAAGAACACACATGCAATGACACTGGTGGATCCATAGATGGATTGTGAAAAGAACACACATGCAATGACTCTAGTTGTTGTTAGTAAAAAGAACACACATGCAATGACACTGGTGGATCCATGTGATCTCTAAAAAGAACACACATTTCAATGACATTGGTGGATCCATATGTGGTTTGTGAAAAGAACACACATGAAATGACTCTAGTTGTGGTTAATGAGAAGAACACACATGCAATGACACTAGTGGATCCATATGTGGATTGTGAAAGTAACACACATGCAATGACTCTAGTTCTTGTTAGTAAAAAAACACACATGCAATGACACTAGTGGATCCATGTGTGGTCTCTAAAGAGAACACACATTTCAATGACCCTGGTGGATCCATATGTGGTTTGTGAAAAGAAACAGACATGCAATGACTCTAGCTATGGTTAATGAGAAGAACACACATGCAATGACACTGTTGGATCCATAGGTGGATTGTGAAAAGAACACACATGCAATGACTCTATTTGTTGTTAGTAAAAAGAACACACATGCAATGACACTGGTGGATCCATGTGTGGTCTCTGAAGAGAACATACAATTCAATGACACTAGTGGATCCATATGTGGTTTGTGAAAAGAACACACATGCAATGACTCTAGTTGTTGTCAGTAAAAAGAACACACATGCAATGACACTGGTGGATCCATGTGTGGTCTCTGAAGAGAACATACAATTCAATGACACTGGTGGATCCATATGTGGTTTGTGAAAAGAACACACATGCAATGACTCTAGCTGTGGTTAATGAGAAGGACACACTGATACATTGCAAATGTATCTATAATTTTTGATGCTCCATGCTTGGTTTTATCCACTTTCTTGTGTTTTGTCCACACTTTGGAGTACTTTTCATATGATTTCTTGGACTAACCTATTAGCTAGAGCCATAGTGCCAGCTGCCTGTTTTCTGCTATTTTTGGTCCCAGGAAAGTCAGAAACTGAATATTCTCGGAATTGGACGGGACAAAAGCCAAAGTGCCTATTTTTCCAGAAGACTCACGGAGCCAGAATACGAGACGAAGGAGAGCCAGGGGATGGCCACACCCCCCAGACGCGGGCTAGGCCTGGCCGCGCCAGGGCCGGGTGTGGTGGCCCCAGGCACCCCCTCGGTCTCCCTCTTCGCCTATAAGAAGCCTTCTGAACTTGCAGGACCCTATGGAAGAGACTAATGCCTTGCAGGCTCCTATGGAAGAAGAAATTGATGAACTTGAAATCTCATTAGATGAAAAAGAGGAGGAGAGTGATGAACAAAAGGAGGAAGAATGGATTAGCTACCCATGCCTACCTTCTAATGAGAGTAACTCTTTATCCCTTACATTATTTGATTGTCCTCCATGCTTACTAAAGGAGGATGGATGTTATGTTCCCGAGGTTTCCTTTGAAAATGTTTATGATAAGGCTCTAGTGCTTGTAGATCATGAAAAGCATGCTTTATGTGATAGTTATATTGTTGAGTTTATTCATGAGGCTACTGAAAATTATTTTTAGAGAGGAAAATATGGTGTTAGGAGTTTTCATGGTATTGAAACACCTCTCTATGTGCTGAAAGTTTTGAAGTTACTCTTGTGTTATCTTCCTATGCCTGTCACTTTGCTCTTTTTAAATTTATTTGCTTACATGATTCCTATGCATAGGAAGTGGGTTAGACTTAAATGTGTTTTGAATTTGCTTCTTGATGCTCTCTTTTACTTCAACCCATATTCCTTATGAGAGCATCCTCTCAAACTTTTATGCTTGAAGATGATAATATGTCTATTATTCTTGGGAGACCTTTTCTTAAATACTGCAGGAGCTGTTATTAATTATAATCAAGGGAAGGTGACCTTCAATGTTAATGACAAGGAACACATTGTTTATTTCCTCAAGAAGATTCAAAGGAATTATGGTTTGAATTCAATTGAACATGTTGAGGGCATTCAAGTTGGAGAAATATATTGTCCCATACCAAGAGAAAAAATTGAAATTATTATAATTGGGACCATTGCTATCAAGGTTGAGGTAACATAATCATCAGTGGAATACAAAGTTTTGTATCATATGAAATTGTTTTGGTAACAAGACCAGATCAACCTTGTTAACAAAAGGATTTCATTGAACAAAATAATTTTTTCACCATGATTATCTCCGCTTACTTCTATTTTATCCATTTTCAGTTTTTGCTTTTGCCTAACTTAAAGGCGTTAAAGAAAAGTACTTGTTGGGAGATAACCCAAGAGTTTTAGTTGCATTTTGGAAGTTATTACTTCATTAATAACCGCTCCTTATCCTTTTTATTTGCTTTTTGTGCCAAGATTAACCTCTAATGAGAGTGAAGTAATGATTGGGAAAGTTGCTGTCCTGAAACAGATTTTTGTGCTTCACCGTAAAAATCTCTGAGAGAGCTCTGTATGTCGGATTGAGCTGTAATTTTTTGTGATTCTGCCCCAGGTTGTTATCTAACTTTAGTTAGTTCAACACTTTTTGATTTGAGCAACATAAGGTCTTAGAAAAAAATCATCTTTACCTGCTGGTCTGTTTTGACAGATTTCTGCCATTTTCTACATCTGCTTCTTGTTAGTTCCTTCTTGAGTTCCTTTGGGGATTTGAGCTTTTTGAGGGAAGTGCTACAGTAGCTAGTGTTCTAATGGAAGTTTATTTGGTGTTAGAACTGAACCTTGAGACTTATTTATCTTAAGTGCACTAATGTTGCTAATGAGATTGTGTGAAGTTTTGTTTGAAGAAAAAAATTCAGGTGTATAGAAGGAATGAGTAATCAGATGAAGGATGGACTAAAGCTCAAGCTTGGGGATGCCACGCGTGTCACCCCAAGAAATATCCAAGAAGTACAAGCGTCAAAGCTTGGGGGTGCCCAACGCATTCCCCTTCTTCATCAATAAAAATTCCAGGTTTCTTCCAAACGCTTCATTTTTATTGTTTCATGCACAGTTGTGTTTTTCTTAGAGCGTCTTCTTTTTCGTTTTCATTTTGGTTTTTAGTTTGCTTGGTTTGCTTAGTTTTCTGAATAAGTTGGTTGGACCCCCTCTTCCATACTTTGGTTTGCAAATAGTTTGGTTTGGTTTGGAAAAGAGTAGGAAAGTTCATGCTTATGTGGTAAAAAGAGCTCGTTTTTGACTGTGGCCTATGCTTTGTCATGCCATGCTTGATATTGTTTTGTCTTTATGCTTAGTATTCTTTGCTTTAGCATGACTTGTTATAAACAATTGAGATTGCTTAATGTGCCTTGGATGAATCATGCGTTGTTTTAGCATATTAAAGCATAGTATAGTGGTATTCTCCTTTGATGCTTTATTTGGGTTGACTTGGCACATGCTCACACCATGTTATGACTATCTCAAGTCACCATAGCCTTCATGATCCTTTAGTTTTCAACTTGTAGTATCACTTTATGCTTTGATCAATGATGTTTTGTCGCTCTGCATGATTATGGCCATTATTGCTCTCTTAGTTTGTCGCTCCCAGTCTTTTGGTAGCCTCCAAAACCAAGTATGAGTTCCACTCATGCATCCAACTCCCTAAACCAAGTTATTCCAAAGATGTCTACCATACCTACCTACTATCTTATGCTATTCCAAGTATATTCATGCTTTTGTTTACCTTTCACTTGTTATGAGAAAACTAGTGATTAAAGCTCTCACGAACTTGATGGCACACTTTACTTTACTTGCCCTTAATAAACTTGAACCATTGTGTCGTCTATGTTGTATATGCTTGCACTTATTTGTCGGGAATTAGCAGAACCAAGCTTTCATGGGGAACGCTTTCAACATTGCACTTGGTACTTGTACCTAGTTGATATCATGCTCTTTTGTATATGGATGTCGTCGGTGTGAAATGAAAGGGGAGCTTGTAAGTCCATGGAGTTATGTATATGTGTTAGAGAAATGCCTGGGCCGCTGGTCTAATCCATGCTGACATGGTGGAAACCTGCAGCGTAACCATAATGAGCTGTCTATGAAGCATTCTTCTTCTAAAAAAAGAGTCCTATATTTAGAAAAAAAATAAAAAGAAAAAAAGAGATACTATGAAAAGAGGAAAGAGAGAAAAAAGCACCATATTCCCATGGTAAATAAGAAGAATGTTGAGATGCTTGTTGTCTGCTTGCCTTGTCATTTTGATATGGGGATTCTTCCGTATCATCGGGCAAGGGGTACCCCGTTGGCGGTTCTCAATGATACACATGTACTTACGATGACAAGAACTTACCGGTGACTAAACTTGAGTTGCATGAGGAGCGGCCCTCGTATACAAGGGACATGAGATTTCTGACTTATACTTCGTCAAGCATGTACACCATAGTTTGTTCACTTTAACCTTAATCACTTCAAGATGCTGATGATAGAGGCAATGAGAGCTGAAAGCTATAAGTACCATAATTTTTGGAAGCTCTTTATGAGACTTGAATCCCTACTTCCTTTTTACAAAAGGCCTTTCTTCCACCATTATATTCAGTCTCCACCTTCTATCTTTATGCACTACTTTTTTGAGAGCATAGTGGCCATTCTTAGTTCTATGTGCATTGTCCCAAGACTAGTTGATTGATGCATAACTTGTTATTGCTTGTTTGAAACTATTGTATCTAGTCAATATTATGAACTTTGAAGGTGTCCTATGCATTTATATTTGCTACTCTATTGAGGGACAAGCTGAATACTAGTATGCTATGTTTTCTTTATGTGAAACAAACAAACGTCTTGCAAAGCATTGTTATTCATGAATCTTTTGTCTGTGCCTTTTCATGTTGCATCATAGTTTCTTTGCTTATTGCTAGAACTTTGGCTTTCATGTTATGATTGAAGTACTATGATCCCAGCTTTGAGTTTTGCAAAAAATTTGATCAAGTCTTTGATGGTGCATGTCACCTCAAAAATTCTTTCTTTTTATCACTTACCTACTCGAGGACGAGCAAGAGTGAAGCTTGGGGATGTTGATACATTGCAAATGTATCTATAATTTTTGATGCTCCATGCTTGGTTTTATCCACTTTCTTGTGTTTTGTCCACACTTTGGAGTAATTTTCATATGATTTCTTGGACTAATCTATTAACAAGAGCCACAGTGCCAGATGCCTGTTTTCTGCTGTTTTTGGTCCCAGGAAAATCAGAAAATGAATATTCTCGGAATTGGATGGGACAAAAGCCAAAGTGCCTATTTTTCTAGAAGACTCACGGAGCCAGAATATGAGACGGAGGAGAGCCAGGGGCTGGCCACAACCCCCCAGGCGCGGGCTAGGCCTGGCCGCGCCAGGGCCTAGTGTGGTGGCCCCAGGCACCCCCTCGGTCTCCCTCTTCGCCTATAAGAAGCCTTCTGACCTAAAAACTTCGGGGGATTCGATGTTTTTCCACGAAAAGTTCCGCTGCACCGTCGCCACCGAAGGGGAGATTCGGGGGACAGAAAGTCTCGGTTCCGGCACCCTGCCGGGACGGGGAAGTGCCCCCGGAGCCATCTCCATCGATCTCCACCATCATCTTCATCGACCATCCATGTTTCCTCCATCTATGAGTGAGTAATCCCCCGCTGTATGCTATGGGGATGGTAGGGATTGGATGAGATCGTTCATGTAATGGCATCAGATTGTTAGGACATAGTGCCTAGTATCTCTTATTAGTGCTTTATGACTTTGTTGCAACTTTGTTGTGCTTAATGCTTGTCACTAGGGCCCGAGTGCCATGATTTCAGATCTGAACTTATTATTGATTCATTATGATAGTATTGTTTTGGGTCTTATCTACAAGTTGTATACACACGTTGTCCGAACCTATAGTCCCGGCGATGTAAATCGGGTAGCCGGAAGGGAAAGGCTTTGATGTGAGGATCACATGTGTTCACGGAGTGTTAATGCTTTGCTCCGGTGCTCTATTAAAAGGAGCACCTTAATTTCCAGTAGTTCCCTAGAGGCCCCGCTGCAAACGTGCTGGCAGGACAAAAGATGTTGTGCAAGTTCTCATTGCGAGCACGTATGACTATATATGGAACACATGCCTAGGATTGTCTAGTACTTGGATGTGTTATCTTATTTATCTGCAATTGCCCTATGTTCTGATTGCTATGTGAATTGTCTTGTCCATGCAACGCCCGTCCATCCATACCTATGCCTACCGCACTCGAATCCCACTGTTTACTGCTTTTGTTACTACTGTCTTTGCTTTACTACTGTTGTTACTTTGCTATTCCTACTACAAAACTATTGCTATGATAAACTGTTGTGAGCAAGATTGTTTCCAGGTGCAGCTGAATTGACAACTCAGTTGTTAATGCTGATAAGTATTCTTTGGCTCCCCTTGTGTCGAATCAATAAATTGGGTTTCACTTCCCTCAAAAATACTGCGATACACCCCCTATACTTGTGGGTCATCACACACATGCAATGACACTGGTGGATCCATATGTGGATTGTGAAAATAACACACATGCAATGACTCTAGTTGTTGCTAGTAAAAATAACACACATGCAATGACACTGGTGGATCCATGTGTGGTCTCTGAAGAGAACACAGATTTCCGTGACACTGGTGGATCCATATGTGGTTTGTGAAAAGAATACACATGCAATGACTCTAGCTGTGGTAAATGAGAAGAACACACATGCAATGACACTGGTGGATCCATATGTGGATTGTGAAAATAACACACATGCAATGACTCTAGTTGTTGTTAGTAAAAAGAACACATATGCAATGATACTGGTGGATCCATATGTGGTCTTTGAAAATAACAGTCATGAAATGACTCCAGATGTGGTGTCTGAGAAGAACACATATGTAATGACACCGGTGGATCCATAGGTGGATTGTGAAAAGAACACACATGCAATGACACTGGTGGATCCATAGTTGGATTGTGAAAAGAACACAAATGCAATGACAATGGTGGATCCATAGGTGGATTGTGAAAAGAACACACATGCAATGACTCTAGTTGTTGTTAGTAAAAAGAACACACATGCAATGACACTGGTGGATCCATGTGTGGTCTCTGAAGATAACACATATGCAATGACTCTAGATGTGGTTAATGAGAAGAACACACATGCAATGACACTGGTGGATCCATATGTGGATTGTGAAAAGAACACACATGCAATGACACTGGTGGATCTGTAGGTGGATTGTGAAAAGAATACACATGCAATGACACTGGTGGATCCATAGGTGGATTGTGAAAAGAACACACATGCAATGACTCTAGTTGTTGTTAGCAAAAAGAACACACATGCAATTACACTCGTGGATCCATGTGTGGTCTCTGAAGAGAACACACATGCAATGACTCTATATGTGGTAAATGAGAAGAACACACATGTAATGACACTGGTGGATCCATAGGTGGATTGTGAAAAGAACACACATGCAATGAATCTAGTTGTTATTAGTAAAAAGAACACACATAAAATGACACCAGTGGATCCATGTGTGGTCTCTAAAGAGAACACACATTTCAATGACACTGGTGGATCCATATGTGGTTTGTGAAAAAACACACATGCAATGACTCTAGGTGTGGTTAATGAGAAGAACACACATGCAATGACACTGCTGGATCCATATGTGGATTGTGAAAATAACACACAAGCAATGACTCTAGTTCTTGTTAGTAAAAACACACATGCAATGACACTGGTGGATCCATGTGTGGTCTCTGAAGAGAACACGCATTTCAATGAAACCGGTGGATCCATATGTGGTTTGTGAAAAGAACACACATGCAATGACTCTAACTATGGTTAATGAGAAGAACACACATGCAATGACACTAGTGGATCCATAGGTGGATTGTGAAAAGAACACACATGCAATGAATCTAGTTGTTGTTAGTAAAAAGACCACACATGCAATGACACTGGTGGATCCATGTGTTGTCTCTGAGGAGAACATACATTTCAATGACACTTGTGGATCCATATGTGGTTTGTGAAAAGAACACACATGCAATGACTCTAGCTGTGGTTAATGAGAAGAACACACATGCAATGACACTGGTGGATCCATATGTGGATTGTGAAAATAACACACATGCAATGACTCTAGTTGTTGTTAGTAAAAAGAACACACATTCAATGACACTAGTGGATCCATGTGTGGTCTCTGAAGAGAGCACACATTTCAGTTACACTGGTGGATCCATATGTGGTTTGTGAAAAGAACACACATGCAATGACTCTAGCTGTGGTTAATGAGAAGAACACACATGCAATGACACTGGTCGATCCATATGTGGATTGTGAAAATAACACACATGCAATGACTCTAGTTGTTGTTAGTAAAAAGAACACACATGCAATGACACTGGTGGATCAATGTGTGGTCTCTGAAGAGAACACACATTTCATGGACACTGGTGGATCCATATGTGGTTTGTGAACAGAACACACATGCAATGATGATGACCCACAAGTATAGGGGGTGTATCGCAGTATTTTCGATAAGTAAGAGTGTCGAACTCAACGAGGAGCAGAAGGTGCTGGCTAGTGGTATGGTTCAGGAATTCTCTGCAAATAATTAGCAAACGGATTTTTAGGGGTTTTTGATAAAGCAAGTAAACAAAGTACGAGTAAACAAAAGACAATAGGAATAAATGCAGCAAGTGGCCCAATCCTTTATGCTGCAAAGGACAAGCCGGTTGTATTACTTAAGATGACTAAACGTTCTCGAGGACACATGGGAAGACTGTCAAGTGCTTTCGCTTCATATAGTTGATTAATCTTATTTATCTTGCTAAGTGTTGTGTGGGTGAACCTGTGCTAATGTACCGACCTTCCTAGGACTAATACATACTTGTGATTATACCCCTTGCAAACATCCGTAAGTACAAGAAAGTAATTAAGGTAGAAACCTAGCCACAACTTTAAACTCTAAGACCCTTACGTCCCTTGTGCAATGGTTTCCTAACGGGGGTTCAGGTTTCTGTCACTCCGGTAACCCCTTCGATTAGTAGTCAAATACACAATGCATTCCCCTAGGCCCATATAGGTGAAGTGTCATGTAGTCGACGTTCACATGACACCACTAGAAGAAGTACACCACAACTTAAATATCAAACTATTGAATATTTCTCAACACAACTCCACTACTAACAACATGACTTCTCCCATGTACTCAAGAACAAAACGAACTACTCACAAGACATCATATGGATCATGATCAGAGATGGAGTACTGATGTATAACAATCTGAACATAAACAATAATTCAATGGTTCACTCAATAGAATCAACTACAAAGAGTAATCAACACCGGGAAAGTTTCCCCTATGAACTATGCAAGATTCAACGCAATTGTTACAGCAATATGGAGATGATGATGAGGGTGCTGATGGTGATGATGTTGGTGATGATGATGATGATCCCGATGAAGTCCAGCTTCATGGTGGTGTTGATGGCGACGATCTCCCCTCTCCGGGAAGGAATTCCCCCGGTGTTTTCTGCCCCGCAGAGGCGGCGGAATCTTTCTGAGGTCGCTCCCCGAGTATTAGGGTTTCGGGAGGATAATATACGCCAGAGGGGAGTGCCAGGGGTGGACCAGGGCGGCCACACCACCTGGTGGCGCGACCTAGGCTGGCCCGTGCCAGGGGGTGGTGTGGGCCCCCTGTGGCCCATCTCCGGCCCCCCCTTCTGGCTTCCTTCGTCTTCTGGAAAAATAGGATTTTCCGTATATTTTCCCGGATTTTCTGATCTTCGCGAATTTTGCCTCCAAACAGCACTTTCTCCATCAGAATCCTGACTGTAGCAATCCATGCTCCAAAAGTCATCAACCATGCAAAAACAGATGAAATAACATAAGTATCACCTCTCAATACAAAATATATCAATGAATAACAGTGAATTATGACATAGAATAGTGATGCAAAATGGACGTATCAACTCCCCCAAGCTTAGACTTCGCTTGTCCCCAAGCGAAACTGAGCTCAATAAACATGGCCTCAGGTTTATGGAGTGAAGAGTCGATAAAATAATACGGACAAGAAGCATCACATTCATCAATACATAGATCATAATAGAATACAACTCACCATTATATAACTCAACTTGCAATGAGTAAAGGAAACACAATAAATATACATAAAGTGAATCATAATTGGTAATGGCAAACTTAGCTCTTGGTCGAAGAATAGTTGATAATTTGCTAGAGTTCACAAATAACTGGTTTTTAATGATAGCTTTCAAAGTAGTAAACATCAAGATAAAATCAATGTGAAAAACAAGGAACATAAGAAACATGATTGAATAAATCATCATATGAATGAATGAAACACAACAACTCAAAATACTTGCTGAGGTAGAAGGGAATAGGTTTACTGACTCAACTAAAAAGTAAAAGAAAGGCCCTTCGCAGAGGGAAGCAGGGATTGCAAGTCTCATAAAGAGCTCCCAAAAATTATGATACTTACTAGCGTTCAACTCTCATTGCCCCTATCGTAGGCATCTTTTGGTGATTAAGGTTAAAGTGACACAACTAAGAGGATATGCTCGACAAGTTATAAGTTGAAATCTCATGCCCCTTACTTATGAGTATCGAACCTCATGATACTCAACTTCAGTCACGAGTAAGATCTTGTCATTGTAAATACACGTGTATCATTGAGAACCGCCAACGGGGTACCCCTTGCACATGACACAGGAGCTATCCCATAATCAAAATGACAAGGCAAGCGGCAGGAGCATCTCAGCGATCTTTTTATTTGCTATTTGCATAGGTTTTTATTGAGGATGCTTCATAGAATGCTCACTATAGTTATGTTGCAAGTTTCCACCATGATTAGGCATGGCTTAGGCTAGCGGTCCAGGCATTTCTCTAACACACATATGAACTCCATGATCTTACAAGTTCCCCTTTTATTTCACACCGCCAGGATCCCTAGGCAAAAGAATCATGATATCAACTAGGTACAAAGTACCATGGCAGTGTTGAAAGTGTTCCCCATGATACATGGTTCTGCTAACTTCAACTCATAAAGCGCAAGCATATACGCAACAAAGAAGGACCCAATGGTTCAAGTTATTAAATGCAAGAAAAGTAAAGTGTGCCATCAAGTTAGTGAGAGATTTAATCACTAATTTTCACATAACAAGTTTAATTTGGGAGGTAGATAAAACAAGAATTTACTTGGAAAAGCAATAATGCTACTAGGTAGGTATGGCGGACTCAAATGGCATGGGTTTGGTTTAAAGGAAGTGGAAGCACGAGAAGAATTCCCTCTCAGTATAGGTTTTTGGCTAGCAAGGCTGGGTAGCAAGTATAAGAGTTGAAGGAAACAAACAAACATACAAGTGATAAAGACAAACATGCAATCTTCCTTGGAAGCACAAAAGATCTTAACTGGAGAATACTAGACTTATGAGCAAATCAAGAAAGAAAGATGATGAAACTATATTTCTTTACAGTACTTTTATCTTTTCTTTCAACTCTCAAAAATAGTGTTGGTACTGACCGAGCCAGGTTTGCCAAAACCAACTAAATTAACTCAATGATCCCAAAGTGCTACCAATACTAACAACAAGATCAATCACATAACCACGCATTGAAAACTAATATAAGCTATGAAAAAGAGTGAATGATAGAACTTCTCATTAATATTCCATAACGACAACTCACACCAAGGGATACATATCTAACGAGAGAGGGGACATTTCCATAATGTAAACCATTGATGTCTACGCACTTCTATTCTTGTAGACAGTTGTTGGGCCTCCAAGTGCAGAGGTTTGTAGAACAGTAGCAAGTTTTCCCTTAAGTGGATCACCCAAGGTTTATCGAACTCAGGGAGGAAGTGGTCAAAGGTATCCCCTCTCAAGCAAACCTGCAATCAAGATACAAGAAGTCTCTTGTGTCCCCAACACACCCAATACACTTGTCAGGTGTATAGGTGCACTAGTTCGGCGAAGAGATAGTGAAATACAAGTGGTATGGATAATTATAAGTGGTAATGGTGATAGAAAATAGCTTGGTGGCGTGGAAAAGACTAAAGGCAAACTGAAATAAAGATGGAAGCAAGCAAACATGTAACAGATCTAGTAGAAAACGGTGTTTCAATGCTTAGAAACAAGGCCTAGGGATCATACTTTCACTAGTGAACACTCTCATATAAATATATTCTTCTTTATGATATTACGCTGAACTACTCTCCGGTTGGACACTCTAATCGATGGTAGGGCTATAACAGCACACCTCAAAGTAAGCCTTTCCCATCTAGAAAACCCCACACTGTCACCTTGAGTACTAGATGAGTCCAACAAACACCACAATTTCATAAAGACATCCAACTCCAAATATAACTCATAACAAGTATTTGTAATCTCTAGCCTAAGTGCCACCATGGTGAGCACGTTGTCACTTTCACACACATGGGGAGAGCAGAGATCTATTAAAGCACTTGAGTAGCAAGGTAGATCTACTTGATTACAAAGCTCATGATCACAATATGATCATGCATAGAGAGAGAGATGAACACATAGCTACCGGTAGAACCCTTAGCCTCGAGAGAGAACTACTCCCTCCTCATCATGGGAATCAGCAATGGTGATGGAGATGGTGGTGGAGATCGATGGAGATGGCTCCGGGGGCACTTCCCCGTCCCGGCAGGGTGCCGGAACAGAGACTTTCTATCCCCCGAATCTCCCCTTCGGTGGCGGCGGCGCTGCGGAACTTTTCGTGGATTTCTGATTGACTATTTAGGGTTTTGGTATCGGGAGGCTCTTATAGGCGAAAGAGGCAAGGTCGGTGGCCGGCCAGGGGGCCCACACCATGCCTTGGCGCGGCCTGGGCTGGCCCGCGCCAAGGGGGGTGTGGCCACCCTATGGCCCCTCTCTAACTCTCCTTCTGGCCCCGTGAGTCTTCCGGGAAAATAGTAACTTTGGCTTTTGTCCCGTCCAATTCCGAGAATATTCATTTTCTGACTTCCTGGAACCAAAAACAGCAGAAAACAGGCAACTGGCACTGTGGCATCTTGTTAATAGGTTAGTCCAAGAAATCATATGAAAGTACTCCAAAGTTGGAACAAAACACAAGAAAGTAGATAAAACCAAGCATGGAACATCAATAATTATAGATACATTTGCAATGTATCAACATCCCCAAGCTTAACTCCTGCTCGTCCTCGAGTAGGTAAGTGATAAAAAGAAAGAATAATTTTTGAGGTGACATGCACCATCATAAACTTGATCAAAGTATTTGTAAAACATGGATAGCTGGGAACATAGTACTTCAATCATAACATGAAAGACAAAGTTCTAGCAATAAGACAAAGAAACTATGATGCAACATGAAAAGGAACAAACAAAAGATTCATGAATAACAATGCTTTGCAAGACGTTTGTTTGTTTCACATAAAGAAAACGTAGCATAATAGTATTCAGCTTGTCCCTCATAGAGTAGCAAACATAAATGCATAGGACACCTTCAAAGTTGATAAGAGTGACTAGATACAAATAGTTTAAAACAAGCAATATCAAGTTATGCATCAATCAACTAGTCTTGGGACAATGCACATAGAACTAAGAATGGCCAATATGCTCTCAAAGTAGGTGCATAAAGATAGAAGGTGGAGACTCAATATAATGGTGGAAGAAAGGCCTTCATAGAAGGAAGCAGGGATTCAAGTCTCATAAAGAGCTTCCAAAAATTATGGTACTTAATAGCTTTCAGCTCTCATTGCCCCTATCATAAGCATCTTGAAGTGATTAAGGTTAAAGTGAACAAACTATGGTGTACATGCTTGACAAAGTATAAGTTAGGAATCTCATGTCCCTTGTATACGAGGGCCGCTCCTCATGCTACTCAAGTTTAGTCACCGGTAAGTTCTTGTCATTGTAAGTACATGTGTATCATAGAGAACCATGTGGGTACCCCGTGCCCGATGATACGGAAGAATCCCCATATCAAAATGACAAGGCAAGCAGACAACGAGCATCTCAGCATTCTTCTTATTTACCATGGGAATATGGTGCTTTTTTCTCTCTTTCCTCTTTTCATAGTATCTCTTTTTTTCTCTTTTCTCTTTTTTTCTCAATAAAGGACTCTTTTTTTATAAGAAGAATGCTTCATAGACAGCTCATTATGGTTACGCTGCAGGTTTCCTCCATGTCATCATGGATTAGACCAGTGGCCCAGGCGTTTCTCTAACACATATACACAACTCCATGGACTTACAAGCTCCCCTTTCATTTCACACCGACGACATCCATATACAAAAGAGCATGATATCAACTAGGTACAAAGTACCAAGTGCAATGTTGAAAGCGTTCCCCATGACAGCATGGTTCTGCTAATTCCCAACAAATAGGTGTAAGCATATACAACATAGACGACACAATGGTTCAAGTTTATTAAGGGCAAGAAAAGTAAAGTGTGCCATCAAGTTCGTGAGAGCTTTAATCACTAGTTTTCTCATAACAAGTTTAATTTGGAAGGTAAAGAAAATCATGAATATACTTGGAATAGCAAATGCTAATAGGTAGGTATGGTGGACTCTTTGGAATAACTTGGTTTAGGGAGTTGGATGCATGAGTGGAACTCATACTTTGTTGTGGAGGCTAGCAAAAGACTAGGAGCGACAAACTAAGAGAGCAATAATGGCCATAATCATGCAGAGCGACAAAACATCATTGATCAAAGCATAAAGTGATACTACAAGTTGAAAACTAAAGGATCATAAAGGCTATGGTGACTTGAGATAGTCATAACATGGTGTGAGCATGCGCCAAGTCAACCCAAATAAAGCATCAAAGGAGAATACCACTATACTATGCTTTAATATGCTAAAACAACGCATGATTCATCCAAGGCACATTAAGCAATCTCAATTGTTTATAACAATTCTTGCTACATCAAATAATACTAAGGATAAAGCCAAAACAATATCAAGCATGGCATGACAAAGCATAGGCCACAGTAAAAAACAAGCTCTTTTTACCACATAAGCATGAACTTTCCTACTATTTTCCAAACCAAACCAAACTATTTGCAAACCAATGTATGAAAGAGGGGGTCCAACAATTTATTCAGAAAACTAAGAAAACCAAGCAAACAAAAAACCAAAATGAAAACGAAAAAGAAGACGCTCCAAGAACAACACAACTGTGCATGAAACAATAAAAATGAAGCGTTTGGAAGAAACCTGGAATTTTTATTGATGAAGAAGGGGATGCCTTGGGCAGGCATCCCCAAGCTTTGACGCTTGTACTTCTTGGATATTTATTGGGGTGACACGCGTGGCATCCCCAAGCTTGAGATTTAGTCCATCCTTCATCTCATTACTCATTCCTTCCATACACCTGAAATTTTTCCTTCATACAAAACTTCACACAGTCTTTATTAGCAACATTAGTGCACTCAAGATAATAAGTCTTCTAGGTTAAGTTCTAACACCAATAAACTTCCATTAGAACACTACCTACTGAAGCAATTCCCTCAAAAATCTCAATTCCCCAAAATAACTCAAAAAGGAACCAACAAGAAGCAAATGCAGAAAATGGCAGAAATCTGTCAAAACAGACCAGCAGGTAAATACGAATTTTTTCGAAGACCTTCTGTTGCTCAAATCAAACAGTGTTGAACTAACTAAAGTTAGATAACAACCTGGGGCAGAAGCACAAACAATTACAGCTCAATCCGACATACAGAGCTCTCTCGCGAATTTTTATGGTGAAGCACGAAAATCTGTTTCGGGACAGCAACTTTCCCAATCATTACTTCTCTCTCATTAGAGGTTACTCTTGGCACAAAAAGCAAATAAAAAGGATAAGGAGCGGTTATTACTGAAGTAATAACTTCCAAGACTCAACTAAAACTTTTGGGTTATCTCCCAATAAGTACTTTTCTTTAACGCCTTTAAGTTAGGCATGATAGTTTGAGAAGATGCTCACATAAAAAATATGAATTGAAGTAAAAGAGAGCATCAAGAAGCAAATATAAAACACATTTAAGTCTAACCCACTTCTATGCATAGGAATCTTGTAAAGAAACAAGTCATGAAAGCACAAAGAAACAATCATAGGAAAGCAAAACAAGTGCAACTTTAAGACTTTCAACATAAAGAGGGGAAACTTAATATTGTTGAGATACATAAAACCATGTTTCCCTCTCTCATAATGACTTTTAGTAGGATCATGAATAAAATTAACAATATAACGATCACATAAAACATTCTTATCATGAGCCACATACATAAAAGAATTAATACTCTCCACATAAACATAGTCATTCTTATTAATTGTAGTGGGATCAAATTCAACAAAATAGCTATTATTATTTTCATCACCATAATCATCAAATATAGGAGGCATATTGTAATCATAATTAATTTTCTCCTCAATAGTAGGTGGACTGAAAATACCATATTCATCATTGTAATCATCATATATTGGAGGCATAGTATCATCAAAGTAAATTTTCTCCTCCATGCTTGGGGGACTAAAAATATCATGCTCATCAAAACCAGCTTCCCCAAGCTTAGACTTTTCCATAGCATTAGCAATAATGGTGTTCAAAGAATTCATACTAATAATATTGCTATTAGCATGCAAATAAAGTTCCATAGGTTTTTTTAATTTCCTCTTCAAACACTTCATGTCCTAACTCAAGATAAATACTATAAAGCTCTCTGATTTTGTTGTTGTTTTCCATTAAGCCTAACTAGTGAAAACAAGAAACAAAGACAAAATTGCAGAATCTAAAGGAAATAACTTCGAGCACTCACACCGGAGGATGTGAGTACCTTTTACCTTACCTCCTCGGCAACGGCACCAGAAAATAGCTTGATGTCTACGCACTTCTATTCTTGTAGACAGTTGTTGGGCCTCCAAGTGTAGAGGTTTGTAGAACAGCAGCAAGTTTTCCCTTAAGTGGATCACCCAAGGTTTATCGAACTCAGGGAGGAAGTGGTCGAAGGTATCCCCTCTCAAGCAAACCTACAATCAAGATACAAGAAGTCTCTTGTGTCCCCAACACACCCAATACACTTGTCAGGTGTATAGGTGCACTAGTTCGGCGAAGAGATAGTGAAATACAAGTGGTATGGATAATTATAAGTGGTAATGGTGATAGAAAATAGCTTGGTGGCGTGGAAAAGACTAAAGGCAAACTGAAATAAAGATGGAAGCAAGCAAACATGTAACAGATCTAGTAGCAAACGGTGTTTCAATGCTTAGAAACAAGGCCTAGGGATCATACTTTCACTAGTGAACACTCTCATATAAATATATTCTTCTTTATGATACTACGCTGAACTACACTCCGGTTGGACACTCTAATCGATGGTAGGGCTATAACAGCACACCTCAAAGTAAGCCTTTCCCATCTAGAAAACCCCATACTGTCACCTTGAGTACTAGATGAGTCCAACAAACACCACAATTTCATAAAGACATCCAACTCCAAATATAACTCATAACAAGTATTTGTAATCTCTAGCCTAAGTGCCACCATGGTGAGCACGCTGTCACTTTGACACACATGGGGAGAGCAGAGATCTATTAAAGCACTTGAGTAGCAAGGTAGATCTAATTGATTACAAAGCTCATGGTCACAATATGATCATGCATAGAGAGAGAGATGAACACATAGCTACCGGTAGAACCCTTAGCCTCGAGAGAGAACTACTCCCTCCTCATCATGGGAATCAGCAATGGTGATGGAGATGGTGGTGGAGATCGATGGAGATGGCTCCGGGGGCACTTCCCTGCCCCGGCAGGGTGGCGGAACAGAGACTTTCTATCCCCCGAATCTCCCCTTCGGTGGCAGCGGCGCTGTGGAACTTTTCGTGGATTTCTGGTTGACTATTTAGGGTTTTGGTATCGGGAGGCTCTTATAGGCGAAAGAGGCAAGGTCGATGGCCGTCCAGGGGGCCCACACCATGCCCTGGCGCGGCCTGGGCTGGCCAGCGCCAAGGGGGGGTGGCCACCCTATGGCCCCTCTCCGGCTCTCCTTCTGGCTCCATGAGTCTTCCAGGAAAATAATAACTTTGGCTTTTGTCCTGTCCAATTCTGAGAATATTCATTTTCTGACTTCATGGAACCGAAAACAGCAAAAACCAGGCAACTGGCACTGTGGCATCTTGTTAGTAGGTTAGTCCAAGAAATCATATGAAAAGTACTCCAAAGTTGGAACAAAACACAAGAAAGTAGATAAAACCAAGCATGGAACATCAAAAATTATAGATACATTTGCAATGTATCAACCATCCTACATAATAACTTCTCTATTCATGATATGACTCTACTAATAAGGCAAAAAGATAGAAGATAGTGATGTGATATCGCGGCACTCCCCCAAGCTTGGAACAAAGCAAGGGGATGCCAAACCTGATGAGGAATTACTCCTTTGGTGGTGGTGGTATCCTCTCATCTTCGTCCGACTTCCAGGGTAAGGGCTTCCCATCAACAAAGGACATCGTGGTTTCCAACATCCTGAAACTTGCAGCAACACTTATGCGTTTAAACCTAACATCATACTCACAGTTTTGATTTTGAACGTCATAGAACTGTGCTTGTAGTTTGTTGGTTGTTTGGCAGAGTGAGAGGACTTCATCCTTGAGTTCAGCAGTCTCCTTTTGGTGCTCGGCGATGAGTTCGGAACAAATCTTATGTATGATATCCACTTCACGCTCCGCCGTCTTCTTGTACCTAAAGACTTCTTGCTCCAGCGCTTCCATCCTGTCCTCTAGACTTCCTTCACCTTTAGGGCATCGAACCTCTTTTATCCGAAGTTCCCCATCTTCAAGCAACAACTCCTTGGGATGAATCTTCAACTCTCTCATGTAAGGGTTGATGATATCCTCTAAAGAATCTTCCTTAGCTGATCCAGAGGAAGACATTGTAGCTCCAAATCTGGGACTCTACCTGTCAGAAACAGATCGAAATGAAAACACAACAAAAACACGATATACGAACCTCGGGAGATTCGGGGGATTATATATTATGAAGTTTCATGACGAAAGGAAGGTACTGGGAGAAAACGGGTCGGAGAGTGCAGGTGGCCACACACCACGGTGGCACGGCAGGTGGGCCCGCGCCACAGGGTGGTGTGAGCCACCCTAGCTCCGTTTCTGTCCCTTTTTCGCTTCGTAGCTTTCCTTATTGACTAAAAACTGCAATAATATAGTTGGATAGTATTTTCACGGAACTTTTCTTACCAGAACTGTTACCTATTTGAAAGCGGACTCTGCAGGTCTCTGAATTTGGTCCTTGATAATTTTTTCTGGAGTTATAACTTGAAAGGCATCAACATCTTCATTATAAGAATCCCCAGCAATATAGTGTTTGAGTCGCTGCCCATTCACTACTTGTGTAGTATTATCTTTTAAAGAAGAAACTTTTATTTCTCCTGAACGGTATACTTCTTTAATAATGAAAGGTCCTTCCCATTTTGACAGTAGCTTTCCTGCAAAAAATCTGAGATGAGACCTATACAATAGAACTTTCTCACCAACATGAAATTCTCTCTCAAGTATTCGCTTGTCATGCCATCTTTTTACTTTTTCCTTAAAGATCCTAGCATTTTCATAGGCTTCACTCCTCCATTCATCTAAAGAACTTAAATCAAATAATATTTTCTCACCAGCGAGCTTACAATCTCTATTTAGTTCTTTAACTACCCAGTAAGCTTTATATTCTAATTCTAAAGGTAGGTGAAAAGCTTTCCCATAAACCATTTTATAAGGAGACATCCCCATAGGATTTTTGTAGCCAGTTCTATAAGCCCATAAAGCATCATTCAACTTTTTAGCCCAGTTTTTTCTAGATCTATTAACAGTCTTTTGCAAGATGGATTTAATTTATCTATTTGATAACTCTACTTGCCCGCTAGTTTGGGGGTGATAGGCTGAAGAAATTCTATGATTAACATCATATTTAGCAAGGGTCTTTCTAAAACCACCATGAATGAAATGAGAACCCCCATAAGTCATGAGATACCTAGGCACTCCAAACCTAGGGAAGATAACATCCTTAAGCATTTTTAGAGAAGTTTCCCCGTTAGCACTCTTCGTAGGAATGGCTTCTACCCATTTAGTAACATAATCAACGGCAACAAGAATATGAGTATAACCTTTCGAGGGAGGGAAAGGACCCACAAAGTCAAATCCCCAGCAATCAAAGGGTTCAATAACTAGAGAGTAGTTCATAGGCATTTCATTGTGTCCAGAAATATTACCAACACGTTGACATTCATCACAAGATAAAACAAATTTTCTTGCATCTTTAAAAAGGGTAGGCCAGTAGAAACCTGATTGTAGCACCTTTTGTGCAGTTCTATCCCCTGCATGATGTCCTCCATAAGCACTACCATGACATTTACGCAATATCTCCTTTTGTTCATATTCTGGAACACATCTTTGCATAATACCATCCACTCCTTCTTTGTATAAGTGTGGGTCATCCCAAAAATAATGCCTCAAATCATAGAAGAACTTCCGTCTTTGCTGAGCTGTAAAAGTTGGAGGCAAATACTTGGAGACAATAAAGTTAGCATAATCAGCGTACCAAGGGCTCCCTCGCGAGCTTACCCCTACTGCGGCTAACTGCTCATTTGGGAAATTATCATTAACAGGCATAGGGTCAAAAGAGATGTTTTCCAATCGAGATAAATTATCAGCTACAGGGTTTTCAGCACCTTTCCTATCTACTATATGCAGATCAAACTCTTGTAGAAGCAGCACCCATCTAATAAGCCTAGGCTTAGCGTCCTTCTTCATCATAAGGTATTTAATAGCAGCATGATCAGTATGAATGGTGACTTTTGAGTCTACAATATAGGGTCTAAACTTATCACAAGCAAAAACGATAGCTAGAAATTCTTTTTCAGTAGTAGCATAATTCCTTTGAGCAGCGTCTAAAGTCTTACTAGCATAATGAATAACGTTTAACTTTTTATCAATTCGTTGCCCAAGGACAACACCTACAGCAAAATCACTAGCATCACACATTATTTCAAAGGGTAAACTCCAATCAGGTGGTTGAACAATAGGGGCTATAGTTAGTGCCTTCTTAAGAGTTTCAAAAGATTCCTTACAATCATCATCAAAAACGAAGGGTACATCTTTTTGAAGAAGATTAGTGAGGGGTTTTGATATCCTAGAAAAGTCTTTAATAAACCTTCTATAGAAACCAGCATGACCAAGGATACTATTGTCACATCCCAAGATTTTCCAAATCTTGTAATGTGAAAAATAAAATAAACAAAATAAATTTTGTTGAAAATCAGGGTGAAAAGAAACTTTTGTTTCTAAAAGGAAACTGAAATCCCATCTTGAACAAACTTTAGTAGAAGTTGAATTCAACAAAAATCCAAATCAAGGGAAATGCATTCCTCAATGAATGTATCTGGAAATTTGAACACTAGGAAAGTAAATCAAAATCCCTAAGCCCTAATGGAAGGAAATCTTTTTCCAAAGTATCTCCAAATCTATGGATCTGATCCATACCAAAGTTGATCAACAAATAATCACAAAGGATCAAGAAAAGACCATAGAGATTTGTTTCACTTAGTTTGGAACCATGGACAAAACCTTATAAATATAATAAGATAAGGAAATTGAAGTTCCAAAGCTAATAAAGCCCTTACCAAAAACCCATACCTCTTGGTGATCAAATAATCCTAAAGGGATTAAAAAGATAAACATTTGATAAAGGAAATAAAATGTTTTGGAGTTACTATTTTGGATCTCCAAACATTTGATAAAGGAAATAAAAGGTTTTGATTTCAAAATGAAAAGAAATATTTTAAATAAAGATTATTTTATAAATCCAAATTAAACTTTGGCCAAGTTTCTTTTAAACAAAAAAGTTTTGCTTTGATTTAAAATGAGTAAAGGTTTATTTAAGTAAAATAATAAGGATTTAAATATCCAATTTTATTTAAATAAAGGCTTTTCCCATTTTAAATGAACACTAAAACTTATTTGTTTATTTTAAATAAGTTTTCCAAAATATTTTGTTTTCTCAAATAAAACCTTTTGAAGTGTTTTGGTTTTGTTTTTGGTTTTTTAAAATAAAACAAATCCTATTTTGTTTTTATCTAAGGTCCATTATATTTAATTATTAATGGAACCAAAAACAAAAGGTTATTTTGTTTTAAATAAGTTTTCCAAAGTGTTTTATTTTCAAAGAAAACCTATTGTTTTGGTTTTGAAAATATTTGGTTTTTAAATGGAGATTTTATTAAATCAAACCCTATTTTATTAAATAACTAAAGATCCATTTTATTTAATTATTGAATGGATCCTAAAATAAATAAAAATATTAAATTATTTTGTTTTGGGATTTGGATTATGTTACTAAACAAAACCAAATTCAAAGTACAAAGTTGAGTGATTGTTTGAATTGTTTGAATTTGTTTGAATGCTTGAATAATTGGTTGAAATTCAAAACAGAAAAATAATTAGAAAAAGAAAAAGAAGGCATGTAAAAAAATAGAGTTTGGACCAGCCCAGTGCCAGCCCACTAAGGCCCAAAGAGCCCAGATTCCCTCCCAGAGAAAACTGCTGACACCGCTTAACCGACCGCTAAGTCCACGACGGTGGACCCAACTCCTTTCTTCCTCTAACGCTGACAAGACGGCCCCACTTCATCGTTCTTCCTCCTCACCCGCAGACCGAGCCCACCCGGCCGCTTGCAGCAGAATAACTCCCTGGCGATGAATTAGCCTCGACCACGCTTAAACCCGCCATGTAAATCGCCTCCCTCCTCTCTCGTTCCCTCTGTCTCCTCCCCGAGCATGCCCCAGCCGCTCCATTTCTCCCCGAACTGCCTCTGCCCCACGACTCAGCGATTCTCGGCCAGCACACGCCTCCTTCCTCCTCGAGCACGCAATGCTCGGCATTCCCCTGGACCCTTCTGCGGCCGCAGCTCACCATGGGCGCCTGTAGGCGTCGACTACATCAAGCTTCCGGCGCCGTCGCCTCTTTCTCCGTCGAGTTCCTCCGGTAAAATACGACCACCCCTCTCTTCCCCATGGATACGATGATGACCGCCATGCTCTCGCGGACCTAATAATGCTATTTGTTTGTCCTAGGGAGCCCCTATCCTCGACCTCGACAACCACCAGCATCGCGCCGTGCAGTTCTTCTCGGCGGCCTCCTGTGTGAACCAGACCGCCTTCTCTCGCTCACGCACACATTCGCCGTGTCCTTGCGCATCTAACCGCATCGGTTTCTTGCCCTCGTGGACAAGAGCATCCCCCCGTCGTCAAGCAGAAGCTCCCGACGTTGTCCTCTACTCCGGCGAGAGATTCCACCTGACCCCGAGCGCCCCTTGACCAACCGCGAGTACCTTGAGCATCGCCGAACCCCCTGAGCCCGGTGAGCAACCCCTCCCTCTCCCTTACCTCCTGTAGTGTCGCCTCCGTCGTCGACCGACAGCTCCGCCACCAGCCACCGTCGCTGCGCCGCCAGAATTAGGTCAATACGATAGTAGACGTAGGAACTGGATCGAACGGCTACGATAGATTAACTTAACCGCGAAGAGGTACGCGCCCTGCGCCGTGCGATCTAACTAGATCCTGCGGTCCACGTTGCCGATCCACGCGAAGCGGTACCGTCCAGTAAGATACTGATGCGTGGCCAGTGTTAGGTTTAAAACAGAATTTGAAAACAGAAACTTTTGCAAACTTCAAACCCTTGTATCTTGGGATCCACACATCCAAAAATTTCAAATTTTATGTCGTTGGATTCAGGAGAGCAAGACCTAACCAACCCTACCCTTAGTTTAGCAAATAGTAACTGTTAGCTTGCTTGTTTTTGCAGATTCATTTGTGTGCTTGCTAAGACTAGAAAAATTGTTTAAAAATGTTTTTTTTGGGTTAAAACCTTTGCAAAATGGTTTGTTGTGACCTTACTGACCCTAGGAACCAACTCATGTTTTGGAAAATGAATTTGGAAAAGTTTAGAATGGATTACTTGGTTTAGTCCATTTCTAACTAAATAAAACTATTGTTTTGTTTATGAAAATGTTTTTGTAAAGAAAACTTTGGGAAAATGTTTTGGACCAAACCTACTGACCCAAACACCAAGTTTTGCAATAGCAACTCATTTGGTGAAACAAAAATAAGGAATCTTTGATTTAAAACCATTTCTAGTCAAATAGAAATGTGGTTATTTTATTAAAAATGGTTTGGAGGAAAACCTTTGGAAAATGTTTTGTTTTAAACTCACTAACCCCAAACCCCAAGTTTTGTGATTTGAAAACATTTTTGGTGAACCCTATAGGCTAATGCCTTAGTAGAAATATTTCTACACCACCTAAAATGATACTTTGTTTTGAAAATGGTTTTTAAAGTGAAACCCTTTGCAAATGACTTTGCCATTTTGGTAAATGACCAAATTGGAACTTACAAAGTTTAGAAGCCTAGTGGAGACCATCCTTACAATAGAACCAACCTTTGCATGCTTATGCATGACTTAGATCCCATTACTTTGTGTGTGAGAAATTGTTTGTTTGACTTGGTTTGGAATGTGAATTGAATTTGTGTTTGCTTGATTGGTAGATTAAGTTTGTGCCTTGCTTGATTGATTTGTAGTGACTTGAAGAGTGTGATTGTTGCAAGGACAAGAAGTGAACTTATACCCTCTACCAAAAAGGCAAGTGATGCTTCATACTTTTGTCCCATTATTTTCACTATGCATTAGTGTTTTTGCTAAGTAAAACTTGCATGGTTTTTATTTTGCTAAGTATAGACCTTGCTATGGGAAAACCTAATAGATGAAGCCTTAGTAGAAATTTCCTAAGTTAAGATTCCTACAACCTTCATGCTTAGCTTAGCTAATAGAAAACAAGGGTGGAATATATATTCATGCTATGAAAAATTACTAAGTCTGTGGACTTATGTTTTGTTTAATAAAACAACTAAGTGAATGAATCACCTGGGTGGAATGGAAGGAATGGTTTGTGTTGAGTGGTTGACAAGGCCCATGTTTATGGTTTACCTTAGTGTATCTCACTTGTGGATGGCCACCCAGGAAACAAAGAGATTTAAGATGTCAAATGTTGAGAAGCTTCAAGTGCAACCACTTGGCAATATGGGCTCTGCCATGATCATATAGGTTGCAAGAACTTAGCCATATGGACAGTTGGTGGTAGTGTTTGATAGGTTGGAACGCGTCCATGATGGTCTAAGGAAAAGCTTCTGAAAGATCTTGTCTTGGGAAACCAAGTCTTGTGGGGAAAGTGCACCACCTCTGCAGAGTGTAAAACCTAAGTACTTAGCCATGTCCCTGGTAAAGGACAATTTGAGCATCAAGACATGGAAGCAATCAAGAATCTCATCACTCCAATTTCTAAATTAAAACTTGTGGGTGAACAAGGGTTGTGTGAAATCTTCAATCTTTGATGGAGAGATGGCTTGGTACAAGGATCTTGAAATCTTTGATTGAGGAAAAATGTTTTTGCCAAGCAAATCTTCAGTCTTTGATTGGTAGATGCCCTGAGTGGATCTTCAGTCTTTGATTGGTAGATGCCTTGGGAAAGTTTTTGCCAAACAAAAACTTAGTATTTTCAAAATGATAGGAAAATCTATTTTGAGCAATGCAAGCCTCAACTCCACTTAGCCAAATGCATATAGATGATAGCCTCCACTATACTACCATAGTATCACTTGCCAATACAATTCAAATGTATTGACCCTTGTGGCTGTAACTTGTATGTTGCAGGTTTGATTGATTTTAGTGAAGATTGATTGATTAGGATTACAAAGTCTACAACCAACATCTGCCTGTGGCACTTTGAAGATGAAGGACCCATGACTATAGTTATTCCGCTGCAATGTATTGTAAATAGCCAAATGAGCTATGTTTGATGTAATAAAAATTATGTTATTCCTGGTTATAAAGTTATATTATGACCTTTGTCTCTTGATATTACGTCTAAACTGTGGATGCTAGCTATTGATCCAGGGACTAGCATTGTAAACACAGGGGGCTCAATCTTATTTAAGGTTGGGGACCTTACAGATGGTATCAGAGCATTGTGTTGCCTGTAGGATTTGTAACCCTAGGATTGGACAAAAACCCTTAGAAAAATAGGAGTTGTTTTTGTTCCAAAACTTATTTACAAAACAATCTTGTAAACTCTTTCCTCAACCATTTTGGTTTCAACTCTACATCTCTTCTACTTCAAACTTAATGGAAAAGCCTACCCATGACCCAAGACTACACCATGTGCGAAGGACTTCATCAACTCTAATGACTTCAACTTCATCAACTCTAATGACTTCAACTTCTTCAACTCTAATGACTTCAACATATTCACCAAGGACTTCCAACTTGGATATCACTAAGGACTACAAGTGAGACAAGAAATATTTCTCAAGACTTGAAGACTAAGGAAACACAACTTAGAAGGAACCATCATCATCTTTGAAGTATATGTGACCAAGACACAAGAATTCTCCAAGGATACAAAGATCTTTTCAAGAAGAATCAACCAAGGATGGAAAGATCACAAGTGAACCATATAGATGGACCACCATATTATAGTTAAGTCTAACACACCAACTTATGTGGTGTAACAAAAATTATTTTTGGTTGCCTAAAAATGTGCTTGAAAACTTGTTGATTGAGTGGAGTGTTTGTTTGTGATTGCTTACACATTGCTTGTGTGAATTGTGTTGTGTGTGATTAGAATTATTTCCTTAGAAAAACCTTTTTCCTATTCTAATCCCAACCCAACCCAAACAGATGACTTCCCCAAGAAACTCCAACATCAAGGATGGTGACAACAACAACAACAACCAAAGGAAGCACATGAGAGAACTCATAGCAACCCAAAACCAGTTGAGCCAAGAGACAACTCAGCTTCTAGCCAACAACAATGGATTAGACCCAGCCATACAAAGGATTTTGAAACTTCAATCCCAATTGTTGCAAGGATTGGTTACTCAAATGATCAACATGAGAGAAAACTTTTTCCAAGGAGCTAATGACAACAAGGATGACAAAGATGTTATTCTAGAAGGAACCCAAGTTAGCAATACTTGTTTAGTCAAGGATCATGCACCCAAGGAACATGAAGATCAATGCCCCAAGAAGAGAGAAAGATCTCCCACTCATGAAGTATATGAACTAGAAGAACTCCTAGTTTTGGAGAGACCTAAAAAGAAGAAGAAGGACATAAGCCAGTTGCAATGTTACAATTGCAAAGAACCAGGACACTATGCAAGCAACTGTCCAGAAAAGATGAAGAACAAGTTGAACAAGCCTATGAGGGATATCAGCCAAGTCACATGTTTCAAGTGCGGAAACAAAGGACACTACGCAGATGTTTGTCCAGAGAAGCCACCTCAAGACCTCAAACTTATAACCTGTTTCAAATGCAAGGAACTAGGCCATTATGCAAACAATTGTCCAGAAAAGTTGAACAAGCCTATGGAAAATCTCAACCTTGGCCCATGAGTCAAGTGAGAAAAACAAGGGCACTATGCAAAAGATTTCCAAGAAGAAGTTTTCCAAGATTCCAAGAAGGCCAACATGTAGTTTTGTTGGAAAAATTTTAAGGGTGGTAGTAC
Source organism: Avena insularis (assembly GCA_023614405.1). NCBI lineage: Eukaryota > Viridiplantae > Streptophyta > Magnoliopsida > Poales > Poaceae > Avena > Avena insularis. The sequence goes on from CM042684.1 coordinate 500,892,396, forward strand.
CCTAGCTGTTTTGAGCCAACTTGTAACCCCTAGCCTCCCCAAATCTCGAGGACGAGATTTATTTTAAGGGTGGTAGCCTGTCACATCCCAAGATTTTCCAAATCTTGTAATGTGAAAAATAAAATAAACAAAATAAATTTTGTTGAAAATCAGGGTGAAAAGAAACTTTTGTTTCTAAAAGGAAACTGAAATCCCATCTTGAACAAACTTTAGTAGAAGTTGAATTCAACAAAAATCCAAATCAAGGGAAATGCATTCCTCAATGAATGTATCTGGAAATTTGAACACTAGGAAAGTAAATCAAAATCCCTAAGCCCTAATGGAAGGAAATCTTTTTCCAAAGTATCTCCAAATCTATGGATCTGATCCATACCAAAGTTGATCAACAAATAATCACAAAGGATCAAGAAAAGACCATAGAGATTGGTTTCACTTAGTTTGGAACCATGGACAAAACCTTATAAATATAATAAGATAAGGAAATTGAAGTTCCAAAGCTAATAAAGCCCTTACCAAAAACCCATACCTCTTGGTGATCAAATAATCCTAAAGGGATTAAAAAGATAAACATTTGATAAAGGAAATAAAATGTTTTGGAGTTACTATTTTGGATCTTTTTATAAAAGGTTTTGATTTCAAAATGAAAAGAAATATTTTAAATAAAGATTATTTTATAAAGCCAAATTAAACTTTGGCCAAGTTTCTTTTCAACAAAAAAGTTTTGCTTTGATTTAAAATGAGTAAAGGTTTATTTAAGTAAAATAATAAGGATTTAAATATCCAATTTTATTTAAATAAAGGCTTTTCCCATTTTAAATGAACACTAAAACTTATTTGTTTATTTTAAATAAGTTTTCCAAAATATTTTGTTTTCTCAAATAAAACCTTTTGAAGTGTTTTGGTTTTGTTTTTGGTTTTTTAAAATAAAACAAATCCTATTTTGTTTTTATCTAAGGTCCATTATATTTAATTATTAATGGAACCAAAAACAAAAGGTTATTTTGTTTTAAATAAGTTTTCCAAAGTGTTTTATTTTCAAAGAAAACCTATTGTTTTGGTTTCGAAAATATTTGGTTTTTAAATGGAGATTTTATTAAATCAAACCCTATTTTATTAAATAACTAAAGATCCATTTTATTTAATTATTGAATGGATCCTAAAATAAATAAAAATATTATTTTATTTTGAGATTTGGATTATGTTAATAAACAGAACCAAATTCAAAGTTCAAAGTTGAGTGATTGTTTGAATTGTTTGAATTTGTTTGAATGCTTGAATAATTGTTTGAAATTCAAAACAGAAAAAGAATTAGAAAAGGAAAAAGAAGCAGACAGAAAAAAAATAGAGTTTGGACCAGCCCAGCCGGCCAGCCCACTAAGGCCCAGCAGCCCAGTATTCCCTCCCCGCAGAGAAAACTGTTGACACCGTTTAACTGACCCGCTAAGTCCCTGACCAGTGGACCCAACTCCCTTTCTTCCTCTAACGCTGACAAGACGGCCCCACTTCACTGTTCTTCCTCCTCACCCGCCACTGACCGAGCCCACCCTTCGCCGGCCGTTGCAGGCAGAATAACTCGCTGGCGAATTAGCCCCCTGACCACGCTCGTTAAATCGCCTCTCCCTCCTCTCTCGTTCCCCTCTGTCTCCTCCCCCGAGCATGCCCCCAGGCCGCTCCAATTTCTCCCCGAACCGTCTCTGTCCTACGACGCTCCGAAGCCGATTCTGGCCAGCACACGCCCCCTCCTTCCTCCTCGAGCACGCAGCTGTGCTCAGCATTCCCCAGCGGACCCTTCTGCAGCCGCAGCTCACATGGCGCCCGGGCGTCGACTACATCAAGCTTCGAAGCCGCGTCGCCTCTTTCTCCGTCGAGTTCCTCCGGTAAAATACGACCACCCCTCTCTTCCCCATGGATACGATGATGACCGCCATGCTCTCGCGGACCTAATAATGCTATTCGTTTGTCCTAGGGAGCCCCTATCCTCGACCTCGACAACCACCAGCATCGCGGCCGTCTGGTTCTTCTCCGGCGACGTCTCCCAGGTGAACCAGACCGCCCCGCGCCTTCTCGTTCACGCACACACATTCGCCGTGTCCTTGCGCATCTAACCGCATCGGTTTCTTGCCCTCTGGTGGACAGCAGCCCCATCCCCGTCGTCAAGCAGAAGCTCCCGACGTTGTCCTCTACTCCGGCGAGAGATTCCACCTGACCCCGAGCGCCCCTTGACCAACCGCGAGTACCTTGAGCATCGCCGAACCCCCTGAGCCCGGTGAGCAACCCCTCCCTCTCCCTTACCTCCTGTAGCGTCGCCTCCGTCGTCGACCGACAGCTCCGCCACCAGCCACCGTCGCTGCGCCGCCAGAATTAGGTCAATACGATAGTAGACGTAGGAACTGGATCGAACGGCTACGATAGATTAACTTAACCGCGAAGAGGTACGCGCCCTGCGCCGTGCGATCTAACTAGATCCTGCGGTCCACGTTGCCGATCCACGCGGTCGATGCCCAAAGAGATCTTGATGCGTGGCGGTGTTAGGTTTAAAACAGAATTTGAAAATGAAACTTTGCAAACTTCAAACCCTTGTATCTTGGGATCCACACATCCAAAAATTTCAAATTTTATGTCGTTGGATTCAGGAGAGCAAGACCTAACCAACCCTACCCTTAGTTTAGCAAATAGTAACTGTTAGCTTGCTTGTTTTTGCAGATTCATTTGTGTGCTTGCTAAGACTAGAAAAATTGTTTAAAAATGTTTTTTTTGGGTTAAAACCTTTGCAAAATGGTTTGTTGTGACCTTACTGACCCTAGGAACCAACTCATGTTTTGGAAAATGAATTTGGAAAAGTTTAGAATGGATTACTTGGTTTAGTCCATTTCTAACTAAATAAAACTATTGTTTTGTTTATGAAAATGTTTTTGTAAAGAAAACTTTGGGAAAATGTTTTGGACCAAACCTACTGACCCAAACACCAAGTTTTGCAATAGCAACTCATTTGGTGAAACAAAAATAAGGAATCTTTGATTTAAAACCATTTCTAGTCAAATAGAAATGTGGTTATTTTATTAAAAATGGTTTGGAGGAAAACCTTTGGAAAATGTTTTGTTTTAAACTCACTAACCCCAAACCCCAAGTTTTGTGATTTGAAAACATTTTTGGTGAACCCTATAGGCTAATGCCTTAGTAGAAATATTTCTACACCACCTAAAATGATACTTTGTTTTGAAAATGGTTTTTAAAGTGAAACCCTTTGCAAATGACTTTGCCATTTTGGTAAATGACCAAATTGGAACTTACAAAGTTTAGAAGCCTAGTGGAGACCATCCTTACAATAGAACCAACCTTTGCATGCTTATGCATGACTTAGATCCCATTACTTTGTGTGTGAGAAATTGTTTGTTTGACTTGGTTTGGAATGTGAATTGAATTTGTGTTTGCTTGATTGGTAGATTAAGTTTGTGCCTTGCTTGATTGATTTGTAGTGACTTGAAGAGTGTGATTGTTGCAAGGACAAGAAGTGAACTTATACCCTCTACCAAAAAGGCAAGTGATGCTTCATACTTTTGTCCCATTATTTTCACTATGCATTAGTGTTTTTGCTAAGTAAAACTTGCATGGTTTTTATTTTGCTAAGTATAGACCTTGCTATGGGAAAACCTAATAGATGAAGCCTTAGTAGAAATTTCCTAAGTTAAGATTCCTACAACCTTCATGCTTAGCTTAGCTAATAGAAAACAAGGGTGGAATATATATTCATGCTATGAAAAATTACTAAGTCTGTGGACTTATGTTTTGTTTAATAAAACAACTAAGTGAATGAATCACCTGGGTGGAATGGAAGGAATGGTTTGTGTTGAGTGGTTGACAAGGCCCATGTTTATGGTTTACCTTAGTGTATCTCACTTGTGGATGGCCACCCAGGAAACAAAGAGATTTAAGATGTCAAATGTTGAGAAGCTTCAAGTGCAACCACTTGGCAATATGGGCTCTGCCATGATCATATAGGTTGCAAGAACTTAGCCATATGGACAGTTGGTGGTAGTGTTTGATAGGTTGGAACGCGTCCATGATGGTCTAAGGAAAAGCTTCTGAAAGATCTTGTCTTGGGAAACCAAGTCTTGTGGGGAAAGTGCACCACCTCTGCAGAGTGTAAAACCTAAGTACTTAGCCATGTCCCTGGTAAAGGACAATTTGAGCATCAAGACATGGAAGCAATCAAGAATCTCATCACTCCAATTTCTAAATTAAAACTTGTGGGTGAACAAGGGTTGTGTGAAATCTTCAATCTTTGATGGAGAGATGGCTTGGTACAAGGATCTTGAAATCTTTGATTGAGGAAAAATGTTTTTGCCAAGCAAATCTTCAGTCTTTGATTGGTAGATGCCCTGAGTGGATCTTCAGTCTTTGATTGGTAGATGCCTTGGGAAAGTTTTTGCCAAACAAAAACTTAGTATTTTCAAAATGATAGGGAAAATCTATTTTGAGCAATGCAAGCCTCAACTCCACTTAGCCAAATGCATATAGATGATAGCCTCCACTATACTACCATAGTATCACTTGCCAATACAATTCAAATGTATTGACCCTTGTGGCTGTAACTTGTATGTTGCAGGTTTGATTGATTTTAGTGAAGATTGATTGATTAGGATTACAAAGTCTACAACCAACATACCTCTGTGGCACTTTGAAGATGAAGGACCCATGACTATAGTTATTCCGCTGCAATGTATTGTAAATAGCCAAATGAGCTATGTTTGATGTAATAAAAATTATGTTATTCCTGGTTATAAAGTTATATTATGACCTTTGTCTCTTGATATTACGTCTAAACTGTGGATGCTAGCTATTGATCCAGGGACTAGCATTGTAAACACAGGGGGCTCAATCTTATTTAAGGTTGGGGACCTTACAGATGGTATCAGAGCATTGTGTTGCCTGTAGGATTTGTAACCCTAGGATTGGACAAAAACCCTTAGAAAAATAGGAGTTGTTTTTGTTCCAAAACTTATTTACAAAACAATCTTGTAAACTCTTTCCTCAACCATTTTGGTTTCAACTCTACATCTCTTCTACTTCAAACTTAATGGAAAAGCCTACCCATGACCCAAGACTACACCATGTGCGAAGGACTTCATCAACTCTAATGACTTCAACTTCATCAACTCTAATGACTTCAACTTCTTCAACTCTAATGACTTCAACATATTCACCAAGGACTTCCAACTTGGATATCACTAAGGACTACAAGTGAGACAAGAAATATTTCTCAAGACTTGAAGACTAAGGAAACACAACTTAGAAGGAACCATCATCATCTTTGAAGTATATGTGACCAAGACACAAGAATTCTCCAAGGATACAAAGATCTTTTCAAGAAGAATCAACCAAGGATGGAAAGATCACAAGTGAACCATATAGATGGACCACCATATTATAGTTAAGTCTAACACACCAACTTATGTGGTGTAACAAAATTATTTTGGTTGCCTAAAAATGTGCTTGAAAACTTGTTGATTGAGTGGAGTGTTTGTTTGTGATTGCTTACACATTGCTTGTGTGAATTGTGTTGTGTGTGATTAGAATTATTTCCTTAGAAAAACCTTTTGCCTATTCTAATCCCAACCCAAACAGATGACTTCCCCAAGAAACTCCAACATCAAGGATGGTGACAACAACAACAACAACCAAAGGAAGCACATGAGAGAACTCATAGCAACCCAAAACCAGTTGAGCCAAGAGACAACTCAGCTTCTAGCCAACAACAATGGATTAGACCCAGCCATACAAAGGATTTTGAAACTTCAATCCCAATTGTTGCAAGGATTGGTTACTCAAATGATCAACATGAGAGAAAACTTTTTCCAAGGAGCTAATGACAACAAGGATGACAAAGATGTTATTCTAGAAGGAACCCAAGTTAGCAATACTTGTTTAGTCAAGGATCATGCACCCAAGGAACATGAAGATCAATGCCCCAAGAAGAGAAAGATCTCCCACTCATGAAGTATATGAACTAGAAGAACTCCTAGTTTTGGAGACCTAAAAGAAGAAGAAGGACATAAGCCAGTTGCAATGTTACAATTGCAAAGAACCAGGACACTATGCAAGCAACTGTCCAGAAAAGATGAAGAACAAGTTGAACAAGCCTATGAGGGATATCAGCCAAGTCACATGTTTCAAGTCGGAAACAAAGGACACTCTGCAGATGTTTGTCCAGAGAAGCCACCTCAAGACCTCAAACTTATAACCTGTTTCAAATGCAAGGAACTAGGCCATTATGCAAACAATTGTCCAGAAAAGTTGAACAAGCCTATGGAAAATCTCAACCTTGGCCCATGAGTCAAGTGAGAAAAACAAGGGCACTATGCAAAAGTTTTCCAAGAAGAAGTTTTCCAAGATTCCAAGAAGGCCAACATGTAGTTTTGTTGGAAAAATTTTAAGGGTGGTAGTACCCTAGCTGTTTTGAGCCAACTTGTAACCCCTAGCCTCCCCAAATATCGAGGACGAGATTTATTTTAAGGGTGGTAGCCTGTCACATCCCAAGATTTTCCAAATCTTGTAATGTGAAAAATAAAATAAACAAAATAAATTTTGTTGAAAATCAGGGTGAAAAGAAACTTTTGTTTCTAAAAGGAAACTGAAATCCCATCTTGAACAAACTTTAGTAGAAGTTGAATTCAACAAAAATCCAAATCAAGGGAAATGCATTCCTCAATGAATGTATCTGGAAATTTGAACACTAGGAAAGTAAATCAAAATCCCTAAGCCCTAATGGAAGGAAATCTTTTTCCAAAGTATCTCCAAATCTATGGATCTGATCCATACCAAAGTTGATCAACAAATAATCACAAAGGATCAAGAAAAGACCATAGAGATTGGTTTCACTTAGTTTGGAACCATGGACAAAACCTTATAAATATAATAAGATAAGGAAATTGAAGTTCCAAAGCTAATAAAGCCCTTACCAAAAACCCATACCTCTTGGTGATCAAATAATCCTAAAGGGATTAAAAAGATAAACATTTGATAAAGGAAATAAAATGTTTTGGAGTTACTATTTTGGATCTTTTTATAAAAGGTTTTGATTTCAAAATGAAAAGAAATATTTTAAATAAAGATTATTTTATAAAGCCAAATTAAACTTTGGCCAAGTTTCTTTTCAACAAAAAAGTTTTGCTTTGATTTAAAATGAGTAAAGGTTTATTTAAGTAAAATAATAAGGATTTAAATATCCAATTTTATTTAAATAAAGGCTTTTCCCATTTTAAATGAACACTAAAACTTATTTGTTTATTTTAAATAAGTTTTCCAAAATATTTTGTTTTCTCAAATAAAACCTTTTGAAGTGTTTTGGTTTTTTAAAATAAAACAAATCCTATTTTGTTTTTATCTAAGGTCCATTATATTTAATTATTAATGGAACCAAAAACAAAAGGTTATTTTGTTTTAAATAAGTTTTCCAAAGTGTTTTATTTTCAAAGAAAACCTATTGTTTTGGTTTTGAAAATATTTGGTTTTTAAATGGAGATTTTATTAAATCAAACCCTATTTTATTAAATAACTAAAGATCCATTTTATTTAATTATTGAATGGATCCTAAAATAAATAAAAATATTATTTTATTTTGAGATTTGGATTATGTTAATAAACAGAACCAAATTCAAAGTTCAAAGTTGAGTGATTGTTTGAATTGTTTGAATTTGTTTGAATGCTTGAATAATTGTTTGAAATTCAAAACAGAAAAAGAATTAGAAAAGGAAAAAGAAGCAGACAGAAAAAAAATAGAGTTTGGACCAGCCCAGCCGGCCAGCCCACTAAGGCCCAGCAGCCCAGTATTCCCTCCCCGCAGAGAAAACTGTTGACACCGTTTAACTGACCCGCTAAGTCCCTGACCAGTGGACCCAACTCCCTTTCTTCCTCTAACGCTGACAAGACGGCCCCACTTCACTGTTCTTCCTCCTCACCCGCCACTGACCGAGCCCACCCTTCGCCGGCCGTTGCAGGCAGAATAACTCCGGCGTAATTCGCCTTAAACACGCGATGAATTAGCCCCCTGACCATGCTCGCAACCAAGTCTCCTCCTCTCTCGTTCCCCTCTGTCTCCTCCCCCGAGCATGCCCCCAGGCCGCTCCAATTTATCCCCGAACCGTCTCTGTCCTACGACGCTCCGAAGCCGATTCTGGCCAGCACACGCCCCCTCCTTCCTCCTCGAGCACGCAGCTGTGCTCAGCATTCCCCAGCGGACCCTTCTGCAGCCGCAGCTCACCCGCGGGCGCCCCAGAGCGTCGACTACATCAAGCTTCTGAGCGCCGCCGTCTGCCTCTTTCTCCGTCGAGTTCCTCCGGTAAAATCCGACCACCCCTCTCTTCCCCATGGATACGATGATGACCGCCATGCTCTCGCGGACCTAATAATGCTATTCGTTTGTCCTAGGGAGCCCCTATCCTCGACCTCGACAACCACCAGCATCGCCGCCGTCTGGTTCTTCTCCGGCGACGTCTCCCAGGTGAACCAGACCGCCCCGCGCCTTCTCGTTCACGCACACACATTCGCCGTGTCCTTGCGCATCTAACCGCATCGGTTTCTTGCCCTCTGGTGGACAGCAGCCCCATCCCCGTCGTCAAGCAGAAGCTCCCGACGCTGTCCTCTACTCCGGCGAGAGATTCCACCTGACCCCGAGCGCCCCTTGACCAACCGCGAGTACCTTGAGCATCGCCGTGACCCCCTGAGCCCGGTGAGCAACCCCTCCCTCTCCCTTACCTCCTGTAGCGTCGCCTCCGTCGTCGACCGACAGCTCCGCCGCCAGCCACCGTCGCTGCGCCGCCAGAATTAGGTCAATACGATAGTAGACGTAGGAACTGGATCGAACGGCTACGATAGATTAACTTAACCGCGAAGAGGTACTCGCCCTGCGTCGTGCGATCTAACTAGATCCTGCGGTCCACGTTGCCGATCCACGCGAAGCGGCAATTCCCGATACCGTGGATAAAGATGCGGCTGTTAGGTTTAAAACAGAATTTGAAAACAGAAACTTTTGCAAACTTCAAACCCTTGTATCTTGGGATCCACACGTCCAAAAATTTCAAATTTTATGTCGTTGGATTCAGGAGAGCAAGACCTAACCAACCCTACCCTTAGTTTAGCAAATAGTAACTGTTAGCTTGCTTGATTTTGCAGATTCATTTGTGTGCTTGCTAAGACTAGAAAAATTGTTTAAAAATGTTTTTTTTGGGTTAAAACCTTTGCAAAATGGTTTGTTGTGACCTTACTGACCCTAGGAACCAACCCATGTTTTGGAAAATGAATTTGGAAAAGTTTAGAATGGATTACTTGGTTTAGTCCATTTCTAACTAAATAAAACTATTGTTTTGTTTATGAAAATGTTTTTGTAAAGAAAACTTTGGGAAAATGTTTTGGACCAAACCTACTGACCCAAACACCAAGTTTTGCAATAGCAACTCATTTGGTGAAACAAAAATAAGGAATCTTTGATTTAAAACCATTTCTAGTCAAATAGAAATGTGGTTATTTTATTAAAAATGGTTTGGAGGAAAACCTTTGGAAAATGTTTTGTTTTAAACTCACTAACCCCAAACCCCAAGTTTTGTGATTTGAAAACATTTTTGGTGAACCCTATAGGCTAATGCCTTAGTAGAAATATTTCTACACCACCTAAAATGATACTTTGTTTTGAAAATGGTTTTTAAAGTGAAACCCTTTGCAAATGACTTTGCCATTTTGGTAAATGACCAAATTGGAACTTACAAAGTTTAGAAGCCTAGTGGAGACCATCCTTACAATAGAACCAACCTTTGCATGCTTATGCATGACTTAGATCCCATTACTTTGTGTGTGAGAAATTGTTTGTTTGACTTGGTTTGGAATGTGAATTGAATTTGTGTTTGCTTGATTGGTAGATTAAGTTTGTGCCTTGCTTGATTGATTTGTAGTGACTTGAAGAGTGTGATTGTTGCAAGGACAAGAAGTGAACTTATACCCTCTACCAAAAAGGCAAGTGATGCTTCATACTTTTGTCCCATTATTTTCACTATGCATTAGTGTTTTTGCTAAGTAAAACTTGCATGGTTTTTATTTTGCTAAGTATAGACCTTGCTATGGAAAACCTAATAGATGAAGCCTTAGTAGAAATTTCCTAAGTTAAGATTCCTACAACCTTCATGCTTAGCTTAGCTAATAGAAAACAAGGGTGGAATATATATTCATGCTATGAAAAATTACTAAGTCTGTGGACTTATGTTTTGTTTAATAAAACAACTAAGTGAATGAATCACCTGGGTGGAATGGAAGGAATGGTTTGTGTTGAGTGGTTGACAAGGCCCATGTTTATGGTTTACCTTAGTGTATCTCACTTGTGGATGGCCACCCAGGAAACAAAGAGATTTAAGATGTCAAATGTTGAGAAGCTTCAAGTGCAACCACTTGGCAATATGGGCTCTGCCATGATCATATAGGTTGCAAGAACTTAGCCATATGGACAGTTGGTGGTAGTGTTTGATAGGTTGGGCAGCGTCCATGATGGTCTAAGGAAAAGCTTCTGAAAGATCTTGTCCTGGGAAACCAAGTCTTGTGGGGAAAGTGCACCACCTCTGCAGAGTGTAAAACCTAAGTACTTAGCCATGTCCCTGGTAAAGGACAATTTGAGCATCAAGACATGGAAGCAATCAAGAATCTCATCACTCCAATTTCTAAATTAAAACTTGTGGGTGAACAAGGGTTGTGTGAAATCTTCAATCTTTGATGGAGAGATGGCTTGGTACAAGGATCTTGAAATCTTTGATTGAGGAAAAATGTTTTTGCCAAGCAAATCTTCAGTCTTTGATTGGTAGATGCCCTGAGTGGATCTTCAGTCTTTGATTGGTAGATGCCTTGGGAAAGTTTTTGCCAAACAAAAACTTAGTATTTTCAAAATGATAGGGAAAATCTATTTTGAGCAATGCAAGCCTCAACTCCACTTAGCCAAATGCATATAGATGATAGCCTCCACTATACTACCATAGTATCACTTGTCAATACAATTCAAATGTATTGACCCTTGTGGCTGTAACTTGTATGTTGCAGGTTTGATTGATTTTAGTGAAGATTGATTGATTAGGATTACAAAGTCTACAACCAACATCTGCCTGTGGCACTTTGAAGATGAAGGACCCATGACTATAGTTATTCCGCTGCAATGTATTGTAAATAGCCAAATGAGCTATGTTTGATGTAATAAAAATTATGTTATTCCTGGTTATAAAGTTATATTATGACCTTTGTCTCTTGATATTATGTCTAAACTGTGGATGCTAGCTATTGATCCAGGGACTAGCATTGTAAACACAGGGGGCTCAATCTTATTTAAGGTTGGGGACCTTACAACTATGAATACCTTTCATGTCTCTTGGGCACGGCATCTTCTCAATTGCCTCAACCTTAGCTCTATCAACTTCTATGCCTCTTTTAGAAACTTTATGCCCAAGGACAATCCCTTCATTAACCATGAAGTGGCATTTCTCCCAATTAAGAACAAGATTAGTTTCTTCACATCTCTGCAAAACTCTATCAAGGTTGTGCAGACAATTATCAAAATAAGTTCCATAGACAGAGAAGTCATCCATGAACACTTCTACAATTTCCTCACAAAAACCATGAAAGATAGCAGACATGCATCTTTGGAAAGTAGCAGGAGCATTACATAAACCAAAAGGCATACGTATATAAGCATAAGTTCCGTAAGGGCAAGTAAAAGTAGTTTTTTCTTGATCTTGTTGTTTAACAGCAATTTGAGAGAAACCAGAATAACCATCAAGAAAACAAAAATGGATCTTTTTAGAAAATCTTTCCAACATTTGATCAATAAAAGGAAGCGGGTAGTGATCTTTCTTAGTAACTTTATTGACTTTTCTAAAATCAATGCACATCCTATAGCCTACTACTATTCTTTGAGGAATAAGCTCATCATTATCATTAGGAACAACGGTAATACCTCCTTTTTTAGGAACACAATGAACAGGACTAACCCATTCACTGTCAGCAATAGGGTAAATAATACCAGCATCAAGGAGTTTCAATACCTCATTCCTTACCACTTCCTTCATCCTAGGATTTAAACGTCGTTGGTGCTATATTATTGGCTTTGCATCTGGTTCTATATTGATAGAATGCTGACATATAGTAGGTGAAATCCCTTTTAAATCATCCAGAGTATAGCCCATAGCTCCTCGGTGTTTTCTCAAAACCTCCAATAACCTTTCTTCTTCCTTCCCTGAAAGTTTAGCGCTAATAATAACAGGATATATCTTTTTATCATCAATATAAGCATATTTAAGATCATGAGGGAGAGGTTTTAGATCGAAGACCGGATCCTTTTTAGGTGGCAACGTGGTGCCCAAGTCTTCTACAGGCAAGTCATGCTTTAGCATCTTGGGTTGACGACGGAGGATCTCATCAATCTCGTTCCTTTCTTCCATGAAGATCTCACTTTCGTGATCTTCCATAAATTGTTGCAAAGCATTGTTAGGAGCAAGAGAGATAGAAGCAAGTTGTTCAACTCTAAAATCCTCATTATGGGTTTCCTCTTCACAAGGTTCTTTAGTAAATTTCGAAAAATTAAACTCATAAGATTCCCCATCAAACTTAGTCAAGATTTTCTCCCTCTTGCAATCTATAATAGCTCCACAAGTACTCAAGAAAGGTCTACCAAAAATGATAGGATAAGTTTTACTAGCAGCTGAACCAAGTACTAGCAAATCAGCAGGATACTTAATCTTACCACAAAGAACTTCTACATCTCATACAATGCCAATTGGAGAGATGGTCTCTCTATTAGCAAGGTGAATAACCACATCAATCTCTTCCAATTCGCAGGGACTGATTTCATGCATAATTTCTCTGTAAAGCTCATAAGGAATAGCACTGGAACTTGCACCAATATCACATAAACCATAATAGCAATGATCACCAATTCTAACGAAAAGCACAGGGACACTAGCTTGTTTAGCTCTATTAGGATGTGAAACAATATTAGAAGCATCCTCACAAAAAACTATGTGCCCATCTTCTATGCTTTTAGTGACAAGGTCTTTCACAATTGCTACCACAGGTTCAACATTTATTTGTTCATCAGGTTTTATAGATCTCTTTTCACTTTTAGTGATTACATTATTTATCATAGAATGATCCTTTACCTTATCTGGGAAGGGAATCTTCTCGATATAAGGCTCAGGTAGGATGTGATAAATTGTGCAACACTCAATGCTCCCAACAGGAACACAGTCAACAATATCTTTATAAGGTGCATGGTACTTATTCCATCCCCTTTTTGGAATTTCAATGTAAGAAGAAAAAGTTCTAAAGCAATTCGTAATAACTTGCAAATCAAGACCATAAGCATTACTAATATTTTGAAAGTCATTAGTTCCCATAAAAGATTCAATGCATTCATAATCATAATTTATACCTGACTTTCTTCCTTTGTCATTCTCCCAAGCTTCAACATTGTCTTGAATACGGTCTAGAAGATCCCATTTAGCTTCTTCTTCCAGCGAGTGAATGATCCAGCACAAGAAGCATCCAATAAGTCCTTGTCATGTAGAGGGAGCCTTGCATAGAAGTTATTGATAATAATATTGTTGGGGAGCTCATGAATGGGACATTTGAGCATTAGTAACTTCAATCTCCCCCAAGCTTGAGTTGTACTCTCTCCATCAAGAGGCCAAAAGTTGTATATTTGATTCCGATCTCTATGAATCTCACTAGGAGGATAAAACTTTGAATAAAAGAGAGGCACTATTTCCTCCCATTCAAGAGCTTGACCATTCTTCACCAGCTTATACCATTCCTCAGCTCTTCCTTTCAGCGACAATGAGAATAACTTCTTCTTAACTTGATCTGTAGTAATACCTGCACACTTGAACAACCCGCATAATTCGTGTATAAAGAGTAAACGATCACCGAGATGGACAGTTCCATCCCCAACATAATAGTTATCCATAACATGATCAATAATTCTTGTAGGTATTTTAAAAACATCATTCTCAGCAGGTGGTGGCTTATCTACTACCTTAGCAGTGGTAGTAGCATTACCAAATAAGAAACTAGAAGAAGTAAACAATACTCACAGTAGAAGTTTCCTTTACCAGCTCCACTCTCCAATAGCGCTTCACTCCCCGGCAACAGCGCCAGAAAATAGTCTTGATGACCCACAAGTATAGGGGGTGTATCGCAGTATTTTAGATAAGTAAGAGTGTCGAACCCAAAGAGGAGCATAAGGTGCTGGCTAGTGGTATGGTTCAGGAATTCTCTACAAATACTTAGCAAACGGATTTTTAGGGGTTTTTGATAAAGCAAGTAAACGAAGTACGAGTAAACAAAAGACAATAGGAATAAATGCAGCAAGTGGCCCAATCTTTTATGCAGCAAAGGACAAGCTGGTTGTATTACTTAAGATGACCAAACGTTCTCGAGGACACATGGGAAGACTGTCAAGTGCTTTCGCTTCATATAGTTGATTAATCTTCTTTAGCTTGCTAAGTGTTGTGTGGGTGAACCTGTGCTAATGTACCGACCTTCCTAGGACTAATACATACTTGTGATTATACCCCTTGCAAACATCCGTAAGTACAAGAAAGTAATTAAGGTAGAAACCTAACCACAACTTTAAACTCTAAGACCCTTACGGCCCTTGTGCAATGGTTTCCTAACGGGGGTTCAGGTTTCTGTCACTCCGGCAACCCCTACGATTAGTAGCCAAATACACAATGCATTCCCCTAGGCCCATATAGGTGAAGTGTCATGTAGTCAACATCCACATGACACCACTAGAAGAAGTACACCACAACTTAAATATCAAACTATTGAATCTTTCTCAACACAACTCCACTACTAACAACATGACTTCTCCCATGTCCTCAAGAAAAAAACGAACTACTCACAAGACATCATATGGATCATGATCAGAGATGGAATAATGATGTATAACAATTTGAACATAAACAATAATTCAATGGTTCACTCAATAGCATCAACTACAAAGAGTAATCAACACCGGGAAAGTTTCCCCTATGAACTATGCAAGATTCAACGCAATTGTTACAGCAATATGGAGATGGTGATGAGGGTGCTGATGGTGATGATGTTGGTGATGATGATGATGATGATCCCGATGAAGTCCATCTTCATGGTGGTGTTGATGGCGACGATCTCCCCTCTTTGGGAAGGAATTCCTCGGCAGAAATTTGTCTGGCGGAGAGATCTTTCTCTCTCAGTTTTCCGCCTCGTAGAGGCGGCAAAAATTTTTTTAGGTTGCTCCCCGAGTCTTAGGGTTTCGGGAGGATAATATACGCCAGAGGGGAGTGCCAGGGGTGGACCAGGGCAGCCACACCACCTGGTGGCGCGGCCTAGGCTGGCCCGTGCCAGGGGTGGTGTGGGCCCCCTGTGGCCCATCTCTGGCCCCCCTTCTAGGTTCCTTCGTCTTCTGGAAAAATAGGATTTTCCGTATATTTTCCTGGATTTTCTGATCTTCACGAATTTTGCCTCCAAACAGCACTTTCTCCACCAGAATCCTGACTGCAGCGGTCCATGCTCCAAAAGTCATCAACCATGCAAAAATAGATGAAATAACATAAGTATCACCTCTCAATACGAAATATATTAATGAATAACAGTGAATTATGACATAGAATAGTGATGCAAAATGGACGTATCAAATGACTCTACATGTGGTTAATGAGAAGAACACACATGCAATGACACTAGTGGATCCGTATGTGCATTGTGAAAATAACACACATGCAGTGACTGTAGTTGTTGTTAGTAAAAAGAACACATATGCAATGACACTGGTGGATCAATGTGTGGTCTCTGAAGAGAACACACATTTCAATGACACTGGTGGATCCATATGTGGTCATTGAAAAGAACAGTCATGAAATGACTCCAGATGTGGTCTCTGAGAAGAACACACATGCAATGACACTAGTGGATCCATAGGTGGATTGTGAAAAGAACACACATGCAATGACACTGGTGGATCCATAGGTGGATTGTGAAAAGAACACACATGCAATGACACTGTTGGATCCATAGGTGGATTGTGAAAAGAACACACATGCAACGACTCTAGTTGTTGTTAGTAAAAAGAACACACATGCAATGACACTGGTGGATCCATGTGTGGTCTCTAAAGAGAACACACATGCAATGACTCTAGATGTGGTTAATGAGAAGAACACACATGCAATGACACTGGTGGATCCATAGGTGGATTGTGAAAAGAACACAAATGCAATGACTCTAGTTGTTTTTAGTAAAATGAACACACATGCAATGACACTAGTGGATCCATGTGTGGTCTCTGAAGAGAACACACATTTCATTGACACTGGTGGATCCATATGTGGTTTGTGAAAAGAACACACATGCAATGACTCTAGCTGTGATTAAAGAGAAGAACACACATGCAATGACACTAGTGGATCCATATGTGGATTGTGAAAATAACACACATGCAGTGACCGTAGTTGTTGTTAGTAAAAAGAACACACATGCAATGACATTGGTGGATCAATGTCTGGTCTCTGAAGAGAACACACATTTCAATGACACTGGTGGATCCATGTGTGGTCTCTGAAGAGAACACACATGCAATGACTCTAGATGTGGTTAATGAGAAGAACACACATGCAATGACACGGGTGGATCCATAGGTGGATTGTGAAAAGAACACACATGCAATGACTCTAGTTGTTGTTAGTAAAAAGAACACAAATGCAATAACACTGGTGTTGGGTCCGCAGCATAGAAAACAAAAAATTTCCTACGATGAGAACTACACGCCAAGATCTATCTACTAGGTACAAAGCATCGGGTGGACATACATCCAACGAGAACTTACCCTCGAAGACAACGATTTTTGTTGACGAGTAGGAACTCGTGGTTGATGTAGTCATACACTTGCCGATCTCAAGATCGAGTGGAAGTCCGAGCGCCGCAACTCAGGAGCGCATCCGTACTCGCACACACGTTCAAGCCACCGGACAACTTCCACCTCCTCGCTCCAGCAATCCAGCAGAAGCAACAACTCCTTCCAGACGAAATGCCACCGGGAACATGTATCTCGCTAATCCGAGACCATGGGGGAATAATTCTAGAGGGGGAGAGAGATCCTTCACAAGGAGGTGTGAGGAAGAAGGAGGAAGAGGGTGGCCTTTTATAGGAGGAGGGGGGGTACCCCCTCTCTCCATGGCCGGTGCATGGGGGGTTACCCCTCACCTCCCCCATTCATGTGGTGGTAACCCCTCCACATTAAAATGCCTCTTCACATTCCCCTTTAAAGTCCCTACTTTAAATGCATTAAAATTCTCCAAGTTTAATGCTCTCTCATTTAATAAAACTCTTTTATTAAATTTATTCAGAATTTTGTTAATTACTTTAATTAACAAACATTCACATATAGCCCCTTGCAATATTTCAATATCACATGCAGAACCACTTTCTGCAATTTCACCCGAAACAATTTCCGGTTTCTATCGAAACAATTCCCGCGCTTTGCAATTCTTTCGTCTGAAACATATGTGCTCCAAAATGGTGTCCGGTAACTCTTAAGTGTGTCACCCTATGGTTCGCGAATAATACAGACATGATTGAGACTCCTCTCAGATCAATAGTCAGAAGCGGGACCTGGAGATCCATACTGACTCCTGCATATTCAACGATGACTTCTGTGATCGTGAGAACCTTTAACGCTTCTAACTAAATCCCTTTGTCTATTGATATAATACATGTCCGAGATTCAATCATCGGTATCCAAATACCTAGTTTGATCTCGTTACCGACATGCACTCTTTTCTCGTTCCCGTGATATAACATTCTAGTGATCACATCACTTGCTTGCAAGCTATCTCAATGTGATATCGCCGAGAGGGCCCAGAGTATATCTATCCGTCATTGGGATTGACAAATTCCACTCTTGATCCATGAGCCTCAACATAACACCTTCGTAGTACTGAACCCATCTTGATAGTCACCCTGGTACGGTGTGACGTTTGATGTTATCAAGATACTCTTCAGGTGTTAGCAATTAACATGATCTCATGGTCTAAGGATAAAGATTACTTCGTATGATGTTATAGCAATATAAACATAATGACTTGATCGTAATGCTATACTTCGGATGAATGTTCATCACATCATTCCACCAATGGTGTGACCTTGTTATTAACAACATCCAATGTCCATGATCAGGAAACCTTGATCATCTTGTTAATCAACAAGCTAGTCTATAAGAGAGGCATAACTAGGAACCCTTTTTTTTATTAAACACACATGTATTGATGTTTCCGATCAATACAATTCTAGCATGCAAAATAAACATCTATCATATATAAGGAATACATAATAACAACTTTATTATTGCCTCTCAGGGCATATTTCCTTCAGTCTCCCACTTGCACTAGAGACAATAATCTAGTTCACATAGAGATAAATCTAACACCCATGGAGTTCTGGTGTTGATCATGTTTTGCCCTAGGGAGAGCTTTAGTCAATGGATCTGCTACATTTAGGTCCGTGTGTACTTTACAAATCTTTATATCTCCATCCTTGACATGTTCGTGGATGGAGTGAAACCGGCGCTTAATATGCTTGGAATTCTTGTGAGACCTCGGTTCCTTTGTGTAGGCTATGGCTCCATTGTTGTCACAATAGATCACCATCGGGTCCAACGCACTAGGAACCACACCTAGTTCCGTAATGAACTCTTTCATCCAAACCGCTTCCTGCGCTGCTATATATTCCAAACTCTGTTATGAAGCAGCAACATATTCCGCCTCCGTCGTTGATCCAGCCACCACAGGTTGTTTGGAACTCCTCCAACTAACTGCTGCTTCGTTCAAGAGAAATATGTATCCGGATTGAGACTTAGAGTCATCCGGATCGGTGTCAAAGCTAGCATCGACATAACACTTAGCGACTAGCTCTTCTTCACCTCCGTATATAAGAAACATATCCCTAGTTCTTCTCAAGTACTTGAGGATGTTCTTGACCGCTATCCAGTGTTTTGAACCTGGATCAGATTGGTATCTACTAGTCAAACTAATAGCATGTGCCACATCCGGTCTAGTACATAGCATGGCATACATTATAGAGCCTATGTCCGAGGCATAGGGGATCTTATCCATCATCTCTCTTTCTTCCGCTGTAGCTGGACTTTGAGTCTTACTCAATGTCTTGCCTTGCAACATAGGTAAGAACCCCTTCTTACTTTCATCCATATTAAACTTCTTTAATATCTTATCAAGGTATGTACTCTGTGATAGGCCAATTAGGCGCCTTGATCTATCTCTATAGATTTTAATGCCTAATATATATGACGCTTCACCAAGGTCTTTCATCGAAAATTTGCTGTTTAGATAACTTTTAACACTGTTTAAAAGATCTATATCATTTCCAATCAATAGTATGTCATCCACAATTAATATCAAAAATGCCACATTGCTCCCACTCACTTTCTTGTAAATACAAGCCTCTCCACAAGTTTGGACAAATCCAAACTCTTTGATCACCTCATCAAAGCGGAGATTTCAACTCTGGGATGCTTGCTTCAGTCCATAGATGGATCGCTGAAGTTTGCATACCTTATTAGCATCCTTAGGGTCGACAAAACCCTTAGGTTGTATCATATACAACTCTTCTTTAATATTACCATTGAGGAACGCAGTTTTGACATCCATCTGCCATATTTCATAATCGAAATATGCAGCAATTGCTAACATAATCCTAACCGACTTAAGCATCACTACGGGAGAGAATGTCTCATCGTAGTCAACTCCTTGAATTTGTCGAAACCCCTTTGCGACAAGTCGAGCCTTATAGATGGTCACATTACCATCAGCATCAGTTTTTCTTTTGAAAATCCATTTATTATCAACGGCCTTTCGATCGTGAGGTAAGTCCACCAAGGTCCAAACTTGGTTCTCGCACATGGATTCCATCTCGGATTTCATGGCTTCTAGCCATTTGTTGGAATCCGGGTCTTGCTTCTTCATATGTCATAGGGTCATCCATTTCATCAACCATGAAATTCACAACAGGATTGCCATACAGTTCAGGAGCTGCACGTGTCCTGCTGGACCTGCGAGGTTCGTTAGTGTCCTCTTTCGGAGTTTCATGATCAATATCATTAGCTCTCTCTTCATTAGGTGAAGTCAACTCCGAAACAACTTTTGGTGCTGCGCTACTCGCCATTTCATGAAGAGAAGGTTCAATAACCTCTTCGAGTTCTACCTTCCGACTACTCACACCTTTCGCGAGAAAACTCCTTCTCAAGAAAGTATCCATTATTGGCAACAAAAACCTTGCCCTCGGATCTGTGATAGAAGGTATACCCAATTGTTTCCTTAGGGTATCCTATGAAGACGCATTTTCCGCTTTGGGTTCGAGTTTATCCGGCTGAAGTTTCTTCACATAAATATCGCATCCCCAAACTTTAAGAAATGACAGCTTAGGTTTGTTTCCAAACCATAATTCATACGGTGTCGTTTCAACGGATTTAGATGGTGCCTGATTTAAAGCGAATGCAGCTGTTTCTAGTGCATAACCTCAAAATGATAGTGGCAAGTCAGTCAGAGACATCATAGATCAAACCATATCCAATAAGGTACGATTACGATGTTCCGACACACCATTACGTTGTGGTGTTTCGGCAGGCGTGAGTTGTGAAACTATTCCGCACTCTTTCATGTGTGTGCTAAACTCGTAACTTAGATACTCTCCTCCACGGTCGGACTATAGAAATTTGATCTTTCTATTACGATGATTTTCCACTTCATTCTGAAATTCCTTGAACTTTTCAAAAGTTTCAGACTTGTGTTTCATCAAATAGATATACCCGTATCTACTCAAATCATCCGTGAAAGTAACAAAATAACGATATCCACCTCGCGCCGACACACTCATTGGTCCACACACATCAGTATGTATGATTTTCAATAAATCTGTTGCCCGTTCCATTGTACCGGAAAACGACGTTCTAGTCATCTTGCCCATAAGGCATGGCTCACATGTATCAAATGATTCAAAATCAAGTGATTCCAAAAGTCCATCGGAATGGAGTTTCTTCATGCGTTTAACACCAATATGACCTAGACGGCAGTGCCACATATATGCAGATATATCATTATCAAGTTTAATCTTTTTAGCATTAACATTATGAATATGCGTAATATTACTATCGAGATCCATTAGAAATAAACCATTCAACATAGGTGCATGACCATAGAAGATATCATTCTTATAAATCGAACAACCATTGTTTTCAGATTTAAAGGAATGACCACTTTGCATCAAACACGATCCGGATACAATGTTCATGCTCAGTGCAGGCACCAAATAACAATTATTTAGGTTTATAACTAATCCCGATGGCATATGGAGAGGTAGCGTCCCGACGGCGATCACATCAACTTTTGATCCATTGCCGACCATCGACCTCATCCCTTGCTAGTTGTCGCTTGTTCCGTAGCCCTGACCGAAGTTACATATATTAGCAACCGATCCTCGTATCAAATACCCAGTGCTACTGCGGTAGTAGTCAAGTACACATCAATAACATGTATATCACATATACCTTTGTTTGCCTTGCGGACTTCTTGTCCGCCAAATACTTGGGGCGATTCCCAATGGCCAGTCCCCTTGCAATAGTAGCACTAGGTATCGGACTTAGGGCCAGCTCGGGGTTTCTTTTCAGGCGCGGCAACAGATTTGCCACCCTTCTTTCCCTTGTGCTTGCTTTTCTTGTCCTTCTTGAAACCGATGGTCCTATTGATCATCAACACTTGATGTTCTTTCCTAATCTCCACTTCTGCAGTCTTAAGCATTGTGAAGCTCGAAGAGTCTTCTTCATGCCCTGCATATTATAGTTCATCACGAAGCTCTTGTAGCTAGGTGGCGAGATTGAGAACACGATGTATGCCCAAGTCAATGGGAATCGTTATTCCCAAGGACACAAGCTTATCGGCGTCTGCACATTTTGAGTACATGCTCACTAACGGAGTTGTTCTCCTCCATCATGCAGCTAAAGAACTTTTAGTAGCATTATAACTCTCACTGACAGATGGGTATCGAAAATCATTTTCAATTCTCCCATGGTATCAAAGGCATTGCCATTTTCAAAACGCTTTTGAAGTTCTGGCTCTAGCCCATAAAGTATGCCGCAATGAACTAAGTTGTGGTCCTCCTGACGAGTCACATAGACATTCTTTTCCTCGTCAGGGGCATCAGGAGCTGGTGGGGGGCCTAGCGGCGCATCTAGCACATATTGCTTTTGTGCAGCAGTGAGGAGAATCCTCAAATTCATATCCCAGTTGGTGAAGTTGTTACCATTCGCAGCAAGTTTCTCTTTCTCCATGAACACATTGAAATTAAAAGCAGGTGGTGCCATCTACAACAGAATTTGTAAATTTTATTTAGACTAAGTTTATGATAGATTGAGTTCAACTAATCCAAATTACTAATGAACTCCCACTCAAAAACGACATCCCTCGTGTCCTTTTGGTGATTACATGAACCAAATCCACTACACCAAGTCCGATCATCACGTGAGTTGATGTAGCTTCAAAGGCGAGCATCTATATGGGGATCATATCAACCATATGGCTCATGCTTAACCTTTCGGTTTGTGTTCCGAGGCCATGTCTGTACATGCTAGGCTCGCCAAGTAAGAACCTTAGTATTCGCGTGTGTAAAACTGTCTTACACCCGTTCCTATGAAAGCATAGATTCAAGTACACCCGATCATCACGTGATGTCTCGAAACACGATCCACAGAATGGTGCATACTCAAGGAAGACCACATTTTTATCTTGATATCTAAATGAGGGATCATCTTACAATGCTACAGAAAGCGCCAAACTAGCAGTATAAGATGCTAACATCTAATGTGTAAAGTGAGATGATATGGTCCATGCATTTGATCTCTATCACTTGCATCGTGGTATGATCTCTATCATTCCTTTGTGTGTAAGGCCAAGGTCTATGGAACTTACACGTTGAGTGTGTTGTAAGAGTATCTATCATACATCTACTTACAACAATACCATATCAATACACTAGCCCAGCAACAATCTAAACTAGACGCCTCTAATTTATCAATTGCAAGTTTTAAGTGGCTTAGGGCTTTCGGAGATAGAACCGTTCTCACCTACGAACATGAACCACAACGAGGATAACTAAGTTATTAGCAACTCGTTGTAAATCAGATATTGACTATAGTAGGAGTGATGACACCGCTTGACCACTTATGCAAAACAAGTTGCATGTTAGTCGTGGAACCGGTCTCATGTACGATGACATGTAAGGTTGGTCCAGGCCGCTTCATCCCACTATGCCACCAATATCCAAAATACATATAAGATGCAATAACATGATCATCATAGCCCACATATAAACAGATGTGTACTACCCGTGCAAAGCACCTACGCATAGATTAGGCTCTGATACCACTGTTGGGTCCGCATCATAGAAAACAAAAAAATTCTACGATGAGAACTGCACGCCAAGATCTATCTACTAGGTACAAAGCAACGGGTGGACATACATCCAACGAGAACTTACCCTCGAAGACAACGAGTTTTTTTAACGAGTAGGAACTCGTGGTTGATGTAGTCGTACACTTGCCGATCTCAAGATCGAGTGGAAGTCCGCATCCGCACACACGTTCAAGCCACGGACAACCTCCACCTCCTCGCTCCAGCGATCCAGTGAAGCAGCAACTCCTTCCAGACGAAATGCCACCGGGAACATGTATCTCGCTAATCCGAGACCATGGGGGAATAATTCTAGAGGGGAGAGAGATCCTTCACAAGGAGGTGTGAGGAAGAAGGAGGAAGAGGGTGGCCTTTTATAGGAGGAGGGGGTACCCCCTCTCTCCATGGCCGGTGCATGGGGGGTGACCCCTCACCTCACCCATTCATGTGGTGGTAACCCCTCCACATTAAAATGCCTCTTCACATTCCCCTTTAAAGTCCCTACTTTAAATGCATTAAAATTCTCCAAGTTTAATGCTCTCTCATTTAATAAAACTCTTTTATTAAATTTATTCAGAATTTTGTTAATTACTTTAATTAACAAACATTCACATATAGCCCCTTGCAATATTTCAATATCACATGCAGAACCACTTTCTGCAATTTCACCCGAAACAATTTCCGGTTTCTATCGAAACAATTCCCGCGCTTTGCAATTCTTTCGTCTGAAACATATGTGCTCCAAAATGGTGTCCGGTAACTCTTAAGTGTGTCACCCTACGGTTCACGAATAATGCAAACATGATTGAGACTCCACTCAGATCAATAGTCAGAAGCGGGACCTGGAGATCCATACTGACTCCTGCATATTCAACGATGACTTCTGTGATTGTGAGAACCTTTAACGCTTGTAATTAAATCCCTTTGTCTCTTGATATAATACATGTCCGAGATTCGATCATCGGTATCCAAATACCTAGTTTGATCTCGTTACCGACATGCACTCTTTTCTCGTTCCCGTGATATAACATTCTAGTGATCACATCACTTGCTTGCAAGCTATCTCAATGTGATATCACCGAGAGGGCCCAGAGTATATCTATCCGTCATTGGGATTGACAAATTCCACTCTTGATCCATGAGCCTCAACATAACACCTTCGTAGTACTGAACCCATCTTTATAGTCACCCTGTTACGGTGTGACGTTTGATGTTATCAAGATACTCTTCAGGTGTTAGCAATTAACATGATCTCATGGTCTAAGGATAAAGATTACTTCGTATGATGTTATAGCAATATAAACATAATGACTTGATCGTAATGCTATACTTCGGATGAATGTTCATCACATGATTCCACCAATGGTGTGACCTTGTTATTAACAACATCCAATGTCCATGATCAGGAAACCTTGATCATCTTGTTAATCAACAAGCTAGTCTATAAGAGAGGCATAACTAGGAACCCTTTTTGTTTATTAAACACACATGTATTGATGTTTCCGATCAATACAATTCTAGCATGCAAAATAAACATCTATCATATATAAGGAATACATAATAACAACTTTATTATTGCCTCTCAGGGCATATTTCCTTCAACTGGTGGATCCATGTGTGGTCTCTGAAGAGAACATACATTTCAATGACACTCGTGGATCCATATGTGGTTTGTGAAAAGAACACACATGTGATGACTCTAGTTGTGGTTAATGAGAAGAACACACATGCAATGACACTGGTGGATCCATATATGGATTGTGAAAATAACACACATGCAGTCATTCTAGTTCTTGTTTGTAAAAAAACACATACAATGACATTGGTGGATCCATGTGTGGTCTCTGAAGAGAACACACATTTCAATGACACTGGTGGATCCATATGTGGTCTCTGAAAAGAACAGTCATGAAATGACTCTAGATGTGGTCTCTGAGAAGAACACATATGTAATGACACCGGTGGATCCATAGGTGGATTGTGAAAAGAACACACATGCAATGACACTGGTGGATCCATAGGTGGATTGTGAAAAGAACACACATAAAATGGCACTGGTGGATCCATAGGTGGATTGTGAAAAGAACACACATGCAATAACTCTAGTTGTTGTTAGTAAAAAACACACATGCAATAACACTGGTGGATCCATGTGTGGCCTCTAAAGAGAACACACATTTCAATGACACTGGTGGATCCATATGTGGTTTGTGAAAAGAACACACATGCAATGACTCTAGCTGTGGTTAATGAGAAGAACACACATGCAATGACACTAGTGGATCCATATGTGGATTGTGAAAATAACACACATGCAATGACTCTAGTTGTTGTTAGTAAAAAGAACACACAGCAATGAAACTGGTGGACCCATGTGTGGTCTCTGAAGAGAACACACATTTCATTGACACTGGTGGATCCATATGTGGTTTGTGAAAAGAACACACATGCAATGACTCTAGCTGTGGTTAATGAGAAGAATACACATGCAATGACACTAGTGGATCCATATGTGGATTGTGAAAATAACACACATGAAGTGACTATAGTTGTTGCTAGTAAAAATAACACACATGCAATGACACTAGTGGATCAATGTGTGGTCGCTGAAGAGAACACACATTTCAATGACACTAGTGGATCCATATGTGGTCTTTGAAAAGAACAGTCATGAAATGACTCCAAATGTGGTCTCTGACAAGAACACACATGCAATGACTGGTGGATCCATAGGTGGATTGTGAAAAGAACACACATGCAATGACATTGGTGGATCCATAGGTGGATTGTGAAAAGAACACACATGCAATGACACTGGTGGATCCATAGGTGGATTGTGAAAAGAACAAACATGCAATGACTCTAGTTGTTGTTAGTAAAAAGAACACACATGCCATGACACTGGTGGATCCATGTGCGGTCTCTAAAGAGAACACACATGCAATGACTCTAGATGTGGTTAATGAGAAGAACACACACGCAATGACACTGGTGGATCCATAGGTGGATTGTGAAAAGAACACACATGCAATGACTCTAGTTGTTGTTAGTAAAAAGAACACACATGCAATGACACTGGTGGATCCATGTGTGGTCTCTGAAGAGAACACACATTTCAATGACATTGGTGGATCCATATGTGGTTTGTGAAAAGAACACACATGCAATGACTCTAGCTGTGGTTAATGAGAAGAACACACATGCAATGACACTAGTGGATCCATATGTGGATTGTGAAAATAACACACATGCAATGACTCTAGTTCTTGTTAGTAAAAAAACACACATGCAATGACACTGGTGGATCCATGTGTGGTCTCTAAAGAGAACACACATTTCAATGACACTGGTGGATCCATATGTGGTTTGTGAAAAGAACACACATGCAATGACTCTAGCTATGGTTAATGAGAAGAACACACATGCAATGACACTGGTGGATCCATAGGTGGATTGTGAAAAGAACACACATGCAATGACTCTAGTTGTTGTTAGTAAAAAGAACACACATGCAATGACACTAGTGGATCCATGTGTGGTCTCTAAAGAGAACATATAATTCAATGACACTGGTGGATCCATATGTGGTTTTTGAAAAGAACACACATGCAATGACTCTAGTTGTGGTTAATGAGAAGAACACACATGCAATGACACTGGTGGATCCATATGTGGATTGTGAAAATAACACACATGCAATGACTCTAGTTGTTGTTAGTAAAAATAACACACATGCAATGACATTGGTGGATCCATGTGTGGTCTATGAAGAGAACATTCATTTCAGTGACACTGGTGGATCCATATGTGGTTTTTGAAAAGAACACACATGCAATGACTCTAGTTGTGGTTAATGAGAAGAACACACATGCAATGACACTAGTGGATACATATGTGGATTGTGAAAATAACACACATGCATGACTCTAGTTGTTGTTAGTAAAAAGAACACATATGCAATGACACTGATGGATCCATATGTGGTCTTTGAAAAGAACAGTCATGAAATGACTCTAGATGTGGTGTCTGAGAAGAACACATATATAATGACACCGGTGGATCAATAGGTGGATTGTGAAAAGAACACACACACAATGACACTAGTGGATCGATAGGTGGATTGTGAAAAGAACACACATGCAATGACACTGGTGGATCCATAGGTGGATTGTGAAAAGAACACACATGCAATGACTCTAGTTGTTGTTAGTAAAAAGAACACACATGCAATGACACTGGTGGATCCATGTGTGGTCTCTAAAGATAACACATATGCAATGATTCTAGATGTGGTTAATGAGAAGAACACACATGCAATGACACTGGTGGATCCATAGGTGGATTGTGAAAAGAACACACATGCAATGACACTGGTGGAGCCGTAGGTGGATTGTGAAAAAAAAACACATGCAATGACACTGGTGGATCCATAGGTGGATTGTGAAAAGAACACACATGCAATGACTCTAGTTGTTGTTAGTAAAAGAACACACATGCAATGACATTGGTGGATCCATGTGTGGTCTCTGAAGAGAACACACATGCAATGACTCTAGCTGTAGTTAATGAGAAGAACACACATGCAATGACACTGGTGGATCCATAGGTGGATTGTGAAAAGAACACACATGCAATTACTCTAGTTGTTATTAGTAAAAAGAACACACATGCAATGACACTGGTGGGTCCATGTGTGGTCTCTAAAGAGAACACACATTTCAATGACACTAGTGGATCCATATGTAGTTTGTGAAAAGAACACACATGCAATGACTCTAGGTGTGGTTAATGAGAAGAACACACATGCAATGACACTGGTGGATCCATATGTGGATTGTGAAAATAACACACATGCAATGACTATAGTTCTTGTTAGTAAAAAAACACATACAATGACACTGGTGGATCCATGTGTGGTCTCTGAAGAGAACACACATTTCAATGACACTGGTGGATCCATATGTGGTTTGTGAAAAGAACACACATGCAATGACTCTAGTTCTTGTTAGTAAAAAAACACACATACAATGACACTGGTGGATCCATGTGTGGTCTCTGAAGAGAACACACATTTCAATGACACTGGTGGATCCATATGTGGTTTGTGAAAAGAACACACATGCAATGACTCTAGCTATCGTTAATGAGAAGAACACACATGCAATGACACTGGTGGATCCATAGGTGGATTGTGAAAAGAACACACATGCAATGACTCTAGTTGTTGTTAGTAAAAAGACCACACATGCAATGACACTAGTGGATCCATGTGTGGTCTCTGAAGAGAACATACATTTCAATGACACTGGTGGATCCATATGTGGTTTGTGAAAAGAACACACATGCAATGACTCTAGCTATGGTTAATGAGAAGAACACACATGCAATGACACTAGTGGATCCATATGTAGATTGTGAAAATAACACGCATGCAATGACTCTAGTTGTTGTTAGTAAAAAGAACACACATTCAATGACACTAGTGGATCCATGTGTGGTCTCTGAAGAGAACACACATTTCAGTGACACTCGTGGATCCATATGTGGTTTGTGAAAAGAACACACATGCAATTGAAGGGAATATGCCCGAGAAGCAATAATAAAGTGGTTATTATCTTATTCCATGTTTATGATAAATGTTTATTTTGCATGCTATAATTGTATTGATCGGAAACGTCAATACATGTGTGTTTAATAAACAAAAAGGGTTCCTAGTTATGCCTCTCTTATAGGCTAGCTTGTTGATTAACAAGATGATCAAGGTTTCCTAATCATAGACATTGGATGTTGTTAATAACAAGGTCACAGCATTTGTGAAATGATGTGATGAACATTCATCCGAAGTATAGCATTACGATCAAGTCATTATGTTTATATTGATATAACACCATACGAAGTAATCTTTATCCTTAGACCATGAGATCATGTTAATTGCTAACACCTGAAGAGTATCTTGATAACATCAAACGTCACACCGTACCAGGGTGACTATCAAGATGGGTTCAGTACTACGAAGGTGTTATGTTGAGGCTCATGGATCAAGAGTGGAATTTGTCAATCCCAATGACGGATAGATATACTCTGGGCCCTCTCGGCGATATCACATTGAGATAGCTTGCAAGCAAGTGATGTGATCACTAGAATGTTATATCACGGGAACGAGAAAAGAGTGCATGTCGGTAACGAGATCAAACTAGGTATTTGGATACCGATGATTGAATCTCGGACATGTATTATATCAATAGACAAAGGGATTTAGTTAGAAGCGTTAAAGGTTCTCACGATCACAGAAGTCATCGTTGAATATGCAGGAGTCAGTATGGATCTCCAGGTCCCGCTTCTGACTATTGATCTGAGAGGAGTCTCAATCATGTCTGTATTATTCGCGAACCATAGGGTGACACACTTAAGAGTTACCGGACACCATTTTGGAGCACATATGTTTCAGACGAAAGAATTGCAAAGCGCGGGAATTGTTTCGATAGAAACCGGAAATTGTTTCGGGTGAAATTGCAGAAAGTGGTTCTGCATGTGATATTGAAATATTGCAAGGGGTTATATGTGAATGTTTGTTAATTGAAGTAATTAACCAAATTCTGAATAAATTTAATAAAAGACTTCTATTAAATGAGAGAGCATTAAACTTAGAGAACTTTAATGCATTTAAAGTGGAGACTTTAAAAGGGAATGTGAAGAGGCATTTTAATGTGGAGGGAGTTACCACCACATGAATGGAGGAGGTGAGGGGTCACCTCCATGAGGCGCCGGCCATGGAGGGGTACCCCCCCCCCCTCCTCCTATAAAAGGCCCCCTCTTCCTCCTTCTTCCTCACACCTCCTCGTGAAGGATATCTCTCCCCCTCTAGAATTATTTCCCCATGGTCTCGGATTAGCGAGATACATGTTCCCGGTGGCATTTCGTCTGGAAGGAGTTGCTGCTTCCGCTGGATCGCTAGAGCGAGGAGGTGGAGGTTGTCCAGTGGCTTGAACGCAGTGTACGGTAAATGCGTTCTTTGAGTTGTGGTGCTCGGACTTCCACATGATCTTGAGATCGGCAAGTGTACGACTACATCAACCATGAGTTCCTACTCGTCAACAAAACTCCTTGTCTTCGAGGGTAAGTTCTCGATGGATGTATGTCCACCCATTGCTCTATACCTAGTAGATAGATCTTGGCGTGTAGTTCTCATCGTAGGATTTTTTTTGTTTTCTATGCTGCGGACCCAACAGCAATGACTCTAGCTGTGGTTAATGAGAATAACACACATGCAATGACACTGGTGGATCCATAGGTGGATTGTGAAAAGAACACACATGCAATGACACTGGTGGATCCATAGGTGGATTGTGAAAAGAACACACATGCAATGACACTGGTGGGTCCATAGGTGGATTGTGAAAAGAACACACATGCAATGACTCTAGTTGTTGTTAGTAAAAAGAACACACATGCAATGACATTGGTGGATCCATGTGTGCTCTCTAAAGAGAACACATATGCAATGACTCTAGATGTGGTTAATGAGAAGAACACACATGCAATGACACTGGTGGATCCATAGGTGGATTGTGAAAAGAACACACATGCAATGACTCTAGTTGTTGTTAGTAAAAATAACACACATGCAATGACACTTGTGGATCCATGTGTGGTCTCTGAAGAGAACACACATTTCAATGACACTAGTGGATCCATATGTGGTTTGTGAAGAGAACACACATGCAATGACTCTAGTTGTGGTTAATGAGAAGAACACACATGCAATGACACTGGTGGATCCATATGTGGATTGTGAAAATAACACACATGCAATGACTCTAGTTGTTGTTAGTAAAAAGAACACACATGCACTGACACTGGTGGATCCATGTGTGGTCTCTAAAGAGAACACACATTTCATTGACACTGGTGGATCCATATGTGGTTTGTGAAAAGAACACACATGCAATGACTCTATCTGTGGTTAATGAGAAGAACACACATGCAATGACACTGGTGGATCCATATGTGGATTGTGAAAATAACACACATGCAATGACTCTAGTTGTTGTTAGTAAAAACAACGCACATGCAATGACACTGGTGGATCCATGTGTGGTCTCTGAAGAGAACACACATGCAATGACTCTAGATGTGGTTAATGAGAAGAACACTCATGCAATGACACTGGTGGATCCATAGGTGGATTGTGAAAAGAACACACATGCAATGACTATAGTTCTTGTTAGTAAAAAAACACATACAATGACACTGGTGGATCCATGTGTGGTCTCTGAAGAGAACACGCATGCAATGACTCTAGATGTGGTTAATGAGAAGAACACACATGCAATGACACTAGTGGATCCATAGGTCGATTGTGAAAAAAACACATGCAATGACTCTAGTTGTTGTTAGTAAAAAGAACACACATAGAATGACACTAGTGGATCCATGTGTGGTCTCTAAAGAGAACACACATTTCAATGACACTGGTGGATCCATATGTCGTCTTTGAAAAGAATAGTCATGAAATGACTCTAGATGTGGTCTCTGAGAAGAACACATATGTAATGGCACCGGTGGATCCATAGGTGGATTGTGAAAAGAACACACATGCAATGACACTGGTGGATCCATAGGTGGATTGTGAAAAGTACACACATGTAATGACTCTAGTTGTTGTTAGTAAAAAGAACACACATGCAATGACACTAGTGGATCCATGTGTGGTCTCTGAAGAGAACACACATTTCAATGACACTGGTGGATCCATATGTGGTTTGTGAAAAGAACACACATGCAATGACTCTAGCTGTGGTCTCTGAGAAGAACACACATGCAATGACACCGGTGGATCCATAGGTGGATTGTGAAAAGAACACACATGCAATGACTCTAGTTGTTGTTAGTAAAAAGAACACACATGCAATGACACTGGTGGATCCATGTGTGGTCTCTAAAGAGAACACACATTTCAATGACGCTGGTGGATACATATTTGGTTTTTGAAAAGAACGGTCATGAAATGACTCCAGATGTTTACTAATGAAAGAATACGCATTTCAATGACAATGTGTAACATCCCAAAATTTTCATCTGAAGACCATCATCATTGCACTCATATCATCATGGCATGTGTTGCATTGCATCTAATTTGTCCCCCAAAAGTTTGGTGAAGTTTTGAGACTTTTTGGAGCCCTTTTGCTAAATTCAAAACCTAGGAAAAGAAAATATAAAAGGAAAAACAAAAGGGAGAAAAAAACATACAGCAGCAGCAGTTCTGGCCTTTTCGGCCCAACCCAGCCCAGCAAGCCCACCCAGGTCACCCCTCCCCCTCCTTCTTTTTCTCACGCCCCCTCTACACGCCCCCTCCCACTTACACGCTGGCCCTACTCCCAAGTCATCGCCACCTCGTCGTCTTCAACCCAGGCGACAAACAGCCTCCACTCCCCTCTGTCGTTTCTAAACCCGGTCGAATTCAGGCATTTCCATGATTAATTCGCCATTACGACCACCCCTTATTAACCCCCTCTCCCTCCTCATCGGTTTCCCCTCAGTCACTACCCCAGAGAGCCCCTAGGCTCCCCAATTGCGAGCTCGAACTGCCGCTGTCTGACGTGACTCCGGCGACGGTTCTAGTGAGCTCCGACCACGACATGCCCTCCTCTCTGACCTATTCCCTTCACCATGTCTTAGCCCACCTTTAACCCTGGCCACGTGCCTTTTCTTGCCCCAGGTCGACAACACGATTATCGCCGGTGAACTCCCTCTGCCGCTGCCGTCCGTCGATTTTTCCAGTAAATCTAGGGTTCCCGCCACCTCTCTGTGACCACCACTAGCTTGCGCTGGACCTGATACACGTCATTGACACTTTCCTTTGCCTGTTCGGGCCCCAGATCAACGTCACCGTTGCAGAGACACGAGCTCCACCGTCGACAGAACTCCGGCGAGGAATCTGGAGCGAAGCAGGGCGCCTCTCCCTCCACCGTGACCTCCATCGAGACCGCCACGACCGCCTCGACCTCTGGTAAGAGTCCATGGACCCCTGCCGCTTTAGAACCACCAGAACACCGCTGCCCGACGCCGCCGCGATGCATAGTAGGTCAGCGTCGCCCGTTCCTGGCCGAGTCATAGGAGCCGTTGGATCTGTCGCCAGCGGCTCAGATTAGATCGTTGATGGAATGGGTACGGGTTGATCTGGTCCATCTGTTGCCACTTATAACCCAATGGCCCGTAGCGGTCGATCCGACCAAATCGGTACAGACCAATAGGAAAGCGCCATGTCGGCTAGGGCATTTCTTTAATTAGAAAAATAGACAGAATATATATTAAACTTAGAAATTCAAAAACTTTTGATCCACAAATCAGAAAAATGCAAATTTGGTGTCTATGGATTCAGAAAAATGAGACCTTTATTGTTGAGGCATTGTTTCACACTTTTGCTTCTGAAAAATTGGAGTTATAGGCAGAACCTTTTTAGGAGTATTTTGCTCATAAAAATTACTCCATAAATTGTTTTTAGCTATTTCTTATGCCTACAAATAGGATATTTTAACCTCTGTACTGTAGACTCTGCAAGTTATAGAGTTTTGTTCATATCATTGCATTTGCATGCATTCATATTTTTGTGATGCTATATTAATTGAATTATTGTTGTTGTATTGTTCTTTGTGTAGATTGTGTGGATTGTGAAGTTTGTTGTTGTGAGGATTGTACCTATTCCCCTAGCTACCAAGGCAAGTGATATTTCATCTTATGTCCTATTATTTTCACTATTGCACTAGTGATATTTTGGTAGATCTTAGCATGGTAGGATTATTTATATGTTACTATACTATGCTATGCTACCCTATAGATTATATCTTGGTAGTATTTCCTAGTTGAAAAACTTCGTATGCTAGAGTGCTTAGCCATGCTATTAGAATTCGTGGGTGGAAATTCATATCAAGATAGTATGAAAAGATATTATTTTGTTTGATTAAGAAAACAACTAATGTTAATAAAACACCTGGGTGGATTGGGACTTCCTTGGATTATGTTGAGTGGTTACTCAGGGGCCATGTCTATGGTCAGCTGGTGTATCGCACTTGTGGACGGCCACCTAGGAACAAAGAGATTGGAGATGTTCTTGTCACGAAGCTTCCAGTGCAGCCACATGGCATATGGGCTCTGCCTTGACAAACTAAGTATCAAGAACTCAGCCAGACGGATAGAGGGTGGTAGTTATGATAGGATGGAACGCGTCCGTGGTGGTCTGAGGGATTGCTTCTAAAAAGTCTCGTCTCGATGCATGTCGAGTCTTGTGGGGAAAGTGCACCACCTATCAAGAGGGTAAAACTAAGTACTTAGCCGTGTCCCCGGTTATGGACAAATTCTGAGCATCAAGACAGTGAAGCAGTTCAATAATCTCCTCATCCAAATTTCTCTAAGTTAAAAACTTGTGGGTGAACAAGGGTAGAGGTTCAGTGATGTCTATCATTGGTACCTTAGAGTTTTGAAAGAGAAAACTTACTCTTACAAAACTATGAGATAAAACCTTGCTTTTAGCAAAGTCAGCCAAAACCACACTTAGCCATATATTCATGTAGTTGTTGGATTATACTCAGTATCTATGGTATCACTTGCCAATACAATTCCAAATGTATTGACCCTTTGTGGCTGTAACTTATTATGTTGCAGGATACTCTGATGATGAGTAGGGTTGCGGGTCTACACTCGACATGTTTGCCTGTGGCGCATGAAGACAAAAGACTCTATTATTATACTATGTAATGTGAACCTTGAGTAATATTAGCCTTGGGCTAAGTGAGTTGTAAGAACCATTATATTCCTGGATATGCGATGTAATAATGACCTTTGTTTCTGTGTACTTCATCTTAAACTGTGGGTGCTAGCATTTCGATCTAGGGACTAGCACTACAATCACAGGGATCTTACCTTATTATGGTGAGATCTTACAGATGGTATCAGAGCACTGTATTGCTTGTAGGTTCGTGACCCTAGATGGGATTAGACTAAGAAAAACCCATAGGAAAAATAACTTTATATTCAAACTTTACACTTCTCTCTTCATCTTGTAAAACTTTTCCTGATCATTCTTTCTCATCTATTTTTGTAGATGACCACCATCAATGAATCTATCAGGAAGGGACCACTGCTGACTATGACCCTTGAGTGTGAGACAGAATTTCCCAAGGCACTCAAGAACCTCATGATCGGCTTGGGAATGGATGGTGAAGCCGTGTACAAGGGATTTCCTATGATAGATGAAGGAAAAGTGTATTGGTGGGTGCAACTCCATTTATATAAGAACAAGGAAGATGATCCAAAGAGTATGGGATTTTGCATGTTCACCAACTCTGAAATGCACACGTCATTCTTTGACTCTGCAAGGAATGTTGCGTGGAAAGCCATTGAGGAACTTGGGGAGAGACTTAAGTATAGAATGCTCAATACTCAGGAGGATCTCAAGGAGGAGAAACGTCGTGTCCAAGATTCAAGGGCCACGGTAAAAGGACTAAGTAAGGATATCATAGACTTGGCTTTGGAGCTATGCGATCAAGACAAGCAGATTGCTGCCAAGGACGCTCATATTGCTACCTTGGTTAATAAGGAGTGAGATACTAGTTGGACCACCACACTTGGCGTTTTATCACGTTAGTATTTTGATCATACCGACCTATGTGGTATGGCAAAAATAAGTTATGTTTGGAACCTTGACTGCTTGAGTTGAATAATGTATTGCTACTTGGTATGAGGAATGTTTTGTTGGTTGATTTTACTTTATCTTTGCATCTGTTACTTGTGTTTTCCTTTCTCTAGACTTGTGTTATTACTAATCTTCTCCATACTATGCAAAAGATGCCGAATTTTGTCTACAGCATGGTCGAGGATTTCAAGGGAACTCGCTTTGGGACTCATATGTTGGAGCTCGTCCATGTGCTCGCTCTTCCAATCCCTACCATTTAGGGACTTCAACTGAGGAAGTTTCAGAGGAAGGACTTATGGGGATTCAGAGTTACCTAGCCAGGACATGAGACAGAGCCCCAAACTAGGGAGATCGCCTTCAAGATACTCCATGATGACATGGAGAGGGGCCTCGACGTCGCTATGCAGGAGCTGTTGGGACGCCTATGTGGACGTCACTCTTCTGAGATCAGGAGCCACTACTTCCACTTCTTTGGGAGGCGCGACGAGGACGGAGAGCCTATTGTGTTGGACGAGGCCACTAAGGAGAATATCAAGCCTGTGCGCACCACCTCCAGGATTTAGAGAGCCTTATCAGACACCTTGATACTAATAGGACTAATGTGATGCTTAGAAACGATGAACTACGAGTCCAATTTAAGGAGAAGGACAAGGCCTTCCAGGAACAGGAGAAGCGAATCAAGGAAATGGAGAAGAAGTTTGAAGACCAGGAGAAGAAATTCAAGAGACAAGAGAAGAGGGTTCAGGAGAAGAACAAGAAGATTAGATACTTGGAGACCGAGTTAGAGCTTGAGGACATTGAGCTGGAAGTGGATCACGAGGTGATAGAGAGGCTACGCACACAGAAGAGAGATTTGCAGGAGAAGATCGATGCTTTGTCTACAATCTTGGAGGAATACAAGGCAGGATTCGCCGCAGTAGGACTCGCACTAGTGGAGGAGGAAGTTGACATGGAGGAGTAGTGATATTTATCCATCTATCTATCGTTTTATTATCGAGTCGCATAGATCATACCGACTTGTGGGGGACTATGCTAGTATGTTTATTTCTACAAACTCTATTATTGTCGTGATGTTGAACCTGCATGTGCTTGTTTGTTTGATTGTTGTTATTTTATTTGGGTTATCTATCATTACTTACCCTTATTAAACCCACATATGCCTCCCCAACACAACAACGAGGATAACAACGACAATGGCAATGGAATGCAGCAAATGATGGCTGCACAGACACAATTGATGCAAATGATGACTCAATTCATGGCGAACCAGAATCAGAACAACAATAATAACAATAACAACAACCAGAACAATCCACCACCTCTGGATATGCTCACAAGATTTCTAAGGCTGAGACCTGCTAAGTTCTCTAGTACTACTGATCCCATGGTAGCAAATGACTGGCTATGCTCTGTGAATAAGGACTTAGTCACAGTTGGATGCACTGATGCAGAAAAGGTCATATTCGCAGCACACTTACTAGAAGGTCATGCAGCTACTTGGTGGGACAATTTCCAAGTTACTCACCCTATTGAAGAAGTAACTTGGGCAATATTTGAGGATAGATTTCATACCACTCACATCTCTTCTGGAATAATGGGGTTGAAGAAAAAGGAGTTTCACAACCTCAAACAACGCCACCACAGTATTTCTGAGTACATCGAAGAGTTCAACAATCTGTCACTATGCACCAGATGATGTTGACACTGACACAAAGAGAAAGGAGAAGTTCCTTGATGGGTTGAATGATGAAATATCTATGCAACTTTCTGTTGCTTATGTTCCAACCTATCAATCTATGTGTGATAAAGCTACCATCCTAGAAAACAAGATGAAGCAAGTGGAAGGTAGAAAGAGGAAGCACCATTTTGATAAGTTTGGATCAGGATCACCTCACAAGCATTCTCATGGTGATGGAAGCGGGAGTTCAAGAATCCACAAGAATAGGAATCATAACAACCATCGTAACAATAACCACCACCACGATGGGAACAATCATCGTGGACATAACAAAGGTGGGTTCAGGAACAACCACAATGGTCATGGCCATGGGAATCAAAATGGTCAGAATCATCACAATCAGCCAGCAAAGAAAGACATCAGCCAGGTGGAATGTTTCAAGTGTAAGAAGATAGGGCACTATGCTAATGAATGCCCAGAGAATAAGACTGATGGGGCTAAGCCGAACCCATTTCAAAAGGGTCATGTGAATCACATCAATGTGGAGGAAATTCAAGAAGGATCTGATGCCGTGGTCGGTAAGTTCAAGATTAACTCCTTTCCTGCACTTATCCTTTTTATACCGGCGCATCGCATTCATTCATTTCAAGAGCATTTGTAGTCAAAAACAAACTCTCCACTGAAACTATTGGATGTCCCATTAAGGTAAGCTCCCCGGGTGGAGAAATGATAGTAAATTCTGGGTGCCAACAGATAACCCTAGAGATTGGAAGGAACAAGTTTCCAGTTAATTTAATAATCCTAGAGTCCCAAGGACTAGATGTAATATTAGGGATGGACTGGTTGACACGTTATGAGGGAGTGATTGATTGTGCCAAACAAACTGTTATGCTCACCACCCCAGAAAAGAAAAGGATCAGGTTCAAGTCTAACTTTGAACCCAAGGGGAGCAATGTTAATTCTC
Source organism: Avena insularis (assembly GCA_023614405.1). NCBI lineage: Eukaryota > Viridiplantae > Streptophyta > Magnoliopsida > Poales > Poaceae > Avena > Avena insularis. Next base: position 500,931,245 of record CM042684.1, read on the forward strand.
TTAAGGGGGTTAGCCTAGACAGTGTACCAATAGTGAAGGAGTACCCAGATGTGTTCCCCGAAGAATTACCTGGCATGCCACCAGATAGGGATGTGGAGTTTCTGATAGACCTACTGCCAGGAACTGGACCTATAGCAAAGAGACCTTACAAAATGTCGGTGGACGAGTTAAAAGAACTCAAGAAACAGCTGGGAGAACAGTTGAAAAAGGGATTTATCCAACCAAGTTCTTTGTCTTGGGGAGCACCAGTTTTGTTTGTTGAGAAGAAGGACCGAAGTAAAAGGCTATGCATAGACTATCGATCACTTAATGAAGTGACCATAAAGAATAAATATCCCCTACCTAGAATAAATGATCTTTTTGACCAGCTAGAGGGAGCATGTGTGTTCTCAAAAATCGATCTTCGATCAGGATACTTCCAACTGAAGATTAGAGAGCATGATATACCAAAGACTGCATTTACCACTAGATATGGGTTGTATGAATATACAGTGATGCCGTTTGGATTGACTAATGCACCAGCCTATTTCATGAACATGATGAATAAGGTATTCATGGAATTTCTTGACAAGTTTGTAGTGGTATTCATCGATGACATATTGGTATATTCCAAGAGCAATGAAGAACATGAAGGACATCTGCGCCTAATTCTGGAGAAACTTAGGGAACACAAACTATATGCCAAGTTCAGTAAATGTGAATTTTGGCTGAATGAAGTGGGTTTTCTTGGGCATATAGTATCTGGAAGTGGTATAGATGTTGACAAAGCAAAAGTGGCAGCTGTGATAGAATGGGAACCTCCTAAATCGGTTAAATAAATCCGTAGTTTCCTAGGCCTAGCCGGATACTATCGGAGGTTCATTGAAAATTTCTCAAAGACAGCAAAGCCTATGACTGATCTGTTAAAGAAAGAGAAGAAGTTTAACTGGACAGAAGCATGTGAAACCATTTTTCAGGAGTTGAAGAAGAGATTAGTGTCAGCACCAGTGTTATGTTTGCCAGACCTTGAGAAAGACTTTCAAGTCTATTGTGATGCATCTCACCAAGGACTGGGAGGTGTACTAATGCAGGAAGGTAGAGTTGTGGCTTACGCATCAAGGCAACTCAAAAATCATGAAGTGAACTATCCTACTCATGACCTAGAGTTGGCATCAGTTATGCATGCCTTAAAAACATGGAGGCTTATCTTATGGGAAAGCGTTGTGAAATGTTCACCGATCACAAGAGTCTAAAATACATTTTTACATAGAAGGAACTCAACATGAGACAAATAAGATGGCTAGTACTTATCAAGGACTACGACTTAAGTTTGCAATACCATCCTGGAAAGGCAAATGTCGTAGCCGATGCATTAAGCCGCAAGGTTTATGTAAATGGCCTCAATAAAGGAGAATTGTCGGAAGAGTTATGTGCCCAATTTAGGGAGTTGAGATTCGAGATAGTGCCTGAAGGATACCTTGCAACCTTGGAAGTGCAGCCCACACTGATGAACAGAATCCAAGAAGCTCAAAAGATGGACAAAGAAATAGAAGAAATCAAAAGTAAAATTTGTGAAGGCAAGGCAAAAGGATTTCATGTAGACAAACAAGGAACCTTATGGTACGAAAAACGTATCTGTATTCCACAAGATCTTGAGCTTAAGAAGTTGATCTTACAAGAAGCTCACAACTCACCATATTCAATTCATCCTGGCAACACCAAGATGTATATGGATGTTAAGGAAAGATTCTGGTGGAACAATTTAAAGAAGGATATAGCAGAGCACATTGCCTTGTGCGACGTGTGTAGTCGTGTAAAGGCAGAACATCAGAAACCAGTGGGATTATTACAACCACTGCCAATACCTGATTGGAAATGGGATAAAATCGGTATGGATTTTATCACCGGACTGCCAAGGACTAAATCTGGATACGATTCTATATGGGTTGTTGTTGATCTCTTGACAAAAGTGGCTCATTTCATACTGGTGAAGACCACTTACATAAGTGCCAAGCTAGCCAAGATATACATGAATAGAATTGTATGTTTACATGGGGTGCCTAAGAGTATCGTGTCAGATAGAGGAAATCAATTCACTTCACACTTTTGGCGACAACTTCATGAGTCATTGGGAACTCGACTAGAATTCAGCACTGTGTTTCATCCACAGACTGATGGACAGACAGAAAGGACCAATCAAATATTGGAAGATATGTTAAGAGCTTGTGTGTTAGATTATGGATCTAGTTGGGATGAAAGTCTACCATACGCGGAGTTTTCCTACAATAATAGCTATCAATCAAGCATAGAAATGACTCCGTTTGAATTCCTTTATGGAAGGAAGTGTACTACACCATTGTTGTGGAATGGAGTAGTAGAAAGAAATTTGTTCGGACCAGACTTAATCAAGGAAGCCGAAGAGAAAGTCAAGATGGTGAGGGATAGGCTAAAGGTAGCCCAATCTCGACAAAAGAGCTATGCAGATCCAACGTAGAGAGGTCACCTATGAGGTTGGTGATAGAGCTTATCTCAGGGTATCACCACTTCGCAGTGTGAAGAGATTTGGAATCAAAGGAAAATTAGCACCACGCTATGTAGGACCCTTCAAGATTTTGAGCCGCAAAGGAGAAGTGGCCTATGAGATGGAATTACCAGAATCTTTGTCAGCAGTTCATAATGTATTTCATGTCAGTCAGCTAAAAAAGTATCACCCAGAGATGGAAGAAACTTAGTTGAAAGACACTATACCGTTAGAAGAAGTTCAGCTAGAGAATGATCTCACTTATGAAGAGAAACCTATTAAGATTCTGGAGACAGCAGAAAGAATTACACGTACCAAGACAATCAAATTCTGCAAAGTGTAGTGGAACCATCACACTGAATCAGAAGCAACGTGGGAGCGAGAGGATGAACTTCAGAGAGATCACCCTCACCTATTTGCTAGCCAACCCGAATCTCGAGGGCGAGATTCATCTTAAGGGGGTTAGATTTGTAACATCCCAAAATTTTCATCTGAAGACCATCATCATTGCACTCATATCATCATGGCATGTGTTGCATTGCATCTAATTTGTCCCCAAAAAATTTGGTGAAGTTTTGAGACTTTTTGGAGCCCTTTTGCTAAATTCAAAACCTAGGAAAAGAAAATCTAAAAGGGAGGAAAAAACATACAGAAGCAGCAGTTCTGGCCTTTTCGGCTCAACCCAGCCCAGCAAGCCCACCCGGGTTACCCCTCCCCCTCATTCTTTTTCTCACGCCCCCTCTGCACGCCCCCTCCCACTGACACGCTGGCCCCACTCCCACGTCATCGCCACCTCGTCGTCTTCAACCAAGGCGACGAACAGACCCCCACTCCCCTCTGCCGTTTCTAAACCCGGTCGAATTTGGGCGTTTCCGCGATTAATTCGCCATTACGACCACCCCTTCTTAACCCCCTCTCCCTCCTCAGCGGTTTCCCCTCAGTCACTACCCCTAGAGAGCCCCTAGGCTCCCCAATTGCAAGCTCGAACCGCCGCTGTCCGACGCGACTCCAGTGATGATTCCGGTGAGCTCCGACCACGACGTGCCCTCGTCTCTGCCCTATTCCCTTCACCATGTCTTAGCCCACCTTTTAACCCTGCCCACGTGCCTTTTCATGCCCTAGGTCGACGACACGATTATCATCGTCCGTCGATTTTTCCAGTAAGTCTAGGGTTCCCGCCACCTCTCTGTGACCACCACTAGCTTGCGCTGGACCTGGTACACGTCGCTAACACTTTCCTTTGCTTGTTCGAGCCCCAGATGAACGTCACCGTCACAGAGACACGAGCTCCGCCGTCGACAGAACTCCGGCAAGGAATCTGGAGTGAAGCAGGGCGCCTCTCCCTCCACTGTGACCTCCATCAAGACCGCCACGACTGCCTCGACCTCTGGTAAGAGTCCACGGACCCCCTGCCCCTTTAGAACCGCCAGAACACCACCGCCCGACGCGCCGTCGCCGCACGCAGTAGGCCAGCGCCGCCCGTTCCTGGACGAGTCGTAGGAGCCGTTGGATCTGTCGCCAGCGGCTCAGATTAGATCGTTGATCGAACGGGTACGGGCTGATCTGGTCCATCCGTTGCCACTTATAATCCAACGGCCCGCAGCGGTCGATCTGACCGAATCGGTACAGACCAATAGGAAAGCGCCACGTCGGCTAGGGCATCTGTTTAATTAGAAAAATAGACAGAATATATATTAAACTTAGAAATTCAAAAACTTTTGATCCACAAATCAGAAAAATGCAAATTTGGTGTCTATGGATTCAGAAAAATGAGACCTTTATTGTTGAGGCATTGTTTCACACTTTTGCTTCTGAAAAATTGGAGTTATAGGCAGAACCTTTTTAGGAGTATTTTGCTCATAAAAATTACTCCATAAATTGTTTTTAGCTATTTCTTATGCCTACAAATAGGATATTTTAACATCTGTACTGTAGACTCTGCAAGTTATAGAGTTTTGTTCATATCATTGCATTTGCATGCATTCATATTTTTGTGATGCTATATTGATTGAATTATTGTTGTTGTATTGTTCTTTGTGTAGATTGTGTGGATTGTGAAGTTTGTTGTTGTGAGAATTGTACCTATTCCCCTAGCTACCAAGGCAAGTGATATTTCATCTTATGTCCTATTATTTTCACTATTGCACTAGTGATATTTTGGTAGATCTTAGCATGGTAGGATTATTTATATGTTACTATACTATGCTATGCTATCCTATAGATTATATCTTGGTAGTATTTCCTAGTTGAAAAACTTCGTATGCTAGAGTGCTTAGCCATGCTATTAGAATTCGTGGGTGGAAATTCATATCAAGATAGTATGAAAAGATATTATTTTGTTTGATTAAGAAAACAACTAATGTTAATAAAACACCTGGGTGGATTGGGACTTCCTTGGATTATGTTGAGTGGTTACTCAGGGGCCATGTCTATGGTCAGCTGGTGTATCGCACTTGTGGACGACCACCCAAGAACAAAGATACTGGATACGTTCTTGTCACGAAGCTTCCAGTGCAGCCACATGGCATATGGGCTCTGCCTTGACTAACTAAGTAGCAAGAACTCAGCCAGACGGACAGAGGGTGGTAGTTATGATAGGATGGAACGCGTCCGTGGTGGTCTAGGGATTGCTTCTGAAAAGTCTCGTCTTGATGCATGTCGAGTCTTGTGGGGAAAGTGCACCAACTCTCAAGAGGGTAAAACTAAGTACTTAGCCGTGTCCCCGGTTATGGACAAATTCTAAGCATCAAGACAGTGAAGCAGTTCAATAATCTCCTCATCCAAATTTCTCTAAGTTAAAAACTTATGGGTGAACAACAGTAGAGGTTCAGTGATGTCTATCATTGGTACCTTAGTGTTTTGAAAGAGAAAACTTACTGTTCAAAAACTATGAAATAAAAACCTTGCTTTTAGAAAAGTCAGCCAAAACCACACTTAACCATATATTCATGTAGTTGTTGGATTATACTAAGTATCTATGGTATCACTTGCCAATTCAATTCCAAATGTATTGACCATTTGTGGCTGTAACTTATTATGTTGCAGGATACTCTGATGATGAGTAGGGTTGCGGGTCTACACTCGACATGTTTGCCTGTGACGCATGAAGACAAAAGACTCTATTGTTATACTATGTAATGTGAACCTTGAGTAATATTAGCCTTGGGCTAAGTAAGTTGTAAGAACCATTATATTCCTGGATATGCGATGTAATAATGACATTTGTTTCTGTGTACTTCATCTTAAACTGTGGGTGCTAGCATTTCGATCCAGGGATTAGCACTGCAATCACAGGGATCTTACCTTATTATGGTGAGATCTTACACAATGGTGGTTCCATATGTGGTCTGTGAAAACAACACACATGCAATGACTCTAGCTGTGGTTAATGAGAAAAACACACATGCAATGACACTGGTGGATCCATAGGTCGATTGTGAAAATAACACTCATGCAATGAATTCTGGTGGAACCACATGCAATGACACTGGTGGATCCATGTGTGGTTTGTGAACAGAACACACATGCAATGACACTGGTGGATCCAGACGTGGCTTGTGAAAAGAGTAGTCATGAAATGAATCTAGTTGTTGTTAGTAAAAAGAACACGCATGCAATGACACTGGTGGATCCATGTGTGGTCTGTGAAGAGAACACACATGCAATGACTCTAGCTGTGGTTAATGAGAAGAACACACATGCAATGACACTGGTGGATCCATAGGTGGATTGTGAAAAGAACACACATGCAATCACTCTAGTTCTTGTTAGTAAAAAGAACACTCATGCAATGACACTGGTGGATCCATGTGTGGTTTTTGAAGAGAACACACATGCAATGACTCTAGTTGTGGTTAATGAGAAGAACACACATGCAATGACACTGGTGGATCCATAGGTGGATTGTGAAAAGAACACACATGCAATGACTGTAGTTGTTGTTAGTAAAAAGAATACACATGCAATAACACTGGTGGATCCATGTGTGGTCTCTGAAGAGAACACACATTTCAATGACAGTGATGGATCCATATGTGGTTTGTGAAAAGAACACTCATCCAGTGACTCCAGATGTGGTCTCTAAGAAGAACACACATGCAATGACACTGGTGGATCCATAGGTGGATTGTGAAAAGAACACACATGCAATGACTCTAGTTGTTGTTAGTAAAAAGAACACACATGCAATAACACTGGTGGATCCATGTGTGGTCTCTGAAGAGAACACACATTTCAATGACACTGGTATATCCATATGTGGTCTTTGAAAAGAACACACGTGCAATGACTCTAGATGTGGTTAATGAGAAGAACACACATGCAATGACATTGGTGGATCCATATGTGGATTGTGAAAATAACAAACATGCAGTGACTCTAGTTGTTGTTAGTAAAAAGAACACACATGCAATGACACTGGTGGATCCATGTGTGGTCTCTGAAGAGAACACACATTTCAATGACACTGGTGGATCCATATGTGGTCTTTGAAAAGAACAGTCATGAAATGACTCCAGATGTTTACTAATGAAAGAATACACATTTCAATGACAATAGTGGTTCCATATGTGGTCTGTGAAAAGAACACACATGCAATGACTCTAGCGGTGGTTAATGAGAAGAACACACATGCAATGACACTGGTGGATCCATGTGTGGTCTGCGAAGAGAACACACATGCAATGACACTGGTGGATCTAGATGTGGTATGTGAATAGAATAGTTATGAAATGACTCCAGTTGTTGTTAGTAAAAAGAACACACATGCAATGACACTGGTGGATCCATATGTGGTCTGTGAAGAGAACGCACATGCAATGACTCTAGCTGTGGTTAATGAGAAGAACACACATGCAATGACACTGGTGGATCCGTATATGGATTGTGAAAATAACACACATGCAGTGACTCTAGTTGTTGTTAGTAAAAAGAACACACATGCAATGACACTGGTGGATCCATGTGTGGTCTTTGAAGAGAACACACATTTCAATGGCAGTGGTGGATCCATATGTGGTTTGTGAAAAGAACACTCATCTAGTGACTCCAGATGTGGTCTTTGAGAAGAACACACATGCAATGACACCGGTGGATCCATAGGTGGATTGTGAAAAGAACACACATGCAATGAATCTAGTTGTTGTTAGTAAAAAGAACACACATGGAATGACACTGGTGGATCCATGTGTGGTCTCTGAAGAGAACACACATTTCAATGATACTGGTGGATCCATATGTGGTCTTTGAAAAGAACAGTCATGAAATGACTCCAGATGTGGTTAATGAAAGAATACACATTTCAATGACAGTGGTGGTTCCATATGTGGTATGTGAAGAGAACACACATGCAATGAACAATGTGGATCCATGTGTGGTCTATGAAAAGAATAGACATGAAATGACCGTAGATGTGGTTAATGAAAGAATACACATTTCAATGGCAATGGTGGTTCCATATGTGGTTTGTGAAAAGAGATTTGCCCTCTTTCTCGGTCACAAATCTCACAAAACCCCAAACGTGTGCTCACTCTGGGTGCTACGCCCTGATTGGTTGACACAGATGTCACGCGGATCGTCTCCACCAACCGTTGATCCTATGTGATCCAACGGGCAGGATAACCCCTCCCTTCTCCACTTTTTTTATGCATGGTCTTTCCGTGCCACCTCTCTATCCGTGCCACCGATACTTTACCTCCATAAATAAGTGAAAATCTATCTATGTAAATAAAATAAATGATCATATTTCGAAGAGTCTATCGTCTTCGTCTTCCGATTCGTCCTCATCTTTGTCAACGCAATGGTCCCTGCCATCGCCGTCATCGGTGTCCTCCTCTAACAAATCGACACTGCCCCCTTCCTTGAATAAGCGCGTTATATCCTCGTCGGAGTCCTCCTCCTCCTCCTCTTCATAGTCCCACGGGTCCACGTCACTCTCCTCCACTTCTGCCTCCAACTGATCAATGAACGCCTCCTCATTGGCCGAGTCAGACTCATCCAAATAGCTATCTCCTCTCTTCTTCCTGGTCTTCTTATCGTTCCTTTTCTTGTCCATACTCTTCGGTGCAACACGCTCCCCTGTCCTGGCTGCTGCTTTGCGCTCGTCCGACGCTGCAGGTACCCTATGCTCCTCCTGCGCGACCGGTACGAGCTTCGACGTCGTGGTGTCCTCGAGTGCCGATGTCGATGGATCCTGGTGTGGTCGAACAGGACGTGCTGCCTCAGCAGGTGACTCGCGAGCGCAAACGATGCAGCGAAGAGCTGGGGACGCAGGATGGTCAGTGGACGGCTTGGACCTGCCATTTCCACGGCGAGGGGGCATCGTGCTCGAGATAGTTGCTCCGAATGGTCGATGGCGGGTACACAGAGTGGGGTGTCGATCTGATCAAGGATGAGCAGTGGTTTCGTGCGTCGTGTCCACGCATTCATTTGTCGATTATCAAAAAAAGAAAGAAGAAATATCTCGCGTACTGAACATAATTTGATCACAACAAAAGTGGCATAGCGTATTCTAGACTCGTAAATATCCCGTGCGTGCCTGTCGACATGGAGTTCGACGTGCCGACGTGATCATGCAGAAGTTGCGCGCGTCATTGCCCCATTAACACGTGACACATGCACGCGGGACGTGCGCGCCGATGCCCGTGATGACCACCCGGCTCACACTCCCCTTATTATATACTGGATTTTGGGTGGCGCCGAAGACCATTGAACTGTCCATCATAATAAAGACAAGTCCCATCAATTCCATACCCATGCCTCCCTAGCTTCTTTGAGAAGTTAGACTGTACACGGTGGTCTTGTATAATAGTACTAGTACTACTGGACCACGGCCTATACTCTTTGACTCTTCTCCCACACTAATCATTATCTTCTTCCTCCTGCCGCCGCCACCCTCACCCTGCAAGCCATGGCTCCCCTGAGGAGGGGGAGAGGCCGGTCGACGATCCTCGCGGAGAAAAGGGAGAGAAATCACCACGAGGCACTTCTTGCTCTACCAGCCGCTCAAGCCCCCTCTCATCGAGGCCCAATATCCCCCGACAATGGTGCTGAATGCTCTAGCAGGCGAGGGCTCCTCCCGGTACGGTCTTCTTGTTCTACTTCTTCTCCATCTCCCTCTCCATCATGATCTTATTCAGCTTCTTCTTGTTTTTCTTCTTCTTGCTCTTCCTCTTCTACGTATTACAGGTCGGCCGTGGAGCCAGAATCCACCACGACAGAGGCATTGTAGGACCCGTTCGGCCCCGTTCCACGTCTCAGCGAGGTAGCAAATCTCCACACTGTTATTTCTCCGAGTTGTGATGTAGATTTCTTATATCATGTCTGCCCCGCATTGGTTTTTCTTCTTCTTTTGTGAGTTGAATTAGTTTTCATGAATATGACTAGATATCTTGGTCTTTCCTTAATACCTCTATTGATAGATTCCCTATGGATTTTTTGTGATTATGATTAGTTTATCGTGGTCATGAATAGATCTCTAGGTCCATTTTTTAACACCACGGTCAATAGATTCAACGAGGATTTTTGATCTGTATTAGTATTCACCTAGAACCTATAGTGTAATTATAGAATTCCTATTTCAATTAATAGGAACGATGCAGCGATCGAAGGCCGAGTACACGTGACAAGGTGGCCATGATCATTGCCAAGATTGACAACCAACATGGGATTGCACGCTCCCTCACCCAAGCTAATGAGAGCCTACGCAAGCAATTATCTGTGCAGAAGGAGATCTCGCTAGATTTTGCACATGACGTCGTGAGGCTACAGAAAGTGCTCGACCGTAACTTGAACAGGAAAGAACATGCCATCAAGATAATCAACAAGCTCATGGAGGAGAAGAAGAATCTCGTGGAAAGGTGCACTCTCCTGCAGGATGAAGTCACCGAGGCACTCAGAGGATGCGTCGGGGAAACCAAGGCTACCACCTGAGCCTACCATGACAGGAACCGTTGCCTGGATGCAGTGAAGGAGATGAAGCAGGACATGAGCAGAGGGATCACCGTACTTGAGGGTGTTCGGAAAGAGAACGAGGAGCTAAGGGCTTGTATGGAGGCGTATCGGAGCAATGCCCAAGTCTGATTCCCATTAGAGGGGACATGAATATCAGTTCGTCCTCTACTTCTTTTGTAATGTTTAGGGTTCAGGGAGCAATGCTCAAGTCTGCTTCCCACTATAGGGTGCAATAAGAATCCTAGGGCAACTCCTTATCTATCTGGACATGTGCTGGTGTTCATGTTCATGAATGGACACCATGTGCTCTTTCCATTATGTATCTGGACATGGGTTTCTGCATTATGAGTTTGCCACTAGCCCACTACTATTTGGTGATATTAGGAAAAACCCACAGCACACTAAACTGCAGATAAACCTTATTTTTCTTTGAAATTGAAATTATGACAGTGCCACTGGTCGATTCATAAAATGTTGATTAGTCCTAGATTGCTTCTTCCTTGAAATTATGACAGTGCCACTAGTCGATTCAGTTAATTATGGAAACTAACCAGCTTGTCCTGGTGAACTGAACAAACCATACTATGTATTTTTGTTGCAGGGAAAGAGGCAAAAGCTCGACCAAGACCTGGTGACCTGGCTAAATGACAAGATAGCAATCCAAAGGGAGAAGCAGAATTCCCAGAAACTGGACTTTGACCACCTACGCGCTGAACTCGCGGTCCTTTCTGACAAGTGCCAGAAACTGAAGGAGTTAAATGCCGGCTGGGAAAAGCTTCACAGTGAAGGTCGCACCTCGGCTAGGAAGGAGACGGAGATCATGAAAGGGATATTGAAGGAAAATCGTATGGCTATGGACCAACTTCTCCAATCCGTGACGGAGCGCTGGAACCTACGGGTAAAGCATGACAAAGTACTGAAGGAGCTGGCCAATCTTAGGGAGGAAAACAAGCAGCTCCGGTCCAGGCTTGCTTGAACACAACATATGTCTATTTAGTACTAAACTGCCTGGTTTATCCTCTGCAGTGGTGATTTTGTAAGCGTGAACTTAACTCTATGCACGATATGTGTGTTCGTCTGAAATTAATTTGCTCGAGGATTGAGTTTGGCTTAGTTAAGAAAGTGCAACTGCAAGTCTTACAGTTTACTAGTTTTAAGCATTGGCACAACATAAATTATTCATCTCGAATTTCCGTTATCCTTTGTAGTCTGTCCTTGTTCACCCTCGCGCGCCTTCTTCAGTTCCTTCATCAGATCCACAATGTAGCACTCTAGCTTCTTCTTGTCTTACCTGAGCTGATCCCTCTCCTTTTCTGCATTATGAATCAGCAACCTGTGACTTTCCTAAAGCTTCTTTGCAGTTCCAACAACCAAGCTCCCATTGATTCTGTCAGTTAGCTCTGTCTGCAAATTCTTGATTTCTTGTTCCAGCTCCTTATTTCGTACCGACATCTTGTAATTTTTTCAGCTCCATCACTTACATCAGTAAATCTCCCCGACCTTTCCAACTCATACATCTCCCATAACTAAACCAAATATTTCTTAAGTGCATCTGGCCACTCAAGATCCACCCACTCTACTGCTTTACACACCGGGCCAACCTAAAAACACACACACTATAGTGTTATGAACATACACGATACATTTTACTTCATGTCACAGTTGCACATAATGTAAACAAACCTGATTTGTATAGCCCAAAAACCTTCTCCTAGTGTTACTGCCTTCGAATGCAACATATCTCCTCAGTTTTAGCCCATGGTCACATGGCACTTCTCCATCGAGATCTAGGCCCTCCCATTCGGAGTTGTAGATCATCCGTGGTACCTATAGGTAAATGCAAAGCTGAAATTGAACACGATTGCATGCACATATGGAGCTCAGATCGAGAGATTTACCATTGCCTAACCCTAGCCCGAGAAAACAGAGGAACTCACATCGTGGAAGGAATACTCGATGTCGGAGAGAAGGTTGTCGCTGCTCGACTGGTCGTCCTCGCCATTCAAGGACAGCATGACGAATGCATCGTCGTAGGCGACGATGTCGGCATCAGCGTCAGGGAGAGGGGGAGAGAGAGAGAGCAGCCCTTCTACCGCTGCAAAAATGACTAAATTGGCATGTTACAATAGTTTAATGGATACCATGCCCTTTCCCTAGATTACTGTCTCCTGCCTAATATGGATTCTCTTCATACATTCTTATTTCAAATATTAAACATGTACTCCCTCTGTCCCAATTTCATTGCCTAACGAAAACATACCAGTATATTACATCATCTAAAGAAACAAAATCATGCCAGCTACAAGGTACTTATGCATCACTTGTTCAGTCATTGTTTCACAAAACATTACATTACAATCTCCCAACAAACATAATCACATCATGGTTTCACAAAACATCACATTACAATCTCTCAACAAACATAATCATAGAAACAAGTATATTACATCAACTCAAGAAACACAATCATGTCGACTACAAGGTACTTACGCATCACTTGTCCAGTCATGGTTTCGCAAAACATTACATTACAATCTCTCAACAAACAAAATAACAGAAACAAGTATAGTACATCATCTCAAGAAACATAATCATGTCAACTACAATGTATTTATGCATCACTTGTCCAGTCATGGTTTCACAAAACATTACATTACAATGTCCCAACAAACATAATAACAGAAACAAGTATGGTACGTCATCTTAAGAAAAATAATCATGTCAACTACAATGTACTTATATCTTATTACAACAACGATGGTTTCAGTGAGTGACATGTCCGAAAATCTCAACATCTCACACAACATTATATCGCAATCTCTCAACAAACATAATCACAGAAACACGCTCTAAATGCAACAGCAGTCAATATTACAAATACAGGCAGGGGAACCCTGCGGTCCATATGACAAGCCTAAGGTAGCAGCTCTCATCATATCTCATCAATGTTGACCACCTCATTCTGTTCAGCCACTACATGGGCCTCTACATCCACTATAACTTGTTCAACAACATCAGAAATGGTACCAAGGAAGAACACCTTCCTGGTTCGCTTCTTTCGTTGCATAATCTGCATAAGATCTTCAGTATCCAAAACATCTATGAATTGCTGCTTCTTATGATGCCACCACCGGATTTGTGCCATCTGCTTAGGGTCAATACTGATTTTCTTACCGATCATCTCTCTCATTTCATCAAGAGTTCTGTTTTTGGAATCGACAGTGATCTCCACAGTACATGACGAAACTGGCTTATTAACTCCCTCATCAAGTTTTGCCATGTATGAATCCACCTCTATGTGTATACTGAACTTATCTAGATCCGCATCTATTGGTCCGTATTCTCTAGGAGCAGAAGCTCTGGCAGCAAGATCTCCAGCATCTGCATACATATCATCAATCGTCGCTTCAACTTTCACCTTACGATCAGCTGCACAACACTCCCAAACCATGTGAAGCTCATGGGAGTGCTCAATTTGCTGATAGGTATCATTCATGTTGCGCCACACCAATTTTGTCCTCTGTCTAGAACCCCAGGGAATCCTAGCAGCAAGCATATCTACCAGCTGCGAAACAGACACAACCTCTTTGCAATTCACAAGCAGATGCACATCTTGCCCGAACACAACCCTCTCGCAACCAAAATCAAGTTTTGAAGTGTACTGCCGAACATGAACTGTGAACTCATATATGCCCCTTGTATCAAAGTTGTGCCTAATTTGATTAAAAAGGGGAACTTTTCAGTTCATTCGATTCTATTATGCCGTAACTAATCTACTTGTAAGATAAGGCACAAATAAGAAAAATTCACCTCTCGCTCTTCTCCTGGGTTTTTTTCTTTGAGATCTGGGTGCCACATCCGCCCACCAGAGCCGAACAATCCGCCGTCGGCCTTGTTTTTCTCTTCAACCTGCTGCTCGTAGGTACCTTGGGAGCAGAATCCTTGCTGACCTCCTCGCTAACCGGGGCTGAAGTCCTTGTCACTGATTCACGTTGAGCCCCGGACTTGGGCCCAGACGGACCCGAATCAGTCGGCGACGTAGCTACAACCTTCGCCTTGCAAGACATGCTGGGCCACCGCTGTCGGATTCAGTGTCGGGGGAGGGAGAAAAAAGGTCCTCCGCCGGCATTCGTGGTCGTGGAAGGGACGAAAGGGACCGTTGCCATGCAAAGAAGATTCAATGTTGAGAGTTAGGAAAGTATATTAATGGATTTGCCCCTACGACACGTGCAGGGTGGCTAAGAAGAGTGACCGGCGAAGAAGGGGTACAGCAGGAACTAGTGTAACGGAATATCCTGACTTAACGGGCACGATTTGAAAATATTGGGTTTGGTCATCATTCGCTCGAAACACCCCTCTCAGCAATTGGCGCTCCAACTTTTCGAATCGTGGTTATTAAAATAAACTTGGGTACCGCGTTGCCTGGGCACCCCAACTTTTGGGTCGCAAAATGATATTCTCCCACGGTGGGCGCCAACTGTCATGGTGGTGGCACGATAGATGCTATGTATAGGCTAAGAGTGGGGCTAATCTGCACTAGAGGAATCCAGGAAGGGATAGTGTGGTGATTCCACACACTGAAGCTCGTATTCTCTCTTAATCAAAGGTGGATTACAAGGGCTCCTCGAGTTGTTCGTGGGAAGGATACAATGCTCTTACTACCCACACACTACTCTCTAGGGTTTTCCCTTAGTAAAAATGGCCCACCTTCTCTACAGAGGTCTTGATGCTCCTTATATAGGGGAGCCCAGGTTACAAATATAGGGCTTACGTGGATGCATATTCGGAGAATATGCCTCTCGGTAAAGCAAGATGCTTCCTTTTCTCTTTAACAGGCTGGTTCGGACTTTGGGCGTAAGCCTCTCTGAGCCCTCCTGCCTCACGGCGTCATCCGACATTGGTGGCGTCAGTCGACATTGGCTATGTCACCCTTGTCAGCCACTTCCCGCTGGTCCTCTCCTCTGTCCTCTTCGCTCACACTACAGTGGAAAGAGGCCACCTTTTGACCAACGAGATTCCTTCCTTCTCTTGCAAGCCAAATGGTAACCCGGCTAGCGCCTGGTTAACTCGTCTTCGTGGGAACCTGCAAACAAGATAAATTAGTCTTGCCGACATATGTTTTATGCTGGCCAGGTTAACGTTAGTTGAACATCCACCAGGCTGGGTCTTCCCATAAGTCGGCCTGCCATGAGGTAACTCGTCCAGCTATTTCTTTGGCCTTGTCGTACCTCGGCTACCATGGTACCCGGCGTGACCCTACCTGGGGTTATCCCCCCAACATTACACTTAGGGCATACGTGGAGAGCATATTCTAGAAATATGCTTCTCCCAAATTAGCAAAGGGGTGCTCCCCTTTTTCCTAGCGTAAGCCGCCCAGAGCTCATGGCATAAGCCTCTATGAACCCCTGGCGTAAGCCTCTATGGCACCATGTGACCCGACCAACAATGGTCACTCTACGTCGCCTTTGTCGGCCAGTACCTCTGGTCCTTGCCTCTCTGTCTTCTACGCTCCCTCTAAAATGGAGAGAGAAAAACGCTGACCATGGGAAGATCCCTTCCTTCTTCTATAAACCATCGTGTAACCCGGCTCCTGCCTGGTTAACTCGGCCTAGGCCATACCTGCAAACACACAATACGGTGGTGCCGACATATACTGTATGTCGGCTAAGGTCCTGTTGGGTGAAGACAACCTCGGCTGAGTCGGTCGTAACTCGACTGACCTTTAGGTAACTCGGTCAGCACTTGCTTTGACCTTGTCATACCTCGGTTGTCATTGCCTTTATACCCCGGCTCGACCCTACCTAGGGTCATCCCCACAACAAAACACCTTTTGGTTCCCTTTTGATTTCCTCCGAACTATTTTGAACTTTCTCAGAATGATTCTGGTTCTATCATGGAACTTTTCCAGTTTCCTTTTCTCTTTCATATGGTGATTCCGACTTACAGAGGATCTCTAGATCATCGTACCCTTAAGTGTATTTCCCCATGGCTCGGTAATGACACAAAAATGATCGCCATCAATGATCAATAGAGGGACCGAGATGCCCATATGACCCATGTGCATTCCACGATGATAATGTTGTTTGAACCGTAAAATGTCGAGTCCAATTCCCTTTGTTTCTCTAATACGACTTGTCTGAGATCCGATCATTGGTATCGCATACCTTGTTCAATATCGTTACCGACAAGTTCTATTTTACTTGTACCGCGATATTATATCCCCGTGACCCAGTCACATGTTGCAACATTATGGTTGTAATCTCATCAAGCCGGCCGTATGTATCTTACCTGTCACGTGGGTGAACAAATCTCGCTCTTGACACATAATGCCTCTACATGCCCCTCCGAATACCTGAAAACACCTTTATGATTACTGTATCACCAAGTGACGTTTGATGCTATCGAAGTATCCTCGGGTGACAGTGATTGATATGGTCTCACGGTCTAAGGAGAAGGAGAGACTACGTTTCTAACTATTGCAATAATAAACTATGTGACTTGATCGTGTCGCAATCTTTGTGTGATGTCCATCACATCATTCACCAATGATATGACTTTATTGTCAATTAGCATAAATGCCCATGATCAGGAAACCTTGATCATCGATTTCTCAATGAACTAGTATGAATAGTAGTTTTGCTCAAGGATTGGGTGTCAATTAGCATAAAGGTTTTGCTCAAGGATCTGAATACTCATTTTGCTATCAAAGATTTGGGAGAACTTCACTACTTCCTTGGTATTGAGGTCAAACACACATAAAATGGTCTGCTTCTCACTCAGAAAAAATATGCTCATGATCTGCTCACACGTGTTGGCGTTCTTGAGTGCAAGGCCACCCCCACTCCATTGTCCTCATCCGAGCCACTGGCCCTTCATGATGGTACACCTCTGGGTCCTGATGATAGCTCTCTATATAGAAGTATTGTTGGTGCTCTACAGTACCTGACTCTCACATGGCCAGATTTATCATTTTCTGTTAATAAGGTCTGTCAATATCTTCATGCTCCTACTACTGCTCATTGGACAGCTGCCAAACGTATCCTTTGCTATGTCAAGGACACAACCCAACTTGGTATTACATTTACAAAATCCTCCTCTACATTGTTAAGTGCTTTTTCAGATGCAGACTGGACAGGCTGTCTTGAGGATAGACGTTCTACATGAGCTTTTGCTATTTTTATAGGTCCAAATCTGGTTTCCTAGAGTGCTAGGAAACAAGCCACCGTGTCTCGTTCCAGCATAGAGGTTGAATACAAAGCTCTTGCAAATGCCACTACTGAGTTGATTTGGGTTGAAGTTGTACTTACTAAACTTGGTGTGAAGCTTCGAGACAAGCCATGTTTATGGTGTGATAATCTGGGTGCCACCTTTCTGTCAGCTAATCCAGTTTTTCATGCTCGTACCAAACATATTGAGATTGACTATCACTTTGTTCGTGAGTGTGTTGCTAATAACAGTCTTGACATCAAGTTTATCTGTACTAAGGACCAGCTTGCTGACGGGTTTACAAAGTCTCTTCCTATAAAAAGTCTAGATGAGTTTAAGCGCAATCTAAACCTCTCCCATGGTTTTGATTGAGGGGAGAGTTAGGTATGTAATATCTGGCACGTGTACGTGTACGGAGTAGTACTCCGACCGTACACGTACAAACCTTGTAGGCCACGTAGGGATTTTCTCCTACCAATATAAACCCAATATAAACACGTAACCGATGGACCGAAAAGGATATCCATCGTTCCACCAAACATAGACAAAACACTCATGCATAGCGAACCCTTCCGCCATCGCCACTGGTGCTACATGTGGGACATAAACACGATTGAGTTCATAGTTCATACTGGACCGGCTAGATCAGTATCTTTTCGATAAGATTTTGAAAACGATGATCTCTGCCGTCCGATCAACTTGGAAATCCACGTCGGTCGTTTCCCCGTGCTGGAATCGTTGAATGACAGTGAGAGAGACAGGCAGGACCATAGGAGTACCATCCAAAGTTTTAAATAGCTGGCTATAGCCCTATAGCCTTTTGAAAAGTCTCCCGCTACGGTTATGCCCTTCATAGGCTAAACGGAAAATAGCCGCTAATAGCCAGCTATAGCCTGATTTAGCCCTAAATTAGCCTCTAATTTAGCCGCTAAATTTCTTCTCTTTGAATTTTTCTTTTTTTTTCTTTTTGTTTTCCTTTTTTGAATTTATGTTGAATCTGATTCAATAAAACTTGTGAGTTAATTAGTTGAATACTTATTTGTGTTGAATAGTTGCATGACCTGTAGCTCGAATCTTGTTTGAATCATAGTTTTTCCATCTTTTTAAAAGATTTGACTAAAATTTGCTCTATTTTTAAAAATACGCTAAAACGGGTCTTTCGTAGCCTCTGAAAAAGCCGCCGCTAAATGGAATAGCCGGCTATTTAAAACTTTGTTACCATCACCAGCCTCTCGCCAACCAAAAAGCGTTAAATTCCGATCGATCACCACGCGCCACTCGATGAGGTGAACTATCCAACTCTAGCGTCATAACAATCGAGCAACGGAATGTCAGAGTCGATCACGTCGCCGTGGCCGGCGCGGCGGTACCGGCGGCCGGGCGCTCGAGAACGCCGGCGTGGGCTAGCAGCGCCCAGAGCTGCGTCATGAACTCGCCGCCGGCGCCAAGCATCTCGGCGTGGGCGTCCACGTTGTCCGATGGCGCGAGGAACAGCACGAGCTCCGCCCAGAACTCGGCGAGCACCCGCCACAGCCGCTGTTCGTCCCGGCCCACGGCGGCCCCGAGCTGCCCGCCCAGCAGCGCCGCCCTCTCGACGATGGTGCTGCTGCCCGCCCGCTCCTCGGCGCCAACTCCTGCTTCCAGGCCTTCCATGTACTTTTGCTCGTTGGCCTCGATCTTGTCCAGCTGCGTCAGGATCTCCTCCTTGGTCCCGCATCTGGCGAGGTGGCAGCGCGTCTGCCGCACCGCCGTGTCGAAGATCTGCTCCGCGTTGTTGCTCGGGTCCGGCAGCATCTCCGGCACGAAAGCCACCAGGTACGCGCAGTAGTTCGACAGCTTCGTCGCCACAACCCGGTTGTCGCCGCCGCCGCCGTTGTTATGATCGTCGTCGTCATCGCCACGGCGACGAGGCCGACGAGGACGGCTCGACCAGTCGCAGCGCGTGGTGACGACGTGCCACACCAGGATCTGGTCCGTGACCTTAGCAAACTTGCACGCAAACTCGAGCCTTGGCAGTAGGCCGTGCCTCCGCAACGTCGAGTCCCCGTTGCTGAGGCGTCCCTCGCTGGCTTTGAAGGACATCAGCACGGCACGCCGGACCTGCACCGGCAGCTCCTTCCTCCGTTCCCGCTTCTGGCCCTGCCGCCGGGGCTCCACCAGGAACAGCGTCATCCACGACTTGAGGTTCAGCGGCCGGTGGCTGTACCGCTTCAGAAGCACGTACTCGCCGATCTTGTCCTCCCAGTACCGCGTCTCCGGCGGCGTGATGCTCTCCTTCCACCACAGGTGCCCGCCGCGCCGCTTCTTGTGCCAGGGCCGCCCGTCGCGCACGCAGCGGTACACCGTCTTGGTGTACCGCCAGTTGTTGGAGAACGCCGCCAGCGCCTGGCACATCTCGAGCGCCGCGGTGATCACGATCACCACCACCGTGACAGAGCGGTCCAGGTCCTTGACGCCGATCTTGAGGCGGCGGTAGTCCGGGCCGAGCGTGCCGAAGAACGTCGTCCATATGGTCAGTGCCAGCACGACGACGGCGATGAAGATGTAGGTCCTGACGCCCACCAGAACGATGTTCCGGGTGTAGAAGAAGTCGTAGAGGAACGAGAGCTCCGCCTCGACGACCCGGAATGCGGCGTCGGGGCCGGTGGCGACGTCGCGGTGGTGGATGAGGCCGTTGAGGACGAGGTTCAGCGCCTTGGCCGAGCCGGCCTCCGCCGGGACGTAGCCGTAGAAGCGGCGCTTGAGGAGCTTGAAGAGCGCGAAGGCGAGGCAGAAGTCCTTGGCCATGTCCTTCTCGACCTCGCTGTACCCCTGCTCGTCGACCCACCGGTAGACCGTGTCGATGGTGACCACGGACTTGCAGGCGCTCTGCATCAGCACCTCCTCCCGTGACAAGCGGCCGTACTCGTGGCTCAGCTCCATGGTCTCCTCGCCGTGGAAGAGGTACCTGTACCCTGCCATGGTCTTGGGATCGGCCGGCCGCTGGTCCGAGGCGGCGAGGGACTCCTCGACGTCCATGTACTCGGCGACGACCTTGACGGAGCGGTCCGGGAGGCTGGCCTTGACCATCTCCCCGATCTTGGCGGCCGTCTTGAGCACGTTGAGGCTCCAAAACGCCCAGATGGCGGCGCGGTAGCTGGCGTTGGTGCCGGTGGCGTTGAGGACGAGCCAGAGCACTAGCCCCGTCTGGAGGACGTGCTGCAGCAGCAGCTTCTTCCGCTGGTCCACGTCGCGGCGGCTGTGCACGGGCGCCGCGTACGCGCTGGCCTGGATCAGCAGCAGCGCCGTCGCCCACAGCACGAAGGTCTCGCCGTGGAAGGGCCCGTCCTGGATGATGCCCACGGCGTAGGTGACCACGACGTAGGAGAGGGAGTAGGCCATCCACATGACGCCCCGGAGGAGCCGGTCGCTGCTCCGGCGCCGGGTGGAGCCGTAGAGGACCAGCGCCGCCAGCACCAGCGCGCTCAGCAGCACCACCACCTCCAGCCGCAGCAGCCGCCCTTCCACCGTGCCGAGGTTCTCGAAGATGCGGCCGCCGCCCATGGCCGCCTTGCCGTCGTCTTCCATGTATGACGGCAGGGCTAGCTTCACCTGACTAACTCAACGGACGGCGATCGATCGATATTACCATGGAAGGCTAACTGATGATTCCCAACGGCATGATGATCGAATGGACGAAGACGACGATGAGATGAGATTGAAATGCAAAGAGGGAAAGGAATGGGATCGATGAAATGTGTACCCGGAACATCTTTTGCTGGCACTGGCCGGGCGGTGGCACTTGGTGGAAGGCAAGAATATTGCAACTCTGAGATTTCATACAACATCTTGACAGAGAGCTTTCCTCAGACCAAGCAGGGATTCTCACAGTCTAGAGTCTACTCCCCAGCAGTGAAGTAAAGGATAGACCGCCTACGTGGGTAGCGTGAACATATGCAGAGGGAGATGACATAGCAGAATTTCATGATTAATTAAGAAGGATCCATATACTAAGAAAAATCTCAAGGTCTGGAATCCTACGAAGTTAGTACTTTATAATGGAAAGGGGTCCTAAATAAAAAGTAAAAAGGGGTTGGTTCCAAACTTAGGCCGTCAGTTTTCTAACCAGAATCGCTACTTTTACAACAAGGTTAGATAGGGGCGAGGACGGTGGCGCGCTCGTGCCAATGTTTATATAGTCGCCGCTAGGTGGTCCAATGATCTACTTGTACTTTTAAGATTTCTTGTACTTCCTCCAATCTATTTTAGTTGACTTAGATTTGTCTAGATTCGAATGTAGACAAATCTAAGTCAATTAATATGGGTCGGAGGGAGTACTATTGTTGATGATTATTAATAGATTGGTGGAATTTTTCAAAAAAAAAACTCAAAAGGCTCGTTTGCCCTTTTCTCGCCGCCACCCAGGCTCTCCACCGGCGCCGAGGACGACGGTGTCCTTGACTCCTCGTCCAGCAGGCCATCTCCCTCCTCTGTGTCTACATGAACCCCGACTCCTCATCCTCCGGCCTCGGCCTTCGGGGATATCCAAGATCAAAGATGCTACCTCTGGCAAGGCGATGTTGTGAGCCAATATCGACGCTGGTGTCATCGACGACGACATTGCTGCAAGCGGCGTCAAGTGGTGCTACCTAAGAAGTCCGGCGTTGCTACCATGGGCGAGGGTGGGTGCTACCACCGGTGAGGGCAGGTGCTACGACCTCGTCGGAGCGATGTAATCGCACCCTATTGGATAGCGTATGGTCTATGATGTCTCTTACCGACTTATTTGTATCTTTTTGGGATATGCCTTTGAGGCTGCTGCATTCATTTTAAATAGAGCATCATCCAAGTCCGTGAAAACAACGCCATATGAGTTATGGCATGGCACCAAGCCAAAGTTGTCTTTCCTAAAGGTTTGGAGATGTGAGGCTTACGTTAAGAAACTATAGCCTGACAGACTCAAACCTAATGCGAAAAAATGCATCTTTGTAGGATATCCAAAGGAGACCATTGGATATACCTTCTACAACCAAGCTGGGGGTAAAACGTTTGTTGGGAAGAACGGTACCTTCCTCGAGAAAGAGTTTCTAGTGAAAGGTGTGAGTGGAAGGAAGATAGAACTCAGTGATATTATCGATCCTGATCTTCAAATACCAAGTGTCGCAACGGAAGCTGTTCCGGAGCCACGCTTATCAATTGAAGTGGGAGCGAATGATGATGATCATGAACCTCGTGAGGAAATAGCTATCGAACCTCGCAGGTGAACAATAAAATGCATTGCCCCTTAATGGTACAGCTATCTTGTAAATAAGGTCATGACTGTGGAACATGACCTACCTGCAACCTACATGGAAGCAATGGAAGGCCCTAAACCCAAGAAGTGGCGCATAGCCATGGAATCCGAAATAAAGTCCATATATGACAACCAAGTATGGACCTTGGTAGATATTCCCAAAGGCCAAAAGGCCATAGAGAATAAATGGATCTTCAAGAAAAAGACAGACGCTGATGGAAATATCACTGTCTACAAATCTCGGCTTGTTGCAAAAGGTTTCCGACAAATTCAAGGAATTGACTACGAAGAGACATTCTCTCCTATATCGAAACTAAAGTCTATTCGGATTCTACTAGTAGTTGCTGCATATTTCAATTACAAAATATGGAAGATGGATGTAAAAACCGCTTTTCATGAATGGCAACATTGAGAAAGAATTGTATATGATACAACTAGAAGGTTTTATTAATCCAAAGGATGCTAGTAAACTATGCAAGCTTCAGAGGTCTATTTATGGACTAAAGCAAGCATCTTAGATCCAGAATCTTCTAGTTGATGAAGTCATCAAAAGTTTTGGATTTTTCCAGAATGCAAAAGAAGACTCAACTAGAGATAATTAATGGACATTTAGAATTTGAATTTCTCTTGAGTATGACACACCACATATTGACTAGGTAAGCTTGCAGTATAAATACTAAGTGGTAGTACTCATGTACACATATTTTAAGGTTTGAGAGATACGCGAGGCATATCACTCCCCCAAAATGGGATGATCCATTAACTACTCGAAAATAGCCAAAAAAGATATCATCAATATGCATTAGAGGCTCAAAACAAAACACACAAGTAAATGATGTACCCAACACATAGAAATACTTGAATACACAAAATAAGAAAGCATGAGGCACAACACATACAAACACATACTTGGTACAAAACCAAAACATGTAAAGGGGCAAGTAACTTACAATATAAAAGAGTTGAGTTCGGGTTACCACAAAGAGGCACATTGGGTATATGGTAGGAAGATTATAATCCTTATAACTTGGCTTGATCAAATATAATATATGAAGATCCCTTAATTCTTCATGAGTTAGCCAAGTCTCCAATGCCCTCCAAAAACACCTATTGATCAAGTTTGAGCTTGTTGGTCCCCAACCAAGTTGGGTCCTAAGAGGTTGGTCACAATAGGCTTGGCAATCCAAATGGTTCGTTTCTTGATACCACTTTGAGTTTCAACAAAATTGGCAAACACATTGCCATCCTTATCCTTCCCGAGAGAATAATCAGCATCAACAATGATAGGGTTAGATAAGATACCATTTGAACATGAAGAGGCAAAGTTCCCCTTCTCACGACATATGTAGCAACAAGTGCTCCCCTTTATCTTCTTCATTAATTTCTTGGCTTGGGGAGCCTTATATTGATTCTTATTGGGAAGTGGCCTAGCTTCAACTTGAGGTTGAGATTGGGCTTGACCTTGAACTTGTGGCCGCTTTCCTTGTTTATTCTCACTCAAGTGCTTTTTCTTCAATGGATAACATCTTACATGATGTCCTTTAACCTTGCACTTGAATCAAATAATCTTGGCCGAATTCTTGACTTGATCTTGGACCTTCTTCTTGTTGCTCTTGGACTTGTTCTTGTTATTGGAGTTGAATCCAAGTCCACTTTTATCATTGGGGTAATTTTGCACACTCAAAATATTATCCAGTGTTGACTTGCTTTCATGACTCTTTTCCAAGTATTTCTTCAAAGAAGTGACTTGGGCCTTGAGCTCCTTGATTTCCTCTACATGGTTAGTAGAAATAGAGGTACTAGAGGAAGTAGAAGCTTCATTGTTAGAGCAACTAGGCAAAACAAGTAATCCAACACAAGGTTTATTAATAATATGACAAGAAGGATCACTAGGACTAGCACATGGCAAAATAGCATTTTGAGTAGAAGTTGTGCTAATGTCCAAATGAGGCTCACAAGATGTTATCTTAGTGATACTTGCCTCACAAGCTAACTTTAGCCCATCATAGGAGATTAGAAGATCATTATAAGAGCCTAAGAGCATTTCATGACTCTCTTCCAATTTCCTATACTCGCTAGTTAGCAACTCAAGTTGAGCCCTTATCTTAACATTCTCCTTTAATCTAGATGCTTCACAAGAAGTAGAGTTAGTAGCACTAGCATCATTAATAGATTTTTCCTTTTCAAGCTCATAAGATTCAATTTTTCTGTGAGGAGACAATTAGTGTGCTTTTCCTCGGCAAGCTCTTGCTTAAGGAGATTGAATCTCCGACTCCCATCATCAAGTTGGAAATCCAACTCCTCTATGGTTTCCGTTTGTTTAGTTATGGTGTCCATAACATGTTTGAGACAAGTAACAGCCTTATTATTACCACGAAGAGAGGTACACAAAAAACTCAACTCAAGCACAAGAGCACTAGTATCCTCATCAAGGTCATCATCACTATTATCATTATCATTGCTATTATCTAGAGAAGATATGTTGGTATCCAAAGTAGGAGATACCTTTTATCCTCTTGCCATAAGGCACATGTGAGCATGGGAGGATGAAGATGAGGATATTGTTGAATCTCCATTCATGATTGTGTCTTGCTCCATAGAATGTTTGATTTCCTTTACATTGTTAGATATACAACTAGAGGAAATAGAAGCGTTTTGCACATGGCAACAAGACAAATCAAGCATATCATCTACATTAGTACTCAAACAGTTTCTAGACGATATGCAAGGACTAGCAACAC
Organism: Avena insularis; assembly: GCA_023614405.1. Lineage (NCBI taxonomy): Eukaryota > Viridiplantae > Streptophyta > Magnoliopsida > Poales > Poaceae > Avena > Avena insularis. The sequence goes on from CM042684.1 coordinate 500,956,914, forward strand.
AAGGGGATATAGAACTATTGTTGCAAGAAGTGTTTAAGTCCAAACTCTCTACACCATTATCATTTATAGAACAAGAATCATTGGTGTAAAGAGAAACACTACCATCATCACATATCATTTTTCCACTCACCATGACATTATCTTGTGACTTGTCACATGTAAGTGAAGTGGAAAGAATTGAAATCTCATCGCGGCCGGAGGTGGAAGCAACTTGGATATCTTCATGATGTGAAGGAGAAGATAGCTCCTCGGAGAGACCACTGACTATATGAGAAATGGAACCACCAACTATTTCTTTAAGTTTGGTCCACTTCTTATGAGACGACTTGCGCTTTACAATTGTCAAGTACAATTTAACTTTGGGACTGAAGGAGAAGATAAGCTCATTAGATACTTGAGCTTCGAGATGTAAATTTTTCTAATCCTCTAAAGATAGATTTTGAGGATCCATCGGAGGAGAAAAACCTACATCTAGAAATAGCTCAATATTTGGACACAAGGTCTGAAGATTACAAAGCAAGCAATTTCTCCATAAAGCATAATTTGTGCCATCAAAGATAATTGTGTCATTGTGCACTATACTATGTAACTACCTCGGTGAATTACGCTCTTAGTTACATGCCTAGATGAGCGAAAGTGGTTAAAATAGTACGGTGGGGCCTAGGGGCCACGCACAGGTAGACCTTCTTTCGTCGTCTAACCACTTTCGTAACATCGACAAGAACGAGCGGCGAATCGGCAATGAAGGGATCAACTACATACACAAGTGAGTATGTATGCAAGCCACCATACAACAGTTCACAGAGCCATTCCATCTAAAAGAAATAGAAATATTGCAACGCCATACGGCAAGATCCAAATATCCTAGATAGAGATAATAATTTAGGATAGCTCCTCATACATCAAACATCAGAGTATCAAGCGGAAGCGGAAGACAAGATCCGAGTACGGATAAGAAGCAAATCGGCATAAGATGCCACATAAATAAACACATCCCGCCCACAGATCTCACGGATCCCTGTTCCCGGAATCTCTACACTGAGTGATCGTTGCCAACATCATCCATCTCCTCCACCCAGTATCCATCTTGCGAGTACACCTGTTCATCTGAATCAAACAATTTATCATGTGAGACCCTAGGGGTACTCAGCAAGTCTTTATGCCTCTAAAAGGGACATAACCTGGGGTGACGCAATTGCAACAAAAGATAATAACTAACAAGTCTATAGATACTCGCTAACCATCCGCCTAACCAATGATAGACGGATGTCCGTTAATTAGGAACAACAGTTATAACAGTATAATTAACAGATCCATCCTCCTTCTCGCTTACCAACGATAAAGCGGACGAACAACCCATCCGTTGGCAGTTTTATTAACCATTACATGAGTATTGCACTATTTACTAGTCAGGTACTTAGTAAAATTAAAAGCGGTACTTTAGTTATACTTGTCTATGATCGAGAAACTGTGCTCTAAGTCGTCCATAACCGCGGACACGGCTTTCAGAAAGTTTTACCCTGCAGGGGTGCACAAATATCAACACACACTCGATCAACCTCGGAAAAACCAACTCAAAACCCAACGAGGCATTCACGACAAAGCGATCACAGGATTCAGAAATATTTCAGGGGGCCACCCCATTAAGCTACCCGCAACGAAGTTGGCCGGCTCCGAGACGGACCCAAGGTTTATGACAACGGCAGTATTCGGGAACCCGAAAATGTGACTGGGCTTATCGATACCGCGAAAATGTGGCGCGATCCAAAACAGTACAAGTGCTCCACGCACAATCTTAAATAAAGCAGTAAAGCATGGCATACGTACAGGATAGTAATAAAGCCCCAAACTACTTTGTGGCCCCCAAGAAATAAGAATAAATCAAGCTCTGGCTCAGGGGGGTCCATAAGGCCTCCCGGATGTGGATAGTGCGAATAGTCAAGGAACAGGAATCAAGTACTCGGGGTCCTACGGGACACAAGTGAGCATGAAAAACAAATAGCAGATATTGCTCACCGGTGCCACTTTCATTAGTTATCCCATTACTACTCAGGTTAAGTTATTTAGGTACCTCGTTATCCATCAGACACTCATATACCCTACACATGCTGTTCTACGACCCGCATGGCTTAAACAACTCCTGTAGTAATAGCTCATGGGATGGGGGAACAAGCTTCGGTGGGGTTTAAAAGTAAAGGCCATGCAGTACTTGGGATTCAATTTAATGCAAACGCGACTCGATGATGCAAGAATAAGATAGAGGCAATAGGTACTATATGTATGCAAGCATGTGGTAGTGCTTGCTTGGCAACTCAGTTGAAGCGAGAGTCGGATCTGGGTAGTGCTCCTGGGATTCCTGATATATCCCCTGCTCGGCGTCTATTCGAGGAAGAAGCAAACAAACAAGGCCAACATAAATAAAGTGCACAAACAGATGAATTAGAATGCAACAACAAACAAGCATTCCATGATGAATGATGCACAATTTGCATGGCGATAATGTAGCATGGCATGGATGAGGTGTGGGGTACAAGATTAAAGCATTTTATTAAGTTTTTAGTCCGGTTTGCTCTCATATAAGTTGCTGTATACTTATTATTTATATGATGCATGCTGCAATTCAGAACAAGGAATGCATAGTTAGAACGGGCTCGTCGCGCTGATCGATTTAGACATATTATTTGCCAAATTTGGAGTTATAGATTTGAAGTTATTAATTAATTAAGAAAAGGGCAATTTCTTGTAATTTTAATCATCTCGAAATTTGAAAGTGCTCAAATAATATTTTGAATAGCATATTTGAATTCCTCTCATTTTTCTGATTCAAAAACATATATTATAAGTATTATTTGGAATTATAACACAAAAGTTATTATAAACAGAATTTAAATCATATATAAAACATTTCTGGAAAAACATTTGATTAAAATAGATAAAGAGGCCGAAACTTTTGTTACTCGGGAGAAACTTAGCCCGAGACGCTGACGGGTGGGTTCAGCTGCTGAGCTGGTGGGAAAAACGACGCATCGGCTTTTCTCACCGAGTGCGAAGCTAGCTACTGAGACGGACGGGTGGGGTCAAGAGGTGGCGGGGCCACAGCGTGTCAAGGGCGTGACACGTGATGGAAATAGGAGTGCCTTCTTGTAAAAAGGTGGAGGGGCTGACTGGTGGGGCTCGTGGACCGCGGGTTGGAAGGGATCGTCCACACGATCTTGAGATCGGCAAGTGATCGACTACATCAACCCCGAGATCTAATCTCGTAACGCTTTCGGTTCTACAAGGGTTAGTACAGATCTATCTCGTTGCTCATGTCTAATAGATTAGATCTTGGCTTTTATCTAGATTAGATCTGGGTTTTGTTCGTTCTTGCGGTAGAAAATTTTTGTTTTCCATGCTACGAACCCAGCAGGGTGGCTCGGTCTAGATTAGAGAGGAAAAAGGGGAGGTGAGAGAGGCTAGGGTTTTGCTAGGTGTAGATAGAGAGAGCGAGAGGCAAAATGAGCTAGAAGAGAAAGAGAGAGAGGGGTGAAACATGGGTGCACAAAAGAGATTTTAGACCTGGATGAGAGTCTAGGATTAGAACACATTTTTGAATTATGCAAGAATTCAAAAGGCTTTGAAAACAAGAGAGAAACCACCTAGGGGCATGTCGTTTTATGTGACTAGAGTGGCTTGATATTGCATGCACTAAAGGAGTACAGGCATGTGGCATTTTTGTGACAAAAAAATGTATATGCATGTATGTGAGGTAAGGTGGCAAAACAAGATTTGCTATAATACAAGAATTGAGGAGGACATGATACATGGCATACAATCTAGGTTTGGATCAACCCATATGCATGCATGTGTAGATGGTGGACAAGGTGAATGGGATAGATGGAGGAGCTAGGGTTTTGGAGAAGATATGAATAACAAAGAGGTTTGCACTAAGAAAAAGGAAGGAACCAAAAGGACCAAAATATAGAGAGGGAGGTGGAAGGGAAGGTGATCTTGCATGGCCCATGCATGTATAATAAATGCCATGTTTATTCTTGTAAAAACAAAATAAAGTCTCATGGCATTGATTCACATGCATTCCAAAATATGGATCTAAGGTCAAGCCAAAAGGAATTAACAAAAGGATGTCCCATGTGGAGTAGATGGAGATGATCATATTTGAATATAATTTGGACTTGCTAGTGTGTTTGTTCCACTAGATGTTTAATAGTCTCAAATATATTCCAACATGAGCATACATTCAAAATAATCCACATGGGAGCTTGAAAAGGGTTCCACTCACATAGCATGCAAAGGTGGATCCACATATTAATAACGTGAAAACAACAAGGTGCTAGTGTGGAAGCATATAGAAATAGAAATGGGTCCATCCCTACCCACATGAGCTAGAGATAAACTCAAATAAAACGCAATGCTCACATATGGTGGAATGGTGGAATTATGGGGTGGTGACAAGAAAGGTGATGGAGTTAATAAAAGATATGCCCCCAACTCAACTTGGGCATCAAGCATTTATCAAGAACCAAATACAATATATCAAGAGGCAAATACGATTAATAATGCATAAGAGATAAGAACCAAATGAAAAGGGGTTTTATATGATGCTCAATGCAAGGTGGCATGGTGACATGAGCATGATATATTTATGATGCAACAATTATATGTAGGAAGTAGCCATTATATTACTAAACCATGTAGCATTACATATGTTAGACAGATGGGATGCTACAACTCTCCCCCACTAAACAGGAATCTCGCCCCGAGATTCTAGGAAGAGGAAGAAGACACGGAGAGGGTAGGATACTTGGCACGGAGCTCATCCTCGCGTTCCCAAGTGGCTTCATCAACTGAATGGTGCGACCATTGCACCTTGCAGAACTTGATAGACTTGTTGCGAGTCCTTCTTTCTGCGACTTCAAGGATTTTTATGGGGTGTTCTTGATAAGATAGGTCTTCTTGGAGATTGATAAGCTCATGGTCCACGGTCCTGCCGGGATCCTTGAAGCACTTCTTGAGTTGAGAGATGTGGAAAACATCATGGACCTTGAGTTTTTTAGGAAGTTCCAGAGCATAAGCAACTTCTCCTCTTCTTCCATGAATTTTGAACGGACCGATGTATCTAGGGGCCAGCTTTCCTTTGATACCAAACCGGTGCGTGCCTCTCATGGGAGTGACACAAAGGTAAACGAGATCACCAGGAACATACTCCATGTCCGTGTGCTTTCTGTCATAGTTGCTCTTCTGGCGACTTTGAGCAACCTTCAGATTTTCAAGAATGATGTGAACCTTCTCCTCCGCTTGAGTTACTATGTCGAGGCCAAACAATGTTCTTTCACCTGCGCCCGACCAACCAATCGGAGTTCTGCATTTGCAACCATAGAGAGCCTCAAATGGTGCCATCTTTAGACTTTTCTGGAAGCTATTGTTGTAAGAGAATTCAGCATAAGGAAGACATTCTTCCCACTTCATGCCGAAAGAGATGACGCAAGCACGGAGCATATATTCCAGAATCTGATTGATCCTTTCAACTTGTCCTTGCGACTGAGGGTGGTAAGCTGTGCTGAAGTTCAATTTTGTTCCCAAAGCATTTTGGAAACTTTCCCAGAACTTGGAAGTGAAGATGCTTCCACGGTCTGAGCTGATCTCAAGAGGAACCCCATATAGAGAGACAATTCTGTTGATATAGAGCTCAGCCAACTGAATTGCAGAAATTGTTTCCTTGACGTGAAAGAAGTGAGGCACTTTAGAAAGCCTGTCGATGACAACAAAGATTGCATTGTTGCCCTTCTGCGACCTTGGAAAACCAGTGATGAAGTCCATCTCTACTTTCTCCCATTTCCATTCCGGAGGTTTCAATGGCTGTAGAAGACCAGAAGGTTTCTGATGGACAGCTTTAACTCTGCGGTAGACATCACACTCTAAGACATACTTGGCACAATATCGTTTCAACCCAGGCCACTAATATTGTGTTTTAAAGTCCATGTACATCTTAGTGCTGCCAGGGTGGATAGAAAGAACAGAATCATGCGCCTCCTTAAGAACTTGCTCTCTTAAACCCGGGTAGTTCGGAACAAACATCCGGTGTTCAAAGAAAAGAGTGCCTTGGTCATCGACGTGGAAGGACTCATACTTCAGAAGCTGAATGTTGGAGATGATCTTTTTAGTGTAAGGATCACCAAGTTGAATGGAGCGAACTTTTTCTTCCAAGAGAGGGGTTGCCAGAAGGTTCAGAAGATACCCTTGATCCACAATTTCAAGGTTGAGCTGACGGAATTCCTTGCACAAGAGAGGCTGTTGTTCTTCCACCATGAGGTTGCTGACATAAGCTTTGCGACTGAGAGCATCGTCCATGACATTAGCTTTGCCTAGAGTGTAGTTGATGGTCAAATCGAAATCATTAATTGCTTCAATCCACCTCCTCTGACGAAGGTTGAGATCAGGCTGTGTGAAGATATACTTCAGACTCTTGTGATCAGAAAAGATCTCACAACGGTTGCCAAGCAAGTAATGCCTCCATATTTTCAAAGCAAAGACAACTACTGCAAGTTCGAGGTCATGTGTAGGATAGTTGATCTCATGCGTCTTCAACTGTCGAGAGGCATAAGCAACAACTTGTTTTTCTTGCATAAGGACCGCACCCAATCCTTGCAATGAGGCGTCACAGAATATCTGGAAGGGCTTTGATGTATCTGGAGGAACCAAGACTGGTGTGGAAGTGAGCTTCTCTTTGAGTGTTTCAAAGCTTGCTTGACATGCAGGAGTCCAAAGGTATTTCTTGCCTTTCTTGAGGAGATCGGTAAGAGGCTTCGCAATCTTCGAGAAGTTCGAGCGAAGCGGCCGGCGAGAATTAGCCAAACCAAGGAAACTTCGGACTTCTTTGACATTTACAGGAGGAAGCCAGTCAACAATTGTCTTAATAGTTTCTGGGTTAACGGCAATGCCCTTGGCAGAGATGACGTGACCAAGGTAGGTGACTTCAGGCAGCCATAACTCACATTTGTAGAACTTTGCATACAAGCGGTTCTCATGAAGCTTGTTTAGGACACAACGAAGGTGTTCTTCATGTTCTTCTTTTGACTTAGAATAGACTAGAATGTCATCCAGATAGACCACAACGAACTTATCAAGATACTCCATGAAAACCGAGTTCATAAGCCTCGAGAAGGTGGCAGGTGCGTTGGTCAGACCGAAAGACATGACCGTGTACTCATACAGGCCATAGCGGGTGGTCAAAGCTGTTTTAGGAACATCTTCCTTGCGAATCTTGATTTGATGATATCCACTTCTCAAGTCAAGCTTAGAGAATACCACAGCTCCAGCTAGCTGATCAAAGAGATCATTAATCCGCGGAAGGGGATATTTATTTTTGATGGTTTTAGCATTGAGAGCCTGATAGTCAACACAAAGTCTATCAGTCTTGTCTCGCTTCTTCACAAAGATGGTTGGGCTACCCCAAGAAGAAAATCTTGTGCTGAATGAAACCCAACTTCTCTTGTTCATCAAGCTGACGTTTGAGTTCAGCCAACTCAGCAGGACCCATTTTATAAGGCCGCTTGGAGATAGGAGCGGTACCAGGTTCAAGCTCAATCACAAACTCGACCTCACGGTCAGGAGGCATACCTGGTAACTCTTCAGGAAAAACATCTGGGAACTCATAGACCACCGGAACACTCTGAATAGCTTCCATAGCATCATCTTTCAGAGCCGTCAAAGAGAAAAGCTGAATTGTAGGAGTCAGACTTGGAGAAAAGACTATATGACCTTCAGGAATTTTTAGAGAAACCGAGCGTTCAGCACAATCAATCACAGTCGCATTTGCTATTAACCAATCCATGCCCAAGATAACATCAATGTCAAAATTGCACAGAATAATTAAGGAAGCCGGGAACGAAGAACCACCAATCTCAATTTGATTGCCATGGCTGATTTTAGAAGCCCTCATGTTTGAACCAGGAGATTGCACCATGAGGCGAGTTGGTAAAGCATCAGAAGGTAACCCATTACTCTCTGCAAACTTGTATGACACGAAAGAATGTGATGCACCAGAATCAAATAAAACTCTTGCAGGACTGAGTTAACAGGAAGCATACCCATCACAACTCCAGGTGCATGCTCAGCTTGAGCGACGTTAACACAGTTGGCACGAGCAACAGTAGACCCGGGCTTGGTGTTGATGTTGAGAGCCCGCGGTGGAGGTGCACGAACCATAGAAGAGCTTGCCGCAGGTCTTGGAGGTGGTGGAGGAAGAGCTTTGTTGTTCATTGGATAATTCCGGTGTTGATGTCCAGTGTTTCCACAGGTATAACAGGCAACAGGTGGACGTGGAGCAGCGTAGCCAGGGACTCCGCCAGGCGCTCCAGGGTAGTTGTGGTTGTAGCCCCTAGGAACAGCAGTGAAGGAGTTTGGTGGCCTTGCCGCATAGCTTGAAGGTCTTGGTGGAGCCGGGAGCGACGGTGGGGTGTTAGGAACCCAGACACGGCGCTTAGAAGGAGCTGACATAGCTGAAGAGCTTGCTGCATCGCGGTTGTGTTTCTTTGACTCCTCAAACACTTGCCTACTTGCTTCTTCCTGCAGAGTTGTATGTTGGAGTTCCAGAAAAGACCCCGGCCTTGCATGAGTGATTGCATATTTGATTGATGCATTGAGCCCTTGTCTGAACCTCTTTTGCTTCTTCTTGTCATCAGAGATCTCATCGCCACCATACCGAGAAAGGTTCATGAAGTTTCTGATATAGGTATTGACATTGTCATTGCCCTGCTTGAGGTTGAGAAACACTTCCTTCATCCTCTCCATGACAATTTCTGACAGATATTGCTCTTTGAAAGCTCCGGTGAACTGTTCCCAAGTAGGCTGAAAACCAGTGTAGTTTGCCTTGAGGTTATTTTCCCACCACAGAGCTGCATCTCCCTTCAGAAGGTGAGTGGCACATTTTACCCATTCTTGCTCCGGAACATCAGCAGTCACCAGTAACCTTGACATCTCACGTAGCCAATCATCTGCGTCCAAAGGCTGATCAGACACCTCAAAGTGGCGCGGGTTGAACTTCAGAAAACTCTTGATGTCTCCTCGCTTGGAAGGTGGAGGTAGCGGAACAAACTCATTTCTCTTGACACTTTCTTCAAATCGCTGCTGGTTCTGCTGTATTGTTCCCAAGGCATTAGCAATACTTGCCAACGCAGCCCCCAGTTCAGGTGGTATGTCCTCCTCAGAACGGCGTGGTGGTGCCATCCTGCGATTGATATAAAACACAAGTCAGTACCATAATGGAGAATAATAATAATCCAAAATAGTACCAAAATGGATTTAACCAAGATTTAAAGGATACAAATTACTAAGATGATATTAAAATATCAACAAAGTTCAAAGCACCTAGAAGATATTAAGCATATCGCACACTACTAAACAAGGAGTGTGGTACACAAGCTAACAAAGAAAAAAATTCCGCAAATTTCGGCATTACAATACCACTATATGCGCAAAACCACTTAACGAATCAAGATTAGTAACTCTACCAATTCAATATACAAAAGCGAATGACAAGAGTAGTGGTATAGTCGCGACTCCATCCCGCACTCAAATCATTACTCCGCACATGACAAGAATATATATATCTTATTGTGTTTTAGATATTGAAGGTTTTACCAGCTCCTTGTCTTGGGAGGTTTCTCACCAATTTTGTTGAATTCTAATTGTCTTTATCGTTCCAATAAAATTTGTTTCATCCCATTTGGACTTCAGATACTCAAGTTATTGCAGTTTTGGTCCAGAAATTTTTCACCGGTGATAGTACCGCGAAATCACCGGTAATACCGCCAGTATAACTTTGCTACCGGTACTACTGATCACTACTAGAAAAAACTCACAGTCGCAACCATTTTAGTGCCGCGCCTAAAAAACTACACGCTACTAGTATTTTTTAATAGTGTTCTATTTTATCGCACACTAATATTATACATTACTAGTAGCATTCAGAAAAATATGACACACTACCACTAGTGGAACCCACGTGGGTGGCTCGACACCACTAGTAATAAATTACGGGTGACGTGCTGCCCAAAAGACACGCTACTACTATTTAGCCAAATACTAGCCACTACTCGCAATAGGAGTATCATACTAGGTGGTATCATGCACTACATGCATGCAAAATACTAATGTGTTAGTGTAATTAATGATAAGAGATATCATATCATGACACATAGAACTAGAAAAAATAATGTCAAATAAATCTTAAACACAAGTTTACATTGAAATTCTAATCAATAAATGTAATGGTACCATGGTACTAATACGAGCATGTATAATGAGCTCTAGTCAGCTAACCATAGAAGATTAAATAATATATCTTTACTTAGTTGAGGAGAGAGAATATGCGAGAGAAGATGTGTTAGCTATCATGCAAGAGTCAGTTTTAGCACGTGCTTCTAGACAATATGTGAGAGTAAAAGTGGGACATGAAAGGCAGATCATTTTCCTTTTATCTCTCTCGGCGTGTGTGGGCTTGACTGTACCGCTGATGTAAGTTGAATTTTTTTCTCGCATATTGTCCTAGTTTAGCATGGATGGATGCCACGTACCGTCGCCGCACAGATGGGCGCATGGGGTGGGCACATGCAAGCCTCCGGGGGATGCCATCGTCCGGGTCACGAGGACGCGCTACTCGTGGGTGGGCCCTGCCACCGCACGGTTTCTTCCCCTTTTCTTTCCTTGTTCGTGTTTTGCATCTTGTCTCTCGGAACTCTCCCCGTCGCTCTCTACTGATTCACGCCGCCGCCTAGCTCCCTGCAGCAGGCTGCCGCCGCCCTGGTCCCCCGACACACCGCCGTCACCGGATATGGAGGTCGCCCTACTCCTATAGCAGGCCGCCGCTGCCCTAACTCCCTACAGGTCGCCGCCGCCCAAGCTCAACTAAGCAAAAAGAAAAAACATATAGATAATGAGGACATAATCCTCTTATGGTGGCGCTTTGGCGGCCGGCGGCCTAGTCCTTCTTGATGACGATGAGAACCAGCGGCGGCGGCCAGACTCTTGTCGGAGGCGGAGGCGGAGTAGCTTGGCAGGAGGGGCAGTCGGCGGCGTAGTCACCATCTACGCGGACTCCTCCATGGCTTCGCGGAGGCCATGGTGCTACAAGCCCTAGACCGTGCCGCTACAAGCCGAGACGGGGAAGTTGCTTTTTTGCTGCACTTACTAGATTTTTTGCTAGAATTGTTTTGAGATTTTGCTACAATTGTGCAAAGTTTTGCTACGAGGTGTCCGACGATGTTTGCGGGCGAGAGTCTCCGGTGAAGTTAGTTTATTGCTACATTAGAAGAACTGTGTCATGATAGGATGGATAAGTGGCAAATTAAAGAAAAAAGTCCTAAAGCAAACTTTCAAGTAATCCTCACTTACTCTATAAGATTTAATAAGTTGTATTAATCCTAGAGTAACTGATTCCAAATTTAGTGTCTAAAAGGTCATGCTTGCCTCCATGATACTTGATATTGGAAATATGGTTTTTAGTATCAAGATTATCTATGAGTGCAAGATTTATTTCAGAAATCATCTTGTGTAAAAGATATATTGATGTCCGAAACACTGTTTGATTGCGAATGATGGTGGCTCTAGGTGTACCTATCATCTAGTAGTTTCATCATGAAATTTGTCATGATAGGATGGATAAGAGGCATAGGTAAATTTTTTACGATACTAAAATGATCACTAAAGTAGAATGTGGAAGAACAAGAGTCATGTGATGATGGTGATCCACTTCAAAGTGTAAGTTTAAGGGTATTAGTGTTTGACCAACACACTTGGACCAAGTACCATGTGATTGGTGCCACTATTTGAAGGATATATGCTCTATAGGTAAATAATAAATGGGTTTTATTACCATATCTTAGTTAGTTCGTAATAGTTTCACATTGTGCTATAACTGTATCAAGTGAAAACATTGATATAGGTGTGGTATGAAATAAACCAAGTCCCTAGTAGCCTTTGTTCATACTAGTTCGTTGGGCAACCGATGATCAAAGTGTCCTAATCATGGAGCTTTTATGCTAGTTGACAACGAGGTCATATCATTAGTGAATGATGTGATGAACATTACCGAAAGATCGCGACATGATCAAGTCATAATGTTCATTGTTGTAATATTTTAAAACGTATTCTCCTTCTCCTTAGATCGTGAGATCATATTAATCACTGTCTCCCGAGACTGCCTTAACTGCATCAAACGTCACTCGGTGAAATGGTGATTATAAAGGTATACATTAGGTATTCTAGAGGAACAGTTGATGACCTATGTATCAAGACCAGGATTTGTTCACCCAGGTGACGGGTAAGATACATAAGGCCGACTTGTTGAGATTACATCCATAATGTGCAACATGTGACTAGGTTACGGGAATGTAATATCACAGAAACAAGTAAAACAAAACTTGTTGGTAACGAGATTGAACAAGGTATGTGATACCAATGACCGGATCTCAGACAAGTCGTATCGATGAAACAAAGGGAATTGGACTCGATGTTTTACGGTTCAAACGACATTGTCATCGTAGAATGCACAGGGGTCATTATGGACATCTCGGTCCCGCTATTGATCATCGATAGAATCATGTTTGTGCCATTCCTGAGCCGTGGGGAAATACACTTAAGGGTATGATGAGCTAGAGATCATCTGAAAGTTGAAATCACAGTAGAGAAAGAGAAAGTCGAAATTGTTTCGAAGAGATATCCAAAGTTGTCTGGAGAAAGGAAGAAAGGAAAAGGCCAAAAGGTGTTTCATATAAATGACAATTTATAATATACATTTATTATATATTAATTATAAATTAAGATGTACTAAATAAATATTTAAATTTAAATGTACAGGGAAACTTCCTCAATAGGCCAAAACCCCGGAGAAAATTGGCCTAGGAGAAAGCCATCCTGAAAAAGGAAAAAGGAAAATAGGAAAAAGCAGCTCCTACCGCTAACGGGCCGTTTCTGATCGGCCCATGCAGGCAGGTGAGGGGCGGGTGCTAAGCGCCGCACATGTGGTGCACGACGCTACTGGATGCTCACGGGCCGCCTCCCGCCGGCCCACCCGAGCCACGCCACAGGCCGCTGGAGCGGGCGCTGAACGTCACAGGCCTACAACCGTTTAGCTGCCAGCCAGCCTTTGGCCAAGGCCGTCTTGAGGCGCTGGTGGGCCTCATAGGTGGGTGGGTGGCCGACCCGGGGATGCCTGTTGCTGCACTACTGGGCTGGGGAGCTCGCTGGCCCACCCGACCAGCTCCTGCTGCCGACGTTGCCAACTGTTGGGTTGTTGGGCTGTTGGGCCAGTTCTGCTAGGGCCTAGTCGGCTGCCCCTTTCTTTTTCCCTATTTCCTTTAAACTTTAGTCCCACATGGGGCGCCTAATGGAGAGGGCACGCCCCCTCTGCCTATATAAAGGGGTACCCATGAGTGGGATTAAACACATATAAGATGTTTTCTAAGGCATTTTTCTTAGAGAACTCTCCACCTCTCTCTCTAGTTGTCTCCTTGTGTTGGCATGGTCCCAATAAAGGACTGTACGCGTAAGATTTGTCGCATCTGCAACACGCCGTTGCGATACAGGGATTTCAAGCCGGCGATCTACTTCCGCACTCCGACAGGGATCAAGGGAGTCGGATCGGCATTATACACCGTAAGTGTATGAAACCTCGAGAGTGCCTCCAAAGAGTGGCATCTTGGATGTCATGAGATGGACCTGCTGCACCATGAAGATGGAGCAAGGGGTGACTTGCGAGGAGCTTCGCGGCCTTGAGGTCGGCTACGAGCACGACTACATCAACCATGTTCCCCTCTAAACGTTAATCCTTTCCAGACTACAAGGACGACTACATCAACCATATTCCCCTCTAAATGTTAATCCTTTTTAGACTACAAGGGTTTGTATCCAAAACCTCGGCCATTACTACATTACTTCTATATAGATCTTGGGCAGTTAGGGCGTTCCAACATACGATATTTTTGTTTTCTGCTACGAAACCCTTCACTATTGATGTTGGTTGATTTTTTTGAAAGAGAGGGAAATGTTGAAAGAGAATCCGAAAATTTAATTGGCAGAAAATATATAAAAAACTGTAATTGTCTAGCTCAGGTATATAGAAGATATACATGTTATAAATATATTCTTTGCTTATTAAAATAATATAATTTTTCGGTATTAGATGCTGGATTTGTTGGTATGAAGTGTTATACAAAGCAACTCAATATAAGAAATACAATGGCCCAAGTAACTAGCAAGAGAATATGGTGATGATGTTTATTGTTAAAAAATAGTGTTATTATGTTTGTCATCTACATCAAAGACCAAGCCATCAAGATGTATTCCAATAATTGTTGTTTGGTTCTAGTATTGTGAGAACACGTTGTTGTTCAAATAATTACTGTATTCCATAGACGATGGATGAACCATTATAAATTTTGTTGGTGAAATCACATTCATAAAACTAAATGCTAAAAATGTCGCAAGACAAAATGGTTGCAATTTCACTTTAAGTGTGACACCACCGTTTAAGTTATATTAGAAAAAAAGACATAAAGAAACTCCATGTTGATGGAAGTTTGGAGTCAAATTGTTTACGAATGAATTGACACTTCTAGGACTTTCCTATAGATAACTAAAACTCTATTCACGGGCTAAAGTTGAAAGGATGGCTAACTTATTGGAAGTCATACATATTGATGTATGTGGTCCATTATGTAAATCCGTGTGTGCTTGATTATTCTACTTCGTATACTTTCATCGAGGACAATATCTGTTTAATCAGGAAGAAGTGATGAATAGCTTTAAGGCGGGGAGAAACCCAAAGCGCTTTTGATGTAGTAGAAATATGCGTATGACCCCAGATGCAAGTACGGAGACTTGAACCTGGGCGGGCGGGGGTGCATCATCCCACCCCAACCACTGGGCTATGCCTCAGTCCACTAATTGAAATGGATCGTATGGGCACCTAGAGGGGGGGTGAATAGGTGCTACACCAATTTTTAATTCTTTTTCAATTTTAGGCTTAGCACAAAGGGTAAATTCTCTAGATAAACTATTAGGTGGAATTTCCCTATATGCAACCCTATCTACTAGCGAGTAAAGAGCGAGTGGAAGAGGAACGGGTAAACCAAAGTGAAGCACACGGAGACACATGATTTGTTTGACCGTAGTTCCTTCCTTGTTAAGGGAAGTACGTCTGCGTTGGAGGGGTGAGCGGTACTAAGACCACCACGCCACAAAAGGCCTCACCCTGTTCTCCGATGGATCTCGCCACAAAAGGCCTGATCCACCTTTCCACTATAGGTACCCTTCGAGGCGGGCACCGGCGCCTTTACACAACTAGCGGGGCAACAACTCCACAACAACTTGGAAGCTCCCAAAATGACAACAAGCTGCCACAAGAACAAAGTTATCAAATACAATAAACAAGATCTAGGTATTGATAAGAATACTAGATCAGGGATTTCTCCAAGTGAATGGAGAGGAGTTGAAGCGCTTGATTCTTGATGATGATGATGAACTTCTCCTCCTTCAATTCCACCAAAGATCAAGACCTTTGGGTGGTTGAAGTGGGAGATCGAGAATGAGAGCTCTTGCACAATGTCTGGACAATTTTGAATGAATCAAGAGTTTTGAACATTGGGGAAGAAGGGGTATTTATACCCCCTTTAGAAACCAGCCGTTGGACACTTTGGGGGCCGGATTATCCGGCCTGGGGAAAACACCGCCCCAGACTCAGAATATCTGGTAGATAATCCGCCCCCTCTCTGAGCATCGCGCCGAGCTTGCCCTTGATCAACTTCTGGGGGCCGGATTATCCGGTCCTATGCGAGGGCTGGATTATCCGGCCTGGGGAGGAAAAACCGCCCTAGTTTGGATTTTTTGGGAGAAAATCCGATTGGATACCGAGCGACGCACCTTGGCTCCTTTTGCTCGAAAACTGGGGGCCGGATTATCTGGCCCGTGCGACACCCGGATTATCCGGCCTGAGGAGGAAAAACCGCCCTAGTTCGGATTTTTCGGGAGAAAATCCGACCGGGTACCGAGCGACGCGCCTTGGCTTCCTTTGAGCGATGAGGTAGGGTGGATTATCCGGCCCTTGGTGGGGCGGATTATCCGGCCCCCATCAAAACTTCCTGCACACTTAGCGCACATGAATGGTCTCCATAGTATTGTTATCTAACACGCAAAACATAGGAAAACATGAAATATTCTTTCAATCTCCCCCTTTTTGGTGTTAGATGATAATACCAGGATTTGCAGGAGAAAGACACAAGACAAACAGTGAAAACTATGAAAGAGACTCCCCCTCAATGTGTGCATAATAGAGTTTTGCATTGGAATACAAATGCACACAAATAGGTGAAACTATTCCATAGACATATGAGCAATAAAAACATACCACCGAGGGAGGTAGAGAGTAGGCATCCTTGACATAAGTCACAATTATTACCGGATAATCATTATGAGCGCGCCTTCCGTGATAAACCTCCAGCAATAGGATATGAATAGATAGATCCATAAGCATAATCCACAATATGAAGTCCATAGGCATAATCCAGACAACCACATAAAGTCTCAAACAACCACAAATCACGAATTTAAAGTTCAACGCTAAATGGGCATAAGCAAGAAAAAGACGAATAGAAAAGTGCAAGTGCTTATGCCCGACCCATGCAAATCCACGGACAACCTAATAGAACTACTTCTCCCCCTTTGGCATCGAGACACCAAAAAGGGAGAAGAGCGATGCTAGCACCCCATGGGATCACTCGTAGTCCTCGTCCTCTTCTTCATTCTCTTCCTCATCCTCATCTTCAAGCTCCTCAGTGTCACCTTCCTCATCTTCATCATCAGCAGCAGGCGCAGAGGGGAACAAGTGACGCTCCAGCTCACCATAGTTCAACCCGGAGGAAGAGTTCCACCGAGCATACGGAGTGGGAGGTGTAGGAGCCGGAGGAGCACCCGAAGCGCCGAACACGTGGTGGAGAATGAGCTGCTGGGAGTGGGCCAACTCATGGCGCTGCTTGTATGCCTCGTATTGACCCTTGCGCGTGTCCACGCCCATGCAGAGAATGTTACGCTAGAACCAGTTCAGATTCTTGATCTCACGGGCAACGGGAGGCACAGGGGGCCTGCGAGCATCCCTCATGAGGCCCTCAGGAGCAGAGGAGGGGTGAGAGGTCTTCCAGACCTTGGTGTAGATCTTCTTGGCCTTGTGCACCGAGTCGATGTGGAACTCCTCAGCAGGAAGCAGGTGACGAATGAGCAGCATAATGTAGGGTGCATAGGGAATGGACAGACGGTTGAACATAGCATCACACAGCTCATGGTAAATGAAGTCCATGACATCCAGCTTGTACTGCACCGACTCATCCTCGCAAGAGGCAACCTCATGAGAAAATTGAAGTAGCTGAACAAGGTGACCACGGATGCTGTCATTGTTGCCCCCACTCGAAGTAATGGAGTCACGGAAGAGACTCACTAAGGTAGCATAGATGGGAGCAAGACCAGCCAAAGTGCCCACAATTCCATTGTCCACAGTGCAAGGAGAGAGAGCTGCATCCTTGTTGGGCTTCAGCTGAGTGATGATGCGGTGGCCACTGGCTCTATCCCTGCTGCGGAAGGAGTACCCCAGAACCTCGGCAAACACGTGAAAATAGCAGTCATAGGCCTGTCATGAGTCATCCACTTCATAGTGCGACGCTCATCCCCACAAATCACCAAAGTGGAGAAGAACTGTTTCACCACCTCAGAGTCAAAGGAACACTGGAGAGACATGAGATGGTGCAGCCCCATCCTCTCAGCCACATACATCGCATCCACAAGATGCGCCTTCTCCAAAGCATCAACAAGTACCAGTGGGTGCATAGGCCTAATGTTCAGCCTGGCATAAATGTCTTCATAGATCCTTACATTACGCACACCAAAAACGAGTATCCCCCAGCTCATCATCACGAGGCAGCTCAGCAAACAAGTCACGGTGACGGATGGCGGAATAGGAGACCGCATCCAAAGTCCTGTAGTTGATCTTGGGCTCCTTGCCCTTCCTCTTGGACACCCCCTTCCTAGTCCTCTTTGCTTGTTCAGCCATGCGCTTCTCTTCGTTCTTCCTTCTCCTCAACTCAACTTCGTCCACTAAGTTACCCTGTCCATCGTCCCGAAAGTATTTGGCGCGAGGACGGCGCTTGTAGGTCTTGGGAACACCAGAACCACCTGTGAGGAGAATAAGGGCGATAGCAAGGGGATAAGCATACACACAAGTCCAGGAGAGAGCATGGAAAAAATAGTCAAAAAGTTCATAGGACAAAACTACTCAATGCATATTCCATAGTGAAACTGAACCAGAATCAAATCTGTTAGGCCGGATTATCCGGCCTGGCCAGGGGCGGATAATCCGGCCCTGGCAGAAATTTTCGATTTCACCTAGATTGAATGCAAAAAAGTAGATCGGGCCTAAAAACTATAAGACTACGATTTCTATGCGAAAACACATCCTTCTAGACAACGTTCCACCCAACAAGTTACACATCTAGCCAAATATGGGGAGAGAGGGATTTACCCTCACTCATTGGAGGAAGAACGCGGAGGAGAAGGTACCCGAAGGCGTGTAGAAGAAGATCCGGGGAGGCCCGGAAAATCCGGTGGCCGGAGAGGCTCCAGGGAGGGTGAGGGGCGGCAGGCGGCGGCTGAGGAGGAGGAGAGGACTGGGGAGAAGTGCTGCTCGTTATGAGCCCTTCCCCCCGAGCCCTGCCCTTTAAGATGAAATCCGCCAGGGCCGGATTATCCGGCCTACACTTGGGCCGGATTATCCGGCCTAAAATCTGAGATTCTGTTATACACAGAACCAGGCCCACGCGTCCCCAAACAACACCCCCACAAGGTGTACAAGGGACTTGTGTGCTATAATAGATGGCTTAGGGGTAGGAAAAGGCTTAGGATTAAGAGAGCCAAACTAAGATGGTACTAGACACTCAAAATTGCAAAATCCAAATCAAATAAAAGCCAAGATTGAGTATGATTCCCATAAGAACATGAGAGAGCAAATAACAGCCAGAAAGATCCAATTCTCCTCAAGGGAGAGGGCGGTGGCCGAAGCCACCTTGTTGGAGTGTAAGATGTGACACCGCGAAGATATATCTTCGGTTCACGACCAATACTCATCAATAAGCTCACATATCACAACATGATATTAAGAGAAATGATTTATCTTGCTATTGGCATTATGGGGGGAGGGTTAGCCCAATGAGTTAGGACCACACTCCCCCTATATCCATGCACACTCCTAGACCAAAGAAGGATTGATATGTACGAGTGAGTGCATGGGTAATCAAGACAAGCTCCTGGAATCAATGATATTTAGCTCATTCCTCAAATAGCAGAATCTTGCTTCATCAAGTGGCTTTGTAAAAATATCCGCCAGTTGGTTCTTCGTGCTCACAAAGGATAGATCAATATCGCCGCGAGCAACATGATCTCGAATAAAATGATTCTGAATCTCAATATGCTTTGTCCTTGTGTGCTGAACAGGATTATACGCAATTTTGATTGCACTTTTATTATCACATAAAAGAGGCACTTTGTCACAATTGACACCGTATTCCTTTAAAGTTTGCCTCATCCACAATAATTAAGTACAAGCACTGGCAGTAACAACATATTCAGCTTCAGCGGTGGAGAGAGATATACAATTCTGCTTTTTAGAGGACTAACATACAAGAGATCTTCCCAAGAATTGACAAGCTCCAGAAGTGGATTTCCGATCATCCTTATCACCAGCCCAATCTGAGTCAGTATAACCACATAAAGAGAAATTGGAGCCCTTGGGATACTAGAGACCAAGGTTAGGGGAATGAACCAAATATCGAAAGATCCTCTTGACCGCCACTAAGTGGCTTTCTTTAGGAGCTGCTTGATACCTTGCACACACTCCCACACTCAACACAATATCGGGTCCAGATGCGCAGAGGTAAAGAAGAGAGCCGATCATGGACCGGTATACCTTTTGGTCCACATCTTTACCATGTGGGTTAAGTTCAAGATGACATTTTGTTTGCATCGGAGTTGCGACACCATTTAGATCCGTCATCTTGAATCTCTTGAGCATGTCTTGGATGTACTTTTCTTGATTAATAAAGGTTCCTTCTCTAAGTTTCTTGATCTCAAATCCAAGAAAGAACCGTAATTCCCCCATCATAGACATCTCAAACCTGTCAGTCATAAGCTTTGAAAATTCATCATTAAAAGCTTTGTTAGTAGAACCAAAGATGATATCGTCTACATATAGTTGGCATACAAAGAGCTCCCCCTTAACCTTATTAGTAAAAAGAGTGGGATCGATTTGCCCAACTTTGAAGCCACGATCTAACAAAAGCTCTTTAAGGTGCTCATACCACGCACGTGGGGCTTGTTTAAGGCCATAGAGTGCCTTATCGAGTTTGTAGACATGGTTCGGAAAGTTAGGATCCTCAAATCCCGGAGGTTGCTTTACGTATACCAACTCATGTAGAGGACCGTTAAGGAAGGCACACTTGACATCCATTTGCTGCAATTTAAAGTTGTTATGAGCAGCATAAGCAAGAATGATACGGATGGACTCAAGGCGAGCCACTTGAGCATAGGTCTCGCCGAAGTCGATGCCCTCAACTTGGGAGTAACCTTGTGCCACAAGTCTTGCCTTGTTCCTCACAACAATGCCATTCTCATCTTGCTTGTTTTTGAAAATCCACTTGGTGCCGATAACATTGCGACACTCTTTGGGTTTTTCCACGAGTTTCCAGACTTTGTTGCGCTCGAAATTATTCAATTCTTCATGCATAGCAACAACCCAGTCTGGGTATTCAAGAGCTTCAAAGACCTTCTTAGGTTCCACCATAGAGATATGAGCTTGATGCTCACCAAAACTGGCCAATTCTCTTCTTGTAGAAACCCTTTGTCGAAGATCACCAACAACCTTGTCGAGAGTGTGACCCCTCAACTCAAGGTTTTAATCAGCCCGAGCCTTGCGACGAAGTTCAATAAGTTTGTTGTCTCTTGGAGGAGGAGATTCATCACTTGAGTCTTCATTGGAAGCATTTTCTCGACCTTGATCAGGAACTAGAATATGAGTAGCAGGTGATGAAGACGCGTGCCCTTGAGATGAGTCCGTAGCCGCAACAGGGGGCTGCAGAACTGGAGAGTCAGGGCTGGATAATCCGGCCGATGGAGAGGCTGGATAATCCAGCTTGGGAGTATTTGTAGCAGCTTCATCAGGAAGCCTGGGACTTGCTTGAACTGGCGAGGAGCCGGATAATCCGGGGGTGGCCGGAAAATCCGGCCTGGAGCTTGCGTTGATAACTTCACCACTAGGAGCAGCATGGTCAGCTGGAGTGGGGTGGCCGGATAATCCGGTGTCACCCGGAAAATCCGGCCTGGAGCTTTCTGGAACATCTTGACCTTCAGCAGTTGATGGAGATGGTGTAGAAGTTGCCTCCGTGGTTGGAACATGTTGAGTATGTGTAGATGAGGGCTCTATATGAGTAGAGAATTATCCTTCCCGGTCCGCCACAAGGGGTTCCTCAATGGGGCGGAAAAATCCCACGCCCGTTCTTCTTATGGCATCTTGGGGTATTTCAACATCTGCATCACAAACACCAACTTGCTCCGCACGGTAACCGTCATTTTCCTCGAACACCACACTACAAGATTCTACAATAGTTCCGGAGAGCTTATTGTAGACTCTATAAGTGTGGTATTCAGCACCATAACCAACAAAAATACCTTCTAAAGCCTTAGATTCAAACTTAGATAAACGAACTCCTTTAATAAGAAAGAAACACTTACACCCGAATACCCGAAAGTATGAGATGTTTGGCTTGTTACCGGTAAGTATTTCATACGGAGTCTTGTCCAAGATCTTACGGAGGTATAAACGGTTGGATGAATGACAAGCAGTTGAGATTACTTCAGCCCAGAAGTTATATGGAGATTTAAATTCGGCTAACATTGATCTTGCCATATCCATTAGAGTTCGATTCTTCCTCTCGGCTACACCATTTTGTTGAGGGGTGTACGCAGCGGAATATTGATGGCTTATCCCCTCTTCACTTAGGAACTCATTTAAGGTGTAGTTCTTGAACTCAGAGCCGTTATCACTCCTTATAGCTAGAATGGGGACGTTGTGTTGACGTTGAACCTTGTTGGCTAAGTCGATGATAGTTTGTTGAGTTTCACTCTTCAACTTGAAGAAATAAACCCAAGTGTATCTTGAGTAATCATCAACAATCACTAGACAATACTTCTTCCCATCGAGGCTTGCATGAGATGGAGGTCCGAGGAGCTCCACATGAAGGAGCTCCAAAATCCTTTTTGAAGAGATAATGGTTTTCCTTCAATGAGGTGAGTCATGCATTTTCCCTTCAACACATGCCCTGCAAACACGATCTTTAGCAAAGGAGACATTTTCTTTTAGTCCAAGAATGTGGCCATCCTTGTGGAGACTTTGCAAAGTTCTCATATTGACGTGGGCTAGTCGGCGATGCCATAGCCAACCCGCGTCAGCCTTTCCAAAAAGACACATAGGGCCTATAGTGGTTTTCCCCGAAAAGTCCACCACGTACAGGTCGTTTTCGACATATCCCACGAAAGCGACTTTTAGAGACTTGCTCCACAAGAGTACCACCAAATCAGCATCAATATAAACTGCAAAGCCCATCTTACCAAGGGCACGAACTGAAAGTAAGTTGTACCCGAGGGTCTCAACAAGCATGACGTCCACGAGAGAGATATCGTGAGCCACCACAACTTTGCTAAGACCTAATACCTTAGATTTTGACTTGTCACCATAGGAGACGGTTATGTGATCAAGGTTTGGCCGCATCTCCGTGATGATCTCCTTGCTTCCGGTCATATGACTCGTGCAACCGCTATCGAGTACCCATTTAGAACCACCGGAAGCATAGCCCTGTAAGAAAATTACTTCTTGGTTTTAGGTACCCATTTTTCAATGGGTCCTCTCATGTTAGTAACAAGGGTCTTGGGAACCCAAATAGACCAAGGAATGTAACAATCATAAGGGCCTACATGACTAGCATAAACATCACCATAATAATTACAATATAGTTCAAAGTTAGGATTGTTGATCCCTGCAAAACCATCATAATTAGTCTTGTCATTGGTAATGTTGCTAGTCTTCGATTGAGCAGTCTTGCTCTTCTTCTTCTTATTATTCTTGTTTTTCTTGCTCTTTATCTTGGGTATGTAACCAAGACCTTCCTTACTATTGTTTGTCCTTTGCCTGCTCAGTATCTCATCAATAACCCCTTTACCTTTGTGTTGAGAACTTCTTGCAAGGTCTTCTTTTCTAGAGGATGAAGTGGAGGTACTTGGCATATCATACCGTTTCAATTGAGTTTGGAGCTGTTCATGAGACTCATTTAGAGTAGAGTGATCACTCTTCAATGCCTTGTGAGCACTTTCAAGATTATCAAACTTCTCCAAAAGTCTAGCATAAACAGCCTCAAAGTCAATCTTTTCTTTCTTTAGTTTCTTTACATTGGCAAGAGCATGGTCACGTTCTTTAATGAGCTGAGCTACAGCTTCTTCTTGTGACTCCTCAAGGGATTAGAGTCTTTCTTCCAAAGATACTCGAGCTTACTCTTCCTATTCCAAGGCATTCTTTAAAGAAGCTATCTCCAAGGCATCTTCTCTTTCAATTTTGCCCTTTTCTTCAAGGAGATCTTCGGCTTGAGCAAGTTGACTCATAAGAGCATCAAAATGGAGTTTGTGCTCACCTTGTAGGTTAGTGAAAAAAGTATCCAAGGCAATAACTTCTTCTTTCATTTTAAGACTGTCATGATCATCCATATCCAAAATTATGTCAGTCTTAGGAAATGAAGAGCTAGAAGTTGATACCTCGGACCCTCTTTCCATTAGGCAAGTGGCGTTGTTGTTGATGGCGTTCTTGTTCGGCGAGTCGAAGAGTGATGAGGGAGTCGATGTGGTGGCTATAGCAGCCACCTCGCGGTAACTATCATCATCCTCTTCATCTTCACTTGTGGAGGAGTATTCCTCTTGAGCTACCAAGACAATCTTGGGTTGCTTCTTGAAAGGGCCATTCTTCTTAGTAAATGGCTTCTTCTTAGGTGCTTTACATTTCTCTTTAAGAATGAGCCTGCCACCATTGTCTTCTCTATTTTGATATGGGCACTCGGCTACAAAGTGCATCTATCTCCACAGTTGAAGCAAGTTCTCAATCTTGGGCCACTTTCTCTTCTTCCATTTGACCCGTTCTTGCGCTCAAGTTCAGACTTGGCTTTGGCAGGGTCCTTCCAAAAGTTCCTTGCATAAAATGCCATGTACTCACCATGAGCACGTTTGACCTCATCGGGGAAGTCCATGGATACCCCCTCAAAAGCTCCTTCATCTTCCTCTTGCTCAACAACATTGGCTTTGAGAGCCACATTGACACCCTTTTGCATTCCAATGGCCCGAGTACGGGCATCTTCAGCATTCTTTGCTGCCACTTTGAATGACGCCATTTCTTCCATGACTTTGTTGGATGTCATTTGATGATAGTTATGTCTACCTTGCAGGCTCTTCAAGTCCGTTGGCTCGAAAGGCATTAAGGCACTCACATATTTCCTTTTTATCCATGCATCATCAATGTGAGTGGCCCCATGCTTTCGAAATGTTGTTGCCATGCCCTTGAGTCTTCTATACATGTCCTCATGGTTTTCACCATCCAACATGTAGAATCCCTGAGCTTCATTACTAAGGGCATCATACCTGTTTCTTCTCATGCTTTCATTTCCAACGAAGAGATCCGTAAGAGCATCCCAAGCCTCTTTAGCTGTGTTGAGATGTTCAATGTGTGGCATGTCCTTGGGACCCACACCCAGCTGTATCATGTGGAGAGCGGTGGCATTCAACTGGCTATCCACAACTTTTCTTCTCGTTAGATTGGTTTGATCTCCAATATGAAGACCCTCTTCAATAATCCTCCACAATTCAATAGAGGAGCTGCAAACATGAGATTTCATTAGGAATTGCCATTGATTAAAAGAGGATGCAGTGAGCTTAGGTGGATCACCCCTATTGTTTATATGAGGATGAGGGATAGGTGGGTCGGGGGAATATACATGGCGAACCTCACTATATTCCTCCTTACCACTTCCCTTCTTGGAGGTGGAACCATTAAGTTTTTTACCTTCCACATCATCATCCTTGGATCTGGTGTTACCCTTTTCCTTAGATGATGGTGTGGCAGCCTCAGAGGAGGATGGAGATGGGGCTATGGATGATGTAAGGCGAGCAATCATTTGATTCATCTCCTCCATCTTGGCCTCAAAGGATTTTAACAAGGTTGTTTCCAACGACTTGAGATCATCCATTGTGACCTTATCCACAGCCTCATTTCCATCATCCTTGTACCCATACTACTCTTAGGCGGTTAAGACCGAATTAAGAGCCGGGGCTCTGATACCAATTGAAATGGATCATATGGGCACCTAGAGGGGGGTGAATAGGTGCTACACCAATTTTTAATTCTTTTTCAATTTTAGGCTTAGCACAAAGGGTAAATTCTCTAGATAAACTATTAGGTGGAATTTCCCTATATGCAACCCTATCTACTAGCGAGTAAAGAGCGAGTGGAAGAGGAACGGGTAAACAGAAGTGAAGCACGCGGAGACACAGGATTTGTTTGACCGCAGTTCCTTCCTTGGTAAGGGAAGTACGTCTGCGTTGGAGGAGTGGGCGGTACTAAGACCACCACGCCACAAAAGGCCTCACCCTGTTCTCCGATGGATCTCGCCACAAAAGGCCTGATCCACCTTTCCACTATAGGTACCCTTCGAGGCAGGCACCGGCGCCTTTACACAACTAGCGGGGCAACAACTCCACAACAACTTGGAGGCTCCCGAAATGACAACAAGCTGCCACAAGAACAAAGTTATCAAATACAATAAACAAGATCTAGGTATTGACAAGAATACAAGATCAGGGATTTCTCCAAGTGAATGGAGAGGAGTTGAAGCGCTTGATTCTTGATGATGATGATGATGAACTTCTCCTCCTTCAATTCCACCAAAGATCAAGACCTTCGGGTGGTTGAAGTGGGAGATCGAGAATGAGAGCTCTTGCACAATGTCTGGACAATTTCGAATGAATCAAGAGTTTTGAACGTTGGGGAAGAAGGGGTATTTATACCCCCTTCAGAAACCAGCCGTCGGACACTTTGGGGGCCGGATTATCCGGCCCAAGTGAGGGCCGGATTATCTGGCCTGGGGAAAACACCGCCCCAGACTCGGAATATCTGGCAGATAATCCGCCCCCTCTCTGAGCATCACGCCGAGCTTGCCCTTGATCAACTTCTGGGGGCCGGATTATCCGGTCCTATGCGAGGGCCGGATTATCCGTCCTGGGGAGGAAAAACCGCCCTAGTTCGGATTTTCCGGGAGAAAATCCGATTGGATACCGAGCGACGCGCCTTGGCTCCTTTTGCTCGAAAACTGGGGGCCGGATTATCCGGCCCGTGCGACACCCGGATTATCCAGCCTGGGGAGGAAAAACCGCCCAGTTCGGATTTTCCGGGAGAAAATCCGACCGGGTACCGAGCGACGCGCCTTGGCTTCCTTTGAGCGATGAGGTAGGCCGGATTATCCGGCCCTTGGTGGGGCGGATTATCCGGCCCCCATCAAAACTTCCTGCACACTTAGCGCACATGAATGGTCTCCATAGTATTGTTATCTAACACGCAAAATATAGGAAAACATGAAATGTTCTTTCACTAATGAGGAAGAAGTATGCGACATTTGAAACATGTTCAAAGGTTTTAGTGTAAAGTAGAAATCATCGTAACTAGAGAATCAAGAGTTTATAATTGGATCATAAAGGAAGACATTTGAATTAGAAGTTTAGAAAATATCTAAAAGTTGAGAAATTGTTTCATAAACTTGAGTTTCCTGAAACACCATATTAGTATGGAATGTTTTGAGAATATAATCAAACCTAGTTTGACTTGGTGAGATCAAATATAAAATCGCCATTATGATTTAAAAGATTATCCTATAGTGACATACTGCTTTTACACTAAAAAGAGCAACATCATGATCTGTTGAAATGGCAAGGGGTAAAATCTAGTTTGTATTTTACTAAATTTTGATATGCAAGGCATATGTAATTTTTTTTACAAAACCAAAGTCGGATATGCACATATTTATAGGTTATCCCAAAACAATTGTTGGAAATTTCTCCACTGTAACACTAAAGGGTGTTTGTCGCTGAAACGATGAGTTCTTTGAGAAAGAATTCTTCATAAAAAGTTAAGTGGGAGAACAATATTTTTTATAAGGTTGCTTGATCCTAAGTGACATGATTAGAATAGTGCAACGTCAGAAAGTGTTCTGGAGGTACCTATAATTGCGTGTTGTATTAAACAACTATGTATTCAAACAACAATGGCAATCAAGCAATCAATTCATCGACTTAAACATCTACCCCCGAAGTCAAGGGTTAGATCAAACAATCATGGCACACAAGTTTCTCAAAACTTCAAGATGGTTGTCAAAATATCACATGTCTTCTCCCTCTTGATTCTAATGGTCAAAATTCCCCGAAATTTTATATGCTTAACATACACCAATGCACAATCACTCTAAGATGACTTATTTTAGGTTAATAAATCTCAGGATATTACTCACGCAATGCCTCGAAAAGGGTTGAAATACCAAAGAAAAATGATGGTATACCCGCTCTCGCCCAAACGCCTAAAAGAACGAGGAATCGGACTTCTCAAATCCCAAGTACTCGGGAGGTCTGAAGAAAAATTATAATAGAAATTTATTATAGCCTACCCTGAAGAGAGGAGCCAGTTGGGACCTCGCATAAGTATAGGTATTTCAGTGCACGAAATTTTGAACTTGAATTTTCCTATATCATAAATACCCAGCAAAGTTGTGTGTGCACACATTGGAGCAGGAAAACTAAAGTACCTAGATCCCGGATTGGGAAATATGGTGGAGCAAAGAGATGTGCCTGATGCACTCCTTGACGAAATGGCCATTAAATATGTTAATTCAGGTGAGTCATACAACCGAGCCATATCAAATGTCGATGTTAATTTTTTCAAGAAAATCACCTCAATCATAGATCTTGAGAGCCTAACACGCTCACTGATTGTAAGAAATGGTCGGATTTGAATGATTGGTAGAAGCCAATAAATTCTGAATTATTATCATTAAACAAAAGAGAGGTGTTTGGACATGTTTGTCTAACTCGTACCCACATTCGCCCTGTTGTCCACAAGTGGGTTTTTGTTCGAAAGAGAAACAACAATAATGAAGTAGTAAGATACAAAGCAAGACTCGTTGTTCAAGGTTTCACTTAGAGACCATGTGTCGAATTTGAGGAAAATTACCCCCGGTCATGGATGGAATTACCTTTAGATACTTGATCTCAATGGTAGTCAACCTGAACTTGAAAATAAAACTTATGGATGTTGTCACTGCTTACCTATATGGTAATTGGATTCGAACATACACGTGAAAGTACCTCAAGGTATCCATGTTTTGAACCAAGATAGAGCAAACAAAAGTTTATACAGTGTTCAGCTTAAGAAGTCACCTAGGATGTGGTATAATCGCTGATTTCGTTCATCAGAAGGGCTACACGAGCAATGAAAATTGTCCATGTGTTTTTATACGGAGATCCTAGGATGGATTCTGTAATATATCGATGTACGTGGATGATTTGAATATAATCAGAGCACATGAGGATATTGAGGAAGCGAGTTCCTACCTGATGTGGGAACTCAAAATGAAAGACTTAGGCAAAACCAAATTCTGTTCGAGTCTGCAACTTGATCATTCCTCTGCTAGGCTTGGTGGGAACTCGAAATGAAAGACTTAGGCAAAACCAAGTTCTGTCCGAGTCTGCAACTTGATCATTCCTCTGCTAGGCTTCTAGTGCACCAGTCGGCTTACACCCATAAGGTGTTGGGATGACTTGGATTTGAAAAAAGAATATCCTTCTAAGACCCCGATGGTCGGAAGATCTTTACAGCAAGACAAAGTCCCGTTAAGGCCTACAGAATAGGGGGGAGGAAATTCTGGGACCAGAATTCTCCTACTTGATTGCAGTTGGCGCACTCATGTACGTTGTGAATCGTACATGGCCAGATATTGCATTCTCCGTCAATTTGCTTGCTAGTTACAGTTCTGAGTCTACCAAGAGACATTGGAAGGGCGTTAAGAACATCTTCCGGTACCTGCCAGGGACCAAAGACCTTGGCTTGTTTCACTTAAGGAACCAAGACCTATCAGTTGTAGGCTATGCAGACGTTGGATACCTTTCGTACCCGCACACGTCCAAGTCACAGACTGGATATATTTTTCTTTGTGGTGGAACTGTTGTTTCCTGAAAATATTGTAAGCAAAGTCTTGTGTCAACTTCAATGAACCACCCGAAAATCATCGCATTATACGAAGCATCACGAGAATGTGTATGGCTTCAATGCGGTGGTCGGCCAGATCCAGTTGTCATGTGGTCTGAACACCGTACAATCCCCAATATTATCTATGAAGATAATGTTGTTTGTGTTGCACAAGTCCAGACGTGTTACATGAAGAGCAATCTTACAGAACATATAAACCCCAAGTTTTTTCTATCCACATGAATTGCAAAAGATGAACGGAGTAAAAATCTTGCATGCATACTAAGTCGTGTGAAAATCTTGCTCATTTTTGGACTAAGTCATTACCAGCATCTTCTTTCTAGATATGTGTTCGTGGAATTGGTATGATGAGACTTAGGAGATGCAAGGTTTAGAGGGAGAATCTTCACAAACTCATCGCTAAAATCTCGATCCCGACGATTGAGTACATAACATTATATTTAAGTGGATTGTACTCTTTTCCCCTTAAGTGAGTTTTTATGAAGTTTCTTATGTGAGGTTTTTAACCGAGGCAATTGGTGCAACATAGCAAAAGTATACCACGTGCTTTTCCTCCATATTTTTCATATTGGGTCTTTCGGAGTTTTGAGACATAGATATACGGATGAATACCCGGGGGGTATGTTAGGAAACATGGGCAATGTTTTTTTTTTTGACTTAAAAACATGGACAGCGTTGAGTGGGTATTAGCTTTCTATCCGTATACGAGAGCTCCATCGTTATACGTACAGTTATAGAAACGGATCAATAAAGAATTTCTTCCTAATTCTCCTATGTCAATTTACTTTTCATATTGGTGTGTGCGTTCGTCGTTTGTCTACTTTATTTACTCGGCGCACCCTCGAGGCGGGCCAGCCGACAGAGGTTGCACAACATCTTTTCTCTAACGGTTGGACATTTGCCTTCCCTTCGAGCCTGCTACTACTCTGGTTTCTTACGATGCAATGGAGCCAGGGCTCTGCCCCTGCTTATCTGTAAGAAAGAACAACCTGACACCTGGAGCTCGTTCATGCATTGCTGCCACAGTTGAGGATGGGGGGGAATGATAAACGCGTTGATGGCAGTCGCAAAGGCAAATTATAATGCGAACAGCTTACTGAGCAAAGGTATCACAACGAGGAACTCATACAAATTTTACAGCATCGATCGACAGACGATGCAACTTTATTGCCACACGGTTACTTGGAATCTTGATTTGATCTTCGAGGCTTTATCTTAGTTGGGCAGCTTTCGAGGTCCATCAGGAATCCCATGAATAGGAGGGCCAGGCAAACTCCCTCCTGAATGGACCTTGTCTGTTGGACCATCCGAGGGAACTGCAAAACCATGGAGTATCTGTTACAGTAGTAGAAAACAATCAGCAAAAGATCCAACCGAAAAATAAAAACTGATACCGCCTTGGCTCAACTAGATCGAACCCACTAAGAATAACCTCATCTTAATTGTTTTTGGAGAATTCACAAGCAATGTTTGAGTATGTTTTTCTTTTTATTTGTTCTCCCGTTTTCCTTTTGGCCATCTGTACATAACCTCCATCCATGCTTATATTGACTAGCAGTAGATCTTGTTTTTCTTCAAAGAAAGTATATTCGACTACTATGTATCAATGAACTTCTAAGATATAAGAAAACAACACATGGCATACTGCTCGGACATCCGCATATATGAATGATGCTGGCAACAATCTCACGGTAGGTTGGTTAGCTTGTTCCAGTCGGTCTTGTGTGACCATGTCCGAGTCAAGTACAAGTGTGTCTGTTAGCTGTTACTAGTAGTAGGCTAGGTATAGTACTCCCTCTGTCTCGAATTAGATGTCGACAAATCTGCGACATCTAATTCGAGACATAGGGAGTACTTTGTTTAAGAAAGTTTGGTGTGAGTTCAGGTGTCCTAGCCTAAATCAGATGCAATCCGACTGGTAGAGTCTAGCCTGTTATGCATGTACATATACATGCACTAGGGTCATGAGAAGCTTGTACCAAGAGAATTAAAAAAAAGCAGAAAATAGAGGGCACAACAAGTGCCTTTGGCCAAAGATTTTCATGCGATCGATTTGTGGGCAAAACTCACAAATGAATCCCCAATTGTCTGGATTCATAAAGGAAAAATATAATGAAGGCTCGCAAGCCCGGGCTACCTGGAGCTGCTGGAGGTTGAACCGCCGGATCAGCAGCCGGGATGTCACTGCCTGGAACATCTGAGAGAGGCTTCACAGCAGGAGCGGCCGAGGAGGTATCACCGGCAACTGGAATGGCTGGAGCATCCGAGGAGACGACGACTGGAACAGCTGGAGGCTGAAGAGCAGGATCATCGCGCGGGGGAACGGCTGCCATTCCTTTCCCTCTAAGCAAGCCAAGCAGATTCTTCTCTCAAAAAGAAGCAAGTCAGCCGGTCGCTTGCACTGGTATTTATGCTTTTAGATATCAGGAATCACCAATCTATGTACCTTCCCCGTTTGTGTCTTGACTATTCAAGATGAAACGGAGCATGCGTTCATGCCATGAGAGACTCTAGTTACTTGGCAACCACTCAGTACTCTGCTGCTTGGCAACCAAGTATTGTATCTCCAAGTCAACAAAAACCTTGCTGGGCCGATGCAATCTAGGTGACATCTTACTCCCTTGTCAACCAAGTATTGTATCTCCAGTCAACAAAAACTTTTTGCAAGAAATTCAAGTCGGTCGCCTGCAGGGGTATTTAGGCTTTCACATATCAGGTCTGACCTACGTGCCTTGCCTAATCCACGACTCCAAGAATTGATTATGTGAATTTCAAAACAATTTTTTTTTGATTATGTGGCTTGACTATTCAAGATGAGATGAAGCGTGCGTTCATACCATGACTGGAGTATTCTGCTGCTTGTGATGTATGCAGAGGTTGGTGTAATCTCCAAGTTGTAGAAGTCCCTATCAACATTTGACTTGCTACTCCATGCTGTACAAGTCCACGGTAAACAACTTTCAACTAATCCAAGCCTCGAGAAGCATGCATGCACCTTCCTAGCTAGTTCCTGTACCACACGCCCGTCGTTGAACTGCAGGTTCTTGCATCATTTCTGTAGAGCAGTTAGCTTGTGTTACAAAATATAGACCATCCTTCCTTAAACGCCATTGTGCAATTTCGTCTCGCTCGCAGCAATGGCAGCCTCTCCTACTATCATGTTTCCAGCTGGCCTGGTCTGCTATCTCTACTTCTCCACCTTCTTCCTCAGCCTACCGTTAGCCATCTGCGTCGACGAACCCGAAAAGGATAGACAAGCCCTCCTTTGCTTCAGGTCACAACTCTCAGGCCCAGCCGCGGTTTTCGCCTCATGGGGGAGCAGCAACGTGTCTACCGAATTCTGCAATTGGCACGGGATCACTTGCAGCGCCCGTCGTGTCGTCACGATAGACCTTGCATCGCAGGGCATCATAGGCTCCATTCCACCTTGCGTCGCCAACCTCACTGCTCTCACGAAGCTCCAACTCTCAAACAACAGCTTCCATGGCATCATACCGTCCGAGCTGGGCCTCCTGAGCCAACTCAGCAACCTCAACCTCAGCATGAACAATTTAGGTAGTAATATTCCATCTACACTCTCTGCATGTTCTCAACTTCAAATTCTAGGCCTGTGGAACAACTCCCTCCAGGGAGATATCCCGCCGAGCCTAGGCCAATGCAAGCATCTCCAAGAGATCAACTTCGGCAACAACAGACTCCAAGGGAGCATCCCTCCTTCTTTCGGAGATCTTTCCGAGCTACGCATACTCATTCTCGCTAGCAATAGCCTCACCGGTGACATACCCCCGTCTTTGGGCAGCAGCAGCCGTAACCTCACATATGTCGATCTTGGGAGGAATGATCTCACCGGTGTCATCCCGGAGTCCCTGGCAAATAGTTCGTCTCTTAAAGTACTTAGGCTCATGAGTAACAGTCTTGCTGGAGATATCCCAAAGGCTTTATTCAACACTTCATCCCTTACTGCCATCTGCCTCCAACAGAACAGTCTTGTTGGTCAGATACCTTCTTTCGTAGCCACCTCTGCCCCTATTAAATATCTCTATTTAAGCAACAACTATTTTTCAGGAACAATACCTTCCTCACTAGGGAACCTTTCCTCTCTACTTTATCTTCGCCTTACACAGAATAATTTAGTCGGGACCATCCCAGAGAGCTTAGGTCATATTCCAACACTACAGGTACTGACCCTGAGTGTAAACAATTTATCTGGGGCAGTTCCGCGGTCTCTCTTCAACATGTCATCCTTGATATTCCTTGGCATGGCAAACAACTCACTTGTTGGGAGATTACCCTCCAACATTGGATACACACTCCCAAATATTCAGGGATTAATCCTGTCAACCAACATGTTTGATGGTCCAATACCAGCTTCTCTTACCAGCGCTTACAACCTGAGTCAGCTTTACATGTATAACAACAGCCTGACTGGGCCCATACCATTCTTCGGGTCATTGCCAAATTTGGAGGAAATTGATCTGTCATACAACAGCCTAGAAGCAGGTAACTGGGACTTTGTATCTTCACTCTCCAATTGCTCTAGATTGACTATGTTGATTCTGGCTTGGAACAATCTTAATGGGGAATTGCCAAGTTCAATCGGCAATCTTTCCATTAACCTTCAGTGGCTGTGGCTGAGTGGAAATAAAATTTCTGGGCTTATACCACCAGAGGTAGGTAACCTCAAGAGCCTCATCATGCTGTACATGGATTACAATCTTCTCACTGGTGATATACCACCTATAGTCGGGAATTTGAACAACTTGGTCGAGCTAACCTTTGCACAGAACAGACTTTCAGGCCGAATCCCTGATAATATTGGCAATCTTGTTCTGCTGAGTCTTCTAAAACTGGATGGGAACAACCTGAGTGGAAGAATACCTGCAAGTATAGGAAGATGCACTCAGCTCCGAAAACTCAACCTTTCTTATAACTCACTAGATGGGAGTATACCAAGTAAAATATTCAAAATTTACTATGAAGAATTCGATTTGGCACATAATTACTTGTCTGGAGAAGTGCCAGATGAAGTTGGCAATCTCATTAATTCGAAGATAATTAGCATCTCAAATAACAGGTTGTCTGGTAACATACCATCCACTCTCGGACAGTGTTTTGTTCTGGAGTATCTTGAGATGCAAAACAACTTTTTTGTCGGAACCATTCCACAGTCTTTTGTGAACTTAGTTGGCATAGCAAAGATGGATATTTCCCAGAACAATTTGTCTGGAAAAATCCCAGTGTTCCTGATAAACTTGAGTTCTCTGCAAGATCTCAATTTATCCTTCAACAATTTCTATGGAGAAGTCCCAAGAGGTGGTATTTTTGACAATGCTGGTGCACTTTCAATTGAAGGAAATGATCATTTGTGTACAAGCGTTCCAGCAAAAGGTATTCCTCTGTGTCCTGCACTGGTTGACAGGAGAAGGAAACACAAAGTATTGCTTCTAGTCCTAGAGATCATACTACCAATTGTTGTTGTTATAATCATTTTGTCCTGCATTGCAAAACATTATTGGAAGAAGAGAATGCACATAATTTCGCCATTGCAACGATTCGATGGGTGCATAAAGAAGATATCATATGAAGACATTGTGAGCGCAACAAATAGGTTCTGCTCAGAACAGCTGATTGGCTCGGGATCATTTGGAATGGTTTATAAGGGAAGTCTGCAGTTTCAGGAAGATCAAGTTGCCATCAAGATCTTTAGCCTTGACATCTATGGAGCAGATAGGAGCTTCGATGCAGAGTGTGAAGCCCTACGAAATATACGCCATCGAAATATTGTCAAAATCATCACTACATGCTCTTCAGTGGATTCTGTTGGTGCAGATTTCAAGGCCATAGTGTTTCAGTACATGCCAAATGGGAGCCTAGAAATGTGGCTGCAACCAAAGGGCCATGAGAGTGAAAGAAATATTCTGACTCTAAGCCAGAGAATAAATATTGGCTTAGATGTAGCTTTTGCTTTGGATTATCTTCATAACCAGTGTGCATCTCCACTGGTACATTGCGACTTGAAACCAAGCAATATTCTTTTAGACCACGACATGACTGCGTATGTCACCGACTTTGGCATAGCAAGGCCTCTATTCACTACATCAAATGCATATCAAGATGGTTCAGCAAGTTTGGCTGGCCTAAAAGGATCAATCGGATACATCCCACCAGGTGAGACAATCTTTACCGTAAGATGTTCTTCTGTTTGTTCTTCGTAGTGTTATGTAAATGCGTGTCCATTTCTAATATGAATGTAAATGCAGAGTATGGCATGAGCGAAGAGACATCAACTAAGGGCGATGTCTACAGTTTCGGAGTGCTTCTGTTACACATGGTAACAGGGTGTAGTCCAACCGATGAGAAATTTAACGACAGCACAACACTTCATGAATTTGTCGATAGAGCGTTTCCAGAGAATGTTTACGAGGTTATTGATCCCAAGATCCTACAAGATGACAGCAATGCAGCAGATGTGATGGGGAGCTGTATCATTCCACTGGTCAGAGTGGCCCTCTCTTGCTCCATGACATTACCTAAAGCGCGACCAGAAATGGGACAGGTTTGTAAGGAGATCCTGAGAATCAAGCATGAGGCCTCAAACATGCAGGTCATGTGAAGCATATTTTGGTTGGATGGTACCTGCTAACAATAGAAGTCGATGTAACAAAAGAGTACTCCCTCCGATCCATAATAAGTGTCGACACTTACTACGGATCGGAGGGAGTACTATTTTATGGGTTTTCCAGTTTACTTGTTCGAATTCATTCGGGTGACATTTACAATAGAGTATTTTTTCTTTTGGCATTAGTATTTTGTGTTATTTTTCTGGTTTTCCTAATATGTTTTAGCATGTTAAGTACGAGTTGAATTAGTAATTCAAGAGGCACAACCCCAGCAGCTAGCCAAAGATCAGTAAATTTGCGTTATTATTGGTCTGCAGTCAGATCCAGATGGAATTTTCAAGAGCTACTGTACCGTCAGATTGGATATTAAATCTCGAATTTGACTTGACCTGAGCACGGACAGCCCATGTTCCGTCAGATTAGATACTAAATCTCGAATATAGCATGACTTAGAGCACGGATTTTGTCTAACAAAATTTCGCCCAAATCCGCACAGTAACGCCCCCCACGTCAAGCAATTCATAGAAATTCATACCTGTTCGTCCCCGAGCCCTACTGGCCGGCCATCCCGAGCCGAGCACCGGGCTGCTTGGATCTCGCCGCAAACCTCCATGAGGCGCGCCCGCCGCCAAAGCTCGCACTGCTGCTCATACGGACGCGCCACACGCCGGTTGCTGAAGGCAGGTCTCGTCGGGACTGGGGAGCAAGGTCTTCTCTGGATCGAAGGATTTTCAAAGCAATTTCGGATGAATCCAAGATCTTTTTTTCCAACCCGTCTGGATAAAAAGAATGACACCTCTGACCTAAACCTTAATACCATAGAAATTTCCACATGCACGCTAAGCCTCTAACCCATTTTTACACTCATTCGCCTAAGATCAAGGCACTTTTCATACTCCCTCTATTTCAAATTACTCCGCCGGCACGCTTATGTAGGTGGGCTAGTACTCTCTTATTTCTCATTCAAAAAAATCCTGAAATTTTTAAAATAGATAGTATGAAATATGTACTACGTATACCAAAAAATCTAAGAATTTTTTGATGAAAAATGAAAGAATATTAGACCACCTAGGTAAGCGTGCACGCGGAGTAATTTGAAACGGAGGGAGTATACTCCATCTAAATGACTGTTCCTGCAGTTTCTCTGTTTTGCAATCATTTATTTTGTACCTGCAATCCTATAAATATCCGGTGTTTTTCTTATTCCTATTCTTTAGAACCATGTGATCCAAAGAATTCCTAAGTTTTTCTCTTTTTTAAATGAATGAATTTGTAGAGAGAAAGTTTTATGTAATATAATACTCCTTCCCACCCAAATTAGTTGACTTAGATTTGCCTAGATTCGAATGTATCTAGACTTGTTTTAGTGCTAGATACCTCCAAATCTAGACAAAACTAAGTCAACTAATTTGGATCGAAGGGAGTAGCATTTTCCGATACAAATGACTTGTGAAAACTCAACCTTGAACTTGAACTTGTAGAGGTTTAGAATAGATAAACTGAACCTGGAATGGAAATCACGGTCATTGGCACACCAAATTATTGAATCTTGGTCAAATTTAAATTTGCACGTTACAAAGAAAATCTAAAATTGTTACGCCCCCGTTGACAACACCGACTAACTTGTCATATCTATCTTTAACCTCCCTTCCCCTGCCGATGTTCTCTCCTGGCACATCCCCTGGCCATCCTCGAACATGCTCTCACCCCACTATATAAATAAAGTCAAACGTCCAAACCGATATAAAGTAATTGCGGCGCCGTTTGGTATGGCGTGGCGTCGGTGCTTGCAGCGTTAGTAGCGCCAAGATCAAGCGCCGCCAATATAGGTGGCCGCAACGCCGTTCCGTGAAGTTGCAAGAAAGGTTCGCGCCGCCACAAGCGTAGAGTTGCAGAAAAGTGTTAGGCGCTGCGAAATAGTTTGCTAGGAAGTTTATTTTTTGAATTTGTTTGACTTTTGGACTATTTTTATTTAAATTGCCACTCGAGTGGGTGTATTCTTTATTTTGTACAGTCCGGTGACATTAGTGGGTAATTTGATGCTTTGTCGAAAGGCACAACCGTCAAAAAAGAGGCAATAGTACCGGTAGTACAACTAGTTGTCCAAATGGTACAAAATCATACAACTAGTTATAAAATATAGTACACTAGTACACAAACTTGCACGCAAGGTGCAAAATAGGTCCAAATGATCCTGGTGGTGACACGTGGCTGTGTGTCTTTTGCAATAAAGTCCCTACAGCTTTTTGTTTGAGCATATGGCCTTAGTGCTGTCTTTGTGGATGGTCTCACCTGTCAATGAGCGATTGAAATAACAATTAAAATATTAGGTAACACTGGGTATTGAACAAAAGATCTCATGGTCACTGGCCTAAAGCCGGTAACCACTGATCCCAAACATACTAGAAATGCAGACCACTTAATTTTTATACGATGTATTCTGCGCAGATGCCTGCAACTCGTTCGTGAATGACTCCGAGTAGCTGCTGCAATCACTAAAAGAGCAGAACGGCATCGTACTTGCACATCCGCCACACGGCTGGAGCCGAGCCTCGCCAATGTACCGTCACGATGCCACAAACGGTGTGTCACTGAAGTCGCGTCGGTAGCTGTCGCCGAGCGTGACATGAAGGCGAGAATGTGGTGCATCACCGTGCAGTGGTGCACACCGACGCCAGGAACAACACGGAGGTGGGTCGAGCTGTGTGATTGTCACCTCCGGGATGTTGGACATGGTGCGGCGAAGATGTGTTTGACCAAGGTTGAAACTAGCATGAAAGTAAAAGAACCCATCATGAGCCACGTGGCTTCTACTAAAGCTAAAATCAGCTCGACGACATAATCAGAATAGGAACTGGGATGTGTCCTGGGTAGATTAAATTCAATGCTTCTGCTTTGAGGTAAACAATAGAACTTGCTTATCGCTCGTATAAGACGAGACCATACTGGGAAGGTTTTACGTGGCATGCAACGCTGCTGGGGTCATTGGCTAAGATGTGCCTGAAGCTGAAGCTTCAGAGTGTTCATGATGCTAAAAATGCGTCGGTTACTCTAGAGTCCGATAACTCTGTAGTCGTTGAGCCAATCGAGCGAAGGAACCAGGCCAGTCTCAACTCTAGAATATGTATTATATTATATTAAAAAAAAGTCAAGATAATTATCTTCATTCTCAAATAGTGGAAGGTGGACTCGTGCCGTTCTTCTTTAAAAATTACAGTAGCTGCTAGAGTCCTCAATGAGTGAGTTGCAGCGTCTGCGCAAACTGCTGCATGATCTAGAAGTTTATCATGAAAGGGTGTGAGTTCCAGTGGTTATGGTTAACGCAATGGGTTTTAGTTATTAAATTCAATTGCTGACAGGTGGGACCCATGGAAGACAATACTAAGGTCATGTTTGCAAACAAAAACAAGCAGGGGCTTTATTGCAAAAGACATACAGCCATGTGTCACCACTAGGATCATTTGGACCAATTTTGCACCTTGTATACTAGTGCATCACATTTTTGATTTTGTACCTGTTGGACAACTATTTGTACCACCGGTGCTAATGCCTCTCCAGAAAATATCTCACCAAAATTAATAAACATATCTCAAAGAATTTAATATTCACTCTAGTCCAAATTAATGCACCAGGTTTCAGAGGGCTGGTATTCATTCTGGAGGGTGGTATTCGTATTGCCAAACTCGCTGCAGTTTTTGCTATTGTTTTGTCAAAACCATTGGTATTCAGTCGAATACCCCAGCTGCCGCCATTGGTATGTAGCGATAAAATATGAGTAGATATATCCGAATTTAGACAAAATTGAAGCCATTAATTTGGACCCGAGGGAGTATGTACAAAAGAAATTGAGCTAGAAAGGGTCAAAATCTACTTCCTAATGTAGATGAGCTGATTAACCCGGCTACTCATGCTTGGGATGAAGAGTTTATAAGGAAAATCTCGTGCCAATAGATGTTGAGCGTAAAGATTCCGCTTAGAGCATATCTAACTCAACCGGTCGCTAGAAGACTATAGGACAAAACCGCACCTAACCGAACCTGTAAACGGCTTAGAGGAGGAAAAAAAATAGGAATCGGCCTCCGTGGCTTCCAAATATACAAGCCCACGGCCTCGACTCGCATATTTTTCCTTCTCCTCGCCGCCCGCACAGCTTCGTTGCTCTGCCACCATATTTCCGCTGGCGGTGACACCGCCGACCACCTGTCGCCTCCACCGATAGCCCGAAACACAGGCCAGCCTATTCCCCCGCTCCGCCTCACTCGCCGGTGCCAACCATCGCCGGAATCGCTCCCGAGAGCCACCACATCGAGCCCGAGCCTGCTGCCAATTGAAAGGTCATTTCCGGCCACGACGAGGTCGATTCATTTGAGGAAAAGGCGTTAGAGCATGGGGATGGTGTGGATGGGCCGCTACCTACCAGTTCGTGGCCAGAACCGAGGATCGTAGCCTCATCCTGACAAGCTGTTCCTGGCGGCGTATTCGTCGCTTCGTCGACAGTCAGTCGTCGCGCTGCAGAACCGAGGGCATCCCACAATTGCAACCCTACCATCCGGTCGTCCCGTAGCCCCGGTAGTCGTCGCACAACCTTTTGGCCGGCTCTACTGTGTCGGCCACGGACTACACCTCCGCCGCGCGCAAGGTACTCGACAAAATTTGCATATGTGTTTTTTAGAGTTTTTTGTTTGCTTCGTTCGCAACTAAGC
The DNA here is from genome assembly GCA_023614405.1 of Avena insularis. Taxonomy (NCBI): domain Eukaryota; kingdom Viridiplantae; phylum Streptophyta; class Magnoliopsida; order Poales; family Poaceae; genus Avena; species Avena insularis. Next base: position 500,997,668 of record CM042684.1, read on the forward strand.
TTGAGCACCTTCGGCTTTAGATGAAGAGGTTGAGAGAGATGATCTTCAATGACTCTTCGTCCGAGGAGGAAGACGAAGAAGACACAGATTTAGAAATGGCTATAATCATGATTTTGAACGAAGATTTTCAGGCGTCGAGGCAAGGATCTCAATCGTCCATGCTTGGATCAACCGAAATAGAGCCGAGGGTCATGCCAAGGTCAATTAGTTAGGTTTGTTTTCATTTATTTAACTTGGAACAATTTGATTTATTACGTTTATTAATTTTGTTTGTAATATTGAATAATTTAATTTATTATATTTAATTTGGTTTGTAATATTCATACTTTGGTTGAAATGTTTTGATTTGCAAAAAACAAAATTTTAGTCCTCTAAATTATTGGGGTTCGGTTCTACATGCAAAATTTAGAGGAGCAAAAATAGAAAGTTAAGGTATAGAGAGGATTTTAGTTCTCTAAGTTTTTTAGGATGGGTTAGAGATGTTCTTAGTAAGCATAGGATGATGACTTTATGGCCTGGCATAAAATAAAATTATTTTCTCGATGGTATCAACAATTTGGTAATCGTTTGAGGAGAGTTGATGGCCAAGGTGCAACCCCATTTGGGAGACGGTACATATAGGATCTGCAAGTTCCAAGCAAAATTAAAAAAATATGTGGAGAGCCTTCCACTAGTAGGAAAAGTTCTAATGGCTGCGTTCGAAAAGGGGGCTAGTGCCGCTCAATCCGCATGCCACTAACCGCACAACACTGGTAGATCATAGTGGTGACATCTTCACCGAACACCACAAGTAGGATTTCTAGTGGTGGCGTATACTGTAAGCGCCACCAGTACTTATCCTAATTGTGGCGTTCGTTCTACTTTAAACGCCACAAACGAGTTTTCGAAAATTAAAAAAAATATGGTGCATCCAATTAAATATTCATAGCATAGCAAGATATATTCATAGAAATGGTAGCACATCATTACATTCAACTACATATAGTAGACCTAGCTAGCTACACATAATGTATATAGCACTAACTACTAGTCCTCAACAGGATTATCGGCAACGACGGTGCCATACCTAATGGCGGCAGAAGAAATCTCGTCATCTGAAGAAGCGCTAGAGTCTGTCGATGCTTCAGGGCCTCGGTAGTCGAAGTAGGTCATGCGATCTTCATAGAAATAAAATACCAACTTCTTCTGGGCATCCATCTCATAAGCATCGACCATCTCAGTCCACCTCAGACCACTAAAAAGGTGTGGTTCGCCTCGTCCGTGACTTAGGCCATGTAGGTCGGTCTAGGTTGCTTTAGATATATTATATCGACCTAAAATTGTCCCTGCTACCCCAATGGCCAATCGAAATGGTCTAAAAAAATCCCGTCTAAACTTGCAGGATATGTTCTTCATACAGAATCATAAGAAAGCAACAATTAGCACGTAATTTAATTATAGGGTATATATAGTTTGATTGCTTGAGAATGGACATACCATATTAACTTCATAGTCATAAGGGTGCACTATGACAACATTCTTGTTCTTGCACTCTTGGTAACCATAATACTCACACCGATCATCATTCATTATACCTATATATGATCATGCAAACTTAATTATATAGAACATTTTAACTTAATTAGCATTATAAGTAGCACAATATATCAACATAACACATAAGTAAGATTAGCTAGCATCATATATAAGTAGTTCAATAGTAGCATGATAAGTCTATATAAGTACTACGATAGGTAGCATACGACAGTCACATGAGAACATCCTAAACTCGAGTAGACTCAGTGGCATTGACGTCGCCATCCGAACGGTCCTAGAAAGAGGACGACAGGCTGCAAGAGTCGTCCTGCTGCGTGCTAGAGGGGCCGGGATGACCCTGCTGCTACGTGCCGGAGGGGCCGGCCTCACCCTGCCCGTGTTGCTGCCGGCTCTCGCTAAAGACCTCGTATTGGACCGCCATCACCTGGGGATCAAGTAGGAGATCCCTGACCAAAGGGTCATCCTCCTCGCAAGCGTGGCGCGCCAGCTGCCTCTCTTCCTGTCGATGCTCCCTCTCCTCGGCCCTCGTGGTCATTCTCATGCCATCTGGCGCTAACATATGCGCCACGCGATGCTCATCCTTGAAGTTGAGGACCGCTCTCGCCCAAAGTGATGGACTGCGGCGCAGTCATAGGCACGGGCCGCCCGCCACGGCACCTGAAAGTACCTAGCTGGATCTTCCTGTTATCCACTGTGATCTAAGTTGCCCAAGTCGGGATCTTCGTGGGTTTCCGATGAATACCACGAAAATTCAGCTCTGGCTCCGACATGATACTAATTAAGTAGTTAAATAACAATATTTTCATCAAAATATAAGAAATAAATATATATATGTAAACATTATCTAGATTTTCTACCCCAAAAATCATATAAATTTGCTACATCTATTCCTAAAATTATCTAGATTTTCTATCCCTAAAAACCTTTACATTTGCTACATCTATTCCTAAAATTATCTATATTTTCTATCCCTAAAAACATGTACATTTGCTACCCCTATCCCTAAAATTATCTAGGTTTTCTACCCCTAAAATTATGTACATTTGCTACACTAAACAAAAATCCCTAAAATCATCTAGATTTTCTATACTAAATAAAAATCCCTTAAATCACCTATTTTCTACACTAAAAAATCACTAAACTAAATACAGTAATTAAGAGAGGGGTGGGGCGGGCGTGAGTGGTTGGAATGAAGAGAGGGAAGGGCGGGCGATGCCTATTAAGTCCTCGAAATTTTGGATGTCACAGTGGTGGCGTCTCCAATTTACACGATAGTTGCGGTGTTCAAATGTGCCGAACGCTTGGGCTATATTGGTCTTAGTGTCGGCATTCTCTGTCTCCTGAACGCCATGACTAGGTTATAGTGACGACGTTTGTCTTATACCGAACACCGCGACTATTTTGTCTTGCAGTACTGGCGCCTATTTGTTTTAGATGTCATTAGAAAAGTGACTGCTATAAACCTTTTCCTGCTAGTGTTGGGGGTGTGGTACCGGGAAAATCGATCCTTACTTACGGACACATGCGAATACATCCTCGGTGCCCCATGTGTCAAGCAGGACATCAAGATATGAGACACCTGCTCTGTACCTTGCGTGCGTGCTATGCAAATTTGACAAGATTTGGGATTATCTGATTATATTGATCAAGGTTTAATTGGGGAGAGATCTAGCTCTAGTGTTTTGGAGGATCTTCTCCGCAGGTCGAATCAACCAACATCGGTGCTTGGTCTACTAAAAATTAAAAATTAAGGAGACCATGGCGGTGACGTGCTAGTATGTGTGGCGGTGGCGTATGTGTGATGATGGCAGTGTCGAGAAATTGTGAAGGGGAGACCATAGCAAGGACTACCCGTACATCATTTTCTATAGATGCAATAATAACAACAAACTATGTTGATACTTCTTCAGTAAAAGCTACCGCGCGTGGATATGTTTGGAACAAACCAGCAAACGGTGAATTTAAGCTGAACGAGTTGACGCTTCTTTCCGTAATAATGGCAGAGGTACGGCTGGGGCTGTTTTACGTGATGATCGTGGTAATGTAATTGCAGGGGCTACAAAAGAATCTGTAACTCTTCTAAAAGGGTTGGAATTCTTGGAGTAAATTGGGGTGTCTTCTATTAATATCGAATAAAATTCACTGACTCTTGCAACGGCTATCACATGCAATTCGTAGATCGAGTACAACCCAAGATTGCGCCACCAAAATTTTTGCAACCAAAATTTTGGTTGAGCTTTTACTTGCCCACAAGTTGACTAACATTGGTTAAAAAATTGAACTAGAGTTGGTACTGGAGCATTGACATGCAAAAAGTTGGCAACAATCCAACACAAGTCAACCTTTTTGTCACGACCAAAATATTGTTAGGTTACACTTTGGCCACAAGTCAAACACACTGAGATTTGGAGTCCTACATCGACTATCCTAGCAGACTGTTTTTTAAAGGCATATTCTTTCAAAGACATCCGTTTTAAACACCGTCAAAGAGAAGCTAACCAACTGGCGCACCAATCAGCTAATTTTTTTTAATCAATTCTGTAGTAAATTGGGATGATGCCCCGGTTTTATTTTGCAATATGTAATTGACTATGTATCTTTATTGGCTTTTCAATAAAGTGTGTCGTATGGCTTTAAAAAAAAGCTATGGCTAGATATGTATTATATGTTGATCCAAATTCTACAAAGTAGAGGCCAACTTCTGACGGAGCGGAGCGAGACCCGTCGCTGGAGGCTTGGACCGATTGAAGAGTGTAATCTTGCTCATTATGCTTTGAGTTATGCTGAACAGGTGGAGCATGATACTGAACCTGCTACATACAATGAGGCTATTGCATCCGTTAACCGCGAGAAGTGGGTTTCTGCTATGCAAGAAAAGATGCAACCGCTTGATAAGAATGGCACATGAGAAGTTGTGCGCTTGCGTAAACAGAAAAAGGTCATCCGCTATAAGTGGATATATAAGAGAAAAGAAGGTTTGTCTCCTAATGAGCCTCCAAGGTTTAAGGCAAGGTCAGTAGCAAAAGGTTTCAGCCAGATTCTAGGTATTGACTATAATGATGTTTTCTCTCCGGTTGTGAAGCATAGCTCTATTCGTACTTTCTTTAGTATTGTTGCTATGCATGATCTTGAGCTTGAGCAGCTAGATGTAAATACTGCTTTTCTGCATGGTGAACTGGAGGAGGAAATTTACATGGACCAACCTGAAGGGTTCATAGTTTCTGGAAAAGAGGATTTTGTGTGCAAATTGGAGAGATCGCTTTATGGTTTGAAGCAATCTCCAAGACAGTGGTATAAAAGGTTTGATTCATTTATGATCTCACAAGGTTTAAAGAGATCTCAGTTTGATAGCTGTGTTTATATAAAGTTTGTTAATGGATCACCTATTTACTTGCGGTTATATGTTGATGATATGTTAATTGCTACCAAGAGCATGAAAGAAATCACTACTTTGAAGGCACACCTAAGTAGTGAATTTGAGATGAAAGATCTTGGTGCTGCTAAGAAAATCCTAGGTATGGAAATTAAACGGGATAGAAAATCTAGGTTTTTGTTTCTTAGTCAGCAAAGTTACGTTGAGAAAGTTCTTCAACGTTTTAATATGCATGATGCAAAGTCAGTTAGTACTCCTGTTGCTCCTCACTTTAAATTGTCAACATTGAAATGTCCTAGTTCTGATGAAGATATTGAGTATATGTCTCGAGTTCCTTATTCTAGTGCTGTTGGTTCCTTCATGTATGTCATGGTTTGCTCTCGCCCTGATTTATCATATGCTATGAGTTTGGTGAGTCGTTACATGGCTAATCCTGGTAAAGAACATTGGAAATTTGTTCAGTGGATTTTCAGGTACCTCTGTGGCACATCGAATGCTTGCTTGAAGTTTGGCAAGACTGGTGAGGGACTCGCAGGCTATGTGGATTCATATTTTGCTGCCGGCTTGGATAAGAGGAGATCCCTCACAGGTTATGTGTTCATGGTAGGTGGATGTGCCGTGAGTTGGAAGGTGATGTCTACGCACTTCTATTCTTGTAGACAGTTGTTGGGCCTCCAAGTGCAGAGGTTTGTAGAACAGCAGCAAGTTTTCCCTTAAGTGGATCAGCCAAGGTTTATCGAACTCAGGGAGGAAGTGGTCAAAGGTATCCCCTCTCAAGCAACCCTGCAATCAAGATACAAGAAGTCTCTTGTGTCCCCAACACACCCAATACACTTGTCAGGTGTATAGGTGCATTAGTTCGGCGAAGAGATAGTGAAATACAAGTGGTATAGATAATTATAAGTGGTAATGGTGATAGAAAATAACTTGATGGCGTGGAAAAGACTAAAGTAAAACTGAAATAAAGATGGAAGTAAGCGAACATGTAACAGATCTAGTTGCAAACGGTGTTTCAATGCTAAGAAACAAGGCCTAGGGATCATACTTTCACTAGTTAACACTCTCATATAAATATCTTCTCTTCATGATACTACTCTTAACTACTCTCCAGTTGGACACTCTAATCGATGGTAGGGCTATAACAGCACACCTCAAAGTTCATCTTTCCCATCTAGAAAACCCCACACTGTCACCTTGAGTACTAGATGAGTCCAACAAACACCACAATTTCATAAAGACATCCAACTCCAAATATAACTCATAACAAGTATTTGTAATATCTAGCCTAAGTGCCACCATGGTGTGCACGCTGTCACTTTCACACACATGGGGAGAGCAGAGATCTATTAAAGCACTTGAGTAGCAAGGTAGATCTATATATTATAAGCTCATGATCTCAATAAGATCATGCATAGAGAGAGATGAACACATAGCTACCGGTAGAACCCTTAGCCTCGAGAGAGAACTACTCCCTCCTCATCATGGGAATCAGCAATGGTGATGGAGATGGCGGTGGAGATAAATGGAGATGGCTCCGGGGGCACTTCCCCGTCCCGGCAGGGTGCCGGAACAGAGACTTTCTGTCCCTCGAATCTCCCCTTCGGTGGCGGCGGCGCTGCGGAACTTTTCATGGATTTCTGATTGACCCTTAGGGTTTATGCCTCGGGAGGCTTCTTATAGGCTAGAGCGCAAGGTCAGTGGGTGGCCAGGGGGCCCACACCATGCTCTGGCGCGGCCTAGGTGGACCCGCGCCTAGGGGTGGTGTGGCCACCCTATGGCCCCCCTCCGGCTCTCCTTCTGGCTCCGTGAATCTTCCGGGAAAATAGTAACTTTGGCTTTTGTCCCGTCCAATTCCGAGAATATTCATTTTCTGACTTCCTGGAACCAAAAACAGCAGAAAACAGGCAATTGGCACTGTGGCTCTTGTTAATAGGTTAATCCAAGAAATCATATGAAAAGTACTCCAAAGTAGATAAAACCAAGCATGGAACATCAAAAAATATAGATACATTTGCAATGTATCAACATCCCTAAGCTTAACTCCTGCTCGTCCTCGAGTAGGTAAGTGATAAAAAGAAAGAATAATTTTTGAGGTGACATGCACCATCATGAACTTGATCAAAGTATTTATAAAACATTCAAAGCTAGGATCATAGTACTTCAATCATAACATGAAAGACAAAGTTCTAGCAATAAGACAAAGAAACTATGATGCAACATGAAAAGGCACAAACAAAAGATTTATGAATAACAATGCTTTGCAAGATGTTTGTTTGTTTCACATAAAGAAAACATAGCATAATAGTATTCAGCTTGTCCCTCATAGAGTAGCAAATATAAATGCATAGGACACCTTCAGAGTTCATAAGAGTGACTAGATACAATAGTTTAAAACAAGCAATAACAAGTTATTCATCAATCAACTAGTCTTGGGACAATGCACATAGAACTAAGAATGGCCATTATGCTCTCAAAGTAGGTGCATAAAGGTAGAAGATGGAGACTCAATATAATGGTGGAAGAAAGGCCTTCATAGAAGGAAGCAGAGATTCAAGTCTCATAAAGAGCTTTCAAAAATTATGGTACTTATAGCTTTTAGCTCTCATTGCCCCTATAATAAGCATCTTGAAGTGATTAAGGTTAAAGTGAACAAACTATGGTGTATATGCTTGACGAAGTATAAGTAGGAAATCTCATGTCCCTTGAATACGAGGGTCACTCCTCATGCTACTCAAGTTTAGTCACCGGTAAGTTCTTATCATTGTAAGTACATGTGTATCATAGAGAACCGCCAATGGGGTACCCCTTGCCCGATGATACAGAAGAATCCCCATATCAAAATGACAAGGCAAGCAGACAACAAGCATCTCAGCAATCTTCTTATTTACCATGGGAATATGGTGCTTTTTTCTCTCTTTACTCTTTTCATAGTATCTTTTTTTTTTCTCTTTTCTCTTTTTTCTCAATATAGGACTCTTTTTTATATAAGAAGAATGCTTCATAGACAGCTCATTATGGTTACGTTGCAGGTTTCCACCATGTCAGCATGGATTAGACCAGCGGCCCAGGCGTTTCTCTAACACATATACATAACTTCATGGACTTACAAGCTCCCCTTTTATTTCACACCGACGACATCCATATACAAAAGAGCATGATATCAACTAGGTACAAGTACCAAGTGCAATGTTGAAAGTGTTCCCCATGAAAGCATTGTTCTGCAAATTCCCAACAAATAAGTGCAAGCATATACAACATAGACGACACAATGGTTCAAGTTTATTAAGGGCAAGAAAAGTAAAGTGTGCCATCAAGTTCATGAGAGCTTTAATCACTAGTTTTCTCATAACAAGTTTAATTTGGAAGGTAAACAAAAGCATGAATATACTTGGAATAGCATAAGCTAGTAGGTAGGTATGGTGGACTCTTTTGGAATAACTTGGTTTAGGGATTTGTATGCATGAGTGGAACTCATACTTGGTTGTGGAGGTTAGCAAAAGACTAGGAGCGACAAACTAAGAGAGCAATAATGGCCATAATCATGTAGAGCGACAAAACATCATTGATCAAAGCATAAAGTGATACTACAAGTTGAAAACTAAAGGATCATAAAGGCTTATGGTGACTTGGTATAGTCATAACATGGTGTGAGCATGCGCCAAGTCAACCCAAATAAAGCATCAAAGGAGAATACCACAATACTATGCTTTAATATGCTAAAACAACGCATGATTCATCCAAGGCACATTAAGCAATCTCAATTGTTTATAACAAGTCATGCTACAGCAAAGAATACTAAGCATAAAGCCAAAACAATATCAAGCATGGCATGACAAAGCATAGGCCACAGTCAAAAACAAGCTCTTTTTACCACATAAGCATGAACTTTCCTACTCTTTTCCAATCCAAACCAAACTATTTGAAAACCAATGTATGAAAGAGGGGGTCTAACCAATATATTAAGCAAACTAAGTAAACCAAGCACACGAAAAACCAAAACGAAAAAGAAGACGCTCCAAGAACAACACAACTGTGCATGAAACAATAAAAATGAAGCGTTTGGAAGAAACCTGGGATTTTTATTGATGAAGAAGGGGATGCCTTGGGCATCCCCAAGCTTTGACGCTTGTACTTCTTGGATATTTCTTGGGGTGACACGCGTGGCATCCCCAAGCTTGAGATTTAGTCCATCCTTCATCTCATTACTCATTCCTTCCACACACCTGAAATTTTTCCTTTATACAAAACTTCACACAATCTTTATTAGCAACATTAGTGCACTCAAGATAATAGGTCTTTAGGTTCAGTTCTAACACCAATAAAACTTCCATTAAAACACAAGCTATTGTAGCACTTCCCTCAAAAAGCTCAATTCCCCAAAAGAACTCAAAAAGGAACCAACAAGAAGCAAATGCAGAAAATGGCAGAAATCTGTCAAAACAGACTAGCAGGTAAAGACGAATTTTTTCGAAGACCTTCTGTTGCTCAAATCAAAAACTGTTGAACTAACAAAAGTTAGATAACAACCTGGGTCAGAAGCAGAAAATTCACGCCTCAAAAATACGTTCAGAGATGTTACACGAATTTTTACGGTGAAGCACAAAAATCTGTTTCGAGACAGCAACTTTCCCAATCATTACTTCTCTCTTGGCACAAAAAGCAAATAAAAAGGATAAGTAGTGGTTATTACTGAAGTAATAACTTCTAAGACTCATCTAAAACTTTTGGGTTATCTCCCAATAAGTATTTTTCTTTAACGCCTTTAAGTTAGGCATGATAGTTTGAGAAGATGCTCACATAGGAAATATGAATTGAAGTAAAAGAGAGCATCAAGAAGCAAATTCAAAACACATTTAAGTCTAACCCACTTCCTATGCATAGAAATGTTGTAAAGAAACAAGTCATGAAAGCACAAAGCAACAAGCATAGGAAAGCAAAACAAGTGCAACTTCAAGACTTTCAACATAAAGAGGGGAAACTTAATATTATTGAGATGAATAAAACCATGTTTCCCTCTCTCATAATAACTTTCAGTAGCATCATGAATAAAAGTAACAATATAACTATCACAAGAAACATTCTTATCATGAGCCACATGCATAAAAGAATTAATACTCCCCACATAAACATAGTCATTCTTATTAATTGTAGTGGGAGCAAATTCAACAAAATAGCTATTATTATTCTCATCACCATAATCATCAAATATAGGAGGCATATTGTAATCATAATTAATTTTCTCCTCACTAGTAGGTGGACTGAAAATATCATATTCATCATTGTAATCATCATATATTGGAGGTTTGGTATCATCATAAGCAATAGAATAGCTATCTTCCAAAGCTGGGGAACTAAAAAGATCATTTTCATAAAAACTAGCTTCCCCAAGCTTAGACTTTTCCATAGCATTAGCAATAATGGTGTCCAAAGAATTCATACTGACAACATTGCTATTAGCATGCAAATAAAGTTCCATAGGTTTTTTAATTTTCTCTTCAAACACTTCATGTCCTAACTCAAGATAAATACTATAAAGCTCTCTAATTTTGTTGTTGTTTTCCATTAAGCCTAACTAGTGAAAACAAGAAACAAAAGACAAAATTGCAGAATCTAAAGGAAATAACTTCGAGCACTCACACCGGAGGATGTGAGTACCTTTTACCTTACCTCCCCGGCAACGGCACCGGAAAATAGCTTGATGTCTACGCACTTCTATTCTTGTAGACAGTTGTTGGGCCTCCAAGTGCAGAGGTTTGTAGAACAGCAGCAAGTTTTCCCTTAAGTGGATCACCCAAGGTTTATCGAACTCAGGGAGGAAGTGGTCAAAGGTATCCCCTCTCAAGCAACCCTGCAATCAAGATACAAGAAGTCTCTTGTGTCCCCAACACACCCAATACACTTGTCAGGTGTATAGGTGCATTAGTTCAGCGAAGAGATAGTGAAATACAAGTGGTATAGATAATTATAAGTGGTAATGGTGATAGAAAATAACTTGATGGCGTGGAAAAGACTAAAGTAAAACTGAAATAAAGATGGAAGTAAGCAAACATGTAACAGATCTAGTTGCAAACGGTGTTTCAATGCTAATAAACAAGGCCTAGGGATCATACTTTCACTAGTTAACACTCTCATATAATTATATTCTCTTCATGATACTACTCTTAACTACTCTCCGGTTGGACACTCTAATCGATGGTAGGGCTATAACAGCACACCTCAAAGTTCATCTTTCCCATCTAGAAAACCCCACACTGTCACCTTGAGTACTAGATGAGTCCAACAAACACCACAATTTCATAAAGACAACCAACTCCAAATATAACTCATAACAAGTATTTGTAATCTCTAGCCTAAGTGCCACCATGGTGTGCACGCTGTCACTTTCACACACATGGGGAGAGCAGAGATCTATTAAAGCACTTGAGTAGCAAGGTAGATCTATAGATTATAAGCTCATGATCTCAATAAGATCATGCATAGAAAGAGAGATGAACACATAGCTACCGGTAGAACCCTTAGCCTCGAGAGAGAACTACTCCCTCCTCATCATGGGAATTAGCAATGGTGATGAAGATGGCGCTGGAGATCGATGGAGATGGCTCCGGGGGCACTTCCCCGTCCCGGCAGGGTGCCGGAACAGAGACTTTCTGTCCCTCGAATCTCCCCTTCGGTGGCGGTGGTGCTGCGGAACTTTTCGTGGATTTCTGATTGACCCTTAGGGTTTATGCCTCGGGAGGCTTCTTATAGGCCAGAGGGCAAGGTCGGTGGGCGGCCAGGGGGCCCACACCATGCCCTGGCGCGGCCTAGGTGGACCCACGCCTAGGGTTGGTGTGGCCACCCTGTGGCCCCCTCCGGCTCTCCTTCTGGCTCTATGAATCTTCCGGGAAAATAGTAACTTTGGCTTTTGTCCCGTCCAATTCCGAGAATATTTATTTTCTGACTTCCTGGAACCAAAAACAGGCAACTGGCACTGTGGCTCTTGTTAATAGGTTAGTCCAAGAAATCATATGAAAAGTACTCCAAAGTGTGGACAAAACATAAGAAAGTAGATAAAACCAAGCATGGAACATCAAAAATTATAGATACATTTGCAATGTATCAGAAGGCAACGCTGCAACCAGTTGTTGCTCTATCTTCAACCAAAGCAGAATATATGGCTGTTGCTGAAGCTTGTAAAGAGTATGTTTGGTTGAAAGGTTTGTATGCTGAGCTTTGTCAGGATGATTCTTGCATTAACCTGTTCTGTGACAGTCAAAGTGCTATTTACCTTACTAAGGATCAGATGTTCCATGAGAGAACAAAGCACATTGATATCAAGTACCATTATGTTCGTGATGTTGTTGCACAAGGTACACTGAAGGTATGCAAGATAAGCACTCATGATAATCCTGCTGATATGATGACAAAGCATGTTCCTGTTGCTAAGTTTGAGCTATGCTCAAGCTTAGTTGGTATAACTGCTTAGCCCAAGTGGCTATTGGTGCCGAAAGTGTTTTCTTTGTTTGTTCAGGGAGATGATTACTGTTGATGCTACAAGAAGGAATTTGTCTCAAGGTGGAGTTTATTATATGTTGATCCAAATTCTACAAAGTAGAGGCCAACTTCTGACGGAGCGGAGCGAGGCCCGTCGCCGGAGGCTTGGGCCGATTGAAGAGTGTAATCTTGCTCATTATGCTTCTTGTAATCACCGCTATATATACTTCTTGTAAGCCACCGGCTGGGATAAGTTGCATCTGTGAAATCCCCGGCGTTGTATAAACACTCTCCGTTATAGTGAAGTTTCGCTGGCTGGCGCGTGTGGTTTTTTCCTCTCTCTTTGTTGGAGAGGGTTTTCCACGTTAAATCTGTGTCCCCCTTACTGCGATTTTATTTTCGTTCTTCGTTATTTACTTGTCGCAAAGCTATTATATTGCCGCCTGGCCCCGGCCTTGCCTGTCTCACATGCTTTTGGTTTGACACTAAGCGTAGATTTTTTCCCACTTTAAAAGCAAAGCCCATGATTTTTTTTCTAAATGGTCATTAATCACCCGGTAGTCACTCCACCAATCACGTAAAGTCATAAACTAACCGAGCTTTCAAAAAAAAGGCATAAACTAACCGAGACTACCATAGTTGTGCTTGAGCAGCTCTCTCTAATGTTTCATTAGACATCATTTATGAACTTATCCCTGATTTTCTGATTGATCCTGTTCAATCAGATCTTTTGTCATCTGTTGAATAAAAGCCTGACGGCGAATCTTCAAAAAAAAGAGCAAATTCGGTTAGATGATAAAAATGATTTTTAAATATGTGGCTAAGCCGCACCTAACCGAACCCGCGTCGGCGTTAGCTGATAAAAAAAATTAGAAACTGGCTTTAGCAAAAATTCCCCCTCCTAGCCACACGAACAGCCGTGCAGCTGTGCCACCATCCCCACCGGCGACCACCTCTTGCCTTCGCCGAAAGCCCGAGACATTCTCCGCCTTCCTCCTCCATTCTGCCTCGCTTGCCTGCGGCCGCCGTCGCCGGAATCGGGTTGTAGAGCCGTCACATCCTCTTCGTTTCCACCTTCGATTCAAGGGTGTCTTCGGCCGCGACGAGCTCGCTTCCTTCGAACACGTGGTCATCCGAGCATGGAGAAGTCGTAGATTGACCTCCGTGGACCTTGCTGTGGCCGGAACCGAGGGCCACAACCTTTTTTCCCATGAGCGGTTCCGGTACCGGAATCGACTGCCGCATCCTGCATAGCTCACCGTCTCTTCCTCCAAGGTCACCACCACGATGTTCACCATCTGCACACAGGCCATGGTGGTGTCTCTAGCAAGGACTGAGTACATGTTCAGGAAAACATGGTTTCTGTGGTAAAATGTACTCCCTCGGTTACTAAATATAAGACGTTTGAACTGCCAAAACATCTTATATTAAGAAACTGAGGTAGTTAGACAAAAAAAGGCACTCTGAATTCTACGGGATTGACAACCACACGAATATCTCGACCATAGGTCGTCCGATCACACCAAAACATTCAAATGCCACCCTAAATTCTAGCATACTGCCAAAACATTCAAATGCCACTCTAAATTCTATGGGATTGACAACCACACGAATATCTCGACCATATATAGGTCATCCGATCACACCATTAAAACAACATTTTCCCTATTTAACAAGTTGCTGTTTTGCAATTGTGACATTGTTAGGGGATTACCCTTATCTGAGCATGATAATGTTATCTCCTAGTCCTTAAATACTAATGGTCAGTTTACCACTAAATCTATTTATAAGTGGCTTGAAAGGAACATTGCTGGTCAAACAATAAGTGGATCTAAGATGCCAAAGTTCCCCTTAAGATCAAGATCTTTATGTGGCAACTTGGGCAGGATGCCGTCCTAACTAGGCAGAACATAAGGAAAAAGAACTGACCTGGGAATCCTACCTGTTCTTTCTGTGATCATATTGAAACTAGTGACCACCTTTTCTTTACATGTCATGTTGCTATGGTTGCCTGGGGAATACTTGGCAAGGCCATGGGCACTGATTCTATACCTAACAACTTCTAGCAAGCTATGGCCTGGCTCTATACTCATTTGAAGAGAAGAGAGAAGTTCTATATGGTTCTCATATTAGCTATATGGAATGTTAGGAATAAAGTTACTTTTGTCAAGCACATCCTTAAGTCACCTAGTGAAATCATTTTCTTCTACATTTTTCTTCTTGTATACTGGGCAGGTCTTCAGAAGGAAGGTGACAAAGGAACTCTAATCGATGGTGTGGACAAGATGATGCGCTTTGTTGTGGACGCCTTCACCAACCAAAAACATGGCCCTGCTAGAGCTTTTGGACCAGTTGTGAGGCCGATGTTGATGATCACTGGAGCTTGATTCCCCTTCGTGTTCCTGAAGCTGTTTAGTTCTTGCTGTTTGGCTGTATGCATGTCGTCTCTTTAGCTTCTGCTAAAATGTAATGAAGTGTTATTAGAAGACTTGTGGCACTAGGTTTTCGCCCTGTTGGTCACTCGATGATGAGTGTTCTCAGCAGGTTTCCTAATGCTGCCCAGCTCGATCACTTCCTGATCCCTCCCCCTTTCTTTTACTTTCTGTTAAACTTTTGTACAAACTTGGTATTTCCGTTATTGCAATGCAAAGGGGTGGAAGCCCGGTTGGAAAAAAAAGTTGTTTTGCAATTGAAAACAACTACTTTTTTAGTCGTTCGATCTCTGTCCGAATCTCAGCGCGCCTTTCTCCACCCTAGTCTCTTTTTTTTAAAAAAAATCATGGGTGAATAGACACATTGCTTTGTTCATTTGTGTTCCTCACGAGAAAGAGAGGTGAAAGTCATGACGGAGATGTCAGAGGCTACGTTGCACCTAGATCGACCGGTATCGGTGGGGAAGGCGCTTCACGAGGTCGAGATTCAACCGGTGGAGGGAGCCTCCTCCCCCTCCCAGCCCCCTTGGAGCCACCGATAGCAGGGAAGAACAGAGCAGTGGCCACACCTCTTTTCGCCCAATAGAGAAGATATCGTCGATTCGTGAGCGGGGAAGGCATGTGAGCCACCGTCTCGATGGGTATTCCTCCTAGATTCCCCATGCGACTGCTCTGTAGTGTAATTTTGCTCCAATTTTATGTCTCAGGTGGTGCTTCGATTTGGCCTAGGCGTGGGCATCACTGTAGAGATTTGATGGGCTCAAGATATGAGGATTCATTGATCTATTTTTTCTGTTTGTGGAGGTAGCTAGTGTGTTTTCGGTTGTAGCTTGGTTCAAAGCCGCGGGAAGTTCTTTGTGTTTTTGGATTTAGGTATTGTGATGCAGTTGTTTGACCTATGGTTTAGTTCTAGTTTTAGGCCGGTGTGTTATATTTTTATTTATTATATTAGTCCTTTCATGTAGTTATATCAGTTCCAGTCGATCTACAAATAATATGATGTTGTGCATATTCATTCCTGGGAAGAGGTTCATATCCAGGCTATGTTGCGTTCACTACTACTATATCATGATCTTTTAGAGTATATCCATGCTATACTGATGATTTTTGACACATGTTTGATTAGCTAGGTTAGTTTTGACTTTCTCTGATTTTAATGTTTGATGACCATATAATGTATTTTTAGTTTGATATCGTGGATAGGCCGATGGTGTGCTCACATGTTTGATTAGCTAGGGGAAGTATGCGATACCTGTATTCTTTAGTCTATCTCTTTATAACCCACATGATCACTCGTGTTTACAGCGATCTCCACACGAGGAGGTTGCTTGATAGTTTGCCAGACTAAATTCAAGACTTTGTTGTTTGCCAGATTACGAATCTGATTGTGAGGTTTCTTATATCGACAATCTTGAATACGCCTCAGCATCAAGTGATTTTCAGATTTTCTCATTTCTGCCACTTTGTTTATTTTATCATTAATTTTATTTCTTATTCATTTATTCTCTCATTCCTTAGATTTTCTTTTAGTATTCTAGTTTGATCATTCACTTTCGGTCCACTATGTTCTTCAGTTATCAGTATCTTCATTCCCACATTCTATCTTCTTTTTTCTTTAGCCTCTCAATTACCTCAGTTTGCTCATTCTCTCCCTCTTCTTTATCTCATTTCTTAGTATTTTATTATTTCATTTAATCATTATCTTTATTTCTTAGTCTTTTATTCTCTCATTCCTTCTACCTTTTTTTAGTATTTTAGTTCCCGATTTGGTCATTCTCTTTAAGTCCACTGCATTCCTTCATTCTATCTTCTTGTTACTTGAACCCCTTAGTTTAGCCTCTCAATTATCTCAGTTTGCTCATTCTCACCCTCTTCTTTATCTCATTTCTTAGTATTGTATTGTTTTAATTTGTTAGTCGATGTTTCTTAGTTTCTGGGCATTTAGTTTCTGATTCTCTCCTATATTTAGTACTATTAGTTTCTGATATTTTTTATTCTTTCAGTCGCTCTTAATTCTCTCACTCTTTCAATCTGTTAGTCTCTCTTATTATCTCAACATTTTATCATTTTAGTTTTTCTTTTTGAATATCTTAGTTTATTCTTGTCATTTATTATCTCAGTTATTTGTTTCAAGCAATCTTGTCGAGGAGTTTTGGTTCAGACTTAGTCAAGGATTCCACCTACCGGACCTTTACCCCAATGTCCGCTATATCGGTTAGAGAGTGGTGGTGCCACATAGTGGATGAAAGTCCAAGAGCACAAAGAAAAGAGGTAGCAATGGTGATCATTCCTGGGATGCGAACGATCTGGCTAGAACGGGATGCCCGCATATTTGACAGGAAGAGTGCAAGCCTCCTTCAAGTAGTTGCAGCAACAGTAGATGAGATGGCTCTTTGGAAACAAACGATAGCAGACGCGGGTCATCGAAAGGAGTAAGTATGTGTGAGGAGTCGGGTGGTGTGGACGGCCTATGTAAGGAACTCTGTAAAAACATCCTTTCAATCTTAATGCAAAGACAATAACCTTTGGTTGTTTGTCCTTGAAAAAAGGTTATCTTCAGTTTTTTTATTTCTATTAGTCATCATTTTGCTTTCAGTTTCTACTGATATAGAAGAGAGCAAGTTATTTTATATTTGAAATTAATTTCTCTCAATCACATTCTTTCTTTAGTTTGTAGTTTATCAGTTTTTTTCATGAATATTGTCCCCATTTTATATCAGTTATTTAGTCTTGCTCATTCTTCAGAATGTAGTATGCAATTCTTCTCTCTAATTTATTTTCATGGTGAAGATTGTTTGTATCAATTCCTCTGTACCCTGAAATGTTGCTTGGTTTGTCCATTTATCACTTATGCAAAGTTTGGGTCGATCAGTGTTATAGAACGCAGTGGCGGAGCTAGCTCCCAGTGACCCTAGGTAGCTGCCCAGGGTCAGCCGTGTAAGTTCCTTTCAAACTTGATCAAGACATGCAAAGATTTTCACGGTGGATGACATGGTGAAATACTCTCAAGCTTGGTCCTTTTATGCCTTTGCCAGTCTGTAGAATCTGGCTAGCTCTGCCACCGGTAGAACGGTATGTGTATAGAAGTGGTTTATGTTCACTCTCGGAATTTTCATATGTTGTGGACTTGTTGAGCTCTGTTTTCATCTCTTGGTTTTGGGCCACAGGTTTCCATGTGAGCCGCAACGTGTCTGTGGAGGCACCACGACTACATAACTGTGGAGAAACCAAAGAGGTGCGGGTAGTGGAGGCACCAGTTCAAGGAGACAAAACTGAGAGAAGGGGAGAAGAGCGGCGAAGTTTGTACCTGGAAGCAAAGGAAACAAATACGTTTGTTGATATTTCCGATGGAGAGCTTGTACTGGAAGCAAAGGAAACAAATACGTTATCTGTTTTTGTTTTCAAAGATCAGTTTGAACGGTGCATACTGATGACCCACAAGTATAGGGGGTGTATCGCAGTATTTTCGAGGGAAGTGAAATCCAATTTATTGATTCGATACAAGGGGAGCCAAAGAATATTTATAAGCCTTAACAACCGAGTTGTCAATTCAGCTGCACCTAGAAACAATCTTGCTCACAACATTTTATCAGTAGCAACAGTTTTGTAATAGGAATAGTAAAGTAACAATAGTAGTAAAGTAAAGACAGCAGTAACAATAGCAGTAAACAGTAGGATTCGAGTGCGGTAGGTATAGGGATGGATGGACGGGCGTTGCATGGACAAGACAATTCACATAGCAATCAGAACATAGGGCAATTGCAGATAAATAAGATAAAGCATCCAAGTACTAGATAATCCTAGGCATGTGTTCCATATATAGTCATACGTGCTCGCAATGAGAACTTGCACAACATCTTTTGTCCTGCCAGCCCGTTTGCAGCGGAGCCTCAAGGGAACTATTAGGAATTAAGGTGCTCCTTTTAATAGAGCACCGGAGCAAAGCATTAACACTCTGTGAACACATGTGATCCTCACATCAAAGCCATTTCCTCCGGTTATCCCGATTTCTGTCACTTCGGGGCCTTTGGTTCTGGACAACAACGTGTGTATACAACTTGCAGGTAAGACCATAAACAATACTATCATGATGAATCAACAACATGTTCAGATCTGAAATCATGGCACTCGGGCCCTAGTGACAAGCATTAAGCACAACAAGTCTCAACAAAGTCATAAAGCACTAATAAAAGATACTAGGCACCATGCCCTAACAATCTGATGCCATTACATGAACGATCTCATCCAATCCCTACCATCCCCATGGCCTACAGCGGAGGATTACTCACTCATAGATGGGGGAAACATGGATGGTCGATGGAGAAGCGATGGTGATGATGATGGCGATGATCTCCTCCAATTCCTCGTCCCGGCAGGGTGCCATAACGGAGTTTCTGGTGCTGTTTCGTGGAACCTGGTGCTGGCGGCGGAGCGGAACTCCTTCTAGAAAAAAAGCGACCCCCCTGAGTTTTTAGATCAGAAGGCAACTTATAGGCGAAGAGGGAGACCGAGGGGGAGTCTGGGGCGGCCAGACCACCCCCTGGCGCGGCTAGGCCCAGCCCGCGCGGCCAGGTGGTGTGGCTGGGCCCCACCTCCTCATCTCATATTCTGAGGAGTCTCGGTGAAATAGGATTTTGGCTTTTGTCCGTCAATTCGAGAATATTTATTTTCGACTTTCCGGAACCAAAACAACAGAAAATAGGTAGGTAACCTTTGTGGCTCTTGTTAATAGGTTAGTCCAAGAAATCATATGAAAAGTACTCCAAAGTGTGGACAAAACACAAGAAAGTAGATAAAACCAAGCATGGAACATCAAAAATTATAGATACATTTGCAATGTATCAACATCCCCAAGCTTAACTCCTGCTCGTCCTTGAGTAGGTAAGTGATAAAAAAAGAATAATTTTCGAGGTGACATGCACCATCATAAACTTGATCAAAGTATTTGTAAAACATTCGAAGCTGGGATCATAGTACTTAAATCATAACATGAAAGACAAAGTTCTAGCAATAAGACAAAGAAACTATGATGCAACATAAAAGGCACAAACAAAAGATTCATGAATAACAATGCTTTGCAAGACGTTTGTTTGTTTCACATAAAGAAAACATAGCACAATATTATTCAGGTTGTCCCTCCTAGAGTAGCAAATATAAATGCACAGGACACCTTCAAAGTTCATAAGAGTGACTAGATACAAATAGTTCAAAACAAGCAATATCAAGTTATGCATCAATCAACTAGTCTTGGGACAATGCACATAGAACTAAGAATGGCCACTATGCTCTCAAAGTACGTACATAAAGGTAGAAGGTGGAGAGTCAATATAATGGTGAAAGAAAGGCCTTCATAAAATAAAGCAGAGATTCAATTTTCATAAAGAGCTTCCAAAAATTATGGTACTTATAGCTTTCAGCTCTCATTGCCCCTATCATAAGCATCTTGAAGTGATTAAGGTTAAAGTGAACAAACTATGGTGTACATGCTTGACGAAGTATAAATACAAATCTCATGTCCCTTGTATACGACGGCCGCTCCTCATGCTACTCAAGTTTAGTCACCGGTAAGTTCTTGTCATTGTAAGTACATGTGTATCATAGAGAACCGCCAACAGGATACCCCTTGCCCGATGATATGGAAGAATCCCCATATCAAAATGACAAGGCAAGCAAACAACGAGCATCTCAGCAATCTTCTTATTTAACATGGGAATATGGTGCTTTTTTCTATCTTTCCTCTTTTCATAATCTCTTTTTTCTCAATATAGGACTCTTTTTTTATAAGAAGAATGCTTCATAGACAGCTCATTATGGTTACGTTGCAGGTTTCCACCATGTCAGCATGGATTAGACCAGCGGCCCAGGCGTTTCTCTAACACATATACATAACTTCATGGACTTACAAGCTCCCCTTTTATTTCACACCGACGACATCCATATACAAAAGAGCATGATATCAACTAGGTACAAGTACCAAGTGCAATGTTGAAAGTGTTCCCCATGAAAGCATTGTTCTGCAAATTCCCAACAAATAAGTGCAAGCATATACAACATAGACGACACAATGGTTCAAGTTTATTAAGGGCAAGAAAAGTAAAGTGTGCCATCAAGTTCATGAGAGCTTTAATCACTAGTTTTCTCATAACAAGTTTAATTTGGAAGGTAAACAAAAGCATGAATATACTTGGAATAGCATAAGCTAGTAGGTACGTATGGTGGACTCTTTTGGAATAACTTGGTTTAGGGAGTTGTATGCATGAGTGGAACTCATACTTGGTTGTGGAGGCTAGCAAAAGACTAGGAGCGACAAACTAAGAGAGCAATAATGGCCATAATCATGTAGAGCGACAAAACATCATTGATCAAAGCATAAAGTGATACTACAAGTTGAAAACTAAAGGATCATAAAGGCTTATGGTGACTTGGTATAGTCATAACATGGTGTGAGCATGTGCCAAGTCAACCCAAATAAAGCATCAAAGGAGAATACCACAATACTATGCTTTAATATGCTAAAACAACGCATGATTCATCCAAGGCACATTAAGCAATCTCAATTGTTTATAACAAGTCATGCTACAGCAAAGAATACTAAGCATAAAGCCAAAACAATATCAAGCATGGCATGACAAAGCATAGGCCACAGTCAAAAACAAACTCTCTTTACCACTTAAGCATGAACTTTCCCACTCTTTTCCAACCCAAACCAAACTATTTGAAAGCGAATGCATGAAAGAGGAGGTCCAACCAATTTATTCAGCAAACTAAGAAAACAAAGCAAATGAAGGACCAAAACGAAAATGAAAAAGGAGACGCTCCAAGAACAACACAACTGTGCATGAAACAATAAAAATGAAGCGTTTGGAAGAAACATGGGATTTTTATTGATGAAGAGGGGGATGCCTTGGGCATCCCCAAGCTTTGACGCTTGTACTTCTTGGATATTTCTTGGGGTGACACGCGTGGCATCCCCAAGCTTGAGCTTTTGTCCATCCTTCATCTTATTACTTATTCCTTCCATACACCTGAAAATTTTCCTTCATACAAAACTTCACACAATCTTTATTAGCAACATTAGTGCACTCAAGATAAATAAGTCTTAAGGTTCAGTTCTAACACCAAATAAACTTCCATTAGAACACTAGCTACTGTAGCACTTCCCTCAAAAAGCTCAATTCCCCAAAAGAACTCAAAAAGGAACCAACAAGAAGCAAATGCAGAAAATGGCAGAAATCTGTCAAAACAGACCAGCAGGTAAAGACGAATTCGAGGACCTTCTATTGCTCAAATCAAAAAGTGTTGAACTAACAAAAGTTAGATAACAACCTGGGGCAGAAGCAAAAAAATTCAC
This sequence comes from Avena insularis, assembly GCA_023614405.1. Taxonomy (NCBI): domain Eukaryota; kingdom Viridiplantae; phylum Streptophyta; class Magnoliopsida; order Poales; family Poaceae; genus Avena; species Avena insularis. The sequence goes on from CM042684.1 coordinate 501,019,833, forward strand.
GCCTCAAAAAGACGTTCTGAGATTTTACACGAATTTTTACGGTGAAGCACAGAAATCTGTTTCGGGACAACAACTTTCCCAATCATTACTTCTCTCTCATTAGAGGTTACTCTTGGCACAACAAGCAAATAAAAAGGATAAGGAGCGGTTAAAACTTTTGGGTTATCTCCCAATAAGTACTTTCCTTTAACGCCTTTAAGTTAGGCATGAGCAAAAACTAAAATGGATAGAATAGAAGTAAGCGGAGATAATCATGGTGAAAACATTGTTTTGTTCAATGAAATCCTTTTGTTAACAAGGTTGATCAGGTCTTGCTACCAAAACAATTTCATATGAGACAAAACTTTGTATTCCACTAATGATTATGTTACCTCAACCTTGATAGCAATGGTCCCAATCATAATAGTTTCAAATTTTTCTCTTGGTATGGGACAATATATTTCTCCAACTTGAATGCCCTCAACATGCTCAATTGAATTTAGACCATAAGTCCTTTCAATCTTCTTGGGGAAATAGACAGTATGTTCCTTGTCATTAACATTAAAGGTCACCTTTCCTCGATTACAATTAATAACAGCTCCTGCAGTATTAACAAAAGGTCTCCCAAGAATAATAGACATATTATCATCTTCAGTCATTTCAAGCACAACAAAATTAGTTAATATCAAGCAATTATGAGCCACTTGAATAGGTACATCCTCACATATACCAATAGGAATAGTGGTAGATTTATCAGCCATTTGCAAAGATATATCGGTTGGTATTAATTTTTCTAGTTGAAGCCTCTTATAGAGAGAGAAAGGCATAACACTAACTCCAGCTCCCAAATCACACAAAGCAGTTCTAACATAACTATTCTTAATAGAGCAAGGGATAGTTGGAATCCCTAGATCTCCAAGTTTCTTTGGAACCTTACCATTAAAGGAATAATTATCAAGTAAAGTAGAAATTTCTTCATTAGGGATCTTCCTTTTATTCGAGACAATATCCTTCATATACTTTGAGTAAGGAGGCAATTTAATAGCATCAGTCAAAGGAATTTGCGGGAATAAAGGTTTCATCCACTCACAAAACTTATTATAGTGTTCATCTTCCTTTGACTTGTGTTTCTTATCAGGGAAAGGCATAGGTTTTTGGACCCAAGGTTCTCTTTCACTACCATGTTTCTTAGCAATAAAATCTTCTTTAGTGTATTTAGTATTCTTAGTATGCTTTTTAGGTTCTTCTTCAACTTTTTCTTCATTAGGAACTTCATTTTCTTCAATACCACTTTCAGTTTCAGCATCAGAAATAGATATACTATTAGGATCTATAGCAGGTTCAGAGGGTTCTACAACAGTTTTATGTTTCTATTTCCTTTTCTTACGAGTAGATCCACTATTTTCAGCTTGTTGAGAATCCTGCTCAATTCTTTTGGGATGCCCCTCGGGATATAGAGGATCCTGGGTAGCAGCTCCACTTCTAGTTCTAATTTCATAAGCATGTTTTTCTTTAGCAGCATTAACTAGTGATACGTCCATTTTGCATCACTATTCTATGTCTTAATTCACTATTATTCATTGATATATTTCATATTGAGAGGTGATACTTATGTTATTTCATCTATTTTTGCATGGTTGATGACTTTTGGAGCATGGACGCTGATCCACGATTTCGATGGAAAATGTCTGTTTGGAAGCAAAATTGCGAAGATCAGAAAATCCGAAAATATCTGGAAAATCCTATTTTCGAAGACTAAGGATGCCGAAGACGGAGTGGATATGGGCCAGGGGCCCACACCACCCCATGGCCAGGAGGTGGTGTGGCCACCCTGGCCCACTCCAGCCTCTCCCCTCTGGCGTATATCATCCTCCCGAAACCCTAAGACTCGGGGAGCGACCATAGAAAGATTCCGCCGCCTCTGTGGGGTGGAAAACACCGAGAGAGAAAGATCTCTCCGGTAGACAGATTTCTGCCGGGGGAATTCCTTCCCGGAGAGGGGAGATCGTCGCCATCAACACCACCATCAAGCTGGACTTCATCGGGATCATCATCATCATCACCACCACCATCATCACCATCAGCACCCTCATCACCATATCCATATTGCTGTAACAATTGTGTTGAATCTTGCATTAGTTCATAGGGGAAACTTTCCTGGTGTTGATTACTCCTTGTAGTTGATGCTATTGAGTGAACCATTGAATTATTGTTTATGTTCAGATTGTTATACATCATTATTCCATCTCTGATCATGATCCATATGATGTCTTGTGAGTAGTTCGTTTTGTTCTTGAGGACATGGGAGAAGTCTTGTTGTTAGTAGTGGAGTTGCGTTGAGAAAGATTCAATAGATTGTTATTTAAGTTGTGGTGTAGTTCTTTTAGTGGTGTCATGTGAACGTCGACTACATGACACTTCACCTATATGGGCCTAGGGGAATGCATTGTGTATTTGGCTACTAATCGTAGGGGTTGCCGGAGTGACAGAAACCTGAACCTCCATTAGGAAACCATTGCACAAGGGACGTAAGGGTCTTAGAGTTTAAAGCTGTGGTTAGGTTTCTACCTTAATTATGTTCTTGTACTTACGGATGTTTGCAAGGGGTATAATCACAAGTATGTATTAGTCTTGGATGGGGCGGTGCAGGTATTACTATAGATCAAGTTAAGAAGAAGTTATTCTCATTATCCCTGAAAGGAAGAGCTGAAGAATGGTCAAGCTCTGGAATGGGAGGAAATAGTGCCTCTCTTTTACTCAAAGTTTTATCCTCCTAGTGAGATTCATAAAGATCAGAATCAAATATACAACTTTTGGCCTCTTGATGGAGAGAGTACAGCTCAAGCTTGGGGGAGATTGAAGTTACTAATGCTCAAATGTCCCATTCATGAGCTCCCCAACAATATCATTATCAATAACTTGTATGCAAGACTCCCTCTACATGACAAAGATTTATTGGATGCTTCTTGTGCTGGATCATTCACTCGTATGGAAGAAGAAGCTAAATGGGATCTTCTGGACCGTATTCAAGACAATGCTGAAGCTTGGGAGAATGACTAAGGTAGAAAGTCAGGTATAAATTATGATTATGAATGCATTGAATCTTTTATGGGAACCGATGACTTTCAAAATATTAGTAATATTTATGGTCTTGATTTGCAAGTTATTACGAATTTCTTTAGAGCTTTTGCTTCCTATATCGAAATTCCAAAAAGGGGATGGAACAAATACCATGCACCTTACAAAGATATTGTTGACTATGCTCCTATTAGAAGTGCTGAGTATTGCATTATTGACCCCATCTTACCTGAACCTTATATTGAGAAGATTCCCTTCCCCGAAAAGGTAAAAGACCATCCTATGATAACTAATGTAATCACCAAAAGTGAAAAAAGAATTGTAAAACCTGATGAACAAATAAACATTGAACCTGTGGTAGCAATTGTGAAAGACCTTGTCACTAAAAGTGTAGAAGATGGGCACATAGTCTTTTGTGAGGACGCTTCTAATATTGTCTCACATCCCAATAGAACTAAAAAGGCTAGTGTTCCTGTGCTTTCTGTTAGAATTGGTGATCATTGCTATTATGGTTTATGTGATATTGGTGCAAGTTCCAGTGCTATTCCTTATGAGCTTTACAAAGAAATTATGCATGAAATCAGTCCTTGCGAGTTGGAAGAGATTGATGTGGTCATTCACCTTGCTAATAGAGAGACCATCTCTCCAATTGGTATTGTACGAGACATGGAAGTTCTTTGTGGTAAGATTAAGTACCCTGTTGATTTTCTAGTACTTGGTTCTGCTGCTAGTAAAACCTACCCTATCATTTTTGGTAGACCTTTCTTGAGTACTTGTGGAGCTATTATTGATTGCAAGAGGGAGAAAATCTTGACTAAGTTTGATGGGGAATCTTATGAGTTTAATTTTTCGAAATTTGCTAAAGAACCTTGCGAAGAGGAAACCCATAATGAGGATTTTATGGTTGAACAACTTGCTTCTATTTCTCTTGCTCCTAACAATGCTTTGCAGCAATTTATGGAAGATCATGAAAGTGAAATCTTCATGGAAGAAAGGAATGAGATTGACAGGATTCTCCGTGATCAACCTATGATGCTTAAGCACGACTTGCATGTAGAAGACTTGGGTACCACGATGCCACCTAAAAAGGATCCGGTTTTCGATCTAAAACCTCTCCCTGGTGATCTTAAATATGCTTATATTGATGATAAAAAGATATATCCTGTTATTGTTAGCGCTAAACTTTCAGGGAAGGAAGAAAGGTTATTGGAAGTTTTGAGGAAACATCGCGGAGCTATGGGCTATACTCTGGATGATTTAAAAGGGATTTCACCTACTATATGTCAGAAAACTATCAACGTAGAACCAGATGCGAAGCCAGTAGTGGAGCACCAACGACGTTTAAATCCTAGGATGAAGGAAGTGGTAAGGAATGAGGTATTGAAACTCCTTGATGCTGGTATTATTTACCCTATTGCTGATAGTGAATGGGTTAGTCCTGTTCATTGTGTTCCTAAAAAGGGAGGTATTACCGTTGTCCCTAATGATAATGATGAGCTTATTCCTCAAAGAATAGTGGTAGGCTATAGGATGTGCATCGATTTTAGGAAAGTCAATAAAGTTACTAAGAAAGATCACTGCCCGCTTCCTTTTATTGATAAAATGTTGGAAAGGTTGTCTAAAAAGACCCATTTTTGTTTTCTTGATGGTTATTCTGGTTTCTCTCAAATTGTTGTTAAACAACAAGATCAAGAAAAAACTACTTTTACTTGCTGTTACGGAACTTATGCTTATAGATGTATGCCTTTTGGTTTATGTAATGCTCCTGCTACCTTTCAAAGATGCATGTATGCTATCTTTCATGCTTTTTGTGAGGAAATTGTGGAAGTGTTCATGGATGACTTTTCTGTCTATGGAACTTCTTTTGATAATTGTCTGCACAACCTTGATAAAGTTTTGCAGAGGTGTGAAGAAACTAATCTTGTTCTTAATTGGGAGAAATGCCACTTCATGGTTAATGAAGGGATTGTTCTTGGGCATAAAGTTTCTGAAAGAGGCATAGAAGTTGATAGAGCTAAGGTTGAGGCAATTGAGAAGATGCCATGTCCAAGAGACATCAAAGGTATTCATAGTATCCTTGGTCATGCTGGTTTCTATAGGAGGTTTATTAAAGACTTCTCTAGGATATCAAAACCTCTCACTAATCTTCTTCAAAAAGATGTACCCTTCGTTTTTGATGATGATTGTAGGGAAGCTTTTGAGACTCTTAAGAAGGCTTTAACTACAACCCCTATTGGTCAACCACCTGATTAGAGTTTACCCTTTGAAATAATGTGTGATGCTAGTGATTTTGCTGTAGGGGCTGTCCTTAGGCAACGTATTGATAAAAAGTTAAACGTTATCCATTATGCTAGTAAGACTCTAGACGCTGCTCAAAGGAATTATGCCACTACTGAAAAGGAATTTCTAGCTGTTGTTTTTGCCTGCGATAAGTTTAGGCCCTATATTGTGGACTCAAAAGTAACCATTCATACTGATCATGCTGCTATTAAATATCTTATGACGAAGAAGGACGCTAAGCCTAGGCTTATTAGATGGGTACTGCTTTTACAAGAGTTTGATCTACATATAGTAGATAGGAAGGGTGCTGAAAACCCTGTAGCTGATAATTTATCTCGTTTGGAAAACATCTCTTTTGACCCTATGCCTGTTAATGATAGTTTCCCAAATGAACAGTTAGCTGCAGTAGGGGTGAGCTCGCGAGGAAGCCCTTGGTATGCTGATTATGCTAACTTTATTGTCTCCAAGTATTTGCCTCCAACTTTTACAGCTCAGCAAAGAAGAAAGTTCTTCTATGATTTGAGGCATTATTTTTGGGATGACCCACACTTATACAAAGAAGGAGTGGATGGTATTATGCGAAGATGTGTTCCAGAATATGAACAAAAGGAGATATTGCGTAAATGTCATGGTAGCGCCTATGGAGGACATCATGCAGGAGATAGAACTGCACAAAAGGTACTACAATCAGGTTTCTACTGGCCTACCCTTTTTAAAGATGCAAGAAAATTTGTTTTATCTTGTGATGAATGTCAGCGTGTTGGTAATATTTCTAGACGCAATGAAATGCCTATGAACTACTCTCTAGTTATTGAACCTTTTGATTGTTGGGGATTTGACTTTATGGGTCCTTTCCCTCCTTCGAAAGGCTACACTCATATTCTTGTTGCCGTTGATTATGTTACTAAGTGGGTAGAAGCCATTCCTACAAAGAGTGCTGACGGGGAGACTTCTCTAAAAATGCTTAAGGATATTATCTTTCCTAGGTTTGGGGTGCCTAGGTATCTCATGACTGATGGGGGTTCTCATTTCATTCATGGTGGTTTTAGGAAGACCCTTGCTAGATATGATGTTAATCATAGAATTGCTTCAGCCTATCACCCCCAAACTAGCGGCAAGTAGAGTTATCAAATAGAGAAATTAAATCTATCTTGCAAAAGACTGTTAATAGGTCTAGAAAAAATTGGGCTAAGAAGTTGAATGATGCTTTATTGGCTTATAGAACTGCTTACAAAAATCCTATGGGAATGTCTCCTTATAAAATGGTTTATGGGAAAGCTTGCCACCTACCCTTAGAATTAGAACACAAAGCTTCTTCAAGTGAAAGAACTAAATAGAGATTGTAAGCTCGCTGGTGAGAAAAGATTATTTGACTTAAGTTCTTTAGATGAATGGAGGAGTGAAGCCTATGAGAGTGTTAGGCTCTTTAAGGAAAAATTTAAAAGATGGCATGACAAGTGAATACTTAAGAGAGAATTTCATGTTGGTGAGAAAGTTCTATTGTATAGGTCTCGTCTCAGATTTTTTGCAGGTAAGCTACTATCAAAATGGGAAGGACCTTTCATCATTGAAGAAGTATACCGTTCAGGAGCAATAAAAATTTCTTCTCTAAAAGATAATACTACACAAGTAGTGAATGGACAGCGACTCAAACACTATATTGCTGGAGATTCTTACAATGAAGATGTTGATTCCTTTCAAGTTATAACTCTAGATAAATTCATCGAGGACCAAATTCAGAGACCTACAGAGTCTGTTTTCAAATAGGTAACAGTTCCGGTAAGAAAAGTTCCACGAAAATACAATACAACTATATTTTTGCAGTTTTCAGTCGATAAGGAAAGTTACGAAGCGAAAAAGGACGGAGCCGAGCAGGGGTAGCCCACACCACCTGTGGCGCGGCCCACCCTGTCACGCCACCAGGTGGTGAGGCCACCCAGGACTCCGCCTCCGACCCATTTTCACCCAGTACCTTCCTTTTGATATGAAACTTCGTAATATATAACCCCCCGGATCCCCCGAGGTCCGTATATCGTGTTTTCGTCGTGTTTTTGTTTCGATCTGTTTCTGCCAGGTAAAAATCTCAGATATGTAGCCTCAATGTCTTCCACTGGATCAGTTAAGGGAGATTCCTTGGAAGATATCATCAACCCATACATGAGAGAATTGAAAATTCATCCCAAGGAGTTATTGCTCGAAGGTGGGGAGGTTCAGATTAAAGAGGTTCAAGGCCCTAAAGGTGAAGGAAGTCTGGAGGACAGGATGGAAGCATTGGAACAAGAAGTCTTTAGGTACAAGAAGATGGCGGAGCACGAAGTGGATATCATCCATAAGATTTGTTCCGAACTCATCACCGAGCACCAAAAGGAGACTGCTGAACTCAAAGACGAAGTCCTCTCACTCTACCAAACAACCAACAAACTGCAAGCACAGTTCTATGACGTTCAAAATCAAAACTGTGAGTATGAGGCTAGATTTAAACTCATAAGTGTTGCTGCAAGTTTCAGGATGTTGGAAACCACGATGTCCTTTGTTGATGGGAAGACTTTACCTTGGAAGACGGATGAAGATGAGAGGATACCACCACCACCTAAGGAGTAAATCGTCATCAGGTTTGGCATCCCCTTGGTTTGTTCCAAGCTTGGGGGAGTGCCGCGGTATCACATCACTATCTTCTATCTTTTTACCTTTTTAGTAGAGTCATATCATGAATAGAGGAGTTATTATGTAGTATGGTTTGCATTATGGAAGTGTCCCCTCTCTCGTTAGATATGTATCCCTTGTTGTGAGTTGCCATTATGGAATATTAATGAGAAGTTCTATCATTCAATCTTTTGCATAGCTTATATTAGTTTTCATTTCGTGGTTATATGATTGATCTTGTTGTTAGTATTGGTATCACTTTGGGATCATTGAGTTAATTTAGTTGGTTTTGGCAAACCTGCCTCGGTCCGTAGCAACACTATTTTTGGGAGTTGAATGAAAAAGATAAAAGTACCTTTAAAGAAAATTTATTTCATCATCTTTCTTTCTTGATTTGCTCATAAGTTTAGTATTCTCTAGTTAAGATCTTTTGTGCTTCCAAGGAAGATTGCATGTTTGTCTTTATCACTTGTATGTTTGTTTGTTTCCTTCAACTCTTATACTTGCTACCCAGCCTTGCTAGACAAAAACCTGTACTGAGAGGAATTCTTCTCGTGCATCCACCTCCTTAAAACCAAAACCTTTGCCATTTGTGTCCACCATACCTACCTAGTAGCATTATTGCTATTCCAAGTAAATTCTTGTTTTATCTACCTCCCAAATTAAACTTGTTATGTGAAAATTAGTGATTAAAGCTCTCACGAACTTGATGGCACACTTTACTTTCTTGCACTTAATAAACTTGAACCATTGTGCTCACCTATGTTGCGTATATGCTTGCGCTTTGTAAGTTGTGAATTAGCGAACCATCTTTGTCATGGGGAACGCTTTCAACATTGCACTGGTACTTTGTACCAAGTTGATATCATGTTCTTTTGTCTATGGATGTCGTCAGTGTGAAATGAAAGGGGAGCTTGTAAGTCCATGGAGTTATGCATGTGTGTTAGAGAAACGCCTGGGCCGCTAGTCTAATCCATGCTGACATGGTGGAAACCTGCAACATAACCATAACGAGTATCTATGAAGCATTCTTCTTATAAAAAAAGAGTCCGATATTGAGAAAAAGGAGAAAAAAGAAAAAAGAGGTTATGAAAAGAGGAAAGTGAGAAAAAAGCACCATATTCCCATGGTAAATAAGAAGATTGCTGAGATGCTTGTTGTCTGCTTGCCTTGTCATTTTGATATGGGGATTCTTCCGTATCATCGGGCAAGGGGTACCCCGTTGGCGGTTCTCTATGATACACATATGCTTACGATGACAAGAACTGACCGGTGACTAAACTTGAGTAGCATGAGGAGCGGCCCTCGTATTCAAGGGACATGAGATTCTCAACTTACAACTTGTCAATGCATATCCTCATTTTTTATCACTTTAACCTTAATCACCTAAAGATGCCTATGATAGGGGCAATGAGAGCTAAAAGCTAGTAAGTATCATAATGTTTGGGAGCTCTTTATGAGACTTGCAATCCCTGCTTCCCTCTTTGAAGGGCCTTTCTTTTACTTTGTAGTTGAGTTAGTAAACCTACTCCCTTCTCTCTCAACAAGTATTTTGAGTTGTTGTGTTTCATTCATTCATATGATGATTTATTCATTCATGTTTCTTATGTTCCTTGTTTTGCACATTGCTCTTATCTTGACATTTACTACTTTGAAAGCTATCATTGAAAAGCCAGCTATTTGTGAACTCCAGCAAATTATCAACTATTCTTCGACCAAGAGCTAAGTTTGCCATTACCAATTATGATTCACTTTGTGTATCTTTATTGTGTTTCCTTTACTTATTACAAGTTGAGTTATATAATAGTGAGTTGTCTTCTATTATGATCTATGTATTTGATGAATGTGATGCTTCTTGTCCGTATTCTTTTATCGACTCTTCACTCCATAAACCTGAGGCCATATTTATTGAGCTCAGTTTCGCTTGAGGACAAGCAAAGTCTAAGCTTGGGGGAGTTGATACGTCCATTTTGCATCACTATTCTATGTATTAATTCACTATTATTCATTGATATATTTCATATTGAGAGGTGATACTTATGTTATTTCATCTATTTTTGCATGGTTGATGACTTTTGGAGCATGGACCGCTGCAGTCAGGATTCTGATGGAAAATGTGTTGTTTGGAGGCAAAATTCGCGAAGATCAGAAAATCCGGGAAAATATACGGAAAATCCTATTTTTCTAGAAGACTAAGGATGCCAGAAGACGGAGTGGAGATGGGCCACAGGGGGCCCACACCACCCCATGGCGCGGGCAGCCCTAGGCCGCGCCAGGAGGTGGTGTGGCCACCCTGGCCCACTCCAGCCTCTCTCCTCTGGCCTATATCATCCTCCTGAAACCCTAAGACTCGGGGAGCAACTCTAGAAAGATTCCACTGCCTCTGCAGGGCGAAAAACACCGAGAGAGAAAGATCTCTCCGGCAGACAGATTTCTGCCGGGGGAATTCCTTCCCGGAGAGGGGAGATCGTCGCCATCAACACCACCATCAAGCTGGACTTCATCGGGATCATCATCATCATCATCACCACCATCATCACCATCAACACCCTCATCACCATCTCCATATTGCTATAACAATTATGTTGAATCTTGCATTAGTTCATAGGGGAAACTTTCCCGGTGTTGATTACTCCTTGTAGTTGATGCTATTGAGTGAACTATTGAATTATTGTTTATGTTCAGATTGTTATACATCATTATTCCATCTCTGATCATGATCCATATGATGTCTTGTGAGTAGTTCGTTTTGTTCTTGAGGACATGGGAGAAGTCTTGTTGTTAGTAGTGGAGTTGCGTTGAGAAAGATTCAATAGATTGTTATTTAAGTTGTGGTGTACTTCTTCTAGTGGTGTCATGTGAATGTCGACTACGTGACACTTCACCTATATGGTCCTAGGGGAATGCATTGTGTATTTGGCTACTAATCGTAGGGGTTGCCGGAGTGACAGAAACCTGAACCTCCATTAGGAAACCATTGCACAAGGGACGTAAGGGTCTTAGAGTTTAAAGTTGTGGTTAGGTTTCTACCTTAATTATGTTCTTGTACTTACGGATGTTTGCAAGGGGTATAATCACAAGTATGTATTAGTCTTGGATGGGGCGGTACATTAGCACAGGTTCACCTACACAACACTTAGCAAGCTAAAGAAGATTAATCAGCTATATGAAGCGAAAGCACTTGACAGTCTTCCCATGTGTCCTCAAGAACGTTTGGTCATCTTAAGTAATACAACCGGCTTGTCCTTTGTTGCATAAAGGATTGGGCCACTTGCTGCATTTATTCCTACTGTCTTTCATTTACTCGTACTTTGTTTACTTGCTTTATCAAAAAACCCTAAAAATTCATTTGCTAAGTATTTGTAGAGAATTCCTGATCCATACCACTAGCCAGCACCTTCTGCTCCTCGTTGGGTTCGACACTCTTACTTATCGAAAATACTACGATACACCCCCTATACTTGTGGGTCATCAACTAGCAAGTCTTTTTGCACTTTAACGAGTTGATCTATTTGAGTTTGAACCATTTGAAAGTGTTTAACAATCATTTTAACATCATTAGAGGTTCTTTCCACAATATCTTTCAACTCAACAATAGCTCTAGTGTTTTCCATTAGATGATTTTGCACCCCTTTAATAAAATTATCTTGCTTAACAATAAAGATATCGAATTCTTCTAAGCATTGATCAGGAGGTTTAGAATAAGGGATATCACCTTCATCAAAGTGTTGGAGAGAGTGTACCTCGATAGTGGATGAGTAGGGAATAGGCTTAAATAACTCTTCAATAGGAGGTAAATTCTTGACATCTGCAGCTTTAATTCCTTTCTCCTTAAGACATTTCTTAGCTTCCTTCATCACTTCATCGTTTAATTCAATAACTCCCCTCTTCTTTGATGTTGGAATAGACACTGGTATATGTAACACCCTCGAATCGGCCCTATGCAGATTTTAGCGCTTCCCGCCAAACCTGCATAGAAACGATTCAAGGACGCCCACCAGGCACTTGCGTGCGGGTGGAAAACGAAGTAATACCATTACACAACAGTCCTCGATGGGACCCACAGAACAGATATATATACAACAGCGACTCCATGAGTCAAGAATACAAATATACTATACAAAGATCCAAATCACCTTGAAAACGATAGAGCGTCCGACTACGGACAAGATGCAAATGGGGCTAAGAGCCCTGAAGAATAACCAATGGCGTCCATAACCCTGCCCAGGCCAAGCCGGAAGGGTAACCCTGCTAACGACGTCGATCTCAAACCTGCTAAAACAAAAAGGGGTGCCGACAAAGGGCAAAGGAAAAAGAGGAGCGTCGATCGAGGCCAAGATGCAGCGAGGCTAGAATTGGCTCTCGCCTACATAGGTATGGTGGATCAAGGCGTGCGGCATGCACTAAACAACCTATAGAGACTCGATTAACTGTCGGCTATTAGAGAGAGATAAGAAAGACCTATTCGGTTCCAACCTGATACTAACACGAAACATACCCATCCTAGTATTTCTCCCTCGAGACCAAACGAGGAAGTCAGACCAAGGAACTCACACAGTTGGCAATTTTACTCATTCCGTTATAGTTGCAGCACTTACTAATCAGATATAGATAGCATGAGTCATCCTGAAGCATAAGTAGTGGGCAGTTTTAATTACCATTATGTGGTAGTTGGAACATTTACTAGTCAGATATAATTGTCCTGAGGAATCCCAAAACCCAGCAGTTGTTGGCACTTTTATCACATTCCATTGGAGTTGTAATACTTACTAGGCAGGTATAGTATGACACAGATCACCACAGATCCACTAGTTGTTGGCATTTTTATTATCCATTCCATTGTAGTGAAGCTGAATTACTAGTCACATATTAAGTCAAATTTATAACACTACTTTAGTTATGCTTGTCTATGATCGAGATACTGTGCTCCAAGTCATCCATAACCGCGGACACGGCTTTCATAAAGATTTACCCTGCAGGGGTGCACAAATAGCAACACACATACGATCAACCTCGGAAAACCAAATCAAAACCCAACGAGGCTTTCACGACAAAGCAATCACATGATTCATAAATCATTTCAGGGGGCCACCCCACTAAGCTACCCACAATGAAGTTGGCCGGCTCCGAGCCGGACCGAGTTTAATGTCAATGGTATGTAACGATGGGAACCGAAAATGTGACTGGGCTTGTCGATACCGCGAAAACATTCCACGTTCCAAAACAGTACAGGTGCTCCACGCACAATCGTAAATAAAGCGGTAAAGCTTGACATAAGTATAGGATAGTAATAAAACCCCAAACTAGTTTGTGGCCCCAAGAAATAAGAAATGAATCAAGCTCTGGCTAAGGGGGATTCATAGACTCTTCCGAATGTGGATAGTGCGAATAGTCAAGGAACAGGTATCAAGTACTCGGGGCCTACGGGACACAAGTGGGCATGAAAAACCAAATAACATATATTGCCCACCGGTGCCTCTTTCATTAGTTATCCCAACAATTTAATAGTTGTATTTAAAGTCATGATCCTCTCCACCGTAAAGCATATGACAACATTCCAACAACTGGGTGGTACTTCATGACACGGGATCGCACCTGAGCAAGCGACTACGACTCGCAAGACCATCTATCTACCAAACAACAGGTAATAGGAGGTGTCCAAGGCAATATAAAGGCTGCACGGAATATATCTGGTACAGAACACTAAAGCATCGCGACACAGATAGCAATAGATCAACAGGAGGAAATAAAGACTACAAATGCAAAATAGGTAGAAGGGGGAGAGATGCTCGCCTGGGAAACACTGCCAAAGGATCATATCCGGAGAACTTGTCGATACTCGCATCAACTCATCGGCCTAATCCGCGAAGAAGCAAACACTAGAAGAAACACCGGATGCAATATTTAATACTACGGAAAAGATCCGGCATGCTTATGATATGATGCATGGCATGGAACAGATGCGGTGCAATTAGGCAATATTAAGCGGAACTGGGGTCCCGATAATTAATTACACGGTTCAAGTTATTTAGAACCCCCACAATTTAAATGTTGTATTAACAAGGCAAAATATGGCATCAGTTCGCTACACCAATTTAAATGGGGTCCGGAATAAGACAAAGATATCCCGCAGATGGACTCCATATTTAATTATGAGGTGAATCGGCATAATGCCCCCCAACCCACAGCCAGGTATGCATGTATGAACAAATTATATGCAACAGTTTTATGTATAGCATTTATAAAATAGGGGCTCAGGGAAAGGGTTCACACATCTGGTTCGGAAGATCTTGGGTTCCGGGGGTTCAGGGTTCGGTCTCAGGGTCCGGATCTGGGGTTCGGCTCGACGGGGTCGTTCTCGGACAACGGAAGGAGAGCTTGGCGTTCCGGGAAGAAGGACTTGGTTTGGCGTCGGGGGCGCATCGGATTCCCCCTGGTCGGTGTCGATCTTGTCGTCGCGAAGATCTTGTCGGGTCCGCGTATCGGGTCGGTCTTGGCGTTCGGGATGAAGAACTTGGCGTTCCGGTGGCGATCTTGGCGGTCTTCGGATCCGGGTCTCGCATCCGGGAAGGAGTACTTGTCGCATCTGTGGTCTTCGGGTCCGGTCTTCGGATCCCTGTCAGTGCGCTCGGGGTCTCGGCGTTCCGTGATGAAGGTCTTGGTGGTTCCAACTTCATTTGTCGATGCCGGACTTGGGTTGCGGTGTTCGGGTCATCGGGTAGATCTTGGCCATGTCGAAGTCCTTGCGGTCTTCCGTAACCGAGTACTTGTCGATGCTCATCGAGTATTACCATGCACATCTTCCGAGATCCCGGGATGACGTGAAGACCTTGTTGCATCTTGTTCGCCTCACGGGTGCATGGCTCCCATGTAGATCTTGTTGAGGCCGGTCTTGGGCGCCAGGGATCGGACGTGGAACACCAACTGCTCGGATGAACCGTGATAATGCAATCACTCATAGGAGACAGCGGTCGCAGGTTGTGGTGTTGATTTATTTTCTTCGGCGTCTCCACACTCACAGCAGCAACAAGGCACTAGAACAAAACGTCCTGAACACAACAAGAAAGGCATCAAAGGTCGATGTGCCACGGCTTGGAGGAGGACTCGACGGTAGCGGCCACGACCCTGCTGGCGGGCGTGGGGGGGGCAGGGAGAGGAGAGGAGGCGCCTCGGCTCCTCAGGCTGGCTGTTGCGAGAGGAGGGCCGGCTCCACGGGGAAACAGAGAGGAGGAGGAGGGGCTGGCTAGGAAGCGATCTGCAGCGGCGCGACCGAGCGGCAGAGCTTGGTGAGGGCACCAGCAGTGAGGCGGTGAGGGGAAGGCCATCGGCGGCTCGATGAAGAGCTCGGGCTCCGGCGAGGTTCTGCGGCCGCCGGAGCAGCGCAGCAGAGGGCGAGGCCGGGGAGGGCTCGGGACGTGACCAGAGAGGAGCTCGGGGCGACGCCGGTGCGCGGGGTCGCGGATGACGGGGCACGCGGTGGTCTCTAGGGCCGGCTGGGGCGAGCGAGGCAAGGCGGAGAGGCGGGGCCGGGCTCTGGGGTGGCGGCCGGGTGCGGCCCGCCGCGCGGTCGCGAATCCTGGCAGCGGGCTCCGAGGCCGGCGATGAGGAGACGCTAGGGGAGAGGGGTTCGAGGTAGGCGGCGTCCCTGCGCGCAGAGGAGAGGCGGGCGGCGCATCGGGAGGGGGTCGGGGTCACGATAGGGATGAAGGGGAGCGAGAGAGGGGATCGCGGGGAAGACCGCGTCGGGGTGGGTGGTTGTGTACGACACGCGGTGGTGGGCCGGGGTTGTCAGGGGGAAGGAGTTGGTGGCGTGTAGCGTGACCGAGGTGGGCTGCTGCGTGTGTGCGCTGGGGGGCCAAGAGAGCGGGTTGGGGGGCATGGGCGTGCGTGTGTGAAATGTGTGCAGGTGGCGGGGTGTGAGGGAGGTGGCAGGGTGGGGCCCAGCATCAGGCGTGTCAGGCGGTGGGAGCTGGCGTGCGCATGCAGGCTGTGTGCACAGCGCGCGCCAGCCGGCGGCGACAGGAGGGAGCTTAGGGTGCGGCTGGGTGTGGGTTTGGGGTAGGATAAGGGTTAGGGTTTGTCTAGGTATTTTAGACTAGGGTTTGGAGGTGGCCGGGCGGGCTTTCGGGCCTGGCGGGCTGCCTCCTAAAAACAACTTAAATATTTATTTATTTAAAACGGGGCTTTTGAAATTCATCTTTAGACGAAACAAAATATTTCGAAGACCCGGGGTTTTAATTTGAAATAAAGACGGGGCGTTTAGAAAATAAAACCAGGCTTTTCGAAAATAGTTTTGTACAAACACATGCATGATCATGAGATGCTCAAATGCAATGTGGCATGATGACATGAGCATACGGTCATGATGATGCAATGCACAAAAACACAACGATTTTCTAATAGTGGTTTTAGCGGGATGCCATAGTATAGTAGGTTCAGGTACAATTACTTCAGGTATAGCTTGTTCAGGAGGAGTCCAATCTTCATAATTCTTGCTTATTTTAGCCATTAATTCCTCAGCTTCCTTAGGAGTCCTATTCCTGAAAACACAATCAGCACAACTATCTAGGTACGTCCTAGATTCCTCGGTTAGTCCATTATAAAATATATCAAGAAGCTCATTCTTAGGTAATGGACTTCCGGCCTGTGCATGAATCAAAGCACAAAACCTTGCCCAAGATTCAGGCAATACCTCCTTTTCTCCCTATTTAAAATCAAAAAGTTCCTGCAAAATAGCATGTCTAGCACTAGGAGGAAAATATTTCTGCAGGAAAGTACTAATCAAGCAATCAGGGCTATCAATAGATCCAGGAGGTAAATTACTAAACCAAGTTTTAGCTTCTCCTATCAGTGAAAAGGGGAAAATCTTAGCAACAAAGTAAGTACGCATCTTAATATCATCAGAAAACAAGTCACTCATGGTAGAAAGTTCATTCATATGTGCTACCGCACTTTCATTCTTAGTCCCACAAAATGGTTCTTTCTCAACAATAGCTACGTAAGATAGATCAAGAGAGAAATCATAATCTTCATCTATAATGTTTATAGGAGAAGCAGCAAACTTAGCAATAGGAGACAATTTGGGTCTAATAGTACGCCTCTCAAGGAGACTCTTAGCAGCGCTCCTATCATGGGTGTTTTTATATTCTTTAATAAATTCATTGGTCATCTCAACATAACCATCTTCAATATCATAACTTTCACTACACTCAGATGAACTAACAGGTGTAGTAGTAGTGTCTTCATTAGGAGTTTTAGTATTTCCAGCTATAGTTCTAGCAATCGTAGCATCTAGGAAAGGACCTAATGAACCACTTTTATCAAGCATGAGAAGCAGATCATAAGCATCGAGTTTCAGATTCAGCGAGTAGCAGGTGTGTAGCATGTGTATGTGGTGGTGTAACGATCTTACTCATAGACGGTGAATCAAGAGCAATAGAGGTGTTCGAACGTACCTCTTCTTGTAGTGGATGGTAAAATAGGAACCTTGCCATCACGAGACTTACCCATGATGGATGGATAGCAGAACAATAGAGAATCCAAGTGAACTTGATAAATAAACCTATGCTCCCAACAGCGCGCGGAAAATAGTCTTGATGACCCACAAGTATAGGGGGTGTATCACAGTATTTTTGAGAGAAGTGAAACCCAATTTATTGATTCGACACAAGGGGAGCCAAAGAATATTTATAAGCCTTAACAACCGAGTTGTCAATTCATCTGCACCTGAAAACAATCTTGCTCACAGCAGTTTATCAGTAGCAACAGTTTTGTAGTAGGAATAGTAAAGTAACAGCAGTAGTAAAGTAAAGACAGCAGTAACAATAACAGTAAACAGTAGGATTCGAGTGCGGTAGGCATAGGGATGGATGGATGGGCGTTGTGGACAAGACAATTCACATAGCAATCAGAACATAGGGCAATTACAGATAAATAAGATAAAGCATCCAAGTACTAGATAATCCTAGGCATGTGTTCCATATATAGTCATACGTGCTCGCAATGAGAACTTGCACAACATCTTTTGTCCTGCCAGCCCGTTTGCAGCGGGGCCTCAAGGGAACTACTGAAAATTAATGTGCTCCTTTTAATAGAGCACCGGAGCAAAGCATTAACACTCCGTGAACACATGTGATCCTCACAGCAAAGCCATTCCCTCCGGTTATCCCGATTTCTGTCACTTCGGGGCCTTTGGTTCCGGACAACAACGTGTGTATACAACTTGCAGGTAAGACCATAAACAATACTATCATGATGAATCAATAACATGTTCAGATCTGAAATCATGGCACTCGGGCCCTAGTGACAAGCATTAAGCACAACAAGTCGCAACAAAGTCATAAAGCACTAATAAAAGATACTAGACACCATGCCCTAATAATCTGATGCCATTACATGAACGATCTCATCCAATCCCTACCATCCCCATGGCCTACAGCGGGGGATTACTCACCCATAGATGGGGGAAACATGGATGGTCGATGGAGAAGCGATGGTGATGATGATGGCGATGATCTCCTCCAATTCCCCGTCCCGGCAGGGTGCCAGAACGGAGTTTCTGGTGTTGTTTCTTGGAATCTAGTGGTGGCGGCGGAGCGGAACTCCTTCTGGAAAAACGTCGAACCCCCCTGAGTTTTTAGGTCAGAAGGCAACTTATAGGCAAAGAGGGAAACCGAGGAGTGCAGGCGGCCAGACCACCTTCGGCGCAGTGGTGTGGGCAGCCCCAGCCCCACTCAGTCTCATATTCTGGCTCCGGGAGTCTTCTGGTGAAATAGGATTTTTGGTTTTTATCCCGTCCAATTCCGAGAATATTCATTTTCTGACTTTCCTGGAACCAAAAACAGCAGAAAACAGGCAACTGGCACTGCGGCTCTTGTTAATAGGTTAGTCTAAAAAATCATATAAAAAGTACTCCAAAGTATGGACAAAATACAAGAAAATAGATAAAACCAAAAATACAATATAAAAAAATTATAGATACATTTACAATGTATCACATACCTAAGTCGATACATGAAGCTCTAAACCTTCCTGAAGTGGATTGCAGTTTTGTCAATGCATTATGGAAGCTTATTGCTACACTTGCTCTCTGACACTGACAGAAGGGTGAGTTATAGAACTGGCTGGAATCAGTTTGCTATGATCAATGAACCTAGACCAGGACCGAATGTGATGATGATGTTCTACATGACCGTTGTGCACTATGTCAAAATATCATTCCACTTGATGTAGGTTCTGACCCCTGGGGAGGTCGAAAATGACATGCAGAGAAAAGTTTTACATGTGTGTTTTTCTACTGTTCGTGGAGGGAGGGATCAGTTCCCAATCCAGTTCTTCAAATAAGTCTACGTGTGTAGGAATTTTAACTTTTATAGTATCTTTTCTATTTTATTTTTTTATTTTCGATGTAATGTGAGCTTTTATCCACAATGGAAGGCATGAGCCAACTATGAACCTTCTCGCCAGCCGCCCCCAGGCGACTCCGACGGCTTCGGAGGGCCTCTTCTCCGCCCTCCCCAAAGAACCCCCAACCCTCACTGCGTCGGCCGCCGCTGCTGCCGACTCCGGCGGCGGTGGCGACGCCCCGTCCATCAAAGATGGGGGCAGGAGAGGGGTATGCGACGTCGTTCACATGGGGGAGGTGCGGCGCTGGCTGTGGGCTTGGTGCGGTGCGGCCGTGTTAGCCGGGGCCTGAGGATCTCCGGCGGCCGACGAGGGGATGGAGGCACATACGCCGCCAGGGGTGAGGTTGTGACCTATCCACGCCGATCTTTTGCGGTTGTTGCCCTCTCCCTCTCTGTTGGTGCTGCACAGAGATGACGAGCGGCGTGGGGGCCTGCTCGTCTGCTGAGAATAATGTCGGTGGTTCTAGGATTCCTCTCGCATAAACGAGGATCTACTTGTTGCTTGCCCTCTTTGATCTGGTCGGAATAGCAAGTTCCGGAAGGCTTTGCCGTCGAACTCCCATGGACGAATAATGCCTAGAGATTGCTGAATTTGAGGGATTTGGTCGTGCGCATCCATGTTTTACTCTGACCGTTTGGGTTCAGAGGGAGCGCTTTGAAGCTCTCTTGGCTGTTAATATCATGGGGCTTGTTCTTGTTCCATGGTGCTGAGGGAGAATGTTATGGAGACCGAAATCTGAGGACTGACAATGGTGGTTTGAGTCTGGGTGGTGATGAGGAATTAGCTTGGTGACTCGTGACTTGGAGCAATGGCATGCACGTGGGGACGACTGTACAGGAGATGTTCACAGTCCTACCTTTTAGGGTGAAAACCCAGGGTTTGGTCTTAATTGGTTGTGTCTGGCAATGACCTTTGTTGAAGGTATTGTTTTAAGAGCGTGGACTTTTTTCAGGGTTAAAACCTAAGATCTATGATCGGGCGATAACGATGTTTATGCTCCCTTCTTGGAGGCGTCACTTTTGGAGAAATTGGACTTCTGGTGCTGTCTTGATGGTGGTAGTACCGCTGTTTCAACGAATGGGTCACTGTAGTGGGACTTTTCTTTTTTATAATTCTTATTTTTTTTGGCAGTTTGCATCCGTATGACCGCTAGGGCATTGCGTTGTTGCAGAGACTGAGTGTAATTGGTATCTTCTGATATTAATATATGCTCCTTTCCCAAAAAAAAAAAACTATGAACCTTCTTTTTTGTGTTTCTTCTTGAAATTATCACTCAGTCACTCCTGTAAGGATTTTTGCTGGGAGTGTTTTAGGTATGATGCCCATGCCCCCTCAATGTAGAAAGTATTGGTCATCGGTTTCTCTATGCACAAGTCTTTCATCTGACAGAAATTTCTTTCCGATATAGTACTGTCCTTTTCTTCCTCCATCTGAGATCCAATTTGTGTTCACTTTTCACCCCTCTTTTTTACTCTAGAGATGCTTGTTCCCTGTATTCACCAACCTCATGCACCGGCAGCCGGAGGGGGTGTGGGACATTTGCTTCCTGGAGAAGATGCAAGAGTGTTGTGAATCCTCAGTGTTGGGCTTCTTTAGCCGACAAACAAATTTTTGAATGATAACTCAATAAGGACGCGTTCGCTGAGCCAGACAAGAGATGAAGACCGAAATTTGTCTGTTTTGAGAAATGAAAAACAGATAGTTTTTCTCATTCTTTTAGTTCTACATCTGTCAGCCTCTAATTGGATGACAAAAACTGTCTGTTTTCGAATTGAAAAACAGATAGCTGTTCATTAGTCACTCCCAACAACAACAACAATATATAGAACTCTCCCCAAAGGGACAGGGTCGAAAAGCCATCTGGGAAGAAAAATCAAGTTGGAATCCTATGATCGGAGAGGAGAACCCACATAGCGAATTCCCGAAAACTGAATCTTGCAAAGTTTCTTAGAGTCAAAGAGGCGCTAAAGAAACACCGAAAAGTTGGTTCCAAACGTAGGCTCAAAGTTCTCAAACAGCAATCATTCAAGCACATTGCAAGATGGAAGGCTATTATTAACTCCGACCATACCCAAGAAACCGGCACGATTCACCGTTTCGGAGAGAAACGGATCATGTGCAAAAGCAATAGAGTTTGGATCAAGAACGGAGATTATCCATAAACTAAGCAGTAGCTAGGAGGGCAGCCTATATAAGGTGCCAGTACAGAGCCACTACTACATCTTACATAGGTGAAGCACATCATTTTATTTAGGCGAATACTGCTCCGCTACGGAATTACTGGGCCGCGTGTAGCCCAAGCTTGGCCGCCAGGTCGTCCTTGGCAGCTCCAACAACCCTGTCCTTGACATCTCCTTCCTTCATAAACAGGAAGGTTGGCATGGCCTCGACACTGAATTGCTCAGCAATTGGCTGTTTGTCACATGGTAGATCTTCGTTAGGAAAACAGCTCGGAATAATTTGCACGACCGTACTCTGTAAACAGAGTTATAAAGTTCCCTTACCTTCAGTTCATCGACATCGACCTTCAGGAAAACAACATGTGGGAACTTCTTGGCAAGATCAGCGAAAATCGGAGCCATGATGCGGCACGGTGGGCACCATGATGCGGTGAAGTCAATCACCACCTGTTAGGAGGAAGGAAAAACACAAGGTTAGCATGGACCTGATAAAAAATGTGCAAAGCAAGGTTTGACGAAACTGTTGACAATTCAATCAACGTCATAAAAGTCTACAGAATTCCAGGCCAAGATATAACTTTTGCGAAGAAAAATTTAAGTCAAACTGATGTGATCATTCATTTCTGAACCTCAGGTCGGAATTCCAGCCGAACTCCCAGAGCCAAAAATACACATCACAAAATACAAAATTTATCATGGTTCAGGCAGGTTGAGTTAAGCTGATCATCCTTACCAGCCTTTGGAATAAAAAACACGATCACTCTTATCTACGAACTTGAAGAAGCATTAGGATGTACATACAAACAAAACCAGGTGTAATTTTGTATCACTACCACGAAATAGTAGAGGATAGTTTTCAACCTACTTGAACTGTAATTAACTGGCTTAAGAGCATCTCTAGCAGACCCCTTTAAAACACGCCCTTTAAAAGGCTTATAAGGGCCGCAAAAAGCCTGTTTTACAGTGTTGTTTGGACTCAGGCAGAACAGAAACATCAAATGCAAACTTCATCTTCCTCTCGGCTCGCTCGCCGGTGTGCCCGCGTGCTGCTGCTTCTTAGCGCTGCCGCCGCTTGGCTGCTAGCTTCTTGCACTGCTGCTTGCGTGCTGCCGCCGCCGCTCGTCTGCCTGCTTGGCTCTAGCTGCCGGCGCTGCTGCTTGCGCGCGCTACCGCCGCTCGTCTGCTTGCTTGGCTGCTAGCTACCCGCTCGTCTGCTTGCTTGGCTGCTAGCCGCCCGCCATGGCCTCCGCCGTCGTAGTCTCCGGCGATTTGGCCCAAAATTGGTCGGTTCCGAGATGAGCAGCATGAAATTGATTTCGCCGGATTCTGGCGAGTCCGATGGCGACGGTCCCTCTTTTCGGTGACGCTTATGGTAGTTGGGCAGGTTTGACCGGTTTAAGGTGCCCTATAAATTTTCGTCCAAAACTGAAGATATATGGATTCGGGGGCTCCAAATATGGTGCCCTGTAAAAACTTTTACAGGGTTCGACCGATATAAAGGGTCCGGTCTGTCCACTTTTCTCGACCAAAACTATAAACTGACGGTTATTTTACGGGTTTGACCATTTTAAGGGGTCTGCTAGAGATGCTCTAACAAGGCACTCGGTAAGAAAGTCCAGAAAACTACAGTATTGTTAGAGCATCTCTAGCAGATACCGCATCCGGTCCCGTCCCGCAAAATAACCACCAGTTTGTGGTATGACGCGAAAAAAATGGCTTTTCTAGATACAGTAAACCGTACCGCATCAGATTTTTTTTTGCGGTTCACCGCAAATAGGCACTTCCGTGCTGCATATTTTCTATAGGGAGGGCTCTCGCTACGGTTTACTGCAAACGAAAAGACGGTTGGCGGGAAGAAATATTGCACTCCTTGCCGCCGGAGATCGATTCCGGCCATCCCGCCGTCGCCGCCACCACCGGAAGTCGGCCGCTGGAGCTGGGAAGCAAGCAGAGCACGCGCAGCAAGCATCCAAGCAGAGCACGCGCGTGAAGCAGCCAAGCAGAGCACACGCAGCAAGCAAGCGAGCAGGGGCACACGGGCAAATCCAGGCGGAGGCAGCCCAATTCCAGGCAGAGGCGAAGCGATTCCAGCCGGCAGCGGCGTGAATCGGGACGTCTGCTCGGAGCACACACCAAGGCTGCGATGTGAGTGCCTCATCCAGATCCGAAGAAGACGATAGAATATTCGTAGGTATATTCTATTTTGCGGTATGCATATGCGCGCCGACGTTTCTCGGACAAAAAAAGTGTTTTGCAGTACACCGCATCCGCGTTTTGCAGTACTGCGGGATGCGGTATCTGGTAGAGATGCTCTTAGAGCCTCGGGAACAAAGGGGATACCTGCGGCAAGAAGTTAGATCCCGAGAAAACTGGGCTTGGCAAGGCCTGCTAATTACAAGGCTACTGGAACCGTGGTTAACCGTGTTCGCTGCAATTCCTCCCATGTCCGGAAATACAGCCCCACATCACCACCCCCGAGTTAGGGAAAAAAAGAAAGATAATATGCTCTCCGAATCACCAAGCATAGGCGCTGTTAAACCAACTCGATTAACCCTGAACTCCAATTTCACCAAACAATCTAGGGTTTATACTCGGACGAACAACGAAACACGCAGGGTCGAGCAGAATCTGAAACACCACCCACGCGCCCTAACGCCTCAGGATCCCGCTCGCCGCTTTGCAGAACTAGAGAAGGGAGAAAAGGAGATCAGGAGATTTATACCAGCTTTTTGGCGGCGTTGGCCTCCTCGATCTGGATGGTCCAGGCCTCCAGGCTGTGGATCCCGATCACCTCCGCCGCCCCTGCCATCGGTGACGCCGTCGCCATCACTGTCGCCGCCGCCATCTCTCTCTCTCTCTCCTGGGCAAGGACCGCTTATTTCTCGCGTACTTGTTCTGTTCTGCCTCTATCTCTCCGGGCTCGGCTCGTCTCCCGAAAGATATTGTCCGATGGGATTTATGGGAGGCAGGTGAGGGGAAGGATGTATGACGAAAATACCCTTTTCTCCTGCACGAAATAACGCCAGACGGGCGACGGCTGCTGTCCACCTTGGACGAACGGTCGGACGGGTGTGTCTGGGCGACCTGTCCGTCCCAAGTGTGACCGGCCGTGACATTGACGGCTGACCGAGCCATGTGAGCACCGTGCAAGATTTTTTTTTCCCCGTTGTGCCAGTGCCACGTCAATCATTCGAGGTGATTTTTCTTAGCTGGTCCTACTGAGAGTATTATAGCAAATATTACGTATGTCATGTTGGCAAAAATTTGATGTGACACAATAAATTTATAAATAAAGAGATGATTAGAATATCATAGATAGATACCGTATCATAGCACGTAAAAGTAGAAAATTCACATGCAAATAAATCTTGTACACAATTTTGCATTAAGATTTTACAAATCATTAAATATAGTACTATTATGATACTATCATATGATACGATGCACTAAGGAGATAGTATCATACACTAGTATCATATGCATGATACTAGTATGACCAGCCTTACTCCCTCAGTCTTACGTCCATATCTAGACAATATCTAGGCAAAATTAATACAATTAAGGGGTGTTTGGTTTCGACCACCGTCTGTCGGACTAAAATTTGTCATATGTTTGGTTCTTACCACACTTTATTGTTTGTACGGTTCATTTGTTATAGAGTTAACTTTTTGCCCAAAAAATTCACTTTGTGGCGTCTAAATTTTTAGCCACACTACTGTGGCAGCTACAGTCGCCAAATTTTGGCTTGGCAGAATGTGGCTAGAGCCAAACAGATCACTAATTTGAAACGAAGCAAGTACAATTAATTACTCACCGTGACTATCGATAATAGATAATTAGACATAGATAATTAGACAGCTAATATGGCATGTACCAAACCTAGAATTTCGTTATCCTTATTGAAGTTATGTTGTTCATGTAAATAGTGGTAACCCAATATTATGAATCTAGATCCACCGCTGAAAGGGTTCGCTTCCGGTGAAACCGTGAAAAAACTCCAGAACTAAACAAGTCTTTGAGAAAAAGTGTGATGCAGTCCAACACATGGCAATCACCGTTGGTCCACATCATGCTACAACAATCATTCCTACAAAGGTGAACTCCTTCCATATCTTACCTTCCGTTGGTTATCTTGTGAATGGAATCTTACTAGAGACAAATGTCGATCGTATGACTAGGCCCATGACCATGTTGCCACGAGGAAGAGGCAAGGATGACCCTAGAACCAAGACCCCCAAGCAAGAAGCCTGTAAGAGAAGATGCAAGAAGCCGATGGCGCTAGCCCGGAGTCTCTGCCCCTAGACATCGGAGTCTCCGGCCTGACGCCCAAAGGACTCTGGACTAGACTCCACCCCCTGCCTGGAGCTTCCAGTACACCCCTCCAGAGACCAAGCCGGAGAGCGACGACAACCCCGGAGTCTCCGGCCACTCCACCCTAGAGTCTCCGGCCCATCGCACCGGAGTCTATGCCCAAGGACTCCGGACAGGACTCCGGCCACCTGCCTGGAACTCTCTGCATGCCACCTCGGAGAGCATCTCCCTACCCAGAGTCTCTGGCCACCTCGGAGCCTTGGAGTCGGTGCCCTTCTCCAAGTCGTCAAGACCCTCCTCAAGTGTTTGGTCTCTCCTTCTCAAGGATTCTAGTAGTGCTTGGTATCCCCCCTTTGGGATTCTACTTGGTTGCTACTCTCTACTTGATTTGGATTCTATCATCCGCTTGCCAATCTCTCATTTGGTGATTCTACCACAAGCTCTCTCGCTAATGATTCTATTGGATTGGTTATTCGAACCAACAGGAACAAATCGAATCGGGTGTGTTTTGGCGTGTGTTTGTATCTTTACCTTGCATTAGAGTTGTGTTCATCGTGTTCATCAGGTTTCCCCTCACTCCCCGCCTCAAATCCGTAAAGATCGGGCCACCCAAGGGTCAACCCCACAAGGGATCCACAACAAAGTGGGAGTAGCATCATTAGCAAAAGAAAACGTGAAAAAGGCAATATGTTTCGAGCCAACATCTGTGCCGCGACGGACCAACCGGTACGGGAGAATAGAGAGAGAGAGAGCCGGCAGCGGCTAAAACCCATCTAGGGTTCCTTCCCTCCACCGACGATGCCATCGGTCCGTCCCATGTCCGGCATCCTTAGGGCCTTGGAGGCGTGGCGGACCACGACCCTCATCGGCGGGAGGTCTTTGTGTTTTGTTTAGACTACTTTCAGTGTCTTCTTCAGGATGTTGAGGCGGCGGCTACGTTTTAAAGTCAGAATAAGGTCCTCTCCACCATATCCTCTCTCTAGTGGTGCGTCTAGCATCAGTGGAGGCGCGTGGAGTCATGTGTCCGACGAATTCCTTGGGATCCGATCGTTTTTTGTATTCGTTGGTGTGGTTTGAGGTCAGTCTCTTCTGATCTATGTTTGTCATCTTCGGCAATGGTTGTTGCTCTGGTGTGTTGGTCCTTTTGTGCCTTAGCACGACGACTTCCCGTCTGTCTACTATAACAACCTCTACTACGACAAGTTTTGCCTACCTCCGGTGATGGAGGGGCGAGGACGGCGGCGCGCCTTCTGCTCGTGCTAGTGTTTGTAGTTATCGCTAGGTGGTCTAGTGACCTATTTGTAATTTTTATTACTTTTGGGACTCTTTGTACTAATGTTGATGATTATTAATAGAACAGAAAAACAACATCCCTGCCGCGGCAGCCAAAGAACTGCTCGACAGTGAAATAATGGAAGTGTTACGTGTTCCCTTGGATTAAAACTTTCGATCCCCCAGTTCCTCCTGCTAACACATGTCCTTTCAAATCCCACTTCTGCTACACTGCGTCCCTTTTTACTACATAACGACCGCTTTTGCTACACTGTAGCTAAAAAGGGTTCATCCACGAGACAAAAATAAAAAAGACAGATCTCGCTGAAGACCTCGCCGGAGTTTCGCCATAGACTATTGTAGCATAATATTTTTGCTAATGTAGAAAAACTGACTTCACCGGAGACTTCCGTCGGAGATCTCGCCGAATACCTCGTAGCAAGAAGTTTGCGCTATTGTAGCAAAATTAGAAAAAAGATCTAGCAAAATAATTATGCTAATCTAGCAAAAGCTGACTTCGCCGGAGATATCGTTGGAGCAAAAACTTGTAGAAAAAATATGCCATTATAGCAGTGTCGCTCATTATAGCAGTGTCGCTCGCCGCAGGTAGCAACACCAGAAGCCAGTGTAGAAGGTTTGGTTGTCGTGTGTAGCAAACCCTGCACCCGCTTGTAGCATCGCCATTGGACCCATGTAGCAAAAACCATACACCGCTTGTAGCACCGCTACAGACCGCACGTAGCCCAGCCATGGCCCCATGTAGCAACCTTCGACGCTGTACGTGACTGCTGCTGGCTATATGTAGCAAATCCAATCGGGCCACAGTGTGGCCAGGGCCACGACGAGCCGACTCTAGGAAGCAGGCAGTGGTCGTGCGGAGGCTGTAGCTCAGTACTGGTGGTGATGCCAGACGGGCCCTCACCGGATGTATGAGGAGGGGATCGAGATGGATGCGACAAGGACTGGTTGGGCAAGGCGGCGGGGCTTGGCTGGGGGTCGTCCTGCCTCGCCAAAGTCCACCTTCTCCATCCTCTCCCCATGGCGGCAGCAGGGAGGACCCGTGGGGAACTAGGCAGGGGCATGTCCTGGGGGTGGTGCTCCGGCAAGGTGTAGGGCGGCGCGATGCTCCGGCGAGGTGCAGAGAGGTGTGGCGCTCCAGTGAGGTACATGCGGTATCACGGGGCTGTAGCGGCGACGCGACGGAGAGGGGCAGCGGCGCGACGGAGAGGGGAGATCGCACGGGGCTACAGGTTACATGAGAGCCATGCGGGCTGTAGGTTCCAGGCGAGCCAAAACTTTGTGTGCAGCGCCACGCAGGGGAACAAAACCGGGGGATCGATTCGTGCGATCCCCCGGGGGAGATGTATCATTTCTCGTGAAATAATGGTTGTTTTGACTGCCGCGCCACTTTCCCATGATATTACTATGGGTTACAGCCTAGGAGGGAGTTGTTAGCATAAAACTACCACTTTTGAAGCAAATTTCCAAAATTCTACCACTTTACGATTTCGCTGCAAAAATCTACCAGATTTGAAGAAGATTCTCTCAAATAACACTAAACTAGGCTTGACCGCGAATTGACATGGAAACTGACATGGTTGCCCACCTGTCAGCACTAACGTGGCGTCTCCAGACGGCGGCCAACACGGTCGTTAACAACAGCTACGGGACCTACCACTTGATATCTGCATTCATGTTGACTCCACTCGTTTGCTCTTTCCCGCTCCTGCGATAGAGCACCATCGCCAAGTGCTGCCCCCGCCATTGTCGCCTCCGTCCCGTCGAGAGCAGTCGTTGTCATGCCTAGCTGGCACGACGGTTCTAAGTCGAGCAACTCCATCCTAGGGGTAAGCTCCAATCCCTGCCCCCCATTTCTCAAATTATGGTTCATCCGGAAATGGGATTTGTTGATTTGTCCTTGATTTAGGGGGATTAGAGTCGAATTCTTGTTCGATTAGGACCTCACGGACCTCGACTATGCTCCTAATATGATTTATGACCCAAAATTTTGCGGGAGAGCCATGGTCTGTGACAAGCTCTGTGACCTGCACAAACTCATGCCACGCAAATGCGTAGCCTTTGAAGGGACAGACAGTGGTAGGAGCATGTGTCAGATTGAAAATGTAATTTTTCCTTTTTTACTTCATACTTACTGCCTTTTTGGAGTCCTTTTTGAATATCTGAATCTGTTTATTTAGGTTCAGCCAGTTGCTGCTGCTAAATTGCTTTATTTAGTTCATATAGCTTATACCACTGAATTAGCTTATTTAGCTCACTCTGAATCCAATTGTTCTGTTGGTACTGATAGATAAATATATGAATTAGGTACCCATGTATTATGTTATTTATGCTTATACCTAGGTATCATGTTTGTGATGCTTATATCCAATTGTTATGCTTAATTTGTAGCAAGCAATGAACCGTGGATTCCAGTCTTAGATAGATAAAAAATGGCATATATGATGAGAGCAATAGTTCTAGGATTTTTGAGGGATATGAGAGAAGGAGCAGCGAGTTTGCAATAGCAGAAGCACATAGAAGTTTTGAAGAATGAAGTTGAGGTACCGAAGAATGCGAAAGAAGAACTGAAGAATGTGCTAAAATCCCAGACTGGTGTGTTTAAGGTTAAACAAAAGAAGTTAGAGGCTGAAAGAGATGCCCTACTGGAAGAGAAGAAGAAGTGGGAGGCAGAAAGGATTGCCTAGAATGAAGAAAATAAGAAACCGGAGTATACCATATATGAAATGTTCCAATCAAGTGATGTTAACAAAGTAAAGCTGAATAAAATCAAAGCTATCTTTAGTTGTATGATGAGTGAACCTTTTAGTTGTGGAATCATTTTATTACTGTAATGTTTGTTGTTGAACCATTTGTGTAATTGTACCTTGAATCCTTTGGTTGAATGGTTAAGAAATTCATATTGCCTTGGATTACTTTATATGCTGCATGTGTCTTGGAATTTATTACTTTGGTTGAACCATTTTATTACTTTATATGCTGCTTCTGTCTTGGATTTTAAATGGTTAAGAAATTCCTATTGTATGTTTTGATTTGAAATAAAGTACACCAAGATGTCACATGTAAAACCAGGATGACACAAACTTGGTTGGAAAGGATGTAAACCAAGATGTCATATACCATTTTGCATACATATTTTCAACATGTTGACACACATATAGCAACTGAATATGTCTTGCAAAGTTACACAAAATGAATGGTCCAACAACACAAATAGATAGGTCCAACACACAAAGAACAACATACATAGATAGGTCTAGCCAGAATACAATTGCACTTAGTGTTTTGCAAACATAAACATGAATTACTCTACAACATTTGATTATCAGTCACATGCTTCTCACCCTTCTTCCTATTGTTGCCATGTTAACCAACACTAAGGTAACCTTTCATATTGTGGGTAGGCTTGATTCTCCTAGTAGATACTTTAGCGTTGGTAGCATTAGTTGCAGCAGAAACTAGCATTGGTGCTGAGAAAGGCCTAGGACTTGGTGCACTAGGAGTTGTAGCAGTAGGTGGCCTTCTTGCTGGTGGTGCACTGGCAGTAGTAGTTTCCCTAGGGGGTCTTGGTACTTAAGTAGGAGATGGAGTACTTGTAGCAGTAGGTGCTGGAGTACTTATTGGTATCCTAGGATCACTAACAGGAGATGTTGCAGTATTGTTAGTACCAGATGATTCAGTGTAGTCCTGCCTGCTAGCCTGAAACAAATGCACAACACTTAAATAGTTTGGACCAAATGTACAAATGATTTCCATGTAAAAAAAGCAAGTATAACTAACACCTACTAACCTGGTGATCATCTTTTCTAACTTGCAGGCTTGGCCTCAAAGCAACCTGACAGCTAATATACCTATGACCTACTAGCTTGGAGTTACTACAAGTGATAGATCCCATCCTAGATGTATCCCTAGGGGTAGGTACATCAAATTGTCTTTTCTTTCTCTTTATCTACTTCCTGCTAGGTTTCTCCCTAAATATATGTGGGTCTATGCCTGTTGTGTTGGTCCTAGTCCAATCTCCAGGGACAGGAACAGGGTAGATGGTATGTTTGAATGTCTCCATGTCATGGGCTTCTTGAAGAAATCATGTACATAATCCTATGAGTGTTGTTGCACTTTCATGATAGCTGCAAATGCATGATTGCAAGGAATCCCTGTAAGATCCCATTTCCTACATCCACATGTCTTGTTAATCAAATTGACAACAACAACTCTGCCACTAGAACTAGTTACTTGCCATAGAACAATCTCACTATTCTGAGCATTGCAATCCACGGACAACCTCTTAGCCTCTACTAACTTCTCTTTGTAGAATGGAGTTATCTCCCACCTTGTTGCTACTACTTCCCCCCTACTTCCATTATACTTCACCATGAGTTTGTTTCTTAATCTTTCAAGCATTGTTATAATTGGCTTGTTTATCACATTCAAGATCATCCTACTGATACTTCATTTATGTTGTTCACAACTAGGTCTGTCTTGCAGTTAGTGTCAAACATGTGTCATGCCCATGTCTTAGCTGGAATTTTCACTAGACACTCATATGCCTCTACATAGTCCCTCTTCATAGCTTCCATTGCCAAATCAAACACATTCTCTGTGTAAGTGTAGCTAGATGCATCCATATATATATATTTTAGCTCTAGGCCCCTAAAACATGTTGACTGGAAGTTGGCATAAATATGCCTAAGGTAGAATCTTTGTGGATAATTTGGAAAAACTTCTAAAATTTCTTTTAACAGTCCATACACAAGTGAATTTGGGAGGCAATTAATAGTGAACATCAGTAGTAAACACACAAAGGTTCTCCTAGTAATAAGAAGAAGCAACAAATATAAGTAGGAATAATGCTAACCTTCTGCTTGTCAGAGATAATGGCGTATTTCCTAAATTTGCCATATTCTCCAATGTAATAACTAAGTTGAGTTAGGAACCAAAGCCAACTAGCATTATCTTCCTTGTCAACTACACCAAAAGCAATGGGAAAGATGTCGTTGTTCCCATCTCTCCTAGTCGCAGCTAGAATTTGCTGCCCAGTTGTCAATTTGATGAAACACCCATCCACTCCTACAATTTATAACAGTGAACACATGAAATCCATAAATAAGAAAAATAAATAGCACTACAATATGTAACTAATAAGTATTACCTATGAATGGTCCGCATCCATTGAGAAAACCTTGGAGTGAAGCATTGAAGCATATGAATAACCCATGGAATCTTGGGTTAGGGCTAGGATGTTCCACCAGCTCCTTGGTTGTCACAATACACCTGCTGCCTCGGTTGGTCACTAATATAACATTCAAATAATCCCTCAGCCTTATGTATTGTTTCTTCTGATCTCCAATGACAGCAACATATGCCTTCATTATTCTTTATCTCTGTAGGCTTTGCTCTTTGGCACTTCAACTCCATACTTCAACTTAGCATTGTCTATTCAAAGTGTCAACACAAGTATTGGGGTCTGCCTTATTGCCTGCTCAGACTGAGTAGCTAGCCAATCAATGCTCACCTTTGTTTTCTCACCATGAGCTATGCAAGTGTGCTCAGAATTTCCTAATGCAAAAGTCTGCTCATTTGCAATCTGGGAGGTTGTCAGGTAGAAACCACACCCATGTTTATTGCCTTTTTCAGTGCACCACACGATAATCCTATCAGGAGTGTTCCTGTGATAGTGGAAGTTCCCGAGCTGAGTTATGTGGTAATTTCTGAGAGCTATTCTAAACTGCTAAACATCTTTGAAGCATAGCTTCATGCAGAATTGAAAGTGAAAGTCTACTCTGCTGTGATCATACCACATCCTTTTCTTCATCTTCTTCAACTTTCTCTTCATGCCACTAGCAAGTGTGAACTTATGGACTATCCCATCATCATCACTTTCCCCTATATCTTCTGGACTGAGGTCTTCATCACTGGAAGGAATGAAAGTATGGAATGGTGCTTCCTCTGCCTCATGATGACATCTGCTAGTTGGGCCTGGCTTCAATGACTTCTTCTTGGCAAAGTAGTCAACCTCAACAACCTCATTTGTTTCAAGATCAATGTCAATTTCAGTTTCTCCATCATCAAAAAACTCCTCCACATCTGTATCCCCTTCAAAATGCAGATAAGGGTCCTCCCTCTGCTTCTTCATTTGTTTCATCTTCTCCATTATTGTAGCAGCCTCATGGTCAATTTCTTTCTCCCTCTTCTCTCTTTTTAATTTGTTAATTAGTTCTAACTTAGGAGCCACCATTTTGTTGTGCTCTTTAGGGTTGTATTGACAAGGATACATCCAGTCCTCATTATCTGAGTCACCATTCTCTAAATCTTCCTTAGAGATTACTTGTACAACAACCTTTTTGTTTCTCCTTCTAAAATTACAGCTTTCTTGAGTGCCAATGTACAACACATCAGAAAAAACAATTGCCACTAGAACAATTTCTTCATGATCATCTGATATGTAGTTGTAGCTCACACCATGTGAGTCAATTGATAGCTTCACTGGTTCTTTGATTATCTCCGGTTCTTCTTCTTCAATGTTCAGGTCAGCAAGCCATTCTGAGCACAGTGATATTCAAGACACTATCATCTTCATAAATGGCCAGCATCTCCCTTACATTGGCCAAGCTTTCGATTACCTGCATCCCCTCCCGTCCTTTTCCCTCACAAAATACATGTTGTCCCTTATTCCATAACCATGACACTCTATTAGAGCTAGCGGGTTCAACACAGTAATGTCAGATCTGCAAAGTGTTCTCTCCAAATTATCTTCCCCATGAAAATGAAACCTGATCTCCCAAATGTCATCATCTAGGCTACAAAAGATAACAAATGAAACATATTCGGTACTATTGACAATGTGTCTAACAACCATATCAATTGTACAAAATAAAATGACTGATAGCCGTATGAACAAATTGAGTACTATGGACAAGTTGTTCAGATCATGGGCATTAACACATTTCATTTCATATTCATCACCACCTTCATAATAACTAGACAGAGGGGAAACAAGGGGAGAGAGAAAAAGGGAAAAAGGTAGTTACTCGACTCCACGGAGTGGGGAAGTCCATCGATGGCTGCTCTTCGACGGGGAGGAGATCACCGCCCGCGCCAGTGCAGCCGCCGCCCTCGCCTCTAGGGTCAGCACCGCCGGCGGCCGCGAATCAATCAAGCCCGCGCCGCCCGCGGAGGAATCGACACTTCCACCGCCGCTTGTTTTGCCGCCGCCACCGGGAGTCGCCGCCGCCATCGCCGCAGGTAGGGACAGGGAGGGGTGAGGGTCGGACACGCGCGCGCCTAACTAGAACATAACTCGTTAGGACCGCTGCGTCAAGTGGTGGGTCCCACAGCTGCCGTTAACGGCCGCCGTCTGGAGACGCCACGTCAGCTCTGCAGGTGGGTCAGCCATGTCAGTTTCTGTGTCAATTCACGATCAAGCCCAGTTTAGTGCTATTTGAGAGAACCGACTTCAATCTGGTAGATTTTTGCAGCGAAACTGTAAAGTGGTAGATTTTCAAAAAATTGCATCAAAAGTGGCAGTTTTATGCTAACAACTCTCATAGGAGGCATAGCCACCTTACAGTTCCAGAGAGCTAAAAAGGAACACGATACATGCCTGTGGAGCATATCAGCTTCCACTGCTCAGAGCTTAACAACCGTCGAAATACAAATCCTACACTTCACACCTACTACAAGTTGAGTTTTATCAGCGAATCCATGGCGTCAACTGGCCCGAGGCTGGCAGATCCTGCACAAAATGCGGACTTGCATCGCAAATCATCTCGTAACATGATAAATTCAGACTGAAACCCAAATAGGTACTATCAGTGACAGGCAAAACTGGAACTGACAAGAACAGTTTGAAACAATGTACGTATTCAGGACTTCAGGACCGTCGCGCAGTAACATGTTTTCTAGTACGTAGTTTCTAGAGGATCTTCTGGCTCTACATCATGAGATACAGGCAGCCAAAATTTATTAGGAAGTGCAGTCTCCAATTCCAAATCCAAAAATGATCAAATCTCCTACGGCTAACTAGTAGTATAACCAACCGCACTGCACCCCCGGATCAGAGCTTCAGAAGAGGTACTTGGAGAGGACGTACTTAGGGGCGGCACGCCGGTCCCCGAGCCAGTGCTGCATGTGCACGCCGATGGCGTCCAGGTGCTGCCCGCTCCGGCCGTGGAAACCCACCACCTTCCCCTCCGTCGTCGCCGGCGACGAGAAGTATGCCCCAACCTCGTCCCCGAACGGCCCGTACTTGCCCCGGTTGCTGATGAAGGTGATCGACCTCAGCGCCCGCGGCCCCTCATGGCTGTCGGTGTTGTAGTAGCCGCGCACGCAAGTCAGCACCTCATGCGGGCTGTCCAGCTTCACCCTGTGGGTGATGTGGCCGCTGGTCCCGTGCCTTGCCGACCACACCGACTGGTCGCCCCTGTCGTACTGGATCTGTATCGACCCGATGAACGCGCCTCTCGTCACGTAGATCTGCTGGACGCCGGCGTACACGCCGTCGTCCCATGGCCGGCCTCCCTCCCCGCCCCATGGCCCTGGTCCCATCGGGACTGGTTCTTTCACCATGGCGTAAGGAACCTGCACAATCATTCAGAGTTTCAGACAATAGCTTTGTATAGCAACCGTGCACAGGATGGACAAGAGTTTATCAGTTACCTCATCATCAATGTCACTTGGTGCTCGTGCTAGCATGTCGTAGTGCGGCGACGGGCTCATCCCGGCTGCCGGTCTACTAGCTCTCTGTGATGCCCCCACCTTGCCTTCCTGGACATGAACACCGATTCCGTCGATGTACCAGCCCTCCCTGCCATGGAACCCTACTATCTTTCCATTGGTGAAACTGGTGGAGAAATAAGTGCCGTACTCATCCCCGTACGGTCCATATCTCCTCCTGTTCGTGTGGAACGTGAGGGATCTGACTGCAGTTGGGCCCATGATAATCGTCGGACCGTAGTACCCAGTTATATGAGTCAGGACCTCCGATGGAAAATCGAATACGATCTGCACAACACAAGTGTTAGCTCATCACAGTCTTCTACTTAATCTTCCGGCATAATAGTACTATATACTGAAGATCACATTACCTTGTCGGGCGAGATGCCCCCACTGTATCCATGCTTGTTGCCCCATACCGCCTGCCCGTGTCGATCGTACAGCACCTTCATGGAAGTAACTCCCACCGCACGCGTCAAATTGATCTGCCACACACCAGTGTATATGCCATCGTCGAAGATGGTTCCACCGCTACCGCCCCAGGGGCCGTGCGTCTCAGGGCTGTTCATAGCCGCTCTGTAAGAACTAGGATAAGAAACCATCTGCAAAGCAAAGTTCAGACTATAAAGACTGTTTTGAGCAATCAGACATTCAAAGAAAGCATAGCAGAACACAAATGCTACAAGGCTCTGGCTAGTTTGTGACACCTTATTCATGAGAGCCCCACCACTGTAGTCTGGAGATGGATGCGAATACTGCGGCTTGGGGTAATTGCTGGTATAAACAGCATAGCTGTCACCTCGATCCCTCACCGCAAGGACCATGTCATGTTCAGGACCACCGTCAGCAGCGCTATAAGCATTTCTGCTGCATGCGCTCGGGAGCCTTTCGCTTTGAGGCGAGGCTGGATAACTCGAGGGGTTTGGGACATGAACTTGCTTCATGTAAAAGCCGATTGAGTTGAGGTATGACCCGGACCTTCCATGGAAACCTATAATCTTGCCGCTGCTCACCGGAAGCGAGAAAGGTATCCCGTCTTCAGTGCCAAAAGGTCCGTACTTGGAGCGGTTGCTCTGAAATGTCAATGATCTTATGATATCTGGACTCCCACAGACTGATCCGTAGTAGCCACTTACAGACACAAGAATTTCTCCTGGAAAATCTAGCTTCACCTGTAGATCATACGTATGAAGTCTGAATAATTTTGTTCAGAAATATGAAAACTAAAGAAGGACTAGACTTGTGCTCTATAACGTAGTAATGTTTAAGGAACATAATGTTAGCTAGGAAAATAGAAGTACAAAAACTATGTACTAACATGTATCCTTCAACTTTATCAGATTTGCATATAAAAGTTCACACTTGCTGGATCAAGGCCAATAATCATAGCCAAATTCTTTACAGAGTGAGAGTATACAAATGAATTTCTGCATGAAAATGTTTTAATGAGGATTTAGTAGACTATACCTTATCTGTGTCAGATCCTTCCTCG
This sequence comes from Avena insularis, assembly GCA_023614405.1. Lineage (NCBI taxonomy): Eukaryota > Viridiplantae > Streptophyta > Magnoliopsida > Poales > Poaceae > Avena > Avena insularis. The sequence continues at coordinate 501,057,204 of CM042684.1, forward strand.
GAACTCCCATGCGTCTTTGACCAGATCGAGTTTCCTTTCAGGTCATACTCGATTCTTATCGAGTCGACAGCCGCACCATGGGTGATCACAATCTGGCGTATCGTCGAGTAGACACTGTCATCCCAGGGATATCCACCGATCCCTCCCCAAGGCCCAACCTTTATGGGGCTCTTTTCATTGCCGCTCTTGATGCTCTATTAGACATGGCCACCAAGATTTGAGTTAGAGCATGATCATGGGATTTGAATACTATACTACGGATCTATCAAGAAAACAACATGTTTATGTTTCATTGCCAGTAAAATCAAACTGATGCCATGACATTCAGTTAGCATGCTTTCCATGGACAAAAAAACTATGAATTCGATGAGAGTTCAGTTATCGATCCAGAAAAATTGCTAGGCCTACAACTCAGCTTCCAAAGAGAAAAACCTCAGACGTTTAATACGGAACTATAATCCTTAACCAAGAACACATTTCTGAAAATTCTATTCATGATGCTACCACATTTCTCTGTTGTTCACACACATACCGAGGAGCATAAACCAACTAAATATGCACACACAAGGTGATGGGCTGACAGAATACTGTACCATTTTTTCGTCCTGCCAATAGGCTCAAACACTTGACAGATAGTGTTAAGATTGTGGCTTCTACCGCCTGTCCGCTACTACGTTCTCGGCTTACTACGACACCAAGAAACAACATCCTGGCAATTTATAGGATCAGCGGAACAAGAGGGCCACGAGAAGCGTCGCAAGCAGGGAGCCGCGTTAACGGTTGCGGAAACCTGAAAGCAACCGAAGGGAACTCGATTCTCTGGCCTGCTGGAGCCAATTCACGCAAAAATGGAGCACAACACGATCTTTTCCCAGTCTGTCAATATTCTTTCTTTGTTTCCTCATCTCCTGTGCCTCGCAGAATTCAGCGATGGAGAATTAAAGAAGCACAGGCTTCTTTTCAGGTATTCTCCAACAAAATGTCGTCCCCCACGCCATGTAGAATAATAACTTTTTGTGTGTGGATGGCTGAATTCGACTAGTGGGTGGAGTGCAGAGCTTTGGTGAAACATATTTTTCAGAAAATTACCTTTGCAGGATTCCTTATTCTACCTTTTGCCCCAACGAGCACTTGGTGGTAAGAGGAGATGAAATGGGAGACTTACACCATGTTGTTCACGCCTCAGACTGTACCATGGAACTTTTTTCGAACGAATTTCATGGATCCCTAATTTCTCAACATGGCGGCGATGTCATCTCGGATGTCGGATCCAAATGAGAATACGAACTTCGGTGGGATTGTTTAACTTGGTGAGCTGGAAGGCACCCGACGACTCTCGCCGCACTGCATTGCCACAGGGGAATCGTGAATCGACCGTGCGTGTGCCCCAACCAGAACCGGGCGTGGCCATCCAGCCAAGTTGGAGTGGCTGGAGCCAATTCATGCAGTATGGAAAACAACGCGATCTCTTTCCCGATATATGCCATATTCTACTCTCTTTTTTTTGGCCCATCTCCTGTGTATCGCCGAATTTGGCGATGGAGAATTAAAGCATGTGTTTACATCTTCTCAGGTATTCTCCAACAAAAAAGTCGGTTCCGATGTCGTGGAGAATAATACTAGTACTGTCGTGATGTGTGTGGACGGGTGAACTCGACTAGTGGGTGGAGTGAAGAGCTGTGGGGGAATAACCATTTTTCAGGAATTACAATTGCAGTTTATATGCTTTTGATGCGCTTTCTAGTAGGAGTAACACGAAGTGAAATGGGAGACTTTCACCGCGTTGTTCACGGCCTCAAACTGCTCAGCGCCCACGGAACTGACGAACGAATTTCCTAGATCCCTAATTTGACGTTGATGTCATCTTGGATCCAAACGCGAATACGGATTTTTTGGTGGACTACTCACCTTGGTGAACTGGAAGGCACCGCCGCGGGGGAATCGTGAGGCGCTGGCCGTGAATCGAGGGCGCGCGTGCCCCAGCCGGAGCCGGGCGTGGCCGGCCAAGTTGGGTTGGCTCCTGCGGCGTCGCCCTCAGCCCCATGCATCAAATCGGCGGCGCCGGATGCGCAGCCTCCGGTTTCGCCGCTGGGACTTTTTCCGCCGGCGACGTGGAACTTTTTTTTCCCCCTCTTCTCCGACTCCTGGGGCGCACTTCTCCCGCTGGAATCTACTCCAAAATTAACGGAAGATTGGAAGAACAAGACATATTTTCTTAAATTATTGCAAAAATTACAGGCATGTGCTGGCATTGTAGCAGTCGTGTAGGAACAGCCACACATTTCTTTTTTTTTTTCCAAGATTATTGAACTAGATGCACATAGCACTTTATTATGAGCGGTTCTCTCCAATCTAATACAAGTGAAAATAAACCATCCGTGTAACCAATATCTGAGCACATCGTAGGCTAATCTGACATGTACAATCATATTACAGTAATATACAGCACCAGCTGCGTGATTCACACCAATACACACCAGCGACACAACAGTTTTGGAGTTCTCGACATCTCTCTTCCTGGACACATCTCCGTGCAAGACAACCAACAGCCAGAGGCTACGAGAGCATAGAGCAGGGCGGCAGGATACTTGAAGAACGCAGTGAACCCCACCACTCGTATAAGGTCGTGCATACATGTGTGCATCTATCTGTCAGTGAAGAAAGGATGGTGAGGTGAGGAGTGACCGCGTTAGGCATGCCGATAATGGCGGTACTGGGGTAACTCAAGTTGGCATGGTCTTACCTGTGATCCATAGCTGTTTGTATGTTCATTGGTCCAACAGTTCCAACAACCCGTTCCAAGAGGGGACCTTGGAAAAGGCTTGCTTCCTCTTAATTCCCTCTATACTAGAGAAGTTGCCATTACCCTGAAACAGTAAGCAGTTAACCAAATTCTCAAGTTTCGTAAATGTTTACACGTTGGTAACCTGACTAACTTACAAAGCTTTAACAGTCCATATAAAAACTGAAATGGGATACAAGGAAAATGGTGATAGAAGAAAAGGCTAGTCTAGAGCAATATCAATCAAGCAAATAAAGAATGGTGGTAACATAACCATATCAAGCTTTCAGGTAGGCCAGTTTGTAATCACAAAAATGAAGAAAGCTCAAATAAGGAATGCATAAAACCGCTTGTGTTTACCTTCAAGCACCGCCCCCTATCCGTGTCGCATATAGGATAGTCAGCAGGGCAGCAAGAACGGTTATCCTTGCAGCAAACTGCGTTATCCAGTTCACAACAGCCCCAGGAAAGGCATAATCCCAAGGCACGCCAGGAGCAACAACAGGTGGATCCTTCAGGGCAGGAGGTGAAAAGGCTGCATTTGGTTGGACCAGGGCCTGGTGAAGGAGGAGGAGGGTTCGGGCTTGTTTTTGTAGGGAACGATGCCATCATGTTTATACCACAGATACCCGAAGATGTGCCAGTGTTTCTATGCATGTGCATATAGCCCTTCATTCCCCATCTTTCACCCCAAGAATTTTTGACAATCCAATAATCCTTGCCACCTTCAGAACCATATCCGACAATTAGCACTGCATGATCAAGAGACGTTGGGCATGGACCGTCAAAGATACCCTGAATAACAAAACAATGGAAGTACACTTACAACTTATGGTAAAACTGCATTGCATAAGTTAGTGAGATAACAACCAAAACTTGAATTCAAACCTGGGAATATAGCTGAAATGCTTGAGCGCTGCCACATATTCCTACACTAATAGGTTGCTGGGAAACAGCCTGTAGTAACAGGTCTTCCTTGTTAGCAGGTACATCCTTGTAGCCATCGATTGTTACCACATGCCTTTTGAGCTGCAAAGAAGAAAGATACAATTTAATAAATATGACACATCAGGTGCTTAAGCTTGCTCTTCAAGGTAGTTTTCTACACCTCCGTCTTACTTTGTTCTTGTTACATGTTCCATCTACTTGACGGTACGGGTAATCATCCTCTGTGTCGAGTCCACCATTTTTAACAACAAATTTATAAGCATAGTCCATGAGCCCACCACCACAGCCATCATTGTAGGATCTGTCACAGTCGATTAGTTCCTGTTCGGAAAGGCTTACGAGAGAGCCTGTCTTGATTTTGTTTATTCCTTCGATAGCACCTGTAGCTGAGAAGCTCCAACAAGCACCTGAACAAAAGGAAACAAAAATTAAGCGAAAATACACAAACCAAGTTAACCAGAAATACTCCTGTGGTTTAGGAATAGACAGTGAGGTACCACCAACTGTTAGCGAAAATATACTTAAAGTATCTTCCAACACGGAAACAAAGGCCAGATGACCAGATACACAAATTCAAAGGTGTGACTTCGTGGAAACAGATGCTACCACCTTTAGTACTGCTCCTGGTCCTAACTTGTAAAACAAGATTGCTATCATGAGACTCATCTCTAGTTGGCCCTTCCCTTACCAGCGGTGCAGTAAGATGATCCCAACCTAGAATGCCAGATTGCTGGAAGCATGATATTTAATACTTCCAAGATTCTTGACTAAGCCATAAGGCACAACTGCACTAGACATCGAAACACACATCTATTTCCATGGCAGCAGATAACAAGTTATAGAAGCAATTCTGTTGTGTGGCAGTCGGAGGAATAACTCCATCTGTCTAGTTCCAGTCTCCAACACCTTGATACCTCTACACTTTAACTTTTAAGGATATCAAAGCATGAGGACATGGTTGTGCTGGAAAGAACTTAAGTGACTCAAAACCAATATAACTAGGACAGATGTAGTGAGTAAAATTGCTGAATTGCATATCGGCTTCCAAACAAAACGTCTTAATGGGTTCTATGGCGCCTGGTTCACCAAGTTACATCACAAGTTCACAACTAGACAGAAGATTTGTTTTCCAACATCTTTCCTAACTGGACATCATGATAAGCACTACAAAAACATATTGCTAAATGACAACTTGCCAAGTGCTAATACCACTATGATTACCTAATGAGTTATGAAAGGGGGATATAGCAACAGTTAAGTGAAAATATACTTAATGTATCTTCTAACAACGGGTAACGAAGGCTAGATACAAATCCAAAGGTGTGGCTTTGTGGAAACAGAGCCTTGCATCTTTAGTCCTGCTCCTGATCCTAACTTGTAAAACGAGATTGCTCTCATGAGACTCATCTGTAATTGCCCCTTCCCTTACCAGCGGTCCCCTAAGATGATCCCAACCTAGAACGTCAGATTAATGGAAACATGATGCTATTTAATAATTCCAATACGGTAAAAAAATTAGTACTTCCAAGATTCTTTAGTAAGCCATAAGGCACACCTGCACTACACATCGAAACACACAGCTATTTCCACGGCAGAAGCTAACAAAATTATATTCAGTTCTCTTGTGTCGTAACACGTTTGCTAAATAAAAGTAGCATGTAAGTAATTAGAGGCATAACTCTTTATATGTCTAGTTCCAATAGACTGGTTGAGTGGATAGCCACTTCAAGTCTTCAACACCTTGATACCATTTACATAATAACTTTTAAGGATACTAAAACATGAGCAGTGGCGGATCCAAGAATTATTCAAAGGCTGGGCAAACAGTGTATTTCAAGGCTAGTGACACTACTTTTTATTAAATTGCCATCAAATTAGGCTTGTCGGCCGGTCGGAAGACTGGGCACGTGCCTAGGCTTAGGGACGGTTGGGTCCGCCTATGAGCTTGAGGACATAATGGTGCTGGCAAGATTACATAAGGTACTCTGAAACCAATATAACTTGGACAGATGTGGTGAGCAGAATTGCATAGGCCTCACAACAAAATGCCTTAATGGTTTTATGTTGCCTGGTTCACCAGGTTAACTGGGCATCATGATAAGCACTACGGGCAGACATACTGCTAAATTCCCAATCAATCTATCACCATGATTTCTAATGAGTTATGGATTATCTGGCATTCTAGGTTTTATGAAATGCAGTAACAGATTCAGAAAAGGCGCGCTCACCGCAGCTGCCCTGGTCCTTGACGCCGGTGACGGCGCCGCTCTGCCTCCAGTCGAGCGTGTTGGGGACGGCGCCCAGTGTGCCCTCGAACGCCCCGGCCGACGGCGGCCGCGCCCCGGCGAGGCGCGGGCCGGCGGCGAGCCCCCCGAGGCGCGCGGCCCGGAACTCGTCGTGGGTGAGGTCGGCGAACGCGTTGAGCGCGAGCGTGTAGGACGGGGCCGCCGACCCTCCGTTGCCGGTGCCGGCGTTGTGGGCCGCCACGAAGGCCGCGTTGTCCGCGAACGCCGCGAGCCGCGCCGCGCGCTCCCCGGGGGTCGCGTAGGACTTCCCGTGCTCCGCGCACCAGGCGTCGAAGAGCGGCTCGTAGTCCGATAGGTTCCTCTGCCCGCCGGCCGTCGCCGCTGCCGAGGCGGAGGCCGAGAGCAGCAGCAGGAGGAGCGCCGGGAGGTAGGCCATCTCCGCGCCGCCGCCGCAGCTCACGCCAACAACTCCGGTCCTGGACTCCCCCCTTGGAGTTGGAATGATGCTGCTCTGCGGTGCGGGGTATAAATAGGGTTTGGGGGGGTTTGGATGGACTGGTGAGCTCGGGGTGTGGAGAGATCGGGGACGAAAATGGAGAAGAGATCGCCCTGTTGACTGAGAGCGTCGCGGGATCAAACAAGGGGGGCTCGCGTATTGGATGGAGCTCGGGGACGATGATGGATGGGCGGATTGGTCCAGGCGTGATCCACGTGTGCCCGACATAATGGCCGGAGCAGGTGGGGCACTCCAGCCAGTAGCAGTCGGAGTCGGAGGCGAGATCGGGTTTTCGTCGCGGGGCGCCACGCCGCACGGCCATGTCACGGCTACCCATCGGTTTCACCGGTGAAAATCCGGTCACGACTCCCCCTCCGTTTTCAAAATATAAGATGTAGTGAATTTTACAACGCTACACCTACGGACTAGCTTTTCCGTTTTACAAATCTAGAGAGAAAAGTGCCCTCCATAGACTCTCGGAGCACACACACTAGTTGCCGTATTTTTCATTTTATTTCCATGTATTTTTTTTTATTTTTTCTTGGTGTTTTTGGATTTTTACACCTGTGCGCGGACACGCACTAAAAGATGTCTAGATATATTCGTTTTATAAAAGCTAAAACATCTTATATTTTAAAACGGAATGAGAACACGTGGTGAGATTTATTTTAAGAATGTTATATTAGAAATAAAATTATCCCATCTTCGGAAGTTCGTGTATTTTCTTGGCTAGCATCTCCTTACCAATGTGGAGTTGGGTTTATAAAAGAAAATTTTGTTCTACATAAAGATACCGATTGTTTTAAATAGCTTTATGTGTATTATTTAAAATAGCTATTTATTTATATCTATTGAGCGAGATACTTCTACTATTTGATGATGGTGTAGTCATGATTTTCTGAGCATGAAAGCACGCAAACTTAAGTATGGAGTTCCAAAGCACATTGAGCTACTCCCTCCGTTTCAAAATATAAGATGTTTTAGCTTTGTGAAGGGAGTGTATCTAGGCCTCTTTTAGTGTTTAGGTTCATTTAGATTTGGAGTGAACCTAGACACTAAAAGAGGTCTAGATACACTCCTTTTACAAAGCTAAAACATCTTATATTTTGGAACGGAGGGAGTATTTGCTAAGAGTAAAATGCATCCACATGATGCACTCAGTACTCGAACTCATGGCAGTAAGTTTGGCACTCTAAACTCTATTATGACCTATGGACTATACACTCCCAAGGCCTCAAGAATTATGGCTCACATGTAAACGAAAACATTAGTCCACTACTCTAACTAAATCTTGAGCTAGTGGATCATTTGTAATGGCTAACTAGGTTTGTGCCAAACCATCACTCGTATTTCTATGACTTTTTGTTTGTACTACATAAATTTCATCCACAATGGTTGAGAGTTAAGAACTTTTAAACACTATACAATTAATCATAAAATATACCATTGTGGAATACGATAAAAATAATGATTTTCTCCAAGCTGGACAAAAGTCACAATAAGTTAGGGCCTCTTTGGTTCAAAATAATATGGAGGAATAAGAAATTTCCTACGACATTATTATTCATCCATTTAGTTCAAAGGAACATGGCAAAGGAAAAAATACAGTAAAATTTCCTTCGAGCTAGTTGCAAAGAAAAAAATACTGGAATTTAATGATCCACTTGGGTCTCTTTTTTCAAATTAATAGTATGCATGAAGAACGAGACCAATATCTCTAGTGGCATAATAATATTTATATTTTTTACGTAGTTTGACGTATATTCTACCATATACATATATCTTCATATGATGTTTGTAGAAATAGGCGAACCAAAAAAAGCTCTTAATACGCAGTATGATTAAAATACAAGCTAAAATTATTACACAATAGTCCATGGAATCTTGTAGTACTCCCTCGTTAACAAATATAGCGCGCGTGCATATTTTATCCTAAATCAAATTTCAAACAGTTTGGCCAAATTTATAGGAGAAACACCAATATTTGAACACAAGATATTTTTATATTTACGCATTTTCAGATTCCCGTGTTTCAAACCAGCCTAGTTTTTTTTTGTTAAGTTTCAACAGCAAAAACGGGGGCAGACGTGCCCATGTTGAATCTAATAACACCTCCCAGTCCCAGCTATGTACTGACGTATGGAGTACAAGGTGACAATGATGAAACATTGCTTGTGAGTGTGGAGTGTGGAACGCTGCGGCTGCTTAGCCATCCGAAACGTGTCTCTCTTTCTCACGTTGGTGATCCAAGTTTCTAACCCGCCGCCGGGCCTCGGTGATTCTCGATCTCTCAAAGGAGAGCACGCTGATTGACTAAGAAATAAGTTGGTTGAGATAAGGCCCCGGCGCCGGACAAGGTGTGGCTTGTGGTGTTTGGTCTGTTGGAAGATATATATGACCCGATTGACATGAGATGAACTTGATCATCAAGATTAAGCAACCCAACGACATGCTGCTGCCTAAGCTACATATGAATTTGCTGATCTTTACATTACATGGCTTAAAAAAGAGATCGACACGTACGCATGCATGTTTTTCGAATGCACATAGGATACTAGAATGATCTCGTAGCACATCCTGAGGTTGCGGGAATGTTCTTTCAGGTGATGTTCAATGGGAGATCGGAAGGCCGAAGCGATGTAAGAAAAGAACCCAAGCGTGTGTCTTGCGGTTTTTGGTCTGTTGTGCACGGTATCACCCGATTGGCATGCATGAGGTTCACCGAGTGGGAGATCGTAAATTAATCTGGACCTCAGAATGTGATCCAAGCCTTGTGGCGCCGCTATCTTATTATCCCTGCACGATCTACCGCATATTTGTTTGTTTGGTCTTGTCAGTTAAACTACTAGCTAGAGGGTCTTTTTGTTAGAAATAATGGGCTAATCCCATCATGTTAGATTTCATATTTTCTCTAAATCTCAAATTTTATTTGTGTGTGGAAGTCTATACATGTGACAGCCCAATTTAGTGATAGCCATATGTGTGTGGCAAGAGTTGGAGGAGAGTTGTACCACCTTGTAAAGTGGAGTGTTTCACTATTTTAGAAGTGCGTGAGAATAGCAGTGGTACACACGGCGTTTCTCCCCCTACGTCGCTCGCCCGCTCGTCCCGACCTGACTCGAGATGCGCCGTGCCATGAAACGAGCCTCAGACCGAGCTTATCTTTTGATTTTGACAGACGTGTTAACGGTTATTTTGCGTTACCTACTAGAGTTTCTCTTAGGGCACTATATTTCCTTGCCTGTAGTATCGATTTGAAGCCCATGTTGTTTACTTTTTGCAAGTTAGGTTTCATCAAGTTGGACAATTCTTAGGATTTAGTTCAAAGTTGTTACTTTGATTTCCGACAGACACGTCAACAATTAGTTGGTTCAGGTCTCTCCTGGATCGTGAGTTTCTATGAATCTTTTTCATAAGATCCCTAAAGCTCTAGCAGAACCCCAACAAACAACAAACAACTTTCGATGTACCAATTTTTGCGGATGCTCATATGACGCTCTATTTCCTTGCCTATCGTATGAGCCCATGTTGTTTACTTTTTGGAAGTTAGGTTTCGTCAAGTTGGAAAATTCTTAGGATTTAGTTCAAAGTTATCACTTTGGTTGATATCTCTACGTTGTTTAGATGCTCACTCAATTTTTTTTGAAAGCCTTAAAAATTTGTGTTCTTTTTTTCTAGCTGAATCTTTGTTGAATCTAACGATGTTTAACCTCCGCTAGCATAATTGGGTAGGGGGGGCGATGGATGGGCTCTCATGGAGGAAGGGCCGGTGGCTCGTGGGCGGTGAAAGCGGGAAACCCTATATCCAGCACAATGAGGGACGCATCCCGTCCCGCTCATGGCCGCAACCCACTTAGCGCGGTAGTGGTTTTTTGAACAGTTTTTGGGATGTTTTTTCCCCTTTTGTCTGTATTTTCAAATTTGAACAGTTTTGAAATCTGAACAATTTTAAATTTGAACATTTCCAAATTTTGATTTTTTTAAATCTAAACAAATTTCAAATCTGAACATTTTCAATATGTAAACATTTTAAAATTTAAATATTTTTGAATTCTAAACATATTTTAGTTTGAAAATTATTTAAAATTATGAAATTTTCTAAATTTTATTTCATAAAATATTAATATATGAATTTTTACCTAAATCAGAAAAGAAAAGCATAAAAAACCCTGTAATTTTGGCCTTAGTTGGTGCGGCCCATTTAAGTAGTTAGTCCCGTTCTATCCCGTGTCGAGCCAAATGCTACGCGCCAATGTTCATGATTTTTTGAAAAAAGCTCATGATGTGAAAAATGTTTATTTTTTAATTTTTGGTTCATGGTTTCTGAATTTGGTTCATGATTTTTCGAAATTTTATTACGATTTTTCAAAAATTGGTTGTAGATTTTCGATTTGTTTTCATAATTCTCATAATTTTGAAATTTCATCCATAAGATTTAAAAATTCTTCATGAATATTTAGAAAAATGCACCATTCTTAAATTATTATAGAAACATTTTGAGTTTAAAATAGAATAAAGAAAAAGGTAATCTGCTCGGCTAGGCTGACCCAGTTGCGAGACTATTGAGACGGCGCACACTTAGCGTCGCTTAAAGTGGCATATAGCACCCTAGGAAAAGTACAGAGCTCCTATTTTCCGCTCGGCGGGTGCCCTAGGAAAAGTACTGCCGCACACCCGCGCTCTCCTCCCTGAATGGGCCAGCCCGTTATGACGGTGGCTGTGGTATCTTAGACTTTTGTTCTTTTTTGATTTTTCTAGTTTTCAGATATTTTAAAAGAATATTTAGATCTAAAACTGTTCAGATCTAAAAAAAATCAAAGTTAAAATCGTTCAAATTTGAAAAAATTCAGATTCTAAAAAGTTCAGAAAAATCCGACCGCCCAAAAACCAGACGGGAAAAACTAGGGAAACCCCACTTTAAACAACTGCCGCTAGCCCGCATCATGTCCACCGTGGTTCTCCTCAAACAACTCCCCTGGCGCCTCCGCTAGCCCCTTCCCGGCGCCCTCCGTCCAACTGTCCCTGTCTTGCTATCACCGGAGCACTCCGCCGCTGCTCCCCCTCGCGGGTGCCAGGGTGGCCTCCACCTCCTCTGCCGGATCATCCGGATCGCGGATCCTGAACTGCGGTAATCGAGCGCTACCGCCCCTCCAGGTTCCCCCGCCGACGCAGACGCTGCCGATGCCTCCCACCTCGCGGCCCCGTCTTCGCATCGGTTTTGCTACCCGGATGATGTATGACCTAAGATTTCAAACCCTTCGTTCTAAAAATTTCAATCCTATGTTTGGAGAACATTTTTTCAGACCCTACTTCACTGAACTGCCACAATTCCTTTCCCAATTAGGAAAAAAAATCATACAGTACTGACTTGTTTGTTTATTGTCATGTTCTCATGCTACTGCTGTAGGCAACAAGCCCGACTGCTAAAAACAAAGGTCCCAGAGCAACCCAACTACCCAAGGTTCCCACCATGGATAGCTAGGCCGATGTGGTGGCCAACATCGGCAGGCAAGCAGCGTATACTTGCATGGATTGTAGTTTTCTCATAAGTTTTGGATGACATTTGAATTTCACATGTATTTTTAGGGATACCGCGGACCCAAATTCCGATGAAAGAAGTTCGGTTCTGAGTAGCATCGGGGAGCACTGCATCTATGCACATGAGTTCCTGCTCCTGCTGAAGAAGAAGAAGAATAAGGGTGCTTCCGTTTTCTGTGTTTGGTTTGAGCCAACCCCCTCCATGGACTTAACCCAGGTATATTTGCAAAAGATGGCTGATATTAGCCTATTACACAATCAGATGCTTGTTATCGATGACGAATGATGGTCCCAGATTTGAGTGAGTTTGGAGTTTTGCCATTATTTTGAACTGGCCTTTTCCATTGCTGAGAATGGTAATAACCAGTCGCACAACAACAAAAGAGGGAGGAAAGCTAGTTTGGGTCATTAACCATCATGCACCTTTCTCGATGGGACTAATATCTGATCAAAACTCATAAAAATGATTAGTCCCCTAACTAATGCATATATCATTAAAACCAAAACACACTTAGGGTGTAGATGTCCTTTCAGATTATCCCATCCACCCTAAGCCATGGAAACAAACACTGCCACAGAAGAATCTGGGTTAGCAAGATGTTTGTGCGTATCAGGTTTCCTTTGCTATTACTTTCCGTGAGAAAGCTATATGTTGCACGAATGGTTTTTTTGGTTCATGGATTTAGGGAAATGTTAATTATGCACCTTTCATATTAGCACAACTCAGGTCATTGATTTGCTGATGTTTAATCGTAAATTGTTAAAGTGTTAATATTTGCTTGCATCAGGTTTGTTCAAACTTGTACTCACTCCGTCCAAAAATAAGTGACTTGGATTTGTCTAGATTCGCATGTATCTAGACATGTTTTAGTGTGTAGATACATCCGAATCTAGACAAACTCAAGTCATTTATTATTGGACGGAGGGAGTAATACATTATCTACAAATAGAATGACTGTATGGATCTGCTCTATCTTTTAGGGGCTTCTGAAGACAATGTATGTCAACAAGATGGTCAAAGCTAGTTACGTTGTTAAAATATTGATAGCAGATTGGTTTGCACAGGGGAACCATAATATTTGCAACAATAAAGATACAATAAGGGATATTGGCTGCTACAATATTGAGATGTGGAAAGCAGCTGGCATGGATCTTAACAGAGTAGAGCTTGTATGGTTCTCAGATGTATTGGAAAGGCATGCAGCTGATTACTGGCTACTTGCCTCAGATGTCTCCAGAAAATGCACTGTAAAAAGAATTGCAAGGTATCCCCTTTCTATGCTATTTGATGTCAAACCCTTGAACATTGTAGTGCCACACCGTTTCTCGCTCTTGTAACAAGCAAGCCAATTTATTGTTTAATGAGCAGCTGTTGTGCGGATACAACCCCATATGGACTGCTACTGCCTGCTGCTGAGATATTTTACCCATGCATGCAAGTTGCTGCCATATTATGTCAGAAGGTTGGTTTATGTAGTAGAAGTATCACCATATCATGTCAATCAAATATTACCTTTGTTAGCTTCCATTTTTTGCTAGACACCTTCTGTGCTTTTGACCTTTGATGCTTTTGCTGGGCTCTAGATAAGCTTACGCAAACACTGAATTATACAGTGAAATCAGAGGAAAACAAAGATCCCATCATATACCTGAAGTAAGGGAAACATATGGTAGTTGTAGTATACTGCAGGGTACTACATATTATGTTACATGAAGAGGACATACATACTGAGCACCATTCATGGATATCTCTACCCTTGCGGCTACTTTAGCAGTAGAATGTTAAAGCTAGATCAGTTCTTGTTTGTTCAGGAACATTAGTGAACGCAACATAAAACTCATATCTAGACGTTATTGAGTCCTCCAAATAAGTTATCTTGTCCATGCACTAGAAAAGAGATCAAATATTTGTCTTCTTCTGATTGATACGAACCTGAACGGAAGTGTTAGCAAACGAAGCATGATTTCACTCCTTCATATAGTCACTGTAAGCTAGCACTTTGATATCATGTAACCTAAAAAGATTTCTTAGCAAAAGGTGCAGGAGTGAAACCCATGATAGGTTTGTCCTATTGCTGTAAGCTAGCTTTTTGATAAGAAGCATCCTTTCTGTACCATCAGCAATGTATATCACAAGATTTTCTTTCAGATAGTGGGCTTCATGTTCTAGTTTAGATCATGTAAAAATGTTTAGGTTACCCATACTGTTTTATTATCATCGCTATATCTCATATAGAGGAATTATTTTAGTGAACAAAAAATCATTTTCATCTGGTACAAACATGTGATCAAGAGTAGCCTGCTTGCAAGATATAATCTTGACCCAACACTAAAATACTTAAATCATTCTGTTTTTGTAGTTGCATGCGGATATATGGCTCTTCAGCATGGATCAGCGAGAGACTATCATGCTAATCAGAGAGTACCGTGAAGAGACAAATAGGGAAACCAAACGAACTATTATGTTGCACAGTATCTTGATTATGCCTTTTCTTGTAGTCCAGGTTGTTTATGATGGATCCATGTGTTTGTACTTTGTTATTTGGAGCTTGGATGGTGATATTGATTCCATATGATACATCCTTAACTTAAAGTACACATACACTGCCTAATTTAGTACACGATCCCTATGTACCACTAAAGGGCCTTTATAATAGGAGGGATCCAAAATGGAACATCTTCATGCATGATAAGGCGGTACATTCAGCAATAGAGATTTTAGCCATCATTGCTAACTTGGTTTTATTTATACTGGCGCACCTTCTGCATTTCCAAGTTAAATTTGCATAGACTATTTCTTATAGCATTCTGTAAGTCACGAACAGTTCCTTGTATTGTATTTTCTTCTCTTTGCAGTAAGTTAGGCCCTTCTATTAAAAGCTTCTTCTCATGAAAAGAGAGGTTAATATTGTTAGGAGTTGTATCATGAGGTTATCATCTTTATGTTAACAGGAGTCTGAGCCAAAAAAATCTTTACAGTACATAAGTTATGCCTCTTACCTTTTGTATTTAGGTTCTTCTAAATATGGATAGTAATTCAGTTTTGCATGGTACTCTTTGATAATTTTAACATGTAAAACAAAATATATTGGAAAATTGTATCTGCTACATTTTATAGTTCGGAACTCTATTTTTCTACTGATAATTGCTCCCATGTTTACAGTTTGTATGGACAAGCTTGTTTACAATTCTACTTTTGGTTTGTTGCAGGTTATTTTGAATCTAAAAATAAGGAGAGCTATTTGTCCTCTGATCGGAGCAAAATGCAACCCATGTTTGGAGTACATCAAATATGCTATCTTCCCCTGGTTTGGGAAGTTTGAGGTAGTTCAGAAGGAACGGAATGGTAGTAACAAGTAATGTTCTTTAAACACTTTTACATAAAGTTGCTCGTATCCGTTTCTTGTAAAGCATCAAAGATTCAGTAGTGTAATTCACTAGTATAATTTTTGAAGTTACAGTGATCAAATCTATACAATCAGAATCTACATTAAATAGCCATCCGCGAGTCAAACAAATTCTAGTTTATGATTGAATGATGTGCCAAATGCTAACAATGCTACAATGCTGCACACATACTGCTACAAATTGATATTATATCTGATCACTTGCGACAAATTTTACCTATGTACAGGGCATTTGCATGCATGGAAGACCTTATTGTTGAATATGAATGTGGCAATCTTGATCTTGTGGATGTTAAGTTGGCTTTTGAAAAAGGAATATACAAAATATTAGAGGTAACTATTATTCGCTTATGAGGTGCTACCAAAGTAATACCTGTAGGTATGCAGAACCACTAACAATTATTCAGGTGAAAACTGTTGAGGGTGTGCCCAAATATGTTAGGGTAGGTATCTGAAAGGGCAGTGCCTTATTGTTCACGCCTGTGTGCGTTATGCATAATTGATATTTTTCTATAACATTTCTTTACGAAATCAGTAATAATGTAAATTGTAGCTGATGTTCGAACTACTCGCCGATTGGATTGACATGTGAGCAACAAAAACTGAGGAATATTTTTATGGGTGCTCTCAGATATTCAAGATATATTGTTTGTCCAGATTATTTTTTGATACTTCCATGTGTATCATTTCATGCAAATTTAACTTATATTGATTAAGTTCATGTTTCCTTCTGGTTTTTCTGCACTACCAAAATCTTTGAGCACTCGATAGCTAGAGACTTTGTAGAATGATGAAGTTGATCAATAGGTTCACTACATGTGCTGTTTTCCTGACCTGTACAACGAGACTAGATTTTTGTTTTTGCTATTTTTTGTATACGTGGGTAAACATTTAAATTTGTTCATTTGGACATATAAATGTTTTCCTAATTTGGTTTTATTTGTAGTAATACTCTGTTTTGATAATCCATCCTTATGGTTTTCCTTACTTCAAGCATGTCGGTAACTGCTTCAACAGCAACGCTAAAGCCCAAGCTCTAATTACTGCCCTTACGGTATGGTTATATCCTTAATTTTTTATTATGTTTGAAGTATTATGCATATTTTTTATTTAAAATAGATCTTTATCCATTTCTCTTGGTACAACACCTATCAGAATTATGCAGTTGAAAACGACTATTTGACCAATAAATGTAGCATCAGAGATTTAAGATACTAAGAGAGTAAAAGCTTGTTATTTCTTTGGTAACTATGCTGTCATATGTGAAATCATTTCTTCCAACTCTTAGGATCTGCGATAAATTAAACCATAAATTAGTCAAAATTGACCTTTGTATGAAGTAAATGTAGGTGTAGTACTACATTTTGAGCTAATTACATCACACGTCCTACAACTATCCTGTTCGGAGCAGTTTAGTCCTAGAACTATCAACGCGTGAGACCGCCGTCCTACAACTTGTCGATCTGAAACGCGTTGGTCCAGCCTAGTCCAAAGGTGTCATGTATGCCACGCATGAGCTGTCGTTTTGCAATTTTAGTCCCTAAGAGAGGCAGGAATTCTTGGCCATGCCTTTATTAAGCAAAACACGATCATCTGTTTCAAAAAAAGTAAAACATGATCATGCCTTTATTAAGCAAAGGACCCATATCACCTGAAATCATTCTGTCTCTCATCGTGGTCAGTTCCGGCCTCGTTGGGCACGCCGAAGATGCCGTGATAGTCAATGTCGACATCATTTCTGACGTGATGCCGCCGAAGTTGCACTACAGGATGTGGAACGAAGACCCGCCCGACTACGGTACGCCCTGGAATCTCTCCCCAACGATGGTTTTGATCGGTGCAGAAGGGTTTAGCTAGGGTTCATGGGGATTTTAAGATCGGTAGTGGAAAATTCTGCATTTGCTAGTGGAATCGAGTAGTATTGATGCCCTTGTTTGATGGTAGCACTCATGCAACTGTTTCTTGGTGAATCCTGATGATGCCCTGTTTGGCGTAGTTGTAATTGCACTATGTTTCCTTCCAATCTGAATCATGTTGATGTCAATTTTGAAGATTCTATGGTGCACTGATTAGTTTCATTCATTTGTGCAAAAGTAGTTAAGTGAAGTCAGATTTTTTGCTACTAAAGTCTGAACTTTTTGTGAACTACAAGTGTTGTCTGGCAAACCGTACTGTTTGTGTGATTTCTGTGAGTGATTTGTGCAACAGTAGTAACTCTGAATTTTGCTTGACAAGTGCTAAAGTTTGACAACTATAGCAACCAAAGTCTGAATTTGGTTTTTAATTGCTAAAGTCATAGACAATGTTGTTTTCTTGGTTTCTCACGTTGTTTCTCATTGCTTATTTTATAATTGCTAAAGTCTGAATTTGGTTAGTGTACTAAAGTCTGATTTTTGTTTCTCGTTGTCATGTAGTAGTATGTTGTTTCCATATTTGATTAAGTTTGACTTCGGTGAATTGATACTAGAACTTGTGCCTAGTAATGAGCTAGGAAGTTAGTAGTGTAAACTTCGAATTTAAATCAGGCCACTACTGTTATGCTTGCAGTCCCTCCTAAAGTTGAGCTTTACTTTACAAAATTTCATCTACAGTAGGAAGCTTGTGGAAAATCATAAGAATCTACAACTTGCACTAAATCATACAAACTAATCGGTTGTTTTGCAACAGTGTTAAATGCAGGGGATAATTCAGAGCTTTTCTCCGTGGAAGTATGCCACAATGGTTTCTTCTGCGGCTTAGGTGCCAACTTGTCATATGTGACTGCATCCACTTTAGTATTTGATAATTGCTCAACTAAAACATGGTCCAACTTGTGGATAGATGATATTCTTGAAAAGCTTGGGTATGAGAGGAACGAGAGGCTTCATGTGTACTGGCTTATGCCAAGCAAGGATCTTATAGATGGTTTAGTGCCAATTGTCACAGATTTGGACATTATCCAAATGATCAATGCCACAGCCTGTCACAAGACACTTATGTTATTTCTCGATCACAATAATTTTTTGAGGTCATTGAGAGCTGATGTTATCATCAATAGAGGTCCTAGTATAGAAATAGCAAGTTGTATAGCAAGTGGAGTTTCTGGTACTGTGATGTCTACGCACTTCTATTCTTGTAGACAGTTGTTGGGCCTCCAAGTGCAGAGGTGTGTAGAACAACAGCAATTTTTCCTTAAGTGGATCACCCAAGGTTTATCGAACTCAGGGAGGAAGTGGTCAAAGGTATTCCCTCTCAAGCAATCCTGCAATCAAGATACAAGAAGTCTCTTGTGTCCCCAACACACCGAATACACTTGTCAGGTGTATAGGTGCACTAGTTCAGCAAAGAGATAGTGAAATACAAGTGGTGTGGATAATTATAAGTGGTAACGGTGCCAGAAAATAGCTTGCTGGCGTGTGGTTGACGTGGGAAAAGACTAAAGGCAAACTGAAATAAAGATGAAAGCAAGCAAACATGTAACAGATCTAATTGCAAATGGTGTATCAATGCTTAGAAACAAGGCCTAGGGATCATACTTTCACTAGTGAACACTCTCATATAAATATCTTCTCTTTATGATACTACTCTTAACTACTCTCCGGTTGGACACTCTAATAATTGGTAGGGCTATAACAACACTCCTGAAAGTTCGCTTTCCGCATCTAGATAACTCCACATTGTCACCTTGAGCACTAGATGGTTCCAACAAACACCACAATTTCATAGAGACATCCAACTCCAAATATAACTCAAAACAAGTATTTGTAATATCTAGCTGATGGCTCAATACACGGCGCCCAGAAAATTGCTTGTTCGCGGTGTTGATGTAGAGCTCGTTGGGAACCCCAAGAGGAAGGTATGATGAGCACAGCAGCAAGTTTCCCTCAGTTATGAAACCAAGGTTTAATCGAACCAGTAGGAGCAAGGAAACACCCCAAAGGTGTTACTAGCTGAGCTTTGGCAGGGCGCACTACCGGTGCTAGTAGCAACATGGAGACCTGCACAACACAACCACAGAACTTTGTCCCCAACTTGCGATGAGGTTGTCAATCTCACCGTGTTTTGCGGAAAACAAAGGATTAAACGTATAGAATGAAAAGAAGTAATAGTTTGCAGAAAGTAAACACAAAGCAAAAACAATTTATAGATTGTATGTAAAGAAAGAGGACCAGGATCCATAGTTCACTAGAGGTAGCTCTCCTTAAGATAGATAACATGCTGGGTGAACAAATTACAGTGGGGCATCTGACAAACACCGAGAAAGCAATACATGCATATACTAATCATCTTGACTCCTTTGAGACTTGATTGAGCATTACAACATTATAAATAGACCGCCATCCAACTGCATCTATGACTAATAATCCACCTTCAGGTTATCATCCGAACCCCCTCCAGTATTAAGTTGCAAGCAACAGATTATTGCTTTACGAACTACATGTAAAGTAAACAATACGATTGTTCTATGAACAAAGGATTGTTGTTTTCTCCCTAGTAGCAACAGCACATCTAGTAGCTTAGAGATTTCTGTCACTTCCCAGTTACGGAGGCATGAACCCACTATCGAGCATAAATACTAACTCTTGGAGTTGCTAGCATCTAGTTGGCCAAGATAGCTACTAACAACGGAAAGCATGCAAGATCACAAATAACAAAGACATGATAGAATCAATAATCAACCTGAAATAGCATCTCAATATCCGGATCCCATAAACACAACATGCAGAATTACAAATAGATGATCTTGATCATGAACGGAGCTCACAAGATCTAGACATGAAAGCACAAAGGAGGAGAACCGGCCATCTATCTACTACATGGATCCGTAATCCAAGGATGAACTACTCACGCATCACACCGGAGGCTTGCATGGTGATGAAGAACGTCTCCAGGGTGAATTCCCCTCTCCGGCAGGGTGCTGGGAAGAGCTTCAGATCCCTCCCGATCTAGGGATGGAGATGACGGCGGCTACAGACTCTTTCGTGGAATTTTTGATCGGGCACTTAGGGTTTTCGTCTCGAGGGCAATATATAGGCGAAAGGAGAGGCTGAGGGATGCCGGGAGCGGCCACACCACCCCCTGGCGTGGGCTAGGCCTGGCCGCGCGGCCAGGTGATGTGGTGGCCCCTGGCCCCTCTCCGTCTCGTATTCTGGCACTTGATGACTTCCGGAAAAATAGACACTTTGGCTTTTGTCCCCTCCAATTCCGAGAATATTCATTTTCTGACTTTCCTGGAACCAAAAACAACAGAAAACAGGCAGCTAGCATTGTGGCTCTTGTTAATAGGTTAGTCCAAGAAATCATATGAAAAGTACTCCAAAGTTGGAACAAAACACAAGAAAGTGGATAAAACCAAGCATGAAACATCAAAAATTATAGATACATTTGCAATGTATCAACATCCCCAAGCTTAACTCCTGCTCGTCCTCGAGTAGGTAAGTGATAAAAAGAAAGGATAATTTTTGAGGTGACATGCACCATCAAAGACTTGATCAAAGTATTTGCAAAACATTCAAAGCTGGGATCATAGTACTTCAATCATAACATGAAAGACAAAGTTCTAGCAATAAGCAAAGAAACTATGATGCAACATGAAAAGGCACAAACAAAAGATTCATGAATAACATGCTTTGCAAGATGTTTGTTTGTTTCACATAAAGAAAACATAGCATAATAGTATTCAACTTGTCCCTCAATAGAGTAGCAAATATAAATGCATAGGACACCTTCAAAGTTCATAAGAGTGACTAGATACAATAGTTTAAACAAGCAATATCAAGTTAGCGCATCAATCAACTAGTCTTGGGACAATGCACATAGAACTAAGAATGGCCACTATGCTCTCAAAGTAGGTGCATAAAGTTAGAAGGTGGAGACTCAATATAATGGTGGAAGAAAGGCCTTCATAGAAGGAAGCAGAGATTCAAGTCTCATAAAGAGCTTCCAAAAATTATGGTACTTATAGCTTTTAGCTCTCATTGCCCCTATCATAAGCACCTTGAAGTGATTAAGGTTAAAGTGACACAACTAAGAGGATATGCTTGACAAGTTATAAACCGAAATCTCATGCCCCTTACTTACGAAGACCGATCCTCATGCTACTCAACTTCAGTCACGAGTAAGCTCTTGTCATTGTAAGTACATGTATATCATTAAGAAACGCCAACGGGGTACCCCTTGCACATGATACGGGAGCTTTCCCATAATCAAAATGACAAGGCAAGCAGACAACGAGCATCTCAGCGATCTTTTTATTTGCTATTTGCATAGGTTTTTATTAAGGATGCTTCATAGAGTGCTCATTATGGTGATGCTGCAAGTTTCCACCATGATTAGGCATGGCTTAGGCTAGCGGCCCAGGCGTTTCTCTAACACACATACAAACTCCATGATCTTACAAGTTCCACTTTTATTTCACACCGCCGGGATCCGTGAGCAAAAGAACATGATATCAACGGGGTACAAAGTACAAGTGCAATGTTGAAAGCGTTCCCCATGGTACATGGTTCTGCTAATTTCAACTTATAAAGCGCAAACATATACGCAACAAAGAAGGACCCAATGGTTCAAGTTTATTAGAGGCAAGTAAAGTAAAGTGTGTCATCAAGTTCGTGAAAGCTTTAATCACTAGTTTTCTCATAACAAGTTTAATTTGGAAGGTAAACAAAAGCATGAATATACTTGGAATAGCATAAGCTAGTAGGTAGGTATGGTGGACTCTTTGGAATAACTTTGGTTTAGGGAGTTGTATGCATGAGTGGAACTCATACTTTGTTGTGGAGGCTAGCAAAAGACTGGGAGCGACAAACTAAGAGAGCAATAATGGCCATAATCATGCAGAGTGACAAAACATCATTGATCAAAGCATAAAGTGATACTACAAGTTGAAAACTAAAGGATCATAAAGGCTATGGTGACTTGAGATAGTCATAACATGGTGTGAGCATGTGCCAAGTCAACCCAAATAAAGCATCAAAGGAGAATACCACTATACTATGCTTTAATATGCTAAAACAACGCATGATTCATCCAAGGCACATTAAGCAATCTCAATTGTTTATAACAAGTCATGCTACAACAAAGAATACTAAGCATAAGGCCAAAACAATACCAAGCATGGCATGACAAGCATAGGCCACAGTCAAAAACAAACTCTTTTTACCACATAAGCATGAAATTTCCTACACTTTTCCAAACCAAACCAAACTATTTGCAAACCAATGTAAGAAAGAGGGGGTCCAACCAATTTATTAAGAAAACTAAGCAAACAAAAGCAAACAAAAAACCAAAACAAAAACAAAAAAGAAGACGCTCCAAGAACAACACAACTGTGCATGAAACAATAAAAATGAAGCGTTTGGAAGAAACCTGAAATTTTTATTGATGAAGAAGGGGATGCCTTGGGGAGGCATCCCCAAGATTTGACGCTTGTACTTCTTGGATATTTCTTGGGGTGACACGCGTGGAATCCTCCATCTTGAGCTTTAGTCCATCCTTCATCTCATTACTCATTCCTTTCATATACCTAAAAATTTTCCTTCATACAAAACTTCACACAATCTTATTAGCATCATTAGTGCACTCAAGATAAAAGGTCTTAAGGTTTAGTTATAACACCAAATAAACTTCCATTAGAACACTAGATACTGTAGCACTTCCCTTAAAAATCTCAATTCCCCAAAAGAACTCAAAAAGGAACACACAAGAAGCAAATGCAGAAAATGGCAGAAATCTGTCAAAACAGACCAGCAGGTAAAGACGAATTTTTTCGAAGACCTTCTGTTGCTCAAATCAAAAAGTGTTGAGCTAACGAAAGTTAGATAACAACCTGGGTCAGAAGCACAAAACATTACAGCTCAATCCGACATACAGAGCTCTCTCACGAATTTTTACGGTGAAGCACAAAAATCTGTTTCGGGATAGCAACTTTCCCAATCATTACTTCTCTCTCATTAGAGGTTACTCTTGGCACAAAAAGCAAATAAAAAGGATAAGGAGAGGTTATTACTGAAGTAATAACTTCCAAGGATCATCTAAAACTTTTGGGTTATCTCCAAATAAGTACTTTTCTTTAACGCCTTTAAGTTAGGCAAAAGAAGCAAAGAAAGAATCAAGTGTTCTCAAATGAAGGAGCATTAAGATCAAATTTATTGCCCTTATCTCTCTTACTTTTATTCTTAACCTTGGGGAAAATATGATTGTTTGGTGGAGAATAAAGGTGCATGGTCCCCTTTCCCACATCTATTATTGCTCCAAGGAGTTCTAATAGGGACCTTCCAAGTGTAATTTGTCCTTTTCCTGCACATTCAATAACAAGATAATCAATAGAAATCGTTTTCCCAAGGATCTTTGTAAACACTCCTTCAGCTATTCCAAGAGGTAATATGGTAGTATTATTATCAAGAGATATTTCTTTTCCTCCTTCAGTGAGCCCCCAAGTATTCAGAGATTTATAAATATCTTTGGGCATAAGACAAAATTCAGACATGATATCACAGCGAGCTTGAAAAGTTTTAGTGTTCATCTCAATCTTTACTGTAGGGAACCACTTTGATGGTTCAGAGTTTATTGGAACATAATTGTGATGCTCCTTAAGCGTACTATAGCAACTTTCTAAGCTAGTAGTGCTAGTCTCAAGAGTGTCCAACCTAGCAAATATTTTTGCGAAAGAAATATCAGTTTGGCTAGGCATGTTGTAAGTGAGGATCAATTTCTTTATAGCATTAATGGCATCATCCTCATTACATTGGAGGAAATCTGCTCCCACAACAGCATCTAAAGCATATCTATAGCAGAGAGCAATCCCAAGGTAAAAACTACTAAGGAACAAGGTTTGAGTCATTTTAGGCTCAGTATTTTCATGTAGATCAGAGATTCTAGACCAAGCTTCCGTAAAACTTTCCTCAATTCCTTGTTTAAAAGTGAAAATCATTTCCTCGGGTGACATAGTGACTGGAGCAAGGCTAGACATAAAGGCAACTCAAGATAGGAACTAATTTTTTTGTGTTTTTGGAATAAGAAAGCAAACTAGTAAAACTAATTTTTTGTGTGTTTTTGAATAACAAAACAAGCAAACAAAGCAAAAAGAAACTAAGCAAAACAAACACAACAAAGTAAAGAGATTGGCTATGAGGGACTCCCCTTGTGAAGATGTCCTTGACTCCCCGGCAACAGCGCCAGAAAATCGTTTGATGGCTCAATACACGGTGCCCAGAAAATTGCTTGTTGGCGGTGTTGATGTAGAGCTCGTTGGGAACCCCAAGAGAAAGGTACGATGAGCACAGCAGCAAGGTTCCCTCAGTTATGAAACCAAGGTTTAATCGAACCAGTAGGAGCAAGGAAACACCCCAAAGGTGTTACTAGATGAGCTTTGGCAGGGCGCACTACCGGTGCTTGTAGCAACGTGGACACCTGCACAACACAACCACAGAACTTTGTCCCCAACTTGCGATGAGGTTGTCAATCTCACCGTGTTTTGCGGAAAACAAAGGATTAAGCGTATCGAATGGAACGAAGTAATAATTTACAGAAACTAAACACGAAGTAGAAACAGTTTATAGATTGTATGTAAAGAAAGAGGACCGGGATCCATAGTTCACTAGAGGTGGCTCTCCTTAAGATAGATAACATGCTGGGTGAACAAATTACAGCGGGGCAATTGACAAACACCGAGAAAGCAATACATGCATATACTAATCATCTTGACTCCTTTGAGACTTGATTGGGCATTACAACATTATACATAGACCGCCATCCAACTGCATCTATGACTAATAATCCACCTTCAGGTTATCATCCGAACCCCCTCCAGTATTAAGTTGCAAGCAACAGATTATTGCTTTACTTAATCAAGGTAGAGTAAACAATATGATTGTTCTATGAACAGAGGATTGTTGTTTTCTCCCTAGTAGCAACAACACATCTAGTAGCTTAGAGATTTCTGTCACTTCCCCAGATTACCAGAGGCATGAACCCACTATCGAGCATAAATACTAACTCTTGGAGTTGCTAGCATCTACTTGGCCAAGATAGCTACTAATAACGGAAAGCATGCAAGATCACAAATAACAAAGACATGATAGAATCAATAATCAATCTGAAATAGCATCTCAATATCCATCGGATCCCCGCAAACACAACATGCAGAATTACAAATAGATGATCTTGATCATAAACGGAGCTCACAAGATCTAGACATGAAAGCACAAAGGAGGAGAACTAGCCATCTAGCTACTACATGGATCCGTAATCCAAGGATGAACTACTCACGCATCACACCAGAGGCTTGCATGGTGATGAAGAAGGCCTCCAGGGTGAATTCCCCTCTCCGGCAGGATGCTGGGAAGAGCTTCAGATCCCTCCCGATCTAGGGATGGAGATGACGGCGGCTACAGACTCTTTCGTGGATTTTTGATCGGGTACTTAGGGTTTACGTCCCGAGGGCATCTTATAGTCGGAAGGGAAGGCCGATGGGGTGCCTGGGCTGGCCACACCACCCCCTGGCGCGGGCCAAGCCTGGCCGCGCGACCAGGTGGTGTGGCTGGCCTCTGGCCCCTCTCCGTCTCGTATTCTGGCATCTGATGAGTTCCGGAAAAATAGGCACTTTGGCTTTTGTCCCGTCCAATTCTGATAATATTCATTTTCTGACTTTTCTGGAACCAAAAACAGCAAAAACAGCAAATGACATGTGGCTCTTGTTAATAGGTTAGTCCAAGAAATCATATGAAAAGTACTCCAAAGTTGGAACAAAATACAAGAAAGTGGATAAAACCAAGCATGGAACATCAAAAATTATAGATACATTTGCAATGTATCACTAGCCTAAGTGCCACCATGGTGTGCACACTATCAACTTCACACACATGGGGAGAACAGAGATCTAATAAAGCACTTGAGTAGCAAAGTAGATCTACTTGATTACAAAGCTCTTGATCACAATATGATCATGCATAGAGAGAGATGAACACATAGCTACCGGTAGAACCCTTAGCCTTGAGAGAGATCTACTCCCTCATCATCATGGGAATCAGCAATGGTGATGGAGATGGTGGTGGAGATCGATGGAGATGGCTCCGGGGGCACTTCCCCGTCCCGGCAGGGTGCCAGAGCAGGTACTTCTGTCCCCCGAATCTCCCCTTCAGTGGCGGCGGCGCTGCAGAACTTTTCGTGGATGGAGGCTTGACTATTTAGGGTTTCTGTATCGGGAGGAATATATAGGCGAAGGGGCGAGGTCGGTGGCCAGCCAAGGGGCCCACACCATGCCCTGGCGCGGCCTGGGGGGACCCGCGCCTAGGGGTGGTTTGTCCACCCTGTGGCCCCCCTTCGTCTCTCCTTCTGGCTCCATGAATCTTTCGGTAAAATATCGACTTTGGCTTTTGTCCGGTCCAATTCCGAGAATATACATTTTCCGACTTTCCTGGAACCAAAAACAGCAGAAAACAGGCAACTGGCACTGTGGCATCTTGTTAATAGGTTAGTCCAAGAAAGTGTATAGAAAGTACTCCAAAGTGTGGACAAAACATAAGAAAGTAGATAAAACCAAGCATGGAGCATCAAAAATTATGGATACGTTAGCAACATATCAACATCCCCAAGCTTAACTCCTGCTCATCCTCGAGTAGGTAAGTGATAAAAAGAAAGAATAATTTTTGAGGTGACATGCACCATCATAAACTTGATCAAAGTATTTATAAAACATTGATAGCTGGGATCATAGTACTTCAACATAGCATGAACGACAAAGTTCTAACGATAAGACATAGCAACATGTTGCAACATGAAAAGGCATAAACAAAAGATTCATGAATAACAATGCTTTGCAAGACGTTTGTTTGTTTCACATAAAGAAAACATAG
Organism: Avena insularis; assembly: GCA_023614405.1. Classification (NCBI taxonomy): domain Eukaryota; kingdom Viridiplantae; phylum Streptophyta; class Magnoliopsida; order Poales; family Poaceae; genus Avena; species Avena insularis. Next base: position 501,084,455 of record CM042684.1, read on the forward strand.
CATAGTGGCATTCCGCTTGTCCCTCATAGAGGAGCAAACATAGATGCATAGGACACCTTCAAAGTTCATAAGAGTGACTAGATACAAATAGTTCAAGAACAAGCAATATCAACATTATGAATCAATCAATAAGTTTTGGGACAATGCACGTAGAACTAAGAATGGCCACTATGCTCTCAAAGTAGGTGCATAAAGGTAAAAGGTGGAGAATCAACATAAAAGTAAAAGAAAGGCCTTCATAGAAGGAAGTAGAGATTCAAGTTTCATAAAGAGCTTCCAAAAATTATGGTACTTGTTAGCTTTCAGCTCTCATTGCCCCTACCATAAGCATCTTTAAGTGATTAAGGTTAAAGTGACACAACTAAGAGGATATGCTTGACAAGTTATAAGCTGAAATCTCATGCCCCTTACTTACGAAGACCGAACCTCATGCGACTCAACTTTAGTCACAAGTAAGCTCTTGTTATTGTAAGTACATATGTATCATAAAGAACCGCCAACGGGGTACCCCTTGCACATGATACAGGAGCTATCCCATAATCAAAATGACAAGGCAAGAAGACAATGAACATCTCAACGATCTTTTTATTTGCTATTTGCATAGGTTTTTATTGAGGATGCTTCATAGAGTGCTCATTATGATTATGCTGCAACTTTCCACCATGATTAGGCATGGCTTAGGCTAGCGGCCCAGGCGTTTCTCTAACACACATACAAACTCCATGATCTTACAAGTTCCACTTTTATTTCACACCGCCGGGATCCATAAGCAAAAGGACATGATATCAACGGGGTACAAAGTACAAGTGCAATGTTGAAAGCGTTCCCCGTGATACATGGTTCTGCTAATTTCAACTTATAAAGCGCAAGCATATACGCAACAAAGATGGACCCAATGGTTCAAGTTTATTAAATGCAAGAAAAGTAAAGTGTGCCATCAAGTTCGTGAGAGCTTTAATCACTAATTTTCACATAACAAGTTTAATTTGGAAGGTAGACAAAAATATGGATATACTTGGAATAGCAATTGCTAATAGGTAGGTATGGTGGACTCTTTGGAATAACTTGGTTTAAGGAGTTGGATGCATGAGTGGAACTCATACTCGGTTATGGAGGCTAGCAAAAGACTGGGAGCGACCAACTAAGAGAGCAATAATGTCCATAATCATGCAGAGCGACAAAACATCATTAATTAAAGCATAAAGTGATATTACAAGTTGAAAACTAAAGGATCGTAAAGGTTATGGTGACTTGGGATAGTCATAACATGGTGTGAGCATGTGCCAAGTCAACCTAAATAAAGCATCAAAGGAGAATACCACAATACTATGCTTTAATATGCTAAAACAACGCATAATCCTTCCAAGGCACATTAAGCAATCTCAATTGTTTTTAACATGTCATGCTACAACAAAGAATACTAAGCATAAAGCCAAAACAATATCAAGCATGGCATGACAAAGCATAGGCCACCGTAAAAAACAAGCTCTCTTTACCACTTAAGCATGAGCTTTCCTACTCTTTTCCAATCCAAACCAAACTATTTGAAAACCAATGCATGAAAGAGGGGTTCCAACCAATTTATTCAGCAAACTAAGCAAACCAAGCAAACGAAAAAACAAAATGAAAACGAAAAAGAAGACGTTCCAAGAACAACACAATTGTGCATGAAACAATAAAAATGAAGTGTTTGGAAGAAACCTGGGATTTTTATTGATGAAGAGGGGGATGCCTTGGGCATCCCCAAGCTTTGACGCTTGTACTTCTTGGATATTTTTTGGGGTGACACGCGTGGCATCCCCAAGCTTGAGCTTTAGTCCATCCTTCATCTCATTACTCATTCCATCCATACACCTGAAATTTTTCCTTCATACAAAACTTCACACAATCTTTATTAGCAACATTAGTGCACTCAAGATAATAAGTCTTTGGGTTCAGTTTCAACACCAATAAAACTTTCATTAAAACACAATCTACTGTAGCACTTCCCTCAAAAGCTCAATTCCCCAAAAAGAACTCAAAAAGGAATCAACAAGAAGCAAATGCAAATAATGGCAGAAATCTGTCAAAACAGACCAACAGGTAAAAACCAATTTTTTCGAAGACCTTCTGTTGCTCAAATCGAAAAGTGTTGAACTAACGAAAGTTAGATAACAACCTGGGGCAGAAGCACAAAACATTACAGCTCAATCCGACATACAGAGCTCTCTCACGAATTTTTACGGTGAAGCACAGAAATCTGTTTCGAGACAGCAACTTTCCCAATCATTACTTCTCTCCCATTAGAGGTTACTGTTGGCACAAAAAGCAAATAAAAAGGATAAAGAGCGGTTATTACTGAAGTAATAACTTCCAAGACTTAACTAAAACTTTTGGGTTATCTCCCAATAAGTACTTTTCTTTAGGGCCTTTAAGTTAGGCATGATAGTTTGAGAAGATGCTCACATAAGAAATATGAATTGTAGTAAAAGAGAGCATTAAGAAGAAAATTCAAAGAACATTTAAGTCTAACCCACTTCCTATGCATAGGAATCTTGTAAAAAAAGTCATGAAAGCACAAAGCAACAAGCATAGTAAAGCAAAACAAGTGCAACTTCAAGACTTTCAACATAAAGAAGGGGAACTTAATATTGTTGAGATACATAAAACCATGTTTCCCTCTCTCATAATAACTTTCAGTAGCATCATGAATAAAATTAACAATATAACTATCACATAAAACATTCTTATCATGAGCCACATGCATATAATAATTATTACTCTCCACATAAGCATAGTCATTCTTATTAATTGTAGTGGGAGCAAATTCAACAAAATAGCTATCATTATTATTCTCATCACCATAATCATCAAATATAGGATGCATATTGTAATCATAATTAATTTTCTCCTCAAAAGTAGGTGGACTGAAAATATCATATTCATCATTGTAATCATCATATATTGGAGGTATAGTATCATCAAAGCAAATTTTCTCATCTAAAGATGGGGACTAAAAAGATCATTTTCATCAAAACTAGCTTCCCCAAGCTTAGACTTTTCCATAGCATTGGCAATAATGGTGTCCAAAGAATTCATACTAACAACATTGCTATTAGCATGCAAATAAAGTTCCATAGGTTTTTTAATTTTCTCTTCAAACACTTCATGTCCTAACTCAAGATAAATACTATAAAGCTCTCTAATTTTGTTGTTATTTTCCATTAAGCCTAACTAGTGAAAACAAGAAACAAAAAGGCAAAATTGCAGAATCTAAAGGAAATAACTTCAAGCACTCACACCGGAGGATGTGAGTACCTTTTACCTTACCTCCCCGGCAACGGCGCCAGAAAATAGCTTGATGTCTACACACTTCTATTCTTGTAGACAGTTGTTGGGCCTCCAAGTGCAGAAGTTTGTAGAACAGCATCAAGTTTCCCTTAACCTTAAGTGGATTACCCAAGGTTTATCGATGTCAGGGAGGAAGTGGTCAAAGGTATTCCCTCTCAAGCAATCCTGCAATCAAGATACAAGAAGTCTCTTATGTCCCCAACACACCCAATACACTTGTCAGGTGTATAGGTGCACTAGTTCGGCGAAGAGATAGTGAAATACAAGTGGTATGGATAATTATAAGTGGTAATGGTGCAAGAAAATAGCTTGCTGGCATGTGGTTAACGTGAGAAAAGACTAAAGGCAAACTGAAATAAAGATGGAAGCAAGCAAACATGTAACAGATCTAATTGCAAACGGTGTTTGGATCATACTTTCACTAGTGAACACTCTCATATAAATATCTTCTCTTTATGATACTACTCTTAACTACTCTCCGGTTGGACAGTCTAATCATTGGTAGGGCTATAACAGCACTCCTGAAAGTTCGCTTTCTGCATCTAGATAACCCCACATTGTCACCTTGAGCACTAGATGGTTCCAACAAACGCCACAATTTCATAGAGACATCCAACTCCAAATATAACTCATAACAAGTATTTGTAATATCTAGCCTAAGTACCACCATGGTGTGCACACTGTCAACTTCACACACATGGGGAGAACAGAGATCTAATAAAGCACTTTAGTAGCAAAGTAGATCTACTTGATTACAAAGCTCATGATCACAATATGATCATGCATAGAGAGAGAGAGAGATGAACACATAGCTACAGGTAGAACCCTTAGCCTTGAGAGAGATCTACTCCCTCGTCATCATGGGAATGAACAATGGCGTTGGAGATGGCGGTGGAGATCGATGGAGATGGCTCCGGGGGCACTTCCCCGTCCCGACAGGGTGCCGGAGTAGAGACTTTCTGTCCCCCGAATCTCCCCTTTGGTGGCTGATGGCTCAGTGCACGGCGCCCAGAAAAGTGTTGATGGCTCATGGTTGATGTAGAGCTCGTTGGGAACCCCAAGAGGAAGGTATGATGAGCACAGCAGCAAGTTTCCCTCAGTTATGAAACCAAGGTTTAATCAAACCAGTAGGAGCAAGGAAACACCCCAAAGGTGTTACTAGCTGAGCTTTGGCAGGGCGCACTACCGGTGCTAGTAGCAACGTGGAGACCTACACAACACAACCATAGAACTTTGTCCCCAACTTGCGATGAGGTTGTCAATCTCACCGTGTTTTGCGGAAAACAAAGGATTAAACGTATCGAATGGAAAGAAGTAATAGTTTGCAGAAAGTAAACACAAAGCATTAAAAGATTGTAGATTGTATATAAAAGACGAGGACCGAGATCCATAGTTCACTAGAGGTGGCTCTCCTTAGATACAAAACATGCTGGGTAAACAAATTATAGCGGGGCAATTGACAAACACCGAGAAAGCAATACATGCATATACTAATCATCTTGACTCCTTTGAGACTTGATTGGGCAATACAACATAATACATAGACCGCCATCCAACTGCGTCTATGACTAATAATCCACCTTCAGGTTACCATCCGAACCCCCTCCAGTATTAAGTTGCAAGCAACAGATTATTGCTTTACGAACTGCGTGTAAGGTAAACAATACAATTGTTCTATGAACAAAGGATCGTTGTTTTCTCCCTAGTAGCAACAACACATCTAGTACCTTAGAGATTTCTGTCACTTCCCCAGATTACCAGAGGCAGGAACCCACTATCGAGCATAAATACTAACTCTTGGAGTTGATAGCATCTACTCGGCCAAGATAGCTACTAACAACGGAAAGCGTGCAAGATCTCAAATAACAAAGACATGATAGAATCAATAATCAATCTGAAATAGCATCTCAATATCCATCGGATCCCCGCAAACACAACATGTATGGATTACAAATAGATGATCTTGATCATGAACGGAGCTCACAAGATCTAAACATGAAAGCACAAAGGAGGAGAAACCAACCATCTAGCTACTACATGGATCCATAGTCCAAGGATGAACTACTCACACATCACACCGGAGGCTTGCATGGTGATGAAGAAGGCCTCCAGGGTGAATTCCCCTCTCTGGCAGGGTGCCGGGAAGAGCTTTAGATCCCTCCCGATCTAGGGATGGAGATGACGGCGACTACAGACTCTTTCGTGGATTTTTGATCGGGTACTTAGGGTTTTCGTCCCGAGGGCAACTTATAGGCGGAAGGAGAGGCCGAGGGGGTGCTGGGGTTCTAGAGACCACCCCCTGGCGCGGGCCAGGCCTGGCCGCGCGGCCAGGTGGTGTCGCCGGCCCCTGGCCCCTCTCCGTCTCGTATTCTGGCACTTGATCCCTTCCAGAAAAATAGGCACTTTGGCTTTTGTCCCGTCCAATTCCGAGAATATTTATTTTCTGACTTTTCTGGAACCAAAAATAGAAGAAAACAGGCAGCTGACACTGTGGCTCTTGTTAATAGGTTAGTCCAAGAAATCATATGAAAAGTACTCCAAAGTTGGAACAAAACACAAGAAAGTGGATAAAACCAAGCATGGAAGTGATACTACAAGTTGAAAACTAAAGGATCATAAAGGCTATGGTGACTTGTGAAAGTCATAACATGGTGTGACCATGCGCCAAGTCAACCCAAATAAAGCATCAAAGGAGAATACCACTATACTATGCTTTAATATGCTAAAACAACGCATGATTCATCCAAGGCACATTAAGCAATCTCAATTGTTTATGACAAGTCATGCTACAACAAAGAATAGTAAGCATAAAGCCAAAACAATATCAAGCATGGCATGACAAAGCATAGTCCACAGTCAAAAACGAACTCTTTTTACCACATAAGCATGAACTTTCCTACTCTTTTCCAAACCAAACCAAACTATTTGCAAACCAATGTATGAAATAGGGGGTCCAACCAATTTATTTAGAAAAATAAGCAAACCAAGCAAACTAAAAACCAAAACGAAAACGAAAAGGAAGACGCTCCAAGAAAAACATAACTGTGCATGAAACAATAAAAATGAAGCGTATGGAAGAAACCTGGAATTTTTATTGATGAAGAAGGGGATGCCTTTGACGCTTGCACTTCTTGGATATTTCTTGGGGTGACATGCGTGGCATCCCCCAGCTTGAGCTTTAGTCCATCCTTCATCTCATTACTAATTCCTTCCATACACCTGAAATTTTTCCTTCATACAAAACTTCACACAATCTCATTAGCAACATTAGTGCACTTAAGATAAATAAGTCTCAAGGTTCAGTTATAACACCAAATAAACTTCCATTAGAACACTAGCTACTATAGCACTTCCCTTAAAAAGCTCAACTCCCCAAAAGAACTCAAAAAGGAACCCACAAGAAGCAAATGCAGAAAATGACAGAAATCTGTCAAAACAGACCAGCAGGTAAAAATGAATTTTTTCGAAGACCTTATGTTGCTCAAATCAAAAAATGTTGAACTAACGAAAGTTAGATAACAACCTGGAGCAGAAGCACAAAAAATTACAGCTCAATCCGACGTACAGAACTCTCTCAGGAATTTTTACGGTGAAGCACAGAAATCTGTTTCGGGATAGCAACTTTCCCAATCATTACTTTACTCTCATTAGAGGTTACTCTTGGCACAATAAGCAAATAAAAAGGATAAGGAGAGGTTATTACAGGGGTAATAACTTCCAAGACTCAACTAAAACTCTTGGGTTATCTCCCAACAAGTATTTTTCTTTAACGCCTTTATGTTAGGCATAAGAAGCAAAGAAAGAATCAAGTGTTCTCAAATGAAGAAGCATTAAGACCAACTTTCTTGCCCTTACCTCTCTTATTTTTATTCTTAACCTTTGGGTGTGATTGTTTGGTGGAGAAGAAAGGTACATGGTCCCCTTTCCCACATCTATTATTGCTCCAAGGAGTTCTAATAGGGACCTTCCAAGTGTAATTTGTCCTTTTCCTGCACATTCAATAACAAGATAATCAGTAGAAATCATTTTCCCAAGGATCTTTGTAAACACTCCTTCAGCTATTCCAATAGGAAATAAGGTAGCATTATTAGCAAGAGATATTTCTTTTCCTCCTTCAGTAAGCCCCCAAAGATTCAAAGATTCATAAATATCTTTGGGCATAAGACAAAATTCAGACATGATATCGCAGCGGGCTTGGAAAGTTTCAGTGTTTATCTCAATCTTTACTGTAGGGAGCCACTTTGATGGTTTAGAATTTATTGGAACATAATTGGGATGCTCCCTAAGCGTATTATAGCACCCTTCTAATCTAGTAGTGCTAGCCTCAAGAGTATCCAACCTAGCAAATATTTTTGCGAAGGAAGTATCAGTTTGGCTAGGCATGTTGTAAGTGAGGATCAATTTCTTTATAGCATTAGTAGCATCATCCTCATTACATTGGAGGAAATCTCCTCGCACAACAACATCTAGAGCATATCTATAGCAAAGAGCAGTCCCAAGGTAAAAACTTCTAAGGAACAAGCTTTGAGTCATTTTAGGCTTAGTTTTTTCATGTAGATCAGAGATTCTAGACCAAGCTTCCTTAAAACTTTCCTCAATTCCTTGTTTAAAAGTGAAAATCATTTCCTCGGGTGACATAGTGATTGGAGCAAGGCTAGACATAGTGGTACTCAAGATAGGAACTAATTTTTTTTGTGTTTTTCCAATAAGAAAGCAAACTAGTAAAACTATTTTTTTTGTGTGTTTTTGAAGAACAAAACAAGCAAACAAAGCAAAAAGAAACTAAGCAAAACAAAAATAACAAAGTAAAGAGATTGGTTATGAGGGACTCCCCTTGTGAAGATGTCCTTGACTCCCCGGCAACGGCGCCAGAAAAATGCTTGATGGCTCAGTGCACGACGCCCAAAAAAGTGTTGATGGCTCGTGGTTGATGTAGAGCTCGTTGGGAACCCCAAGAGGAAGGTATGATGAGCACAGCAGCAAGTTTCCCTCAATTATGAAACCAAGGTTTAATCGAACCAGTAGGAGCAAAGAAACACCCCAAAGGTGTTACTAGCTGAGCTTTGGCAGGGCGCACTACCGGTGCTAGTAGCAACGTGGAGACCTGCACAACACAACCTCAGAACTTTGTCCCCAACTTGCGATGAGGTTGTCAATCTCACCGTGTTTTGCGAAAAACAAAGGATTAAACGTATCGAATGGAAAGAAGTAATAGTTTGCAGAAAGTAAACACAAAGCAGTAAAAGATTGTAGATTGTATGTAAAAGACAAGGACCGGGATCCATAGTTCACTAGAGGTGGCTCTCCTTAAGATAGATAACATGCTGGGTGAACAAATTACAGCGGGGCAATTGACAAACACCAAGAAAGTAATACATGCATATACTAATCATCTTGAATCCTCTGAGACTTGATTGGGCATTACAACATAATACAAAGACCGTCATCCAACTGCATCTATGACTAATAATCCACCTTTAGGTTATCATCCGAACCCCCTCCAGTATTAAGTTGCAAGCAACAGATTATTGCTTATTTAATCATGTAAGGTAAACAATACAATTGTTCTATGAACAAAGGATCATTGTTTTCTCCCTAGTAGCAACAGCACATCTAGTATCTTAGAGATTTCTGTCACTTCCCCAGATTACCAGAGGCATGAACCCACTATCGAGCATAAATACTAACTCTTGGAGTTGCTAGCATCTACTCGGCCAAGATAGCTACTAACAACGGAAAGCATGCAAGATCTCAAATAACAAAGACATGATAGAATCAATAATCAATCTAAAATAGCATCTCAATATCCATCGTATCCCCACAAACACAACATGTATGGATTATAAATAGATGATCTTGATCATGAACGGAGCTCACAAGATCTAAACATGAAAGCACAAAGAAGGAGAAACCAACCATCTAGCTACTACATGGATCCATAGTCCAAGGATGAACTACTCACGCATCACAGCGGAGGCTTGCATGGTGATGAAGAAGGCCTCCAGGGTGAATTCTCCCGTGGTGCCGAAGAGCTTCAGATCCCTCCCGATCTAGGGATGGAGATGACGGCGACTACAGACTCTTTCGTGGATTTTTTGATCTGGTACTTAGGGTTTTCGTCCCGAGGACAACTTATAGGCGGAAAGAGAGGCCGAGGGGGTGTTGGGGTCGGCTGCACCACCCCGGGCGCAGGCTGTGCCTAGTCGCGCTGCCAGGTGGTGTCGCCGGCCCCTGGCCCCTCTCCGTCTCGTATTCTGGCACTTGATCCCTTCCGGAAAAATAGGCACTTTGGCTTTTGTCCCGTCCAATTCCGAGAATATTCATTTTCTGACTTTCCTAGAACCAAAAACAGTAGAAAATAGGCAGCTGGCACTGTGGCTCTTGTTAATAGGTTAGTCCAAGAAATCATATGAAAAGTACTCCAAAGTTGGAACAAAACACAAGAAAGTGGATAAACCAAGCATGGAACATCAAAAATTATAGATACATTTGCAATGTATCAGTGGCGGCGGCGCTGCGGAACTTTTCGTGGCTGGAGGCTTGACTATTTAGGGTTTCTGTATCAGGAGGAATACATAGGCGAAGGGGCAAGTTCGGTGGCCAGCCAGGGGGGCCACACCATGCCCTGGCGCCGCCTGGGGGACCCGCGCCTAGGGGTGGTTTGGCCACCCTGTGGACCCCCTTCGTCTCTCCTTCTGGCTCCGTGATTTTTCGGTAAAATATCGACTTTGGCTTTTGTGCGGTCCAATTCCGAGAATATTCATTTTCCAACTTTCCTGGAACCAAAAACAGCAGAAAATAGACAACTGGCACTGTGGCATCTTGTTAATAGGTTAGTCCAAGAAAGTGTATAGAAAGTACTCCAAAGTGTGGACAAAACATAAGAAAGTAGATAAAACCAAGCATGGAACATTAAAAATTATGGATACGTTAGCAACGTATCATACTGCAACAGGTGTTTCTGGTAGTGAAGTTTCAGGTACTGTAGCTACAGGTTCTGGTATAGCAAGAGCAAGTGGTACATCAGCTGGAGCTTTTGGTTTAGCAGCTGGTGTTTCTGGTACTGAAGTTTCAGGTACAGTAGCTATAGGTTCTGGTATAGCAAGAGCAAGTGGTACAACAGCTGGAGCTTCTGGTTTAGCAGGTGTTTCGGCATCAAGTTTCGGGTACAACAACTAGAGGTTCTGGTATAGCAAGAGCAAGTGGTACAATAGCTGGAGTTTCTGGTACATCAAGAGAAAGTGGTACAAAAGCTGTCGGATTTGGTGAAGGTTCAAGTTCAGTTGTTATTCCAGAAGTAAGTGATATTGATAGTGACTTTGAGTTTGAGTTTGTTGATAGTGATTTTGATGCAGCATCAGGAGATGATGACCTATTCCTTGGCAATGTTGACAAACATGTAAATGATAACAATGAGAAGGTCCTGGTTGAGGATAATGAAGATGACATTGCACTTGATGATGAGGAGCTGAATTTGCTAGAAGAAGAAATAGAGAAGTTAATGTTCAGGTTCAAGGCCTTTAATCCTGAAATAGACATGGAGAATCCTATTTTCAAAGTAGGAATGGCCTTCAGTTGTGTTGAGGAGGTTAGGCAAGAACTAGAAGCATATAGCATCAGAGAAAGAAGGAAGATAACAAATGACAAGATCCGACTAACAACTATCTGTGACAATCTACATTGCCCATGGATGCTTAAAGCATGTATTGACACTTAAAGGTCGGGTGGCTATGTAATCACAGCAATGGTAGATAAACACACATGTGAGAGAGTTTGGGAACTAAAAGCATTGACTGTGAATTTTCTGAAGCATAAGTTCATGGATGAGTTCAGGGATAATCAAAAGATGGATCTTGCAACATTTTCTGCAAAGGTATAGAGACAATTTAACATGCACCCTGAGAGGTGGAAGTTGGGCAGGGCTAGAAAAGCTGCATTGTTGGAGATACATGGTGATGAGGAATCTCAGTTCAGTCAGCTATGGGATTATGGGGAAGAGCTGAGGAGGTCTAATCCTGGCTCAAAATTCGTTCTCTCCACAAATTTAGTTAAAGAGCCTGGAAGTCGGGAAGTAAAGGAGCACTTGGCCACTTTATATTGGTCATATGATGCATGCAAGAGGGGTTTCTTGACTGGATGCAGGCCACTTATTTGCATTGATGGATGCCATTGATACGTCCATTTTGCATCACTATTCTATGTCTTAATTCACTATTATTCATTGATATATTTCATATTGAGAGGTGATACTTCAGCAAGTATTTTGAGTTGTTATGTTTCATTCATTCATATGATGATTTATTCGCTCATGTTTCTTATGTTCCTTGCTTTGCACATTGCTCTTATCTTGATGTTTACTACTTTGAAAGCTATCATTGAAAAACCAGCTATTTGTGAACTCCAGCAAATTATCAACTATTCTTCGACCAAGAGCTAAGTTTGCCATTACCAATTATGATTCACTTTATGTATCTTTATCGTGTTTCCTTTACTTATTACAAGTTGAGTTATATAATAGTGAGTTGTCTTCTATTATGATCTATGTATTTGATGAATGTGATGCTTCTTGTCCGTATTCTTTTATCGACTCTTCACTCCATAAACTTGAGGCCATGTTTATTGAGCTCAGTTTCGCTTGGGGACAAGCGAAGTCTAAGCTTGGGGGGAGTTGATACGTCCATTTTGCATCACTATTCTATGTCTTAATTCACTTCATTGATATATTTCATATTGAGAGGTGATACTTATGTTATTTCATCTGTTTTTGCATGGTTGATGACTTTTGGAGCATGGACCGCTGCAGTCAGGATTCTGATGGAGAAGGTGCTGTTTGGAGGCAAAATTCGCGAAGATTAGAAAATCCGGGAAAATATACGGAAAATCCTATTTTTCCAGAAGGCTAAGGATGGCAGAAGACGGAGTGGAGATGGGCCACAGGGGGCCCACACCACCCCCTGGCGTGGGCAGCCCTAGTCCGCGCCTGGAGGTGGTGTGGCCACCCTGGCCCACTCCAGCCTCTCCCCTCTGGCGTATATCATCCTCCCGAAACCCTAAGACTCGGGGAGAGACCACAGAAAGATTCCGCCGCCTCTGCGGGGCGGAAAACACCGAGAGAGAAAGATCTCTCCGCGCATGATTTCTGCCAGGGGAATTCCTTCCCGGAGAGGGGAGATCGTCGCCATCAACACCACCATCAAGCTGGACTTCATCGGGATCATCATCATCATCACCACCATCACCACCATCAGCACCCTCATCACCATCTCCATATTGCTGTAACAATTGCATTGAATCTTGCATTAGTTCACAGGGGAAACTTTCCTGGTGTTGATTACTCTTTGTAGTTGATGCTATTGAGTGAACTGTTGAATTATTGTTTATGTTCAGATTGTTATACATCATTATTCTATCTCTGATCATGATCCATATGATGTCTTGTGAGTAGTTCGTTTTGTTCTTGAGGACATGGGAGAAGTCATGTTGTTAGTAGTGGAGTTGTGTTGAGAAAGATTCAATAGTTTGATATTTAAGTTGTGGTGTACTTCTAGTGGTGTCATGTGAACGTCGACTACATGACACTTCACCTATATGGGCCTAGGGGAATGCATTGTGTATTTGGCTACTAATCGTAGGGGTTGCCGGAGTGACAGAAACCTGAACCCCCGTTAGGAAACCATTGCACAAGGGGCGTAAGGGTCTTAGAGTTTAAAGCTGTGGTTAGGTCTCTACCTTAATTACTTTCATGTACTTACGGATGTTTGCAAGGGGTATAATCACAAGTATGTATTAGTCTTGGATGGGGCGGTACATTAGCACAGGTTCACCCACACAACACTTAGCAAGCTAGAGAAGATTAATCACTATACGAAGCGAAAGCACTTGACAGTCTTCCCATGTGTCCTCGAGAACGTTTGGTCATCTTAAGTAATACAACCGGCTTGTTCTTTGCTGCATTTATTCCTATTACTTTTATTTACTCGTACTTTGTTTACTTGCTTTATCAAAAACCCCTAAAAATCCGTTTGCTAAGTATTTACAGAGAATTCCTGATCCATACCACTAGCCAACACCTTCTGCTCCTCGTTGGGTTCGACACTCTTACTTATCGAAAATACTGCGATACACCCCCTATACTTGTGGGTCATCAGCCATATGAAGACAAAATAGCAAGGCCAGCTCCTAACAGCCGTAGGAATAAACCCCAATGACTGCATTTTCTCCATTGCAATGGGCATGGTGGAGGTTGAGTGTACTAGCTCATGGGAGTGGTTTCTGACAACTCTAAGAGATGATTTGAACATCACCAACACCTCTCCTTGGACTATAATAAGTTACAAGCAAAAGGTACATTCAACAATAGTACAAAACGAGTTCTGTGTTCTCTATGTTATTCTAGTAATTGTAGTATTTTATTTTGATTGAATCTAACATAAGTTTTCTATGATTTTACAGGGTTTGATAAAAGCTGTTTCAACGGTTTTTCCTGATGCTGAACACAAATTTTGTGTTAGGCACATGCTTCAAATTTACCAAAAGGCAGGGCATAGAGGAGAGACACTCAAAAATCATTTGTGGGCAATTGCCAGGTCAACAAACATGCCAAATTGGCAGAAGAATATGGACGAGCTGAAAGTTGACAGCGAGGTAGCCTGGAAATGGGTAGAGGAGCTAGTGCCAAACACTTGGGTCAAGGCATTTTTCTCTGATTTCTGCAAATGTGACATGTTGTTAAACAATCATTCAGAAGTTTTCAACAGCTAAATTTTGTCCGCCAGAGAAAACCCAGTTCTTTCAATGCTAGAAATGTTGTTTTACAAACAAATGCAGAGAAACTTGTCCAAACAAAGAGAAGCTGAAAAATGGACAGGAAGGATTTGTCCAAAGATTAAGAAGAAATTGGATAAGTTCATCGAATGGAGTGCTCCATGTATGGTCAAGGCTGGAGTAAATTATCTTTTCTCTGTTAGTTCACATGAGTTAGAAAGAACATATAGTGTTGACTTGAAAACAAAGACTTGTGACTGTAGAAGATGGCAATTAATAGGCATACCATGTCACCACGTCATTGCTTGTTGTAGGGTAGACAATATTGACCCAGAATCGCTTGTTCATAGTTGTTACACAGTTGACACCTATATGAGACCTATATGAGAGCTTACGGATTCAACTTGGCTCCACTAAGAGGGAAGGTATTCTGGCAAAAGATGGATGGAGTACTCGTAAATCCACCTCTGTTTAAAAAGATTATGGGAAGGCCAAAAAATAATAGAAGAAAAGCACCCGAGGAAAAAATAAAGAAAGGGGTAAAAGTTTTTACCAAAGCCAGTGTCATGATAAACTATTCTTTATGTGGAGGATCTGACCACAACAAAAGAACACACCAGAGGTATGTTGAGAATTTATTAATGTTGCAGCAACAACAAGTCACTAATGGAGAGGATCCAGAAATTGATATTCCATCAATTATGCAGGTTAGTTACAATTCCTTCATTTTTTCCTTGTCTACTACATTAATGATTTACATTGTTTCTGAAAAATCAGTAGCTTAACATATTCTTTGTTGTTAAATATGAGGTAGCATTTATTCCCACAAAACCCAGACCCAGCCAGGGACCCTACGCATGTACAGGATAGTATGGTGTACAATTTGGGCCAAGAGGTTTGAATATTTCCTATTTTTTCTGTGTCATTTCTCTTTTTTATTTCTATCTGATAGTGGCATCATGACTATCTTTTCCTTATCCAGGCGATTGCTAATGTACCAATGGATAGGGTTCTTGGGTCTTTACCAGATAGTGCATTTGTGATTGCTGCTAGAGATACAATTCCACATGCTACTAGAAGGGTCACAACAACAACATCTAGAGCAAGGGGAAGATCTAGTGGAAGTGGTGACAGGGGAAGGCAAGTGCACCACATGCGGGCAGAGGAAGGGGAAGAGCAAGTGGAAGTGGTGGCAGGGGAAAAGATAAAAAAAGAACCGCAACAGCAGCTAGTACTAGTGGAACTGCACAAGAACCTGAAGATGAAGCCACTGGAAGAGGTAGGGGAAGAGGAAGATCCTACAATACAAGCCCTGGCAGTGCCTATTACATGTTGTTTGGTGATGAAGAGCAACAGAGAGATCAAATCCCAGATTTGAATACTAAAATTCTACCAGATTTGAATGCACATGAGTTACCTGTCAGTCAAAATGCTCCCAATTTTGATGGCATTTAGCTGTAGTTTCCTGGAGAAAATAAGTACATTCTATGAATTTTGTGTTGTCTCAAAGTCTAGATTTTTGGCTATGTCTGAATTTTGTGTTGTCTCAAAAACTGCACTTGCAGTGTTGAAAGCTACTGTAATCGTTTGATTTTTCCATGTGACCTTTACGGTATTGGATTCATGTGAGATTTTAGATAATCGCTATTAAGCACACCAACCAGGGATTTATGTCTCATTGCTTACGGCTGTCAATTATCTAGCGGCAAGATAACAATATTTGCTACTGTCAGCATACTAATCAGGGTTGTCTCATTGTTTCATAAGCGAGAAGAAAATGTGAAATATGAGTGAGGAGACCATAGATACTATCTAACCTTGTTTGATAGAGGGACAAGTAGATACATACGCTCTATGTATATCCAAATGGAAACTGCACTTGCATATATAATTGAATCTGTATACAACAAAACTGCAGGCTAGTCTCAGTTTGCTTATCAGAAGCAAGCGCATATGAATAGATTATACTTCTTGAAATATGCAAAACTGCATAGATTACTAATTGAAATATAGCAAAAGCATACCTGTAGGCTACTTCCCAACCTTGCATGTATATAGCAAAACTACATGTTAGTTCTTCATAGATTACTTCTTCAAGGAACTTTGTTTCCAGATCGTTTGGAGCCACCGCGAAAAGAACTAAGCCAAAAAAAATTATGAAGCCAACCAACGTTAGATTTCAGATCTTTCAAGAGAAAAAACTCTAATGTTGCAAGCAGTTCACAAAGGGGAGGAGTCGGTTATCAGAGGTGAGCGACAGCAACACGCATACAGAGGCAACCATGAACTAAACTGTAGTAGGTATCACCAGCGTCACCGGCGCTGCCGGATCTAGCTCGGTAGTCGTTGAGGCTTCGTAGACAGCACCGCCGCAGCTACAACGGATTTGCAACCCGGAGCAGCGTGTGGGCTTTCCACCTCAAATCCGTTTGCATCTAGGCAACCATCGCCGACCGCGCCCATCCTCGTCGTCCTCTTCGACCTCCGCTGCCGCCGCGAACGCCTCCGACCTCCGCCCCTTCAAATGTGCCGCTCACCCAACTTGCCGCTTACCCGACTCGCCGCCGCTCTGTAGGGATTGCGGGGGAGAGATTTCGCTTTTTTTTTTGCTACCAGGAAATAGGTATGACAATCTGGGGGTTACTGCAAATACGCGCAATGACAAATCGTGCCCACTCCAGGCATCTAAGCATCCAGGTGTCTCATCTACGTTCCCTAGGACTAACCATCAATCCGCATGGATAGTTGTAGGACGGCGGTCTCACACGTTGATAGTTCTAGGACTAAACTGCTCATAAGGATAGTTGTAGGACGTGTGATGTAATTAGCTCTAGTATTTTAGTGCAAAACTTATTCCGTGCCAATTGTACATCAACACCTATCATGTACGGCCATTAATGATGGAGCAATATGACAGTTTACTAGAGGTATGGTAAACAACAATATTAATTTGTGGATGCATCGGATCATAACCAAATAAATGGGTGTCTGGCTTGAGGAATTGCTTGGACGTATATAACCAAATAAATGTACCTACTATTTGTTTTCCTTTACTAGATTTGAACAACGCAACATGTCCACCACAGTATATCTCATTACCACGATGATGATAGAAATATGAGTAATGAGATCATCCCTCAAAGATGACGTAATGACATCATGATGGACCAACCTATACAAGGATTGAGTCTTCTGGAACCAACCATCCAAAGGAGTAATCTCTCTGTCACCAAGAAAATCAAGTTTTAGCATTTTGGTGAAATCTATACTATTAAAAAAAAGATTGGCGTCGTTCGTCATCCCAAAAAATTTCCGCCTGCCGTTACTTTCCGGTTTTACCCTTGGTAGTTTGGAGAAATAACGACCACTGCCACCGCAGAGTCGAACTTGGACGGTTCGGTGGCTCAACACGATCCCCTCTGCCTCCTCTTACCGGCCTTGACTGACGGGAGACGGCCGCCCCTGTCCCGGCAACATGCCTCCAGGTCGACGGCGACCTCAACCGCGCATCGTCGACATGGATACGAGCTCATGCGCTCCCCGCCGTCGGCCTCCCCGTCCTCGACCCAAATACTGCCAAAGAGGGGTGTGTACTCCACTACTCCCTCCCTCTCTCCCCAATTCTGTCCCGATCTGGTGCCCGTTCACTCCCATCGATCCCGACTCCAGTGCCGCCGTCGCTCCTCCCCTCCCGACCTCCTCCCTGCCGCCGGAGCTTCTACCAGCCTCACCTCATCCCTCCGCTCCTCCCTCCCCAAGCGTCGCCCCCGTCGTCTATTCTCACCACCGTCCTTCCCACCCCACCTTTCCCCGCTGTGGTCCCCCTTCTTCCCCGCTACTTCCCACCCTTATGCCCGTCCTGAGTTCAACCATGGTCACTCCAAGCTCGACCCCATCTCGTAGCGACGAGATCCTCTTCTTAGACCGGGTGAATAAGATGGCTGTCGACACCTCAAGCAGATGCACCATCGGGCGGCGCTGGAGGATTCGAGGACCATACGGGCATGGAGAGGCGGGATCGCTGCAGTCGATTGGAGGGCGTCCCCGGCGAGCTTGAGGAAGGGGATTGTACGGCTGCGCTGGCGGCCTCAGAGGAGCTCCTCTGCTCCAGCCTCCCCATGCGAGGCGGAGATCGACGGCGGCGCATGTGCGGTCCTCCTGCTCCTCCCAAACTCTGAGAGGAGTGAATTGGTCATGTCTGGCTACGTTTCTAATTTTCTACATCTGATTCTACAGGGCGATGTGTTGCAGGAGGAGCATACGGGCATGGAGAGGAGGGACCGATGCAGTGGATTGGAGGGCATCCCCGGCGAGCTCGAGTAAGGGGATTGAATGGCTGCGCTGGCGTCCTCACGAACGTGGATGGAGAGGGCATTCTCAGAGGAGTTCCTCTGCTCCAGCCTCCTCATGCGAAGCGGAGATAGACAACGGCGCCTGTACGATCCTCTTCCTCCTCCTCCCAAACTCCGAGGGGAGTGAATTGTTCCTGTCTGGCTATGTATCTAAAAAATAATATTTACATCTGATTCTATAGGGAAATGGGCTGCTGGAGGAAGACCAAGTTATGTTGATCAAAGGCTCAGCGCTGACATGGTATATTTTCTCCTGGCCCTTTCCATTTGTTGTTGTGATTCTGAATTCTTCAGTGGTTAAATCGATTCATCTGTACGATACTTGGTCCTATATTTATCCCGTTAATAATTCGTCATGTACTTGCTATCGTTCGGTGCAGTTCTTCACTTTGCTCTGATTCCATTCAAAGATTCACTAATTGGTCTCGTAGACTGATCTATATATGTATGTACACATCACACATGATGTATTGAACCTGTCATCTTATCATTGCTTCCTTGCAGTCTATTTCAAAGCGACAGACACCTGTAGGGAGAGATGGAAGAGTGCATGGATCATAACAGATTCTGGGATGTTCTTGCATTTGTTTCCATTGCAACGCTTAAGTGAAGCAATTCTGGTTTTGCGGTTGCTGTAAGATATATGTTTTGATTACATAGACCCTTGTTAGATATCTGTTCTGATTGATAAACTCCCGTTAGACCACTAAGTGTCACATGTTTAATCCCTCACCCTCGTGTAGCAAAATTTGATTTTAGAATGCAAAAGTCAGTTATGCATTCTGTTTTGTATGATTGATCCTTAAATTGATGATAATGGCATGCTCTTAGCTGGTCATTATATTTGTACTTGATCCAACTCACTGACATCACCTTAAGTAAATACAGATATATAGTCTTATTGTCCTGGTCAAGCCTTTTCTTTTGGAAGAACTGTTTTGTTTAATTAATTAATAAGATCTTAACATGGCTATGACATTCCAGGAATACTGTTTTAATATCAAACGTCAGTTATAGTCCTGGAGTAGTGCTTTAACATGGTTCCCCGTGCCCAGCTGTGCCGCGGAGCGGGTCTTCCATCTTGTGGTGTGACGAGCGTGTAGTTGTGGGCAGCGTTCCTTTTCTTTTGCACCATGGTTTTTGTTTTGTTGTTGCCGCAACACTCCTTTTCTTTTGCACCATGGTTTTTTGTTCTGTTGTTGCCAATAATAGATGGTATAGTGTTGGTTTTTGTTTTGTTGTTACTCCAACGCGCGCATCCCTGGTTCCTCCCTCTCTGAAATTCTTGCAGAACTATTATTTATGTCGACTGTGAAGTGCTTGCTAAAATGCATTAACGAGCTGCTACCAGTAGTGATAGTTCTGTTGTAGAGCCATGTATTCCCTTTTTAAAGATGTTGATGCTTTGTGTATGCATGGGCCGAATGTTGCAAGATATAATATTATATAAAAATGGCTGATCATGTAAGCTTACATATGTTACATGATGTGGGATTTTGTTGAATTTCTACCTGGTTCAGGGCTTGAGTTTCTTCTGATGTTAAATTTGAATAAATACACTTCTGGTCTCTAAAAGAACCCATTTCTCTATTCTGATAGGTGTTTGATGCCCCATTTATTTCTTAACTGAGTTGTGTATCAGTTAAAATCCAACATGGTTATTTTTGTTATGTAATTCAGAAAATATAAGTAAAAGATGTCTTATTGGGTATTCCGATACCTAAAGATATTTGTCTATTTGTTTTTTTTATTTTTATTTCCCCATATCTATGATTGACGGACATTTTTTATTGCAGTTGATGCAATTGGTTGTCAGACTGTATTCAAAATTTTAAAAATATCCTATTAGACTAGAATTGTCTCTTTTAGACATTTGTATTGGTTTTATGATGGTGACATATATAGCATCGGGTATTCGGTAGACCTTTCTTAACATCTGTCCCCTCAACAAGAATTTCATTTATAGTCAACACGTAGCAACGCACGGGCAATGTGCTAGTAAACTTAAGCAAAAGAAGTGACAGATATTTACCATCTGCAAATTGTTTTCAGGATCAAATCAAGCCCACAGAGTCTGCAGCTCTCCAGATTTTTCACTGGTAGACCAGAGAGATTATGCCACAATGGTAATCTCAATGGTAAGTTTGCTTGTTCCGAACTGTTAGCCCAACACCTATATGCTAACAACATTCAAGAGTCACAATGGTAAGTTTGCTTGTTCCGAACTGTTAGCCCAACACCTATATGCCAACCACGGTTCAGTTTCGAGATAACCATTATGCTGGATGTTTGAAGGTTCATGTTAATCGGAGTAAATTGTTTTGCGGGCATTATCATCTTCACTGCAACATATGTTAATCTAAGTAAATTTTATCTCTTCCGTTGTTGTCACCTTGACAGCTAAGTATTTCGGAAGAAATACCTTCCCCTCTTTCCGAATGTTTCACACGATGTATCCAGAGTCAATACCTAAATTCAGTCAATTCAGTCCCCCCCCCCACCCCTACAAATTAAATGTGAAGTGTCCAGATAAAATCTTCATTTAAATAACTTGTAGAACAAGGCAGCCCATTTTACTTGTAACTTGGTGCAATTTATTTACCTAGTCAAATATCAAACGCACTTGTATGTATAGTTTATATACACACCGTGTGATGCGTAGCTCAAGCTGCAGCAGTGAGTACGACGGCGTGGAAAAAGCTCCCTGCAACTCGTGTCAGGACGATGGCGGTGGTTGAGAACTGCACGGCCAGCAACGACTACTGCAACCAAGCTTCGAATGGATGCAACAACGCCTGGGGCACCCGATACCGGGATGCCTACAAGTTCGTGTATGCCGAATATTGCCGGGAAAGCTGCAGCGCCCAAGGAGTGCTCCGGCCATGCCCAACTAGTAGGCTGACTTCTTTTTAGCTTCTTGAACAAATTTTAGGCCTAGAATCACAGAAGTCTAAAAGAATGGGTCCGGTTTTGTCCAGTTTATTTCCACCGGGAAGCTGGTTTCCTCCGTATACCGAGAATTTGAGATGATTCCCGCGATTCTGTCCCATGAAACGAAAGGTTCTCCATGTCTAGACATGTCGTTCCTCATATTTACATACAAATGCCACCGGCCAGAATTAGGACAAAAGAAAAGAAAAAAAGAACTCGTCCAGTGCTGACCCGTTCATCCCGAACGAGCAGAGACCCCATCGAGCCATGTCGCTCCGCTAGGGTTCGCTGAGCCTCTGCCGCCGCCACCAGCGCCAGTTATGAACGTGCTAGTTTCATATTATGTACGCGAGTCTCTACATAAAGTCAATTCTTCCCTATTGAGTGCCAAACTAAATTCTTCACTTTATTTCATTATCTTCCAAAACAAGGCAGCCGCCAAGACTGAAGACACTCTAAAGGGAATTCAGTTTTCTCTCCAACGCTGAGACGACCAACGCAAATTGACCACTCAAGATGAGTAACACATGGGAAATCAACTTCAACAAGGCAGCTACGAGGACTTGGAACACTCAAGTAATTCAGTTTTTTCTCCTCGAGATCCAACCTAAATTGCCCGGTCACAGGATGAGTAATACCCCAAGTCAACCTGTAACATGCATGCATATGGCGCAGATTTCAACTTCGACCTTGCCAACTTGGTGCAGTTTACCTACTAAAATATTAAAGGCATGATAGTACTACTAGTTAGCTAGACCTAGGATTGCAATTTTGAGTGCCTATAAATAGCATCGCTACTGCAGCACCAGGTCTTCACATTTCATCCTGCATCTGTACAAATATTCCTCTCAAACTTAGGCTTGCTTGCTGTGCACAGTTCCACACCATAATGGCTCCAGCTTTCCCTCTCACCCTCAAGGCAGCCGCCATTACTGCCGCCGTTCTCGCCATGCTTGTTGTGCCTTCCTTGGGGCGCTGCGGTCACTCTCCTGCGCCGCGGCCACCACCACCACCAGCTCCCACACCACCACCGCCACCAACACCGCCGCCCCCACCACCAGCAGCTCCCACACCACCACCGCCACCAACACCGCCGCCGTCACCACCACCAGCTCCCACACCGCCACCTCCAGCACCTTTAACACCAAGCCCCGCACCGACGCCGGGGCCGGGACCGATGATATCATGCAACGACTGTTTCTCACAGTGCTACACGCCGTGCACCGCCTCCATTGCCTCGAATTGCAGCGATGACTGCGACGGCATTGAACGTTCCTGCAACTCCTGCAAGACCACGGTGATCGAGAACTGCAGAGCCAGCGGCAACTGCACCGGCAGCTGCAACTGCGACGACGCCCCCAACGGTTCATGCACTAGCGCCTGCACCACCCGATACTGCGACGCCTGCAATAATGGGTATGGCCGGCAGTGCGGGGACAATTGCAGCAAGCAGTGCTCCGCGCCCAACTGCGTACCCTGGAGCCCTGAGAACTAGCATGTGTGCACGGTCAACGTGTTCGTGCACCCGTACGTGTAACAATGTGTTGATGCTGTGTGACGTTCGGTATCATAAGTTAGTTAATTGAGGAATAAATATCATCTTTTGTCTCTATTGCTATTCTTCATTCCCACCTCTCCGTACGAGTTCGGATCGAGCCACATAGATTGATAGATATAGAAACAAAAGTCCAATTGTTTTTTTTTGGGAAATGGAGGTATTACCCCTGGCCTCTGCATTAAAAAGTTGCACACAGCCTGTTTTATTTATTATTCAACGAAACCTTATAAAGAGAATACAAAGATCAATCGAAGCCACCTCTCAAAAAACAGCTTGATGAAGGGGTGGCCATGTCAGATCACTCTAACCGCAACACCAACACATCATCAACATACCGGAGGTCCCGAAAACCACCCCACGGCGGGTCAGGAGCACAACCGGTCCAGCTGATCCGTAGCGCACACCATCATGCACGCTGAATTTCCTGCTGCCGCCGTCTTCCGCCAACCCATCTTCAGGAGAGATTGATGCAAAGACTTTGCAAGGCCTGCCATCGACGCCGCCATGATGCCAGATGGCACCACCGCCCTGCGCACTTCCATCAACAAACACATGCGATCGCCACCGAGACCTCTCGGCACCATGCCTCCGAGTCTCACCAACCGCCGCAGCTAGAAACCGCCATAAGATCTGTTGTCCGTAGCACCTACCGCACTGGGCATGACTGAGCGTAGGACCTGGCGGTTAGGCATGACTTGACATCTCCACTAGAGCCTCCATGCAATATGAAGCCGCTCCACCACCAGCCCCTGCCATCCAATGCTGCACCACAAGCAAAGCTCCCAAGAGAGAATACGACACCAAAGCGCCGCCATTGCCTGATCCAGATAACTAGATTAGGGTTTCCCCCGGAGTAGCAGGAGTGGCCATGACCTGCAGCCGACGTCGATGCCCTCAAGAGGGGAACCGACGCCAAGCGCCGCCATCATCCGATCCGGGAGACCCAGATCTGGGGTTTCCCCCGGAATAGCTCAAGTAAAGTGACAACACCAGCAAAGACGATGCCTCCAACAAGGTACCGATGTTGAGTGATGCCGCCATCGTCCCCCAAGATCGGAGTCAAGGATCGGTTTTCACCGGCTGCCATGTTCCCCCCATACTCGACGCCGACTAGAAATCCACCACCGGAGATCGGTGTGAGATCCCGAGATCCTCCACATCAGATCCCAACATGGCCAACCACCTCCAGAGGAGGAAGTTGCCCGCAGCCATGCCCGAGGCCGCCGCCCCGGCGCCCAGATGCCGCAATGGCGCCGCTTCCTTCGTCGCCGATGCATGTCACCGCCACCTGCGATCTCAGGCCACCAACACCACGCGCCACCACGGATCAGAGGTGAGGAGGGCGCCGCCTCCCACCCCTGGCTGCAACTGGCAGACGCTCCTCCGCCGCCACGCCACGCAACCTTTGGCCGGCAACTCCTCCGGCGGCGGCGGCAGAGGGGGGGAGGGGTGATGTGGGAGGGGCCTCGAGGAGGGGTGGCGGAGGAGACCCGCCCAGGGGGAGGGTTAGACCTTGTACCTCCAGAAATGCAATACCACACCTAGGTTGGTCCTCCGGCACCATCATGACCATTGATTTGTTGGAGATTCGTGCAAACTATTTTGCAGGAAGACCCTTTCACTTTAGTCTAGATTCATACAAGATTTATTAGAGATCTGATACTTCTTTGAATCTGCAGACACATACACGATTCATACGTGATTCAATAGCAACCGTAAAAAAGTAGAAAAAATAACTAAATTAATAGTAGAAAATTAGAAAAAATAACCAAAATTTGAAGATTCATACAAATTTCAACAGACCCGGTCAAGAAACATACAAGTTTTACTGCCGGGTGGAGCTCAGATTGTTTCCAACTTTCCAAGAGGGCTTAAGTAAAATGTGTGGCGGTTGTTGACTTCGCGGACTTTGCACGAATCTCCAACAATTGTAGGGTACCTGTGGTGCCGGGGGACCAACACCCTTGTGGTGAATCCGGACTCCTTGTACCTCACAGTAGGACTCCAACTGTTAGACCTATCAAATTAGATATATGTGCGTCACATGCATTCCACCATCCATGGATGCGAAGAGTAGAGCATAGTGAAAATGCTTAATATACATATCTCCATTCATGTTGAGTTTGTAACATGCATCGTGCATGCAAGCACTAGTAGAAACCAGGCCATTAGCCCTGGTTCGTAAGGGCCTTTAGTCCCGGATTGTGAACCGGGACTGCCAAAGCGGGATTAAAGGTTCAAACTTTAGCCCCGGTTCTGTTACGAATCGGGGTTAGAGGTCCAACCACGTGGCCCTACGAGGCGCGCTGGGCGGCAGGACATTTAGCCCCGGGCCGTGTTACGAATCGGGACTAAATGTTCCCTGCCACGGCAGCATCTTGGGCTATTTGGCTACTGCGGCAGGGGATGGAGTTTTAGGGTTTTGTGTTTTCTTTTCATTTTGTGTTTTGTGTTTAATTATTTTTCATTCCGTGTTTTCATTAAAAACAAGTTTTCGTATACATACAGAACGCTACTACACAGTACTTGTACACATTGACGCAATATATAATATAATTTCTCTTACAAGCATACATGGAGTCCCAACCAGGTCCAGAGCATGTCTATTTGATTACATGAAGATCATTACATGGATGCTTTAGGGTCTACGTATACAGTATTCTCCGCGTGGGTCTATGACCTCGTCGACAAAAAATGCAGCAAATTCCTCTTGGATTGCTATTAGGCGGTCCTCTGGTAGGAGCTTGTCCCACATCGCGTCCAACTATATAAAAAGGAGATCGTATGAATTAGACTCAACACAACTTTTTATAATAAAAATAAAGGGTGAATATATTGTTTACTTACTCAAACATTTTCCGAGGGCTTGTCAATACTGATGTGAATGAACTCGCACACGTAGAATCCACATAGATTAGTTCCCTGTGGCTGCCTCGCGCACTTTACAAGAATAGAATTCAATCAAATAATAACTCTAGCATAATAAATGCACATAAACTAGAATTAAATAGATACGCGGACTTAGCTCGTACTACTTACCGAGAGTGATTTAAAAAATAGCTCCTCACGCCATTGACCGCGGACATGGTTCTTGAACTGTGTCCAAACCCTACTCGACAAAGAAAATTAATGTATGAGTTAATAACTACTTGATATCCCAGAAATGAACGAAAGAAACCAATATAGTGCGATAATGGTTGAAATTACATCTGGAGCGCATCGATAATGCTGCGGTAGTTTTTAATGTCTTTGTTTAGTGAATCCATGATGTGAACTCTTCCCAAGTCAAGTGAAATGCTTAGAAGAATCCAGTGGTACCTATGCAAGGTTTACATACGTCAGTAACTCATCATTTACACTGAACATCGAGTAAGCAAAAGTTAATGTGTACAAAAACTCACTTACTGTCGTGGTAAAGAAATAATATTTCATTACAGAAATGCTGTTCCGTGAGAAACCGCAACAAGTTGTGCTTGGTCTCCAGTGATTTATCCTTTAGTATAACTCCATGAACTCGATGTGGGTCAATGAACCTAAATCCATTGATAGCCTTTCTTTTAGAATCGAGCATCTTCATTCTGCATCATTATATATAGCGTACAAAAGAATATTGTGAGTATACTTACCGACAATGAATTGAACAAGCTGAGATAAAGACCTAATTAAATAAATAAAATAATCACTTACAGACAATACGAACTGAGGATAGTTTTATCGAGTTCCTTTAGATTGAATAACTGAAATAATTCTGTAAATTCAATAGGGACCTCGTCTTCAGTGAAGTAATGCGATTTTCGAACTTTCAGTAAGAGCCAATTTCGCTGTTCTTTTGATGCTTTCATGTACCATTCATGGAATCGTCGCATTTGTGTTGGCATATCCCGAAGCCTCTCAGAACTGACCAGAGGCTCCCCATGAACAAATTTGGGTGCTACCTCAGCCTTGGGCATATCGCTGTGAATAATTTCATGAATAGGCATACCACATTGCTCGGCCAATATCCTAGCCGTTTCCGGATCCATAGGTTCTACCTCATATAGTTGAGGTTCAGGTATGTTCACCTAGAGTGGGGGGAGCGATTGGTTTGCTTGTTTCCCCAGCTGGGGAACATCTCTTTTGGTTCTTCGGCTACCACTTGATTGTTTTGCTTGTTTACCCAGCCGGGGGACGTCTGTTCTGATGCTTCCGCTACCACTCGATTGTTTTGCTTGTTCCCTTGCTGGGGAACCTCTTTTGTGATGCTTCCTCTACCGCTTGATCTCTTTTGTTTCAATGTCTTCTGAAGACAATGTGTATAGTCATCTGCTGCATTTAACTAAGCTTGGGATGACTGCGTCAGTAATTTCCTAAAGTGCTCCTTGGTTTCCGGTTTTATTGGGACCTCTGGCTCAGGTTGTTTCTTTTTAAAATGAGCATCCACTTGGCTTGGACGATCGGTCTCCTCATCGGTCAGGTCGTAAGCCCTCTTGGGAGGAACCGGCGGTACTCTTGGGAGGGGCGACAACTGTCGCTTTAGGCGTCGGTTATCGCTCGACGGAGCGGTGGTATTCTTCCGCTTTTGGCCCTTAGTAGGTGGAGGCGGCTGCGTAGATTGAGATGGACTCGTGTTGGGGTCATGGATTGGACTATTACTGGGAGGAGACGGTGCACTTGGAGGTGGACTTGGAGGAGACGGTGCACTGGGAGGAGACGGTTGCCTTGGAGGTGATGGATTGTTTCTCGGTGGAGAAGGTGGCCTTGATGTCGAACCTGGAAACTTGATGTATTCTTTTTTCCAAAGAATGAAGCCACTCGTGACTTCTCCCAGTGTCGTCTCTCCTTCACCTCTAGGGATGTCAAGCTGTAGTGACTGACACATAGGTAGAATTTCATCCACACCGACACGAGCATAGCTAGCTGGAACCGGATTGCAATGGTATGTCGCTCTCGGTGCAGAAGGTAAAGCAAAGCCGACCGCCACCTTCATGGAAATATTCTTCAGTTCAACATGCAGCTCACAACTAGTCTTCTCCTTAATTGCATCCACGGGGTACACATCCATCGTTGCATCATTACCGTGACCCTCCGTGGAATCCACGCTGCTTTTTCGTTGCGATGGGCCGACCGTACTGTCCGGTGCAGGATCTTGCTGTCGGAGTCCTTTAAGTTCATTAAGCTCCTGGCGATGCTCCTGCAGCATGGCTTCAAACCTCGCGAACCGCTCCGTATCCTCCTCTTTTTGCCGCTTTGTTCTTCTCGATCGGCTTCTGTACGTGTCAAGGTGCTCGGGAAACCCGATAACCCATGGATAAGAAGGTCCGAACCCTCTTGTTCGTCCAGCCTTTTTAGGATTCCCGAGAGCCAGCTCATCGTTCTCTCTGTCGGGAACAAACGTTCCCTCTTCAACCTCTTTTATCACTTTAATAAGTTCTTTCTTGGGTGAAGAAATTTCTTCAGCTGCAACAATCTCGCCTGTTTCTGGGTCTAATGATGCCCCATGCCCGAATACCCAATTTCTTGACCTCAAGGGCCAACTAGACGTAGCTGGAGTGACCCCTTTAGCCTCCAGGTCAGCCTCAGCTTTATCCCACTTAGGCATGGCACTCCTGTAGCCACCTGTGCCCATATGATGGTGATATTTCTTTTTGGCTGCATTTAACTTATTTTTTGCTAATATTTCCTTAGCTGGTTCCGAGGTCTTGTATTCCACAAATGTGGCCCAGTTATCCTGCTGCAACTCTAGTGGGCCAGTGAATGGAGAAGTTTTTTTCTTCAAGACATACTTGTGGTACAATCTTTTTTTCCATTCCTTGAATAGTTCGGCCATCTTCTTAAGAGCAAAGTGCTTGACTTTCCTCGTCATTTGCTATGTGAGCTTATCAGTCTCCAAGACTGGTAGGGTGAAATGTGTCATGAGAGAATTCCACATCGTATCTTTCGCTCTGTCATCTACAAAACTATCCTAGCTGGATCCTTTTTCTTTCCTGGCTTGTTCCAATTTCGCGTGGTGATTAGGACTTTTTCTCTAACAATCACTCCGCATTGACTTGTAAATGCATTCGCAGATTCTTTGGGCTCCAGCGATTGACCCTGCGGAGAGACTAAGTCAATGCTGAAACGGACATCAGCGGGCAACTTGTGTGTCGGGCCTCTTGTCCTTGTAGAAGATTGGCCGGAAGCGGAGGTCTAAGATAAGAAACATTCGTCAGTACATATATACGAATCAATTAGTGCATCTATACTAGTGAACGATCGATAGAGGCTTTATATACCTCGACGGAGTTTGTCATTATTATGGTGTCTTCACCATGGTCTCCACCATGGTCAGCACCATCGTCTCCACTATTTTCTCCACCATCGTCTCCTCCAGACAAATTAAGATATTCGGAGCCATCATAATAAGACCCCCCAGTACCCTCATCTATAATGTTGAGAAGCTCCTCTTTATTCTGTCTACCGTCCATAGCTTAACTAATACAGAAAAAGAATATTGCATTAAGTAAAAGAATATTACAACTGCGACAACTCGGATACAGTACTTAGTGATTAAGATAAAGTATATTATTAATACATCTCGCTCATAATATAAAGTACATTATTCATACATCTCGCTCATATCAAACTAGCGAACGCGGTTGCCGCGTTCTATGCTACGGGAGCTCTGAAGCCATAGAAGAGGAACCATCACCGGAGAATAGCTCGGGTGAGATCCGTGAACCTGCCAGATATTGGAAAACCTAGTCTCCAAAAGATACATGTATCGTCGTACATGCTCGTCCTCCTCCCTGATACGACGATTGTCTACCAGGACATCGTCCTTCGGAACAGATTGTCTACCAGGACCCTTTCTAAAGATTACTTTTAAATCCTTCACCATGTCAAATACATCATCACCAGTACGGCGGATAGGCTTACACCATTCGCCTCACCATTGAAATGCTTACCTTTCTTTCTTAGGATGTGCGTGGGCGGAAGAAAACGACGATTCCCCGGGTACACATTCTTCTTACATTTATCCAAATATATACTTTCAGTATCATTTAAACAGTGTGTGCATGCATTGTATCCCTTATTTGTCTGTCTTAAAATGTTACTAAGAGCAGGCCAATCATTGATTGTTATGAATAACAACGCTCGTAGGTCAAATTCCTCCTGCTTGTTCTCATCCCACACACGTACACCTTGTCCGTGCCACAACTGTAAGAGTTCTTCAACTAATGGCCTTAGGTACACATCAATGTCGTTGCCGGGTTGCTTTGGGCCTTGGATGAGCACTGGCATCATAATAAACTTCCGCTTCATGCACAACCAAGGAGGAAGGTTATAGATACACAGAGTCACAGGCCAGGTGCTATGACTGCAGCTCTGCTCCCCAAAAGGATTCATGTCATATGTACTTAGACCAAACCATAAGTTCCTCGCATCACCTGCAAAGTCTGGAAACTCTCTCTCAATTTTTCTCCACTGCGACCCATCAGCGGGGTGTCTCAACATCTCGTCTTTCTTACGGTCTTCCATGTGCCATCACAACAACTTGGCATGCTCTTTGTTCCTGAATAAACGTTTCAACTGTGGTATTATAGGAGCATACCACATCACCTTGGCAGGAACCCTCTTCATGCTGTGCTCGCCCTCAACATCACCAGGGTCATCTCGTATTATCTTATACCGCAATGCAGTGCATACTGAGCATGCATCCAAATTCTCGTACTCCTCGCCATGGTAGAGGATGCAGTCATTAATGCATGCATGTATCTTCTGCACCTCTAATCCTAGAAGGCAGACAACCTTCTTTGCTTCGTAGGTACTGGTGGGCAGTTTGTTATCCTTTGGAAGCAACTTTTTTATTATTTTCAGCAACTTTTCAAATCCTTTGTCAGTCACACCGTTCTCTGCCTTCCATTGCAGCAATTCCAGTGTGCTACCTAGTTTTTTGTGCCCATCTTCACAATTTGGGTACAACAATTTGTTGTGATCCTCTAACATCTTCTTGAACTTCAACCTCTCCCTTTTAGTTACGCATTCTTCATGGGCATCAGCAATGGCCCGACTAAGATCATCATCGGGCAGATATGAT
Organism: Avena insularis; assembly: GCA_023614405.1. Lineage (NCBI taxonomy): Eukaryota > Viridiplantae > Streptophyta > Magnoliopsida > Poales > Poaceae > Avena > Avena insularis. The sequence continues at coordinate 501,115,446 of CM042684.1, forward strand.
GCCCGTTCTTCATCTTTTTCTTCATCAATGTCTTCCATTGTAGTACCATCGTATTCAGGGTAGTCGTTGTCATTCTCTTCTTCTTCGTTGTCTTTCATCATAACCCCTCTTTCTTCGTGCTTGGTCCAACAATTATAGCCACCATGAAACCGACCAAACAGATGGTGGTCGTGAAGGACTCTTGAGGAAGAGTATTCTTTATGATTCCGACAGACACCACATGGACAAGACATAAAACCATTCCTCTTGTTTGCCTCGGCCACAAGAAGAAAAGAATGCATGCCTTTAATGAACTCGTTAGAGAGTCGGTCAGCGTACATCCATTGCCGGCTCATCTGCATTATATAATTAATTAAGTACATCAAACATAATCATAATTAATTAGTACTAATCTAAAAAAACAAAATTAAAGCCATCAACCTGGACTAAAGATATGATGAACCTTTAGTCCCGGTTGGAGGCACCAACCGGGACTAAATGTGGATGTGGAGAAAACATGTCGACACTATGTCCTCAGTGGGCAGCACTAAGCCAGTAAATTAAATGACTCTATTATTTTGGGTGGGCGGCAGCATAATCATAATTAATTAGTACTAATCTAAAAAACAAAATTAAAACCAGCAACCGGGACTAAAGATATGATGAACCTTTAGTCCCGGTTGGAGGCACCACCCGGGACTAAATGTGGATGTGGAGACAACATGTCGACACTATGTCCTCAGTGGGCAGCACTAAGCCAGTAAATTACAAGCCGACACTATTTTGGGTGGGTGGCAGCACTATGCCAGGGTGAGTGTGTCGACATTATGTCATCAGTGCCCGACACTATGTTGTGCTGCTTAATCTATAAATAGGTATGCATTCTTGTGAAGAACTGCAAGATGGTGTGCGAGACCAGGGACACCACTACGGCGGAGCTTCTCGAAGATGTCTTAGGACCTCATCCTCAGACATCTTCGAGGAGCTCGCCGTAGAGGCACTCTCTAATATGTGAAATTAGTTAGCTCCACCAGCATACTGATTTAGCTAGAGAAGATATAAACCGAAAGATGGTGTGGGAGAGCAGGGACACCACTACGGGTAGAAGCTTCTAAGATGTCTCGAGGATCCGTCCTCGGACATCTTGAGCTTCGCCATAGAGGCACTCCCTAATATGTGAATTGTGATGTCTTCTTATCAAGCTTTTATGAATTAACCCTATCTTTGTTACAATTTTTCAGTTTGTTGAACGCAGGTAGACGAAGAAGGATATTTTGCCCAGCTAGCTAGTTAGAATGATGAACTCACGCATGTGTGTGCTTCTAAAATCAAATTTCGAGACTATGTGCCAAAACAAGATGTATATATATAGAATCTACATATTGTGATATTTACCTTAGAGTTCCTTACATTAATACAAGATAGATAGAATCTAAACATCGATCTCATACATGCTATCATTGCAAAAATTACTACCAAACTAAATCCACAAATCGATCTATATATAGAGTATGAAATGAGCTAATATAGCAATGAGAGTTCAAAGGATGAAGTTGCTCACCTTTTAGAACCTTTGGATAGATGGGGCACCACAAAATATAGACAAATCTTGAGGAAAAAAAGGCATGAACTCGAGCTTGAAGCAAGAAAGAGAGAGAGAGAGGAGAGCCACCAACTTGAATGGTGGCTCGGGCAGGGAAAGAAGATATAGCCAGACCTTTAGCCCCGGTTCGTGTCCAGAACCGGGGCTAAAGGTCCATCTTTAGCCCCGGATCGTATAACAAACCGGGACTAAAGGGTCTGGCGCTCGACCTGGCCTGCCTGAAACCCTTTAGCCCCGGTTTGTTACATGACCTGGTGCTAAATGTCCCGTTCGAATCGGGGCTAGTGCCTGCCAACCCCCTGGGCCAGTTCTAGCCGTTAGACCGGGGCATTAGTCTCGGTTTGTAGCAAAACCGGAGCTAATACCCCTAGACCAAAGGTCTGTTTTCTACTAGTGAAGTACGTCACATGCATGTGTGAAGTCTTCCCTGTCTTCACGTCGTGCTACGCAGTAACGCAAAAATGGTGCTATTAGCATAGATCCTTATCTAAATCTAGCTAGCTCTTAGCAAAGCCATTTTTATCCGCTTCAAGATTAAGTTGGGCACTTGCCTCTAAATAAGCAAGCTAGCCCATTTTACATCTCACTTAAAGCCCACATAAAGAAAACAGGGAAGGAGACTAGAACCACTGAACCAGTACCAGAAAATTCTATGCCGCATAGATTTGCGACAAGCCACGTCCAAATAAAAACTGAATTTTGTTCAGATCTTAGTGGCAATTCTGCCGACCATTAAAAACTTGCATGGAGTCCGGAACCTTGGCTGAATTTCATTCGCCGGTGTAATTGCAATGGAGATAAACCCACCATAACCCGGGTTATTTTTTTACCAGATTCCCCGAGGTGATGATTTTTACGCAAGTAATACCTTGTGGGATGGCCAATTCCCAGAGGTGATGATTTTTCTCGACTTGATACTATATTTTCGTTTTTTATGTGCAGACCAATTTACCTTCTCCCTTTTCGAATGTTTCACATGATGTATATAGAGCCATTACATTTACATGAATTCAGTTCTTCCCCACTGATTAAGTATAATGTGTCTAACTAAAACCTAAATTTCAGTATCTTCCAAAATAAGCCAGCCGTACGTCTTTAATACACTCTCATGTTCTCTAGAACCAAGCCTAATTTCCCAGTCAAGACTAGCTATTTGTGAAGTCAGCTAGCTTGTAACAAAGTAACATGCATTTTGTAGATATCAACTTGCAAGTTGGTGAAATTGACCTAGGTAGACAAATAGTTTAGTACATGATAGTACATGCACACTGATTTTAGCTATACTTAAGTGTATAAATAGCATCCTATATGCACTTCTTTCTCCTCCATTGAGATTCGACCAAGATTGCCCGGTCAAGATGGGTAATATGTGAAGTCAAGTATCTTGTAACATGCATGTGGCAAAGATCTCAACTAGCAACTTGGTGCAGTTTACCTAGCTAGAGATATAATCACCATGTATATAGTTTAGTTCATGATAGTGCTAGTTAGCACTTCATTCCAAAATAAGGCAGCCGTACGTCTTTAATACACTCTCCTGTCCTCTAGAGCCAACCCTAGTTGCTAGGTCAAGACTAGCTTGTAACAAAGTAACACACATGTTGTAGATATTAACTTGCAAATTAGTGAAATTTATCTAGCTAGACATATAGTTTAGTACATGATAGTACCGGTACACTGGTATTAGCTATATTTAAGTGTACCAATAGCATCCTATATGCAGTTTTGTCTGCTCCATTGAGATTCGACCAAGATTGCCCGGTGAAGATGGGTAATACGTGAAGTCAAGTATCTCCTAACATGCATGTGGCGAAGATCTCAACTAGCAACTTGGTGCAATTTATCTAGCTAGACATATTATCTCCATGTATATTGTTTAGTTCCTGATAGTCCTAGTAATAAGTTTATTCCCAAATAAGGCAGCCGTACGTCTTCAATACACTCTCCTGTCCTCTAGAACCAACCCTAATTGCCCGGTCAAGACCAGTTATTTGTGAAGTCAACTAGCTTGTAACAAAGTAACAAAGTAACATGCATGTTGTAGATATCTACTTGCAAGTTGCTGAAGTTTACCTAGTTAGACATATTGTATAGTACATGATAGTACGGGTACACTGATTTTAGATATACTTAAGTGTATACTCCCTAAAAAAAAGAGCACCCTATATCAAAGTTTTAAATAGCCGGCTATAGCCGCGCTAAAGCCTTTCGAGAGGCCTCCCGCTACGGCTATGACGTTCATAGGCTAAATGGAGAATAGCCGCTAATAGTCAGGTATAGCCTGATTTAGCCATAAATCAGCCTCCAATTTAGCCGCTAAAGGTCACGCTTTACGGATTGCGCTTTTTAAAAAAAAATCTGTTCATTCTGATTGAGTAAAATGTTGTGAGTTGAATGGTTAAATACTTATTTGTGTTGAATAGTTGAATGAGTTATAGCTTAAATCATGTTTGTGTCATAGTTTTTCGTTTTTTAGTAAGACTAGAGAATATGCCCGTGCGTTGCAACGGAAGAAAAAATTCAGTATTATGGAAGCCCCCAAACTACTCGGCGATACACTACTGAATAGGACATATCTCATTGCCATCTTGAGTTTAACTGTAGACATGCAAATGAATTTTTACAATATCCATGAATCAGACGCTGTAAAAAAGGATGAGAACATGTGGAGCTTATGTTGAGTATTAGCATTTGGCAAGCACTAAGCACCAGAGATCAGATGACTTGATTGAGTCACACAATATAGATGGACCATCTTTTAAAGCCTAGCAAAATCACACTTGATTCTATTTATTTTCTCAGACTGGATGGATATTATTGTTAGAGAATTTGCTGATATTTAGAATCAGAAATCAAAATACAACAACTTTGAAATTTAGAATCAAAACTAAAGCATTCTCAATGATCGATCAAATGCATAGCCATCGTTATTGTCCTCACCACCATCACTACGATTGGTTGATCAACCAAATGGTTGGTTATCCCAGTAAATCTGATCCAAATATTTACAACATGGCAATGTTGCTAAACACGGCCGCCTTCAGTATTTTTGCAATTATCTCTGCAACCTTCACTTTATTCTTCAGATATTCTGACCCGGGGCACGCCCCCTCGACAACTGGAACGACATCTAAACCATGCTCCGACACAGTAGGTTGCAAGGCAGCTCATCATCTCCAGCTTGGATCAAGATGATGTTGATATTATTAAGGATTGACTGGGACATTTACAAAATCATTTGGATCATGTGGAGGTTACATTGCAGTATAAATTGTATGAAAATGATTCTTACCAATTCTTCATGCCTATCATGCTGTACAACCCTGTTAAAATCCCTGCATTCTGAAAGGAGTGCCTGAAGCAAAACGTGAGCTTTAAGCTAAATTTGCAAAGGAACTTCAAGCAATCCATGGCCTTTACTAAATTCAACCACTCATACTTGTTTTTCTAATGGGTGAAGTCTGATTTCCGATTTACTAATGTAGCATGTTCTTTAATTCTATGTTGCTGATGTTATAGATAAATGTTTGAAGGTACAGTTCCATACTCCCATTGATTTTTCACGTCAAAGTTTGGAGGATGAGCAACATGTTCACATTAAACACATAAGTGTACTTGATATGGATACGTGAACAATATGAATGCATTTAGATTGTGACGCAGAGTAAGGGCTATGGCTGGTCAGGTACAAGACATACCAGACGTGCATCAAGCGAAGGACAGGGCAGCAGCCGCTGGAGAGCCCGTGGGAGTTCCAGAAGATCACCGTCCCCAATTAATTAGGAAACATTAGGTCCAGTGAGTATAGGAATAGAAAAACGATTCTTCTCCTACTGAAAAATAGGCATTCTCAAAGAGTACATAATACTACAAAAATTGGTAGAATAGGTATATTTACTGCAAAAACAGGAGGAATTCTATTTTTCACTTTAGGCCATTTCTTAGGCTCTCAAAATCTAATATATAAATGCATATCGAAGAAGTGAATGAAAATTTTAGCAACATACCTTTTAGTCCAAAGCATGGATTTCCCAGCACCTTGTAACCAGAACAAAAATGAGAATCGTACATGAAAAGTAGATACGTAGAAAATAAGTCGTGCCTCGCTCCGGCCACTGCCGTCGATGACAGTGTTATCTTCCTCATGCCCCATGTAGCTCGCACGACCCCTCATCTTCCTTCCCAGTGAGAACACGGTGTTGTAGTGCCCCTTTCCTCGCTCCTCTCGTCCTCTACCACCCTTGCATCTAGTGCCACCCCTGCTCCCCCATGAGAGGGTGCCCTTTGTAGTAACCCTTTAAACCCTCTTCCTCCTACCTCTGCAAACTGCACATGCTTACATAAAAGTAGTCGCAAATGTATCAGGTAAAAAAGATCACTTGGGAAATTAAAGTTGAAATGCAGAAATTAACCTGATCAAATATTAGTAAAAGATTGTACTTTGGTACAGCTGGAATAGATAAGTATGGTACTTTGGCGTTTACTAATTAACATGAAAACATTATGCAAAAGAAAAAATGTTGGGATAATAGAGAGGTGGTCTGATAGCTAAATACAGATCATAAACAGAAATAAAGTTTACATGCACAAAAAAACGAGTAGGAGCATCGGAGATAGTACCATCTGGTATTCAGATTGCAGGGCGAAATGAACTCAACAATATCAGGCGTGCACTACTATTTGAAAAGGATCATCAGGCTTGCACTTGTCACATGCCTGCTGCTATGAGAAAATAATTAAATCAGCTATATGCTTAATGAAGCCAAGTATTAGAGAAGATGCTAGGGCCTTTTCCATTTTCCTTTCCAGCATCGTGTTTCTTCCAAGTATCTTTTAGGTCTGTGTATAGGCAAACTATTTTATTCATTTCTCTTTAGAGAGATTTTGTAAGAGTAACAACCTCGTTGGTAAATGACTCCTGAAACTTCCGAGCGAACTGTCCACACAAAGGTTAAGTTAATCGGCATAGCCGCATAGGTGCAGCAAAAGAGAGCAACTCAAACACAAAACGGTAAAAAGATGTCTTAGGTCATGCCGTTATGGTGAATCAGTATATCTAGAAGCAGAAAAAAATCAGAATCGACACTGTTTTTATGGCTTCGTGAGAAGGCATTCACTGTAAATATGACACCATAGATTCATGATCAGCTACACAAAGAAGTCATGTAGTGGTCACCGAATGCAACCATAAGTATTCCTAGCTTCTCAAATAGGTGCGTGCTTAACTTCTATAACAAAACTCATCTAGTATGAAAAGTGGGTCCCTGATCAGATAAGGTTCAAAAAGTTTATAAATTATCAAGAGATGTAAGAATTGCAGTTTTCATATAATCTCAAACTTTGGAAAACCATGCAAATAGTTACAGAATATAGCTAATACTAAGTTGGTTGATTTGATACATTGACTGAATTTGGGCCATTTTAAGTTTTTAATCCAGAAGAAACATGATCGTGACAAAACTAAAGCATTCCATACATTATGGATTAGAGTCAAGCTAATGCTGTCAATTAAGCAAGAAACTGAAAGAGCTACATCACAAACAAACTCATACACCAGAAAATTGTATTCAACTCGTTTACCTGCAAGGGCCAGTACCGACCGACTCATCAACCAAACCTTCCCAACCTCTGAAACATGAAAAGGATCCGAAGAGCTTGATGAAGCGGGAAAGCCTGCTTCTGCGGGAAAGCCTGCTTCTGCTTGTGCGAGGGGAGGACAAGGAGCAGCGACTGCAGCACGCCAGCTCTGTTTTCCCAAATACATTCGTGTGAGGGTGGACCAACTGGAATCGATGCCGTCCCATTGACTTGGCCGCTGATCTAGCACGTGACAGGCGAGTCCGTGCAGGCTGAATCGTCAGGCCTCAAGCCCTCGACTACAACGTAGTCAAGCAGCGTTCTGGCGGCCGCGGCGCCATGGACATGGCTCGAGATGGAGCAGGAGCTGTTGGCTGGCCGTTCATCGCGCGACGCATCCAGGTCATGTGCTAGGCGATTGCCATGGTGAGCGCGGGCTGAGATGCGATAGATGGCGCGGAGAGGGGCGGTGGAGGCGGCGCGGTGGATGCGATAGCCGCCACTGGCGGAGCCGCGGGCGGCGTGGCAATCAGTGGGGATCGTTGTGTGGGTGTGGGAGGAGAAGACATGATCTGTTTGACTTCGACTGAGGGGACGACGGTTACTTGTTCATTGAGGACGCGTTAATTGGAGGCCTACGTTTGCGGGATAGACGACAGCCGAAGCATCGGGCGGGGACACTCCACGAAGGACACGACGTATTGGCGGAGACGGAACACGACTTCTTTTTTAGGTAGTAGAGATATGACTAAAATTTCCTCTCTTTTTGAAAAAGGCTAAAATGGAATAGCCCGCTATAGCCCCGCTATAGCCTTATATAGCTTCTGAAAATGTTGCCGCTAAATGAAATAGCCGGCTATTTTAAACTTTGCGCTATATGTAGTTTTGTCTCCGCCACTGAGATTCCACCAAGATTGCCCGGTGAAGATGGGTAATACCTAAGTCAAGTATCTTGTAACTTGCATGTGGCGAAGATCTCAACTAGCAACTTGGTGCAATTTACCTAGCTAGACATATAATCGCCATGTATATAGTTTGGTTTATGGGAGTGCTAGCTAGCAGTACATGATATTATAATATATACTAATAAGTTAGACTTAGGGCTAGGGCTAGGATTGCAATCATGAGTGTATAAATAGCATCGTCTGTGCAAATTAAATCTTCACCTGCTGATGTGCAGATCTTTCTCTTGAGCTTAGCCTTGCTTTGTTGTGCACCGTCCACAATTGCACAACACAATGGCTTCGGGTTCAGCCGCTCTCGCTCTCAAGGCGTCCGCCATCGCCGTAGTTCTCTCCATGCTCGTTGTGCCTTCCTTGGGGCGCTGTGGTCACTCCATGGCACCGCTGCCGCCATCACCGCCATCACCACCACCACCACCACCATCGCCTACACCACCGCCACCGCCGCCAGCATCACCACCACCACCATCGCCTACACCACCCCCGCCACCACAACCAGCTCCCGCACCGCCGTCCCCAGAGCCATTGCCACAAAGCCCCGCACCGGCGCCAGGACGGGGACCGACGATGTCATGCGACGACTGTTTCTCGCAGTGCTACACGCCATGCGCCGACTCCGGTGCTTCGAGTTGCAGTAGTTCGTGCAGCATCGACGAGAGCTGCGGCCCCTGCATGACCACAGCGAACGAGAGCTGCAGGGGCAGCCGCAACTGCACCGACGGCAGCTGCGATGACTGCAACTTCGTCGTCAGCCATCAGTGCAACGGCGTCTGCGAAACCCGATACTGCGACGCCTGCGTGGCTGCACATAGCCGTGAGTGCGGGGACGACTGCAGGACGCAGTGCTCCTCACCCAACTGCGTACCCTCGAGTCCTGAGATCCCCCCACCGGCGCCAGGACCGGCACCGACGATATCATGCGACGACTGTGAGTCGCAGTGCGACTCCACCTGCGACGCCTTCGTTAGTTCCAACTGCGACAGTCAGTACTGCCTTATCGGCGAGGTTGCTCGCTGCGACGGCTGCAGATCTTCGGCTGGCGCGTACTGCATGGACAACTGCAGGAGGCAGTGCACCGCGCCCAACTGCATACCCTCGGGTCCTGAGAACTAGTAGCTAGCTATCATGTGTGCACACAGTCGACGTGTGATCAGCTTGTGCATGCACCTGTGTACCATCGCGTGTGAGATGGATGCTGTGGCCCTGTTTTTAATCTAGAATAAATATCACATTTGGTCTGGGCACTCGTTACACTTTTACATATTCTTTTTCGATCCAGGTACCATACTTAACATCGGGTCCCTTACGTTCACTGGGCTAGCTGAATTAGCGTCCGAACCACTCATTGTGCATGTTTGTCATCTCATTCCTTTTTTCCTCGCTCTTCGAAGCGGGCTTTGTCCCGCTATATTAATATAGCAACCGCATGATATAACTTTGAGTCCATTACTAGGGCAAACAATACAATCAAGCCCAAAAGAGAAAACGAGAGAAAAAGAAAAAACAAACTAATACCGAAATGCCAGATCGACAAAAGCGATGATGACCCGCAACCGATGCGCTCTCCAGAGAAGTCCCACCACCCTCTCATGCCTCCGAATCTTTGTGTACAAAGCAACACCTTTAAGAAGGAACGCGACGATACTATTGTCCGGACTGGTTCTAGGATTTCTCCGGATACACGGAGGAGAGTGGGGAAGGGGTACACTCGACGCCCTTCAAAAAGGAACGGTGACACCCAAAAGCGTCACCATGTACGTGTCGGCCAGGCCGACAAGGATTTCTCCTGACGCCCAAAAAACCACAGACCCGGACAGTCAGTAGCACTCCACCAAACTAGCCGCTCACCAACATGTGCCGCCACAGTTTTGAAGTCACCATCATCATCTCATCATGACGGACACTATGAGGTCGGCCGGACCGAGAAGAAACAACCGTAGATATGTGGCGATAGTTTCACGACCACACGGGAGGGAACTGCCTCCACCGCCGTAGAGGGTAGCTGAACAGACACAACGGCAAGAGCACACCGGACCATTGAAATCGGAGGGAAGCAGCATTACAACACCTACAGGACGTCCTCCACCGCCAATGGCGGGTGTCGACCGGACGCGGAAGCAGGGACACACTAGGTCGAGCAGGCCCGGCCGAGCCCTTGAAGGGTTCGTAAAGTCTCCGTCGCCATGCTGCTGCATGTAGGTCACCACCATAGCATCCCTCTTGTTCGGTGACATAGGACCCACTAGATCCAGACAGACCCGCGAAGTTCCCACCGCCACGCTGCAGCCGACATAGGATCATCACCACCATCCCTGTCATGAGCCGCTCACGGCCCAACCCGAGGCAGCGCATCCGAGCCTGAGCTAGGCAGCCCTATACCGGCTCGGAGGGAGCTTCCAGCCAAGACTAATACCACCACCTACGCCTCTAAGGAGCTTCACCGTCTCCTCGTCATCATCAGGGCCTCGCCGAAGCACCGCCCATCTTGGTGCATCACTGTAGAAAATACGTTGCATGATGCAAACGCCAACATAGTCAACCTCACTCAACACAACACATCCTTCATGACCAATTTTCCAAACCGCTACCTGAACTTCCCATACCAGCAGTCGCCGCCTGATGTAGGTGGCCACTTTTGATTTCAGATAGGCCAGGAGCCTAAGCTTGGGGAGGTTAAACTCCTCCACCTTTTTGCATCCATATTTTTTCGATCTTCTTTTGATTTATTTTGCTTTCATCCCAGTGCATGTTTACTTTCAGTATTGATAAAAAGGAAACCCAAAAATATTAGACTAGCTTTTATCTTGATTTGTGCAAATTTCTCTCGGCTCTCGTTAATTTTTCTATAAGTTGTTTACTTCTAGTGATTTAGATATGGAGATGAACGCAAAGAGTTGACTCAAGCAGGAGATGAGAAAGTAAGAGGCGGTACCACATTCTTATCTTCCTGTAAGTTTATTCATGAACATTTTATGTTTATTAGGTTGCAATTGAGTTCTACTCCACGCTTAACTCGCTACCTTTAGGACTTGAGCTCAAATATTTGTGTCACTACTTTGGTTGAAACTTACGAAAATTAATATCAGTTTGAAAAACAACTCCTTAGATTAAAATCCAAAATTTTAAGAATAAGAGCAACTGTCTATCGACAACTTTGGTGTTGTGTTTTTCTTAAGGGATTAATCTTAGTAGTACTCAACCCCACATATTGATCGTTGACTTGATGATACCTTTTAAAAAAGAATTGTTTAATAGAACAAACTTTTTATGGTGGGAGAAGGAGATGTCAAAACCTGTTTTGACCAGCTATAAAAAAAGAAGAGAAGAGAGAAAAAGTTCTATGTTTCTCATACACATCTTTGGGATGCCAACAACTCCGCTAGCTTTTGAACAATCTATGGTATAACCCCAGATTTCGGCTATGAGTTGATGACATGAATGGTATACGTGTCGCTATATGTGCAAAATTATTGGTGTCCTCAAAGGTTGTGTAAGTATTTATAAAGATAAACAATCAATGATCCTTGAAAGAGGAAGAAAAAAATTACTGTTAGGATATGAGCTGAAAATATTCAATACTTTTGAGAACTTTGGTATCACCTCACCACCTAAAATAAATAAATTAGAGTTATTGAAAGACAAGGAAAAGAAGAGGTGTTTGATAGGAGATTATCAAAATGGGTGTTAATGAAAAGCCTTCTTTTGACATCTACTTGTGCATCCTTAATTTTGACTTAAGCGTCCTCACTTGAAAATATTTTCACTCTCATAAAAAGAAAGACCGTAAAAAGAATTGATTTGCAAGCCTAGCAATTTTTCTGACAATCTCATTTGAGTTATAAGAGATATTGGCTAGCAAGTTACTTGCCTTTAGGAATTAAACTTAAGTGCAAGTGTTTAAATATATTATACTCATGTTCAAGGTTGCGGGATTTGAGACAATGGAATATGATACAAACTCAAACTTGTAAGTCTTTCGTCTTGATTCAGTTTCTCGCTATTACTCATTATAGCTTTGTCACTCGAGGGCGAGTAACAACTAATCTTGGGGAAGTTGATAGCTCCAAATTTCATCACTTTTTATAATTGTTTTTGCTCTTGTTTATTGCTGAATTTTACTGAAGATTACCCGTTTCTACTAACGTTAACATTGCAATTCGCGAATCCTTGATTTCTTGTGATGGTTTTCAGGCAATGAACATTTATAAAAGATCTAATACTATTTATGGTCTAATTACATCTAAAGAAGCAAATCTCCAATTGGACCCCCTTTCATTGGAGGCGTTCAGAGTGCATAATAACCACTGGTACGGTCGGGGTGCGTCCGTACCGTCCGCCCGTACTACTAGCTGCTAGCTCCGTTGTATCAATCCAAGCAACTTTCGTGAACGGGAGACGATGAAAAAGAGAACACGACCGCCGCAAACTCATCCAGAGAGGGGAGATAAGATGTGGAGAAGGAGAAGAACGCCTTCTCATTCTTCGACGATCTCTAACATCTGAACCATTTACTCCGCCATCATCTACATTGATACTTAGAGAGAGACAAAAGAGATTGGCACTTGTAAAATTAGGGCCTAATACTTTGATCTACCTCAGTTTGTATTTGATTCGATATTCAACTGGTATTGTGGCTTGCTACGGTAACTTTGAGATGATTTTCATTTGCAATACAATTATGCCTTTGATTAATATTTCTCTCATGTCTGCATAAATCCTCATAGGCATGGGAGATGTAGGGTATTGGTGAGATGTGTAATTCCTTCTTTAATTCCATCCATTTGTGATTGTTGTAGCGCTTAATAAATTGTGAGAATGATTATCTATATTTTCCTAATGCTTATTATCTAATTTAAATGCCAAGGTAACATGATCTAAAGATCTCATAGGTATGAGCTTATATGCTAGCGAATCGCCAACCCCCGAGTGACACGGCCGATATCAATGAGGAGCTAGTACTACTCGAGGACAACAAGGAACCATGAAGATTAAAGCCTTGATCCAATTGGAACACCTTAAATATTGTGTTGACTATTGCCGTGGTAACAGGCAGACGGATCATTGGGGCTGGGAAGAATTGGCCATGAGAACTTCCAGTCAGGTATATAGGTGGCTTGTCTACTCGCTTATAAATAAAAAATATCACTATCACTTATTCTACTTTATTTATCTGGCTCTTTCACTATCGCCATGAACCATCTCTCCGCGCCTAATTTCTCATCTGCAGGAACCTCAAACACATTTCTCGTCTTTACTTTTATGGTATTTAATTCTTGCTTTTTCCTCACACAAGTTTCCTCTATTATTCACTCACCACCTTCCACCTTCAACAATTGCAGTCAATTCACTCAAGACCGGTGACACCTTGAGTGCGACAGAAACGCCGCATAAAAATACTTACCTAGGCTCCTTATTAGGATCGATATAAAAACTGAAATTAATACTTCCGCGAAAACATGCTCCAACGAACCTGTGTACTTGCAGGCCTTAAGGGATTGATTTGAGATCGTAGGACCAAACAGAGATAACAACGGAATTGTTCCGGGGAGATATCGGAAGTGTTCCGGAGATATCCGATAATGACCGGAGTAGTCCGAAAGGTGTTTCAGAGTGATAGGTATTAAATAATATGTATTTAATATTAATTAAATGAATTGATATTAAAAATATATTTTGTAATTAAATTTATGGGGCATCCCAACTAAATGGGCCTCACCAGAGGACACCGAAGAGGGGGCCGCTCCCTAGGGAAGGGCCAGGGTGGCCGACGGCCATAAGTGGGCCTCCCCACCATGTGGGTCCCATGTGAGGTTGGCCGACGGCAGCCCCCTCCTCCTCCCTTGTTTAGTCCCATTTCAAGGATTTGAGGGAGGTGGTGTCTCCCTTCCACATATATAAAGAGGGGATCCCCCTCCCCTCAATCTCACTTCACCAATTGGCTTTGCTTATTGTCTCTTCCTCTCTCTCACATGTGGTTCCCATGAAGGAACGTGCATACGGGGATATTGGTTTCTCCACCATATGTACACCCTCGTGCCGTTGGATCTTCGGCCCAGGTCAATCTTATTCCACTACTTTGCTAGACCAGATCCCAGTAGACGTGTATAAACGGATGTGTGTAAAGCCACGAGACACTGCTATTTGTGGTTCTAGTCACTTGGAGTTTGGAGCTTGGCCGTCTACACGACCTTGAGGTCGGATACGTCATACGACTACATCATCCACGTTTCATGAGAAACGTTAAACGCTTTCGGTTTTCAAGTGTATGAACACAGAATCCCTCACGATACTTTACATCTGCATAGATAGATATTGGCTATTGTGTTATCGTCGTTAGGATTTTTTTTTGTTTTCTGCTTCGGAACCCCTTTAGGTGCATCTTAGAAGGGCAAACCGAGGGCCAATTCTTTTTCCATTTTTTGTTTAAAGTTGAGTTTACAGTTTATTAGTGCAAAAAATAGCCTTTTGTGAAACACGTACCAGAAATAAGTTGCAAAATGTCTCCACTGCAATTTTTACACAAATAATACCTTATGGGATGGCCCATTCCTAGAGGAGATGTTTTTCTCGATTTGTAGCTATAAATTTGTTTTTTATCTGCATGCCAATTTTTGAAAAGTAACTCAAATTTGAACTACAAGTGTGCAGTAGTTTGGTCCTAAATATTTGTTATACTCATTTTAAGCTACTCTAGTAGTATTTTATGCACTATACATTTTTTATCCCATTTTGAAACCAACTAAATAAAATTCAGTCAAAATAAAAAAAATAAAAACCATGCGCCTAGAGTACTTTTACATGACATAGTTACCATGAAAAATACTAGGCTCCAAATATGCTATTTTTTTAAGGAAAATTCTTCACAAAAGACTGTCATATATGACTTATCTTCGATTTTTACCCAAAAGTCTTTTACATATCTCCTAGGTTTTCTGATACAATGCAGGTTACCCAATCAACTGTTGCATTTTGATACATTAAACATAAACACAACCAGAATTTATTAAATATAATTGCATAATAAATTATTTGGAAAAAAGTATGATACCCAGTGACTAACAACGAGAAATCCCCTCATCGGCATACATGAAAACAACGTAAGTAATAGTCGTCAGAGCACCAAATCTACACTTCCAATAAATTATACCTCGACATTGTAGGAGCCAACTAATGATTACTAGATCTACATGTTTTCCCGCTGGAGTTCACAAAACTCAAATACAACGCCTTCATGCAGGAATTGCACTTGTTGCCCGATCCAACCAACGAAGACTAGATAGATCAAGGTTTTAAGAAACTAAAGCAGTGCATTGTTTCTCAATCAAAGAAAACTAAACATTTTATATGTTAAACTTTTTCTGGCCAAACTGCTATCAACTGTAGACATGGAGGAACAAACGCCACAGTTGTGAAGTTGATTATTTCTCTTCCCATCACAGCCACCTCGATGTCACCTACCAAAGGGTTTCAGAAAGATTTACCTTCTCCCTTTTCAAATATTTCACATCATGTATATAGAGCCATTACATGAATTCAGTTCTTCCTCACTGATTAAGTATAATGTGTCAAAATAAAACCTACATTTCAGTATCTTCCAAAAGTAAGGCAGTCATAAGTCTTTAATACACTCTTCTGTCCTGTAGAACCAGCCCTAATTGCCCGGTCAAGATCAGCTATATGTGAAGTCAGCTAGCTTGAAACAAAGTAACATGCATGTTGTAGATAACTAGCAAGTTGGTGAAACTTACCTAGCTAGACATATAGTATTAGTACATGGTAGTACGTGTACACTGATTTTAGCTATACTTAAGTGTATAAATAGAATCCTGTACATTTTGTCTCCTCCACTGAGATTCGACCAAGATTGCCCAGTCAAGATGGGTAATATGTGAAGTCAAGTATCTTGTAACATGCATGTGGCGAAGATCTCAACTAGCAACTTGGTGCATTTTACCTAGCTAGACATATAATCGCCATGTATATAGTTTAGTTCATTCCAAAATAAAGCAGCCTTATGTATTTAATACACTCTTCTATCCTCCAGAACCAACCCTAATTTCCCTGTCAAGACCAGTTGTTCAACGAGCGTGTAACTAAGTAACATGCATGTTGTAGATATCATCTTGCAAGTTGGTGAAATTTACCTAGCTAGACATATAGTTTAGTACATGATAGTACCAGTACACCGATTTTAGCTATACTTAAGTGTATAGTAGCATCCTATATGCAGTTGTGTCTCCTCCATTGAGATTTGACCAAGATTGCTAGGTCAAGATGGGTAATATGTGAAGTCAAGTAGCTTGTAACATGCATGCGGCCAAGATCTCAACTAGCAACTTGGTGCAATTTACCTAGCTACACATAACCGCCATGTATATATATAGCTTGCTTCGGTACCCCCTCCCCCCCCCCCCCCCCCAAATTTTTTATGGGAATTTTGAGGGTGGTTTCCGGGTTAGATTAGGAACCGGTCTAGGCCGTTATTTTTTTTGTACCGGTATGCGTATCTAAGGCGTTATGTACATGTAGTGGGTAGTGAAAAAAGATTTGCCGCTCCCACGTGCGGTTCTGAAGCAAATGTCGTTCCACGTCGCATCTCGATCGTCGCCGATACCGCCTGCGTCGTGCACCTCCGATCTTGATCAAACCGCATCTCCTGGACAAACCCTAAGACACAGACGGAAGGAGAACAAGAGGTGGCCTCCTCTCGTGTAGCCGCAGTAGAACAGAGAAGATTTGGGCGAGAAAGAGGATGGGGACGGAGGCGACGGGGCCAACGGTTCCTTCATGTGGACCGACCGTTCGGTCTTCGTATTTTACTCAGCAAAGTACGCATATGAGGTCGCGCATACATATTAAAACAAACTGACTAGACCCGGAATAAACCCGTAACCACCGAAAAACCAGTTATTCCCTGAACGATTCCAGAAGGGGGGGGGGGGTACCGAAGCAAGTGTTATATATTAATAAGATAGACTTAGGGTTGGGGTTAGGGCAAGGGAACTGCAATCTTGAGTGTATAAATAGCATCGTATGTGCAAATTAAGTCTTCACCCACTGATGTGTAGATCTTTCTCTCGAGCTTGGCCTTGCCTTGCTGCACACCACCCACACGACCACAACAAAATGGCTTCAGGTTCAGCCGCTCTCGGACTCAAGGCATCCGTCATCACTGCCGTTCTCGCCATGCTTGTTGTGCCTTCCTTGGGGCGCTGCGGTCACTCTCAGGTGCCGCCACCGCCACCATCACTAGCTCCCACACCACCACCACCACCACCACCATCACCTACACCACCGCCACCACCATCTCCCACACCACCGCCCCCGGAACTGCTGCAACGAAGCCCCGCACCGGCGCCAGGACCGGGATCAACGATATCATGCGACGACTGTTTCTCGCAGTGCTACACGCCATGCACCGACTCAAGTTGCAGCAGTGCGTGCAACACCGACGGAAGTTGCGGCTCCTGCATGACCACGGCGAACGAGAGCTGCAGGGGCAGCCGCAACTGCACCGACAACAGCTGCGATGACTGCAACTTCGTCGTCAGCCATCAATGCAATGGCGCTTGCAACACCCCATATTGCGACCAATGCATGCATAGCAATGGTTGCTGGGACAAGTGCGAGGAGCAGTGCTTCGCGTCCAACTGCATACCCTAGAGTAGCTATCATGTGTGCACGTTCAATCGTGTGATCAACTTGTGCGTGCACCTGTGTGTACCCTTGCCTGTGTGTACCCTTGGTGGCACCCAATAATTAGTATGGAAGCAGGACGTTGAGTACCATCAGATAGTACCTTACTTAATTAGCAATGTACCGAGCGCATCCAATATGTATCTTAATCTATAATAAATATCACTTTTGGTCTGGTTCTCGTCACACTTTTACATATTCTTTTTGCCAACATTCCTGTCCCCAACATTCACAGCGCTGAATTTACGTCCGAACCACTCCTAAGTCTAGTCATATCATGCATAAGAAACTAGCTTATGATACTACCCCTATTACGCATAATACCATATAGTAGTATCATGTGTATATTTTATTTATGTATTTCTAGTTTCTCAATACAAATATGTATATAGAACCACTACATGAATTCAGTTCTTCCCTACTGGTTAAATATAGGATGATGTCTAACTAAAACCCACACGTCAATATCTTCCTAAACAAGGCAGCCGTGCGTATAAAGATTTAATACTCTCCTCTCCTCTAGATCCAACCCAAATTGCCCGGTCAAGACCAGTTATGTGTCAAGTCAACTAGCTTGTAACAATGTAACATGAAGTTAGTAGATCTTAACTTGCAAGTTGGTGAAATTTACCTAGCTAGATATATAACCCGTCCAGTACATGTAGTTTAGTAAGTACTCCCTCCGTTTCAAAATATAAGATGTTTTAGCTTTATGAAAGGAGTGTATCTAGACCTTTTTTAGTGTTTAGATTCACTCCAAACCTAGATGAACCTAGACACTAAAAGAGGTCTAGATACACTTCATTCACAAAGCTAAAACATCTTATATTTGAAAACGGAGGGAGTACATGATCGTGCCAGTACACTTAGTTTAGCTATACTTAAGTGTAAAAATCGCATCCTGTATGCAGTTTCTCTCCTCCACTGAGATTAACTCAAAGTTGCCCGGTCAAGATGAGCAATGTGTGAAGTCAACTATTCCCTCCGTTTAGAAATATAAGATGTTTTAGCTTTGTGAATCGAATATATCTAGACGTCTTTTAGTGTATAGATTCGTACAGGTTTGGAGTGAACCTATGTACTAAAAAGTGTCAAACGGAGGGAGTAGCTTGTAACATGTACGCCGCAGATCTCAACATGCAAGTTGGTGCACTTTGCAATAAGTGCGACGCCTTCGTTAGTTCGCAATGCGCTGATCAGTGCGACGACTACCAAGCTGAATGCGACGCCTGCAACGCCGGCGGCCCGCATGCATGCTACTACGTCTGCGGAGGAAGCTGTGACGCCTGCAGACTTGGGAGTGGGCAGTACTGCAGGGACAACTGCAGCAAGCAGTGCTCTGCGCCCAACTGCATACCCTAGCTGGAGTCCTGAGAACTAGAAAGCCATAGCACGTGTGATCAGCTTTTGCATGGATGGCCTATTTTTAACCTAGAATAAATATCACCTTTGGTTTGGCACCCGTCGTTACACTTTTACATAGAGTATTCTTTTTTAACCTATATGTACCATACTCAGTGTCCCTTATATATATATATATATTTTTTTTTTTTGCGAGAAGTGTCCCTTATATTCACTTTTACATGGAGTAGAGTATTCTTTTTCGAACCACTCCTCACGCATGTATTGACATCTGATTTTGCAAACAAGGAGTGGATGTGCGTGTTATTTCCATCTCCTGTCTCTCTCCCCACCCTGAAACTCTCTCTCCACCGCTGTTGCCTAGCCCAGAGGACGATTTGGGGGATTGCATTGATGCGAGTAGAAGCTGCGAGAGGCCGTCCTTGTCGCAAATCTAGGAGATCTCCCGAATTAGATATATGTAGGTCAAATTTATCTACTATCCATGCATGCGAAGATCTGCATGTGATGATGAGTAATACACAAACCTTCATTCATGTCAACTTACGTCTCTTGCACGTCTGAAGTCTCCCCTCTCAAGTCGTGCTACGCTAACATAGTAACATGGTGCACACATCTCTATCTAAAGTACTACTAGTAGCTAGCTTTAGCCAATGCCATTTTATTTTATACGCCTCGTCATTACTTTGGCCACTTGCCTAAACAAGCATACGTCTGTTGAACAAGCATAATTCTGAGTTTTGGCACTCAAATATCCTAAATCCATTTGTAATGCATACATAAGGAAATATTAAGAGTTCAAAATCAGATTTAAAAAACTAATTCTTAACTGTTAATTTTTTGACGGACAAAATAAAATACCCCCCTCATCAAAATGATACATCATCTTAAAATTATGTTCAAAACGAAAGCTCAGGCCATTGCAAGTTCAAAAAAATCGTATACACTAGAAATGTACTCCCTTCGTCCCAAAGTAACTGATTTGGGTTTGTCTAGGTTCCCATGTATCTACATGTTATAACATGTCTAGATATATACATCCAAATCTATACAAACACAAGTCAGTTATTTTGAGACGGAGGGAGTAGTTTATTTACCAAAATAAGGCAGCCGAAGACATTCTCACTTTCTCAGAGGAATTCGGTTCTCTCTCCTCCACTGAGGTCCAATCCAAAATTGCGCGGTGAAGTTGAGTAATATCCGAAGTCAACTTGTAACATGCATGGCGCAGATCTCAAAACTTCCAACTTGGTGCACCTTTTCCAATTCAAATATCAAATCCACTTGTATATAAAACTGCGTGAAGGTCAAGTATTTTGGAACGGAGGGAGTGGACGATAGTACTGGTTATCTAGAGCTAGGGTCGAAGATCATATGTGCAGCAGCAAGTCTTCACATTTTATCATGTATCTCCTTCACTGCTTGCTGATCTACATATCATCTCTGCTTGCTGTGCACCCTCCACACCACAATGCTTCATGTTCAGCTGCTCTGGCTCTCAAGGTGGCCACCGTTCTCGCCATATATGCTCTTTGTGTGTTCTTTGGGACAGTCACCGTGGGTCTTTTGACCCCTCCCATCGTTCAAAAAAAAAAAAACACAACCGCTCCACCAGCAGCTCCCACACCACCACCACCAGCTCCCACACCACGTGTAAATTGCAGAACTTGGCCCACAGGGCTGAATTTGTTCACTACACCACAACACTAGATTCCCGACTGACATTGGTCGGTAAAAGTCAACATCGCCAACAGAACATTGGTCGGCATAGTTTGTGTCGAATTATTGGTCGGCAATTTCTTTTGGTATCGTCTGACTGTCGGTCGGAAACGTGTCAACCTTTGGTGTCCAGCAATTGGTCGGTATTTCTTCCATACACGTCAGATCGTCGGTCGGTAAAAAATCCCGACCAACTGTTGGTCGTTAAGTGGGCCGGCCCGCACGGGACGAAAATATTAGCGCCAACGTTTGGCCCAACGCGCGAAAACTTTCATTCCCCCCACCTCACTAAAATCTCCTCCGCCGCTTACAGTGAACCCTAAATCACCAAATACCACGAGCGCCGCTCTGAGCTCCGGCCGGCCAAACCCACGAATCCGTGCATCGCCGCAACATCCTCTTGCAGCCCCCCCACGCTCAAGCTCTCCTGGCCGCCTGAAGTGCTCTCTCCGCTGGGGCGGCGCACCCGTCCGGCGTGCTCCCATCTGGTGGCCAACTGTGAGATCCACAGTTTTGTGAGTTGGAATCATAACGCACATACAATAGTTGCAAGTTGCCAAAATGCAAGAGCTATTCAGAGCAAGTAGTAGCAGAATTGGTGCATGGTTTGATTCAGAAACTAGCGTCCAACTGTAGATCAAGTTGGAAAACCGTGTCTTGTTTCTGTTGTTTGCTTTTTCTCAAGCCTTGTACTAGATCTAGGTGATGTTTGTGGCCTTGTACTAGATCTGGGTGATACAAAAGGTTGCAAGATCTGAATGGGATTTATTTGTCCATGCTCCAACATGGCTCTACTTTGGTAGTTACCGAAATTTGATGAATAATTACTAACCATCCTGGATACTGGAATGTTCTAAAAAAATTGATAGACTTCTTTTTGGTTTGGCTGTGTGCATATAGTATGCATAGTAATTTTGGGTATGACATATGCCTGGGCTGAGAGTAGGGTACCTATTTGTATTTGTTTTTGCAACCTATGTATTTGTGCAAACTAAAATGTATGTAACAATGTAATCTTATCTGTTTGTCTTTGTTTGTGCAGGTGTCCCCTTCAAATATGAATAATCATGCTAAACTTTTCATGCAAACCACCAAGTACCCGGATGTTTCCCATCAACATAATGAATTTTGTAATGGAGTAAACTTGGTCACATGGTAGTCATTTGGCTTCCATTTTGTAAACCTGGTTATATGGTGTCATTTGGCTTCCATTTTGTAAAACCTGCTCCTATGCAGTGACAACTTCTCTATATTCTGTTGACTATGTTGTAATTGGTTGAGAACATATGAACAATTAGTATTGTAAGAATTTAAGCCATATCAGTGTCATGTGTGTTATTCTTTTGTGATATGCATTTATGATTGTGTGGAATATGAGAATGTACTGAATTTTTCAATTCATATATCCAAATTACTCAAGTGTTGGTCGGCAAAAGAAACACCGACCAACTGTTAGAAGGAAGCATTCTGCGGCACGTGCCAGTCGAATGTTGGTCGGCAAAACTTACCTTGTCCGAAGCTCGGTCGGCAAACAAATGTTCGTCGGGAAAACATTGTCGGTCGGCAAAGAAAACATCGGTCAGGAAAGCTCTAGGCGTGGTGTCGAACAGACGGTCGACAAACGTATGTCGGTCGGGAAAGGTCTTTGCCGACCGGACTTACGGTGACCGACTATGTCGGTCGGCAAATCTGATCCCCGACCGACTTTCTGTTGGCATAAGCCGCTTTCCCGACCAACCTGTCTGTTGGGGTTCTAGTGCTGTGGTGTAGTGGTTGATCAGGTCCCATAGATTTATTTTCCCTGGCTATGGAGCCGGTGCCACCGAGACCCGCACCGGCGCCAGAGTGCTTACACGACGCGTGACATATCCATTCACTCAGAACGCAGCGACAAGTGTGGCCGCGTTGAAGGTTCCTACAACTGTAGCAAGACGATGTTGATCGACAGCTCTTGCAAGGCCAGCAGGAACTGCACGGGCAGCGGCAATGACGCCCCCAACGGTTCATGCACCGCCCGATACTGCGACACCTAGCTAGAGCATGTGTGTTGCATGGTCAGAGTATCTGCTTGTGCATGCATCAAGATGTAGGTCTAGAATGTCCATGATCTAGATGGTGTGACACCTTATAATCAAGATGAAAGTCGTAGGTTGCGTATCATCAAATACTACCCACTCTGTATCAAAATATATGTAATTTACCTGATAATTAATTATAATTTAGTCTTGAATATATTTCTCTTTTGTTCTGGCACTCGCTGCATAACCGTACCTATTGCGACACATATACTGATATATTCGGTATTTGATATCCAAATTCCTCACATTTACCAGACTTAGTTTGCGCGCAAACTCAGCCTGTAGGTGGGAATGGGCTACCCACGGCGCCGCTAACCCATCCCACCTATTTACCTATAGCAGAGGCCTGCTATTTTTCTCACAGACGCCCACGACTCATTCGCTGCCGCTGCCACGCCGCGTTGCGACCCCCTCCTTGGCGATGGAGGTGGGCGCCATGCCTGGGGAAACCACCTCCCCGTCGCTGTTTCCTCCCCCTCGCATCCCCAGCCGCATGTTGAGAAAACGAGCAATTTACCTAAGATAAATGCTAAATAAAACATGAATAGAATAACAGAAGTTAAACTAATAATATGATTTAGCGGATACAAATTAAGGCAGATATCAAAGAGAATTGCAAAGCATACAACTTGAGAAAAGATCAGAGCAATATCTGTAGCAAACCAAAGAGAACGACATACTATCTGACTAAAATAAACAAGATTAAGTAAGAGGATGTACATCATAGGAGAGGGACCGCTAGAGGAACCGCCAGTGTTGGCGTTGACACCATCGCCAGCCATGTCATCGAGGAAGAGGTTGCTGATGTCGGAAAAGAAGTCCTTATTGAGGAAGACGTCGTCGATATAGTCGGTATCCGTGAATGAGTCCGTGATGAGCCAGTAGTCGCGCCGATAGCGCTCCCCAAAAACCTTATCGCCCTTCTTCCGTACAGGAATCGAAGGAGTGGGGTCTCGGAGGCCTACTCTCCCGGCTAGCAATGCACGCTGCAAGACGGGATGAGGAAGAACAGAGCGACAACATGATACTCTGAAACTGGAAGCGAAGCGTATTACAGGAGAGGAGCGACCTCTCACTCTTATAGGCATAGGCGAACCGGCAGCGTAGGAGAGGAAACAACCTCCATTAAGTTTAAATTAAATCTCAGAGAAAACATCCGAATTAATTCTCAGAGGAAACGCTTGAATTAAATCTCCATTGATTTCATACTAAACACCCACTTACGCAGACTGTTCAGATTATTAATCCATTCATGCATGGCAAAAAGAAAGAGAAGCTCTCGGTTCGAGTCATTCTCACCTCTTGTCTCATAGCAATATGAGACTAAACATTTGTCCCACCTCTTGCCATGCATGAATGGGCCACATCAGCCTTTAGGATTTTCAGGAATTATTAAAATGAAATATGGGCTAGGCCATTTAGGCAAGAATTCCAACACCGCATGGCCAACACCGCGCCTCCCCAGATCCTACTACATCAGTCAACCTCCCCCGTCGATGGCCCCATCACATCCATGCCTTCTACCACGGAGCAAGGAGGCCAGGCGGTCAGGGATTTGGGTTAGGATCCCGTGGGTAGCATCTCTATAGGGAAGGAGACCTCACGACCTTCATCCTAGAAGAAGAGGAAGAAGGTAAATCTCCCTCTCCCTCTTGCCTATGATCCGTGAGATGGAATCTTGCTGTTGGATGATGGTTCCAGAAGATGGGATCCGTGAGATGGGATCTTGCCGGTGAAAATTGGTTTGCATCTGTGTGATGGATATTGATTTTTTCTAAATCTATGGCATAACTAGATGTGGCATATGGTCTCTGAATCAAACCCTATCATTTGTGCAGCTTACATGTTTCTTGAGTAGTCAGTAATAATGGACTAATGTATAACACAACTGATGCTTTGCACTTCTGTAGGATATGTTCTTCTTTGTTTGCCATTGCAGCCTACTAATTCCGAGCCAGTTTTAGATTCTACATAAAACTATAGTATTGTTTGTTGTAATCGTGGGGATCGACGTGATGAAATGCGAGAACACAAGAAGCCTACAAATATGAAACCGATGTTGTTCATCCTGTGAGCACAAGCACCTTTCCACCACATATTTTTTGGCTTTAACAGCCTGCTTACATAACTAAATTCAGTAATATCTAGAATAGAGCAAGCCTGAACCCATTTATAAAGAGTTGCTGCAATCACAATAAAACGAATCTGACACCATGTAGCTAAAACAGAGTTATTAAGAACAGGCACCAAAGAAATAGGAGTTGTACTGTCAACAAATATCAGGTGATCGGTGCTAGACGTTATGTATAAAGTTGAAGCGTAAATCCAAGACCCAAGAAAATTTATAGGTGCTCTAAAACGAGCTACTTCCAGCGTGAAGTTAGACTCAGCCATATCAGCATGACGCACAGTAGTACATACTTCAGCATTAACCACCTCTGTTTGCACTTCAAATTGCATATTCTGAATCACAGTTTTGTCTGCATTTTGCCCCTGAGATAGATCAGTTTTCGCATGCATCACTTCAGCTTGTATTGCCGACTGAATTCTATCTTAGCATATCCTTCCAGGAATTAGAGAAACTTTCAGCATGCGGGCAGATTATAAAGATACATTCAGCTGAGTGTAGATATAGTCAAGTATATGTATAGTAACATTCTTTGTACTACACATGCTACTGATACATACATTCGAATATTTGAATCCAGCCTGTTGAATATGGATCTTCAGTAGCATGTTACTTCTTAGAATTGTCACATTGCACTAAGCAGTGGCGACACTGATGTTCCATTCATATTGTATATTGTATAGTCATACTGTTTACATGCTTGTTATCCGCAGGAGTCCGGCAACGCCTGTGGAGAGATGCAGCGGTCCGACGATGCACGTGCTGAGCGGGAAATTACCAGCAAGACAAATATGGATCAGCGGGACAATAGAAATGTCCCTATCTCTGAAACCTTAGGTGGCAAAAGATCACTATCTCATGCTAGTGAAAGCTCAAGAGCAAGAAAGGCTGCAAAAATCATTTATGCAAAAGTAAGTTCACGGTCTGTTCTTGTTATATTATATTAGAGAGAGTGACTATGAGCTGGTAATAACATAGTCACTTGTTCTAAATGCAGGTTGAGATGACACAATTGAAGAACTCCAAAACTCCAAGAAGAAAAATATCTCCTATCATGTCTAGGTCTCCTATAATGAATATGATCGCAAGAAAAAAGAGCACAATCACGTGTTGAAACTTCAAAGTCTCCTAATTTGCATGCAAGGTCTCCTAATTCGCATCCAAAGTCTCCAAATCCAGCTGGAACTTCAAGATATCCTAATTTGCATGCCTACTCCTCCACATGGTACTCCAACTACTTCGGATGAGTTACCACCTACTGCTACTAATGGTAAGTTCTGACGTCTATCACATGCTCTCAAATAGGACCATTAATACTACTATGTAGATGCCAATATTTGAGAACTTTCATACTTGTAGGCTCTAGACGTAGACCGTGGAAGTTAACCTCCATCGCTTGGAACGATGCTGAGCCGCTATACATTGATGGACTTCTAACGCAAGGCCGATGCAAGTACTGCAACACTATGTTTCCAGCCTCTAAGGTCCGTGGTAGTAGTAAACTTGCTAGATACTTGAAGGGATGTGAGGTCAAATGTTCAATGAATGGGGTGGTTCAACAAATTAGAACCTCTGATGTAATAGACCCTGACTGGTAATTTGACCAACAAGTAGAAAGGATTGAACTTGTTAAGTTAGTTAATTGGCTTGCATGGGTTGTCATTTTCATTTGTTGAGTATGCTGGTGGGCAGTTGGTGGTCCGCACCAATGAAGTGCAAGTGCCAACCCCTCCAATAGCGCATGTAGTTCAGCACAAAGCGGATAGTTACAAAAATGTAGACTGCGACATGCAGAAAATATGATGTTACCATCATGCTCTCTAGAAATCATACCCGCACCAAATTTCCCATCCTCATACAATCCATCCATACTGTACTTAGTTTGCACCATCTCATCGGTGGTTTTTCCCAAGTAAGATGCCTAGGTTTTAAAGGAGGAGAATGAAACCTCTTATCTTCAGTGTCTAGGATGAACTTCCCTTTGACAATATCCTAAGGTTGTATGATGTTTAATTAATTGAAATCAAAGATTCCATATAACTTGTGAGGAAAGCGATGTGATGCTTCAAGTGATGGTGGCACTTTATCATGAGTAATCTCATTACGGAAACAACATGTGGCTAACTAAACAAAGTAGGAACTATGTGAATGCAGCTAAACAAAGTAGGAACTATGCGCTTCAATTGTAGGAACAAGGCCCACCATGTGGAGTGGTTCTAGCGCACCAAGTGCCCACCTCTGCCCATATAAGTTAAACAGATCACGATGTGGAGTGGTTCGCAGCCCACCAAGTGCCCACCTCTGCCCATATTGGAGGGGTTGGCACTTGCACTTCATTTGATGCGAACCACTCCACATGGTGAGCTGTTGGCCCTCCTCTCGGTGTCCTCATAATGCCATAGCCCCCTTGATTGACAGCAATCGAACACTCACTTCCGAAGGCTAAGAGAATGAAGTTCATATGTTAGATTTTCTGAATTAGATATATAGGACACATAGGCTGTGTGTATCCACCGATGCCCTTTAAAAAAAAAGGATATATAGGACATGCATCCATGATCCATATTTATGCGTAGAATGGAGCACGCTCTAGAAGGGTAATTAATATACACATCACTTCCTCCATGTGAACTCCGTAACATGCATTGTATGTGCAAGTATGTTGCCTGCAAATGGAGTATCAACTCAAAAAAGGTATATTGCTAATCTGTCTCGTGATTATGTTGGCCACGTGCCTCTGATAGCATTGTCGGATCCATAGTACTCCGTACTTACTAGGTAAACCTGGCAAGACAATTGCCGATTCATATTAGAAAGGAAGAAAGCCTATATATGCAAGCCTAGAATGGGTATGTGAAGGAACATACCTAGAAATCATAGTACATAAAACCCATGCGGACTACAAGCTATGGATGTTTAACTCAACAACTCCCTGGAAATACGCACACACTAACTTGCGATACTCTAGAATGCCAGGAAGGCCATATCCATATATGTAAGAGAATCCCCATCGAAGTTCTCCTATTCCACTCCTTCCACACATTTTTGACGTTAGATAAATTAGATGACCACCTCTAGCCTTCGCAATGTGCTTGCCGATGCTGCACACAAGGGTGTTCCACCATTCCTCAAGAGACACCAAATCAGAGGCTTGAATGGGTGTCTGATTGACAGACCAATGCCTAGTGGTACTGTAGAACACAACAAAGACGGTAAGTCCCTGCAAAGGTGGATGGCTGTTTCGAGGGCGCTGAGGCAAAAAGGTAGATTAGCTCATGTGTCCACGAAAATCATGCATATCGGCAGTGAGCGTTCGACCCTAGATCACGGGACAAGAATAGAATTTACATGTCGGATTAGACTTGACATATTTTATCTTGTTGGGATTGAACCTCGCATCGGATCCACATAACTGAACATGGTAGGATGACCTCGAGTAGTATTTTCCACTAGTGGTCCATAGCCAATGGATCGAATCAGACACATTGGGGTTCAAAGTGTCGTTGTTGACTATGGGGCAAAGGTTTATGAACTCCATAAGCAAGGTGGGGTTGGACATGCCAGAGATTGATATGACCCAGTTGCTCTTTTGGAATAACCGAGGGAACCCAGTGCCAATAGACTCCGTAGTATGACCATCTACCATATGACTATGGAGCACCGACAAAGTAATAAGCCTTCCAATCTTAATCTTAATGAGCTTACATTTGTTCTTCTCCTAGATCCGGCAATGACATCTCTTACGTGTTAGGGATGTTGTAGGTCGGTGGAAGCTGCTCAGGTTTAGTCCCACCTCGCCTACAGGAAGACACCACATCTAGGTTATAAGGGAGAGATTCCCCCTTCCTCCAATCTAGGATTTTGGCATGTAGTGGACTCTCAGCTGAATGTTTGCATGTGTGCACATAAACGTCCAGAACATGGGCTAGCCTCAGTTCACGTTGACATATAGTAACATAGACAAGTAGATCCCTATTTTGTCACTCTGGAAACTATCACCAAGCTTAGGAGCACACAAGTATAGCTATGGATCCAAGTTTGATGGACTATGTTGATTGCTTGCACAATGAGGATATGATGAAAGGAGAAAAGATCTAGGCCTCCCAAGAAGACATGTGGAAGAATATCGCCCTCCAATACAATTAGGTCCACAATCTAATGGAATGGAGGACATATTTGGAGGCGCGATTCTCGAAATTCTCGAAAAGTGGCTCCACCATGGACGCTGATGGTGGAACAACACCGGCTTTCATTGTCACGCAACCCTACTCACCGTACCTCGATGGGGTCCATGGGCCAGAAGGCCGCCATGAGTTTGTCTACTCTGGGGTTTCTTGGCGACGAATCCAACTTTCCCGTCGGTACCTCCTGTCATGGATATGAACTCCTTCTGAATACTTCTATCTGAATGCTCAAACGACCCAACTTGGTTGCCAGTCATATCATAGTAGGTTGATGTGTACGCACGCTTCTATTCTTGTAGACAGTGTTGGGCCTCCAAGTGCAGAGGTTTGTAGAACAGCAACAAGTTTCCCTTAAGTGGATCACCCAAGGTTTATCAAACTCAGGGAGGAAGTGTTCAAATGTATCCCTCTCAAGCAACCCTGCAATCAAGATACAATAAGTCTCTTGTGTCCCCAACACACCCAATACACTTGTCAGGTGTATAGGTGCACTAGTTCGGCGAGAAGACATTGAAATACAAGTGGTATGGATATAAGACAACGGTGCCAGAAAAGAGCTTGATGGGAGGAAAAGACTAAAGGCAAAAAGATAAAAGCAAGCAAACATGTAACATATCTAGTTGCA
This sequence comes from Avena insularis, assembly GCA_023614405.1. Classification (NCBI taxonomy): domain Eukaryota; kingdom Viridiplantae; phylum Streptophyta; class Magnoliopsida; order Poales; family Poaceae; genus Avena; species Avena insularis. The sequence continues at coordinate 501,145,359 of CM042684.1, forward strand.
AACAGTGTTTCAATGTTTAGAAACAAGGCCTAGGGATCATACTTTCGCTAGTGAACACTCTCATATAAATATCTTCTCTTCATGATACTATTCTGAACTACTCTCCGGTTGGACACTCTAATCCATGGTAGGGCTATAACAACACTCCTCAAAGTCCGCCTTCCCCATCTAGATAATCCCACACTGTCACCTTGAGCTCTAGATGGTTCCAACAAACACCACAATTTCATAGAGACATCCAACTCCAAATATAACTCATAACAAGTATTTATGTAACCTTAGCCAAAGTGCCACACGGTGTGCACACTGTCAACTTCACACACGTGGGGATAAGCAGAGATTCATTAAAGCACTTGAGTAGCAGAATAGATCTATAGATTACAAAGCTCATGATCTCAATAAGATCATGCATAGAGAGAGAGAGAGAGATGAACACATAGCTACCGGTAGAGCCCTTAGCCTCGAGAGAGAACTACTCCCTCCTCATCATGGCAATTAGCAACGGCGATGGATATGGTGGTGGAGATCGATGGAGATGGCTCCGGGGGCACTTCCCCGTCCTGGTAGGGTGCCAGAACAGAGACTTCTGTCCCCTGAATCTCCTCTTCGGTGGCGACGACGCAGCGGAACTTTTCATGGAATTCTGATCTCGTACATAGGGTTTTCGTCCCAAGAGGCTTTTATAGGCGAAAGGGCGATGTCAGAGGGTGGACCAAGGGCCCACACCACCTGGTGGCGCGGCTAGGGGGGACCCGCGCCACTCTATGGTGTGGCCAATCCCTGGCCCTCCTTCGGCTCTACTTTGGGTTCCGTGAGTCTTCCGGTGAAATATTGACTTTGACTTTTGTCTGGTCCAATTTCGATAACATTTCTTTTCTAGCTTTTCTGAAACCAAAAACAGCAAAAAATAGGCCACTGGTGAAGGAAATATGCCCTGAGAGGCCGTAATAAAGTTGTTATTATGTATTCCTTGTATATGATAGATGTTTATTTTGCATGCTATAATTGTATTGATAGGAAACGTCAATACATGTGTGTTTAATAAACAAAAAAGTTCCTAGTTATGCCTCTCTTATAGACTAGCTCGTTGATTAACAAGATGATCAAAGTTTCCTGATCATGGATATTGGATGTTGTTAATAACGAGGTCACAGCATTTGTGAAATGATGTGATGAACATTCATCCGAAGTATAGCATTACGATCAAAGTCATTATGTTTATATTTTTATAACATCATACGAAGTAATATTAGTCGTTAGACCATGAGATCATGTTAATTGCTAACACCTCAAGAGTATCTTGATAACATCAAACGTCACACCGTAATAGGGTGACTATAAAGGTAGGTTCAATGCTATGAAGGTGTTATGTTGAAGCTCATGGATCAAGAGTGGAATTTGTCAATCTCGATGACGGATAGATATACTCTGGACCCTCTCGGTGATATCACATTAAGATAGCTTACAAGCAAGTGATGTGATCACTAGAATATTATATCACGGGAACGAGAAAAGAGTGCATGTCGGTAACGAGATCAAACTAGGTATTTGGATACAGATGATCGAATCTCGGACATGTATTATATTATGAGACAAAGGGATTAAGTTACTAGCGTTAAAGGTTCTCACGATCACAGAAGTCATCATTGAATGTGCAGGAGTCAGTATGGATCTCCAGGTCCCGCTTCTGATTATTTATTTGAGAAGGGTATCAATCATGTCTGCATTATTCGTGAACCGTAGGGTGACACACTTAAGGGTTACCAAACACCATTTTGGAGCACATATGTTTCAGACGAAAGAACTGCAAAGCGCTGGAATTATTTCGGGTGAAATTGCAGAAAGTGGTTCTGCATGTGATATTGAAATGTTGCAAGGGTTTTATGTGAATGTTTGTTAATTAAAGTAATTAACAAAATTCTGAATAAAATAAATAAAAGAGTTTTATTAATTGAGAGTTGCATTAAATTTGGTGGAAATTTAATGCATGTGAGTGGAACTTTGGGTGGAGCTTGAATTGATGTGAGTGGAGCTTCCACCACATGAATGAGGAAGAGGTGGGGGCACCCCCCTTGGCCGCCGGCCATGGGAGGGGAGGAGCCCCCCTCTCCTATAAAAGGCCCCCTCTCCTCCCTCACAAAGCACACCTCCTCGTGAAGGATCTCTCCCCCTCTAGATATATTCCCCCATGGTCTCGGATTAGCGAGATACATGTTCCCGGTGGCCTTGCGTCTAGAAGGAGTTGCTTCTTCCGCTGATTCGCTAGAGCGAGAAGGTGGAGGTTGTTCGGTGGCTTGAATGTGTGTGCGAGGACAGATGCGCTGCTGATTTGCGGCGCTAGGACTTCCACACGATCTTGAGATCGGCAAGCGTATGACTACATCATCCACGAGTTCCAACTCGTTAACAAAACTCTATTGTCTTCGAGGGTAAGTTCTCTATGAATGTATATCCACCCGTTGCGCTATATCTAGTAGATAGATCTTGGCGTATAGTTCTCATCGTAGGATTTTTTTTGTTTTCTATGCTACGAACCCAATAGTGTTATCAGAGCCAAGTCTATGCGTAGGTGCTTTGCACGGATAGTACACATATGTTTATATGTGGGCGATGATGATCATGTTATTGCTTCTTTCATGTATTTTGGATATTGGTGGCGTAGTGGGATGAAGCGGCCCGGACCAACCTTACATGTCATCATACATGAGACCGGTTCCATTTATCGACATGCAACTAGTTTTGCATAAGTGGTGGCGGTGTCTCTCTCCTACTATAGTCAATATCTGATTTACAACGAGTTGCTAATAACCTGGTTATCCTCGTTGTGGTTCCATGTTCGTAGGTAAGACCGGTTCTATCTCCGAAAGCCCTAAGCCACGTAAAACTTACAATGGATAAATTAGAGGCGTCTAGTTTAGATTGTTGCTGGGCTAGTATATTGATATGGTAATATTGTAAGTAGATGTATGGTAGATACTCTTACAGCACACTTAACGTGTAAGTTCCATAGACCTTGGCCTTACACACAAAGGAATGATAGAGATCATACCACGATGCAAATGATAGAGATCAAATGCATGGACCATATCATCTCACTTTACACATTAGATGTTTGCATCTTGTACTGCTAGTTTGGCGCTTTTAGTAGCATTGTAAGATGATCCCTCATTTAGATATCAAGATAAAATGTGGTCTTCCTTGAGTATGCACCGTTCTATGGATCGTGTTTCGAGACATCACGTGATGATCGGGTGTACTCAACTCCGCGCTTTCATACAATGGGTGTAAGACAGTTTTACACACGCGGATACTAAGGTTCTTACTTGGCGAGCCTAGCATGTACATACATGGCCTCAGAACACGGACCGAAAGGTTAAGCATGAGTCATATAGTTGATATGATGCCCATATAGATGCTCTCCTTTGAAGCTACACCGACTCACGTGATGATCGGACTTGGTGTAGTGGATTTGGTTCATGTAATCACCAAAAAGACACGACGGATGTCGTTTTTGAGTGGGAGTTCATTAGTAATTTGGATTAGTTGAACTCAATCTATCATAAACTCTACAAATTCTGTTGTAGATGGCACCACCTGCTTTTAATTTCAATGTGTTCATGGAAAAAGAGAAACTTGCTGCGAATGGTAGCAACTTCACCAAATGGGCTATGAATTTGAGGATTCTCCTCACTGCTGCACAAAAGCAATATGTGCTAGAGGCGTCGCTAGGCCCCCCACCAGCTCCTGATGCCCCTGACGAGGAAAAGAATGTCTATATAACTCGTCAGGAGGACCACAACTTAGTTCATTGTGGCATACTGTATGGGCTAGAGCCAGAACTTCAAAAGCGTTTCGAAAATGGCAATGCCTTTGATACCATGGGAGAATTGAAAATGATTTTCCATACCCATGCTGCCGTAGAGAGTTATAATACTTCTGAAAAGTTCTTTAGCTGCATGATGGAGGACAACAACTCCGTTAGTGAGCACGTACTCAAAATGTCTGGGTACACCGATAAGCTTGTGTCCTTGGAAATAATGATTCCCATTGACTTAGGCATACATCGTGTTCTCCAATATCTACCACTAGCTACAAGAGCTTCGTGATGAACTATAACATGCAGGGCATGAAGAAGTCTCTTCCCGAGCTTATGTCTATGCTTAAGACTGCAGAAGTGGAGATTAGGAAAGAACATCAAGTGTTGATGATCAATAAGACCACCGATTTCAAGAAGGATAATAAAGGCAAGCAGAAGGGAAAGAACAGCGACAAATCTGTTGCCGCACCTGAAAAGAAACCCCGAGCTGGCCCTAAATCTGATATCGAGTGCTACTCTTGCAAGGGGACTGGCCATTGGAAGCGCAACTGCCCCAAGTATTTGGCAGACAAGAAGGCCGACAAGGCAAACAAAGGTATATGTGATACACATGTTATTGATGTGTACTTGACTAGTACTCGCAGTAGCACCTGGGTATTTGATACGGGATCGGTTGCTAATATATGTAACTCGATTCAGGGGCTGCGGAACAAGCGACAACTAGCAAGGGATGAGGTCACGATGCGGGTCGGCAATGGATCAAGAGTTGATGTGATCGCCGTCGGAACGCTGCCTCTCCATATGCCGTCGGGATTAGTGATAAATCTGAATAATTGTTATTTGGTGCCTGCACTAAGCATGAATATTGTATCCAGATCGTGTTTGATGCGAAGTGGTTATTCCTTTAAATCTGAAAACAATGGTTGTTCGATTTATATGAATGATATCTTTTATGGTCATGCACCTGTGTTGAATGGTTTATTTCTGTTGGATCTCGATAGTAGTATTACGCATATTCATTATGTTGATGCTAAAAGGATTAAACTTAATAATGATATATCTGCATATATGTGGCACTGCCGTCTAGGTCATATTGGCGTTAAACGCATGAAGAAACTCCATTCTGATGGACTTTTAGAATCACTTGATTTTGAATCATTTGATACATGTGATCCATTCCTTATGGGCAAGATGACTAGAACATCGTTTTCCGGTTCAATGGAACGGGCGACAGATTTATTGGAAATCATACATACTGATGTGTGTGGACCAATGAGTGTGTTGGCGCGAGGTGGATATCATTATTTTGTTACTTTCACAGATGATTTGAGTAGATATGGGTATATCTATTTGATGAAACATAAGTCTGAAACCTTTGAAAAGTTCAAGGAATTTCAGAATGAAGTGGAAAATCATCATAACAGAAAGATCAAATTTCTGCGGTCCGACCGTGGAGGAGAGTATCTTAGTTACGAGTTTAGCACACATATGAAAGACTGTGGAATAGTTTCAAAACTCACGCCTGCCGGAACACCACAACGTAATGGTGTGTCGGAACGTCGTAATCGTACTTTATTAGATATGGTTCGATCTATGATGTCTCTGACTAACTTGGCACTATCATTTTGGGGTTATGCACTGGAAACCGCTGCATTCACTTTAAATCGGGCACCATCTATATCCGTTGAAATGACACCGTATGAATTATGGTTTGGAGACAAACCTAAGCTATCATTTCTTAAAGTTTAGGGATGCGAAGTTTACGTGAAGAAACTTCAGCCGGATAAACTCGAATCCAAAGCGGAAAAATGAGTCTTCATAGGATACCCTAAATAAATAATTGGGTATACCTTCTATCACAGATCCGAGGGTAAGGTTTTTGTTGCCAAGAATGGATCCTTTCTTGAGAAGGAGTTTCTTGCGAAAGGTGTGAGTAGTCAGAAGGTAGAACTTGAAGAGGTTATTGAACCTTCTCTTCATGAAATGGCGAGTAGCGCAGCACCGGAAGTTGTTTCGGAGTTGACTTCACCTAATGAAGAGAGAGCTAATGATAATGATCATGAAACTCCAAAAGAGGACACTACCAAACCTCGCAGGTCAAGCAGGACACGTGCAACTCCTGAACTGTACAGCAATCCTGTTATGAATTTCATGATTGATGAAATGGATAACCCTACAACGTATGAAGAACCGATGATGAGCCCAGATTCCAACAAATGGCTAGAAGCCATGAAATCCGAGATGGAATCCATGTACGAAAACCAGGTTTGGATCTTGGTGGACTTACCTCACGATCGAAAGGCCGTTGAGAATAAATGGATTTTCAAAAGAAAAACTGATGCTGATGGTAATGTGACCATCTATAAAGCTCGACTTGTCGCAAAAGGGTTTTGACAAATTCAAGGAGTTGACTATGATGAGACATTCTCTCCCGTAGCGATGCTAAAGTCGGTTAGGATTATGTTAGCAATTGCTGCATATTTCGATTATGAAATATGGCAGATGGATGTCAAAACTGCGTTCCTCAATGGTAATATTGAAGAAGAGTTGTATATGATACAACCTAAGGATTTTGTCGATCCTAAGGATGTTGATAAGGTATGCAAGCTTCATCGATCCATCTATGGACTGAAGCAAGCATCTCGGAGTTGGAATCTCCACTTTGATGAGGTGATCAAAGAGTTTGGATTTGTCCAAACTTATGGAGAGGCTTGTATTTACAAGAAAGTGAGTGGGAGCAATGTGGCATTTCTGATATTATATGTGGATGACATATTATTGATTGGAAATGATATAGATCTTTTAAATAGTGTT